>CANTUR010000049.1:0-1200000 GCA_947683625.1 Mallotus nudiflorus
CCATTGAGATCTGTAATTTTCTGGGTTTAATTGGGTATCATAGGAAATCTGAATAGAATTCTCTAGAATTACAACTCCTATGACCCTCATAACTCAGAAGAATGGGAAGATTGTGTGAATAGATGTTTGTTAGAACAACTTCTAAGTACTGAAGAAGACTGATTGATCTGAGGGTTACGTGAACTTTAGAGGATAAGACCTGATATCATTACAGCATTTCATCATATCATCATAGCATCTCATTACAGCATTTCATCACGACATTTCATTCTAGCATTTCATCATAACATTTCATTAGATCATCTCATCATGACATTCATCATAGCATGTCATCATGGCATATCACCATAGAATGATCTGCTGATAGGAGATGCCCAAGTTAATGATACAGGGTTGATGTTGTAATCTGAGAAAGGGATTCTATATAAGCTGTGGAAGAACTTGCCGTGTACATCCAAATGGTTACCAAGAATTATCACAATATTCAGGATCAATACTAGTGGGTTGGATTATAGAAGGATGTGACTGATTGTATTTCTAAGTGTCAAAATTGCCAGTCGGTGAAAGCTGAATATCAGAAGTCTTCTGGGAAGTTTTGATCTCTTTTGAATTTGGGTGGAAATAAGAGAGAATTGTGATAATTTTTGTGGTTGGTTACCTCGTTCGAAGGGTGAATATGATTCCGTTGGAATGATTATAGACAAATTGACCAAGTCAGCTAATTTTTGGCTAGTGGAAGCCACTTATTCAGTAGCTAAGTGGGCTAAGCTACATATGAAGCATATTGTGTGCCTGCATGGACTACCTGTGTCCATTGTATATGGTAAATGTACAATGTTTACCTTTCGATTTTGGCAGAGATTATGGAGAGTAATAGACACCTGATTGGATTTCAATACTGCTTTTCATCCTCAGACAGATGACAGTCTGAGAGGACGATCCAAACACTAAACAGTATGTTGAAGATGTGTGTTTTGGATCTAGAAGGTAGCTAGGTTGATTATATGCTACTTATAGAATTCGCTTATAATAACAGCTACCATAGCAGTATTGGAATGACACCACCTGAAGCTTTTATGGAAAGAAGTCTTAATTAGATACGAGATGGTTCAGAATACAGCGAAGAAGTTGTTGTGATCAGAAGAGCGATATGGATCCTAGATGCAGAGATATGGAGTTTCAGATCGAAGACTGTAATTCTGAAGATGTCTCCGAAAAGTGGTGTGATGAGACGCGTTGAACAATATAGAACTGAATGAAGACCTGAAGTTTGAGAAGGAATCAGTTGTAATTGTAAATTATCAAGCTCGATAGTTATGTTCGAATTAGATTCAGATGATCAAGGATTCCGTGACGTGGCAACAAGGTGAAAGAGCTTACGTAAAAGACTGAAGTTGAGATACGAGCTTCTTACCCGTATCTCTTTCTTTCTTGATCTTGTAATTTTCTTTTTGGAATTCGGGGACGAATTCTTGTAAGGGGGGAAGACTGTAATATCCCGAATTTTTAAATATTTTTATACTGCATCGGGATATGCAGTGTTAATAATTTTTGTATATATTTATGATATTTTATGAGTTTATTGTTTGTTTAAAGCTAATTTTAATTATTTTAAGTACTTTACGTAAAATTTTCCCGAAAATTATATTTTCGGGGAAATTGACACGTAAATAAATTAATACTATTTATTTTGACTAGTTTTATGAATTTGCATGAACTCATATATAATTTTAAAGTGCTAAAATAAAATGTATATATGTGTATTTATTTAAATTAATTAAAGCTTAATTAATTTCCTTAATTTTATTATTTAATTTTTGTATTAATTAATTTTAAGTTTATAAATTATTAAACATATTAAAATATGTGTGTGGTGTATATTTAATGTGTGTGAAATTTTATATTATTATAATATATAGTGTAAATATATATATATATACATATATACATAAATTTTTATCAAAAACCCAAAACTTTCATTTATTTACAGTTTTGCCCCTCCTTCATCTTCTTCCTCCCAAAACGTTTTCTTCCATTTCCAGCCACTTTCAAGCTGGTTTTCTTGCTGTTACTATGCCTCTCAGCCTTCCTCTTCCACCTCCAACCATTTCCACCACCTAAAACACTCTTTTCCGGTGAGTTTTGGCCGGATTTTCTTCAAAGAGCCAAAAATTCAACTTAACTCCGACCAAGCACTTTCCGGCCACCAAATTTGATGCTGTCGGTCTCTATCTTCTCCTTGAGCTCTGGTAAGTGTGATTCCAAGCTTTGTTTCACTTGATTTGGTTTAGAATTGCTTAGGTTTCAATTTCTTCAAATCAGCCATTTTGGGTTTCGAATTTTTTTTAGCTTCAATTTGATTGATTCATGAAAACTTCCTTCACAAACTTTGTTCCTGGAAGCTTAATCTACATGCTGTAATTTTTTTAGAATTTTTGGAATTTATTTTAATTTTTGTGAATTTTTGATTATTTTATTATTATTTTCTAATTTTCGAAAATTTATTAATTAAATTATGAAATTGTGTTTTATGGTGATTATAGGAGTTGAAATGAATTATAGAAATTTATTTGTAATTTTTGTGAATTTTTATGTATTTATTTGGAATTTATTAAGTTTAGGTAATTTTGAAAAATAGGGTTAATTATGTGTTTAATTGAAATAAATTGGTAAATTGAGTATATTTATTGATATTATTGAATTATATGCTGAGAAATTAATTTTTGAGTAATTATATAATTTTTGGTGAATTTTTGAACATTTATAGTGAATATATATATATAGGGGTATTTTGGTAATTTTACACTAAATTGGTTAAAAATGTAATTAAATTGGTTTTAATAGTTATTTAGGGTATAAAAATGATTTCTGCAAATTTTTAGCTATTTTTAACTAATTAAAACTATTTTTCGTAAATTATTTTCAAATTATATATAATATACTATTTTTCTAAATGAATGGGTTTTTATTGATTTTTAGTATGTTTTAGGGTTAATTACGTAATTTGGATTTATAAAATGTATTTTTATTATATAAGGGCATTTTCGGTATTTTATAAATATTCTATGAATTGTAAACCTCGGTCGGTGAATTGTAGTTTGGAGTCCGACCGAGGGATTTTGATTGTAATCTTGTGTTTATTCCGAAGTGTATTTCTTTGCAGGACCGGCTCTACTCTTTGAGTAGAGAGATGTCCGTTTTATAGGGGAGGTTCTGTCGGATTTTCGGTAGAATTCTCGTAAAACGTGATGTCCGGTCAAATTCCTATTCTAAAGCTGTGTCTAAAATTCTAGATCGAGTCTTTAGAATTTTTGTTAAATTTATTCTGATTTCATGTTGTCATTTGTTTGTCTAGCTGCGCCGAGACCGAGGCCTAACGGATCAGGCCCGCCGAGTTTGTCTCGTGGAGCGCTAACATGTGAGTTATTATACTGTATATATATGCACTGCATATAGGGTGCATTATTTAGAATTTTTCATTTTCATTGTATGTTTTAAAAAAATGATTTAAATTATAATATTTTTGGTATATTTAGGGTTGCATTCTTATATATATGCATATTAAATAATTATGCATGTTAGTTTGATATATGCACATTAAACAATTAGGTTTAGGTTTAATACATTTGAGTAATATACACATGTTTTAAAATGTACACTTAGACATAATTATTTTATTAAATGATTAGTATACTTTAGGTATAGTTTCAGTAGATTTTAGGTTTATTCTTAAATAATTACATGTTAAATTATAAACCTACACTTAAAGTATTTTTAAGTTTATTTTTGGTATATTTTTTATTTATTTCCGAATAAATAAATGTTTTATTATTAAATTAAACCTAACACATTAGTGGTATATTTAGGATTTATTTTTGATATATGCATGCTAGATAATTAGGTTTATTTTTAGTATATTTGTGAATATATGTTAAACACAAACACGTATTTAAATGAATATTTATACATAAATGGTTTATTAAATGATTTGAGTACTTAGGGTATATCTTTTGCATATTTAAGTATATTTTTAAGATAATGCATGTTATATTATTGTTACTCCTTTAAATTGTTTTTAACTATATTAATGATTTATCTTTAGTTTATTTCATATTTTATTTGACTATATATATATATATACCTGAAATATACTGGGTATATTTTAGGTATATTTTTGGTATATATATATATGGTTGGTTTTACTATTATGAATATGGTTCTACATTAATTATTTTTTTGAATGAATGATTTATTCGAAGTGAAGGATATCAATAGAACGTGCTTCCTAGTGGGCAGCACTAGGACCGTGTACGTACCGGTACGGTAGATAAGGATTGAGTGAGAGTTAAAATTGGGTGATTATAATTGATTTAATTGATTTGACTACGATTAATGGTATGTTAGATAGTGTGATTGCTGGAGCTCGGTTGACTAAGTATCTCGGGGCCAATCACACTGACAGTCAGACTGCTGGAGCTCGGTTGACTTAGTGTCTCGGGGCCAGTCTACTGTCCATAAGTGAATTGAATGATCTATTGGGTTGATTGAGATGTGAGGTGATGGATAGTGTGATTGTTGGAGCTCGGTTGACCAAGTATCTCGGGGCCAATCACACTGACAGCCAGACTGCTGGAGCTCGGTCGACTTAGTGTCTCGGGGCCAGTCTGCTGTCCAAATTGGAATAAGTGTTCTATTTGGAATCAAGTGAGCCTATATGGCTAGAGTGATGATGGGATTGTTTGAGGTTGTTATTATTTAGGGTTCTATGGATCCTTCATGAATTAAAACAAACGTTTTCTACATTTAGTATATTTATAAAAGCAAAGTTTGGCATTCGTGTGAAATGTGTGTATATACATATATATATAAGAATGTCTGATTGTTATGGTTTAGTTTGCATGTATATATAGTATAATAATTCACTCAGTGAGGTCTGACCCCCCTCAATTATTTTTTTCAGGAGATTCCATATCGTCAGACCTTAGTTGTAGAGTTCATCGCCGGTGTTCTTCAGTCCCGGCTGTTTTATGCAAATGTATATTCTGAACTTTGAATTGTATTCTAGAAACTGCAGTAGTAGTGTCATTATATTGGAAGTGTATTATTTTGTTTAGATATTTAATTACTCTGAGAATTTGTATTTGAACATTGTACGAATATGTATTCATTTATAAAAGGATTTGGAGTATTTATTTTATATATTGATTCAGAAAAATTTTAATTTGGTCGTACTTTTATATAATTATTGTATGATTTTATTTTCTAAGGCTTGCTACGGGTTCCGGATTCGAAAGAATTCCCGTTCCCTAGCGCCGGTCATGACTCCTAGTTTGGGTCGTGACAAAGTTGGTATCAGAGCTGAGTTCTGTATCAGGGCTTAGTTATTTGAGTTGTGGCCCTAGTTTTCGAAGTTGTGTTTTTTGTTAAACTACTGCAGTGAATTAGGTTCGGTCATGTCTTTGAAAAGTCTTCCTTGCATTAGGAATTCCGCGTAACCGTTAGGGTGTCTGTTGATGTTTGTGATTATTTGAACTATTTGTTTATTTTTGCTCCTTGTTGATTGCCTTGAGCGTGAATCGCTCCATCGATCGATGAGATCGATGATAGTTGATCTTTTGAGCACGAGGTTCTACCCCCTGTGCATCTTGTTAGGCGTAGGGGTAGAGATGGATTTAGAAGGCCTGATGATCACTGTTGACAATGGGAATAACTGAATGAGGAGCTGGTGGCTTAGCATTGCAATGATGTTGCTTCTGCAACAAGAGTTTTGCAGGATGCGATGCTGATACCTTCGATCGTTCAGCAGATGTAATTTCTTTTTCAACCGAGAACTTGAGACATGTCAATTCTGCGTATATGCTATATTCTGAATTCTGTTGATTTTTATATCTTTTCAGCGCAGTGAATGTGAATTGTTTCTTCTCTAGAGACAATATTGATAATTAGTCTTTTCAAGTTCTAGTTGTGGTTATAGTTCCAGCCTACTACACCTACCTAGTATAGGGGTAGGTTAGAGGCAACTATAACTCAAGGGTTAAGGTAGTCATTGTAAGTAGTACAAGCATTCCTTTTGGACTTGAACGTGCAACAATTGTGGCCAGGATAGCCGAGATTAATAAAAGCTTGATAACATTTAATCAAGTTTGACAGTTGTTTGAATATGCTTTGATGGGGGAATTGGAAAATGTCTAATGAAGACGAAGCACTCTTGTACTCTTTATGGCAAGCTGTCAGTTCTGACTGCAACACATAATTTGAGTTAAAGGGGGATTTCTAAGATACTTCCATCCACCTTTAAGGAAGGATAATTACCTGTATCAGCTATTGCACAGAATAAGGGAAGAGCAATCAGTTGAGAAGATTACCTGTAAACTCTTTAATATGATACGTCATGCTGAAGACGTAATACAGTATAAGAGGAGACTGGTGGAATTATATGTTACAGGATTAAGCGTAATATATTGGCATCTAAATCAAGAATTAAGACTCAGAGAGTTATTATGAATTCAGTCTTTTGGGTGTAATTAATCTTGATGAGATGTGAAAGGGTTATCAAGAATATCTGGCTCTAGTTGAGTATACTTCAGTGGAGAAGTTGTCTCTCCCAGATGTTTTAATTGCCTGTGAGTTACCAGGTTTACCAATTTACAGAGATTGAATTCTGTATCGATATGGTTCCTGATATAACTCCTACTTCAACGTAGCCCTACAAAATGACTTTTGCAGAGCTGTAGGAGCAATTATGAGAGCTGTATGACCAAGGTTTTGTCAGACCTTATATTTCTCTTCGGGGTGCACTAGTCCTGTTGTAAGGAAGAAGGATGGTACCTTGAAACTATGCATTGACTGTAGAGAGATGAACAGGGTAACAGTGAAGGACAAGTATCCTCTTTTGAGGATAGATGACCTGTCTGATCAGCTAAAGAGTGCACAGTTCTTTTCAAAAATTAATTTGAAGTTGGGTTATCATTAGTTGTGGATCAGTTTGTAGTAGTCTTCATTAATGATATACTAATGTATTCGAAGTGAATGAAAGGGCACATATCACTTGAGGACTATACTACAGACACTAAGAGAATGTCAGCTTTATGCTGAATTCAAGAAGTGTGATCATTGGGTGGAGAGTGTTGTTTTTCTTAGAATTATGGCGTTTAAGGATAGAATTCGAGTTGATCCACAAAAGATCAATATAACATCTGAGTGGCCCAGACTGACTGAATCATTGAGATCTGTAATTTTCTGGGTTTAATTGGGTATCATAGGAAATCTGAATAGAATTCTCTAGAATTACAACTCCTATGACCCTCATAACTCAGAAGAATGGGAAGATTGTGTGAATAGATGTTTGTTAGAACAACTTCTAAGTACTGAAGAAGACTGATTGATCTGAGGGTTACGTGAACTTTAGAGGATAAGACCTGATATCATTACAGCATTTCATCATATCATCATAGCATCTCATTACAGCATTTCATCACGACATTTCATTCTAGCATTTCATCATAACATTTCATTAGATCATCTCATCATGACATTCATCATAGCATGTCATCATGGCATATCACCATAGAATGATCTGCTGATAGGAGATGCCCAAGTTAATGATACAGGGTTGATGTTGTAATCTGAGAAAGGGATTCTATATAAGCTGTGGAAGAACTTGCCGGTGTACATCCAAATGGTTACCAAGAATTATCACAATATTCAGGATCAATACTAGTGGGTTGGATTATAGAAGGATGTGACTGATTGTATTTCTAAGTGTCAAAATTGCCAGTCGGTGAAAGCTGAATATCAGAAGTCTTCTGGGAAGTTTTGATCTCTTTTGAATTTGGGTGGAAATAAGAGAGAATTGTGATAATTTTTTGTGGTTGGTTACCTCGTTCGAAGGGTGAATATGATTCCGTTGGAATGATTATAGACAAATTGACCAAGTCAGCTAATTTTTGGCTAGTGGAAGCCACTTATTCAGTAGCTAAGTGGGCTAAGCTACATATGAAGCATATTGTGTGCCTGCATGGACTACCTGTGTCCATTGTATATGGTAAATGTACAATGTTTACCTTTCGATTTTGGCAGAGATTATGGAGAGTAATAGACACCTGATTGGATTTTCAATACTGCTTTTCATCCTCAGACAGATGACAGTCTGAGAGGACGATCCAAACACTAAACAGTATGTTGAAGATGTGTGTTTTGGATCTAGAAGGTAGCTAGGTTGATTATATGCTACTTATAGAATTCGCTTATAATAACAGCTACCATAGCAGTATTGGAATGACACCACCTGAAGCTTTTATGGAAAGAAGTCTTAATTAGATACGAGATGGTTCAGAATACAGCGAAGAAGTTGTTGTGATCAGAAGAGCGATATGGATCCTAGATGCAGAGATATGGAGTTTCAGATCGAAGACTGTAATTCTGAAGATGTCTCCGAAAAGTGGTGTGATGAGACGCGTTGAACAATATAGAACTGAATGAAGACCTGAAGTTTGAGAAGGAATCAGTTGTAATTGTAAATTATCAAGCTCGATAGTTATGTTCGAATTAGATTCAGATGATCAAGGATTCCGTGACGTGGCAACAAGGTGAAAGAGCTTACGTAAAAGACTGAAGTTGAGATACGAGCTTCTTACCCGTATCTCTTTCTTTCTTGATCTTGTAATTTTCTTTTTGGAATTCGGGGACGAATTCTTGTAAGGGGGGAAGACTGTAATATCCCGAATTTTTAAATATTTTTATACTGCATCGGGATATGCTAGTGTTAATAATTTTTGTATATATTTATGATATTTTATGAGTTTATTGTTTGTTTAAAGCTAATTTTAATTATTTTAAGTACTTTACGTAAAATTTTCCCGAAAATTATATTTTCGGGGAAATTGACACGTAAATAAATTAATACTATTTATTTTGACTAGTTTTATGAATTTGCATGAACTCATATATAATTTTAAAGTGCTAAAATAAAATGTATATATGTGTATTTATTTAAATTAATTAAAGCTTAATTAATTTCCTTAATTTTATTATTTAATTTTTGTATTAATTAATTTTAAGTTTATAAATTATTAAACATATTAAAATATGTGTGTGGTGTATATTTAATGTGTGTGAAATTTTATATTATTATAATATATAGTGTAAATATATATATATATACATATATACATAAATTTTTATCAAAAACCCAAAACTTTCATTTATTTACAGTTTTGCCCCTCCTTCATCTTCTTCCTCCCAAAACGTTTTCTTCATTTCCAGCCACTTTCAAGCTGGTTTTCTTGCTGTTACTATGCCTCTCAGCCTTCCTCTTCCACCTCCAACCATTTCCACCACCTAAAACACTCTTTTCCGGTGAGTTTTGGCCGGATTTTCTTCAAAGAGCCAAAAATTCAACTTAACTCCGACCAAGCACTTTCCGGCCACCAAATTTGATGCTGTCGGTCTCTATCTTCTCCTTGAGCTCTGGTAAGTGTGATTCCAAGCTTTGTTTCACTTGATTTGGTTTAGAATTGCTTAGGTTTCAATTTCTTCAAATCAGCCATTTTGGGTTTCGAATTTTTTTTAGCTTCAATTTGATTGATTCATGAAAACTTCCTTCACAAACTTTGTTCCTGGAAGCTTAATCTACATGCTGTAATTTTTTTAGAATTTTTGGAATTTATTTTAATTTTTGTGAATTTTTGATTATTTTATTATTATTTTCTAATTTTCGAAAATTTATTAATTAAATTATGAAATTGTGTTTTATGGTGATTATAGGAGTTGAAATGAATTATAGAAATTTATTTGTAATTTTTGTGAATTTTTATGTATTTATTTGGAATTTATTAAGTTTAGGTAATTTTGAAAAATAGGGTTAATTATGTGTTTAATTGAAATAAATTGGTAAATTGAGTATATTTATTGATATTATTGAATTATATGCTGAGAAATTAATTTTTGAGTAATTATATAATTTTTGGTGAATTTTTGAACATTTATAGTGAATATATATATATAGGGGTATTTTGGTAATTTTACACTAAATTGGTTAAAAATGTAATTAAATTGGTTTTAATAGTTATTTAGGGTATAAAAATGATTTCTGCAAATTTTTAGTATTTTTAACTAATTAAAACTATTTTTCGTAAATTATTTTCAAATTATATATAATATACTATTTTTCTAAATGAATGGGTTTTTATTGATTTTTAGTATGTTTTAGGGTTAATTACGTAATTTGGATTTATAAAATGTATTTTTATTATATAAGGGCATTTTCGGTATTTTATAAATATTCTATGAATTGTAAACCTCGGTCGGTGAATTGTAGTTTGGAGTCCGACCGAGGGATTTTGATTGTAATCTTGTGTTTATTCCGAAGTGTATTTCTTTGCAGGACCGGCTCTACTCTTTGAGTAGAGAGATGTCCGTTTTATAGGGGAGGTTCTGTCGGATTTTCGGTAGAATTCTCGTAAAACGTGATGTCCGGTCAAATTCCTATTCTAAAGCTGTGTCTAAAATTCTAGATCGAGTCTTTAGAATTTTTGTTAAATTTATTCTGATTTCATGTTGTCATTTGTTTGTCTAGCTGCGCCGAGACCGAGGCCTAACGGATCAGGCCCGCCGAGTTTGTCTCGTGGAGCGCTAACATGTGAGTTATTATACTGTATATATATGCACTGCATATAGGGTGCATTATTTAGAATTTTTCATTTTCATTGTATGTTTTAAAAAAATGATTTAAATTATAATATTTTTGGTATATTTAGGGTTGCATTCTTATATATATGCATATTAAATAATTATGCATGTTAGTTTGATATATGCACATTAAACAATTAGGTTTAGGTTTAATACATTTGAGTAATATACACATGTTTTAAAATGTACACTTAGACATAATTATTTTATTAAATGATTAGTATACTTTAGGTATAGTTTCAGTAGATTTTAGGTTTATTCTTAAATAATTACATGTTAAATTATAAACCTACACTTAAAGTATTTTTAAGTTTATTTTTGGTATATTTTTTATTTATTTCCGAATAAATAAATGTTTTATTATTAAATTAAACCTAACACATTAGTGGTATATTTAGGATTTATTTTTGATATATGCATGCTAGATAATTAGGTTTATTTTTAGTATATTTGTGAATATATGTTAAACACAAACACGTATTTAAATGAATATTTATACATAAATGGTTTATTAAATGATTTGAGTACTTAGGGTATATCTTTTGCATATTTAAGTATATTTTTAAGATAATGCATGTTATATTATTGTTACTCCTTTAAATTGTTTTTAACTATATTAATGATTTATCTTTAGTTTATTTCATATTTTATTTGACTATATATATATATATACCTGAAATATACTGGGTATATTTTAGGTATATTTTTGGTATATATATATATGGTTGGTTTTACTATTATGAATATGGTTCTACATTAATTATTTTTTTGAATGAATGATTTATTCGAAGTGAAGGATATCAATAGAACGTGCTTCCTAGTGGGCAGCACTAGGACCGTGTACGTACCGGTACGGTAGATAAGGATTGAGTGAGAGTTAAAATTGGGTGATTATAATTGATTTAATTGATTTGACTACGATTAATGGTATGTTAGATAGTGTGATTGCTGGAGCTCGGTTGACTAAGTATCTCGGGGCCAATCACACTGACAGTCAGACTGCTGGAGCTCGGTTGACTTAGTGTCTCGGGGCCAGTCTACTGTCCATAAGTGAATTGAATGATCTATTGGGTTGATTGAGATGTGAGGTGATGGATAGTGTGATTGTTGGAGCTCGGTTGACCAAGTATCTCGGGGCCAATCACACTGACAGCCAGACTGCTGGAGCTCGGTCGACTTAGTGTCTCGGGGCCAGTCTGCTGTCCAAATTGGAATAAGTGTTCTATTTGGAATCAAGTGAGCCTATATGGCTAGAGTGATGATGGGATTGTTTGAGGTTGTTATTATTTAGGGTTCTATGGATCCTTCATGAATTAAAACAAACGTTTTCTACATTTAGTATATTTATAAAAGCAAAGTTTGGCATTCGTGTGAAATGTGTGTATATACATATATATATAAGAATGTCTGATTGTTATGGTTTAGTTTGCATGTATATATAGTATAATAATTCACTCAGTGAGGTCTGACCCCCCTCAATTATTTTTTTCAGGAGATTCCATATCGTCAGACCTTAGTTGTAGAGTTCATCGCCGGTGTTCTTCAGTCCCGGCTGTTTTATGCAAATGTATATTCTGAACTTTGAATTGTATTCTAGAAACTGCAGTAGTAGTGTCATTATATTGGAAGTGTATTATTTTGTTTAGATATTTAATTACTCTGAGAATTTGTATTTGAACATTGTACGAATATGTATTCATTTATAAAAGGATTTGGAGTATTTATTTTATATATTGATTCAGAAAAATTTTAATTTGGTCGTACTTTTATATAATTATTGTATGATTTTATTTTCTAAGGCTTGCTACGGGTTCCGGATTCGAAAGAATTCCCGTTCCCTAGCGCCGGTCATGACTCCTAGTTTGGGTCGTGACAAAGTTGGTATCAGAGCTGAGTTCTGTATCAGGGCTTAGTTATTTGAGTTGTGGCCCTAGTTTTCGAAGTTGTGTTTTTTGTTAAACTACTGCAGTGAATTAGGTTCGGTCATGTCTTTGAAAAGTCTTCCTTGCATTAGGAATTCCGCGTAACCGTTAGGGTGTCTGTTGATGTTTGTGATTATTTGAACTATTTGTTTATTTTTGCTCCTTGTTGATTGCCTTGAGCGTGAATCGCTCCATCGATCGATGAGATCGATGATAGTTGATCTTTTGAGCACGAGGTTCTACCCCCTGTGCATCTTGTTAGGCGTAGGGGTAGAGATGGATTTAGAAGGCCTGATGATCACTGTTGACAATGGGAATAACTGAATGAGGAGCTGGTGGCTTAGCATTGCAATGATGTTGCTTCTGCAACAAGAGTTTTGCAGGATGCGATGCTGATACCTTCGATCGTTCAGCAGATGTAATTTCTTTTTCAACCGAGAACTTGAGACATGTCAATTCTGCGTATATGCTATATTCTGAATTCTGTTGATTTTTATATCTTTTCAGCGCAGTGAATGTGAATTGTTTCTTCTCTAGAGACAATATTGATAATTAGTCTTTTCAAGTTCTAGTTGTGGTTATAGTTCCAGCCTACTACACCTACCTAGTATAGGGGTAGGTTAGAGGCAACTATAACTCAAGGGTTAAGGTAGTCATTGTAAGTAGTACAAGCATTCCTTTTGGACTTGAACGTGCAACAATTGTGGCCAGGATAGCCGAGATTAATAAAAGCTTGATAACATTTAATCAAGTTTGACAGTTGTTTGAATATGCTTTGATGGGGGAATTGGAAAATGTCTAATGAAGACGAAGCACTCTTGTACTCTTTATGGCAAGCTGTCAGTTCTGACTGCAACACATAATTTGAGTTAAAGGGGGATTTCTAAGATACTTCCATCCACCTTTAAGGAAGGATAATTACCTGTATCAGCTATTGCACAGAATAAGGGAAGAGCAATCAGTTGAGAAGATTACCTGTAAACTCTTTAATATGATACGTCATGCTGAAGACGTAATACAGTATAAGAGGAGACTGGTGGAATTATATGTTACAGGATTAAGCGTAATATATTGGCATCTAAATCAAGAATTAAGACTCAGAGAGTTATTATGAATTCAGTCTTTTGGGTGTAATTAATCTTGATGAGATGTGAAAGGGTTATCAAGAATATCTGGCTCTAGTTGAGTATACTTCAGTGGAGAAGTTGTCTCTCCCAGATGTTTTAATTGCCTGTGAGTTACCAGGTTTACCAATTTACAGAGATTGAATTCTGTATCGATATGGTTCCTGATATAACTCCTACTTCAACGTAGCCCTACAAAATGACTTTTGCAGAGCTGTAGGAGCAATTATGAGAGCTGTATGACCAAGGTTTTGTCAGACCTTATATTTCTCTTCGGGGTGCACTAGTCCTGTTGTAAGGAAGAAGGATGGTACCTTGAAACTATGCATTGACTGTAGAGAGATGAACAGGGTAACAGTGAAGGACAAGTATCCTCTTTTGAGGATAGATGACCTGTCTGATCAGCTAAAGAGTGCACAGTTCTTTTCAAAAATTAATTTGAAGTTGGGTTATCATTAGTTGTGGATCAGTTTGTAGTAGTCTTCATTAATGATATACTAATGTATTCGAAGTGAATGAAAGGGCACATATCACTTGAGGACTATACTACAGACACTAAGAGAATGTCAGCTTTATGCTGAATTCAAGAAGTGTGATCATTGGGTGGAGAGTGTTGTTTTTCTTAGAATTATGGCGTTTAAGGATAGAATTCGAGTTGATCCACAAAAGATCAATATAACATCTGAGTGGCCCAGACTGACTGAATCCATTGAGATCTGTAATTTTCTGGGTTTAATTGGGTATCATAGGAAATCTGAATAGAATTCTCTAGAATTACAACTCCTATGACCCTCATAACTCAGAAGAATGGGAAGATTGTGTGAATAGATGTTTGTTAGAACAACTTCTAAGTACTGAAGAAGACTGATTGATCTGAGGGTTACGTGAACTTTAGAGGATAAGACCTGATATCATTACAGCATTTCATCATATCATCATAGCATCTCATTACAGCATTTCATCACGACATTTCATTCTAGCATTTCATCATAACATTTCATTAGATCATCTCATCATGACATTCATCATAGCATGTCATCATGGCATATCACCATAGAATGATCTGCTGATAGGAGATGCCCAAGTTAATGATACAGGGTTGATGTTGTAATCTGAGAAAGGGATTCTATATAAGCTGTGGAAGAACTTGCCGTGTACATCCAAATGGTTACCAAGAATTATCACAATATTCAGGATCAATACTAGTGGGTTGGATTATAGAAGGATGTGACTGATTGTATTTCTAAGTGTCAAAATTGCCAGTCGGTGAAAGCTGAATATCAGAAGTCTTCTGGGAAGTTTTGATCTCTTTTGAATTTGGGTGGAAATAAGAGAGAATTGTGATAATTTTTGTGGTTGGTTACCTCGTTCGAAGGGTGAATATGATTCCGTTGGAATGATTATAGACAAATTGACCAAGTCAGCTAATTTTTGGCTAGTGGAAGCCACTTATTCAGTAGCTAAGTGGGCTAAGCTACATATGAAGCATATTGTGTGCCTGCATGGACTACCTGTGTCCATTGTATATGGTAAATGTACAATGTTTACCTTTCGATTTTGGCAGAGATTATGGAGAGTAATAGACACCTGATTGGATTTCAATACTGCTTTTCATCCTCAGACAGATGACAGTCTGAGAGGACGATCCAAACACTAAACAGTATGTTGAAGATGTGTGTTTTGGATCTAGAAGGTAGCTAGGTTGATTATATGCTACTTATAGAATTCGCTTATAATAACAGCTACCATAGCAGTATTGGAATGACACCACCTGAAGCTTTTATGGAAAGAAGTCTTAATTAGATACGAGATGGTTCAGAATACAGCGAAGAAGTTGTTGTGATCAGAAGAGCGATATGGATCCTAGATGCAGAGATATGGAGTTTCAGATCGAAGACTGTAATTCTGAAGATGTCTCCGAAAAGTGGTGTGATGAGACGCGTTGAACAATATAGAACTGAATGAAGACCTGAAGTTTGAGAAGGAATCAGTTGTAATTGTAAATTATCAAGCTCGATAGTTATGTTCGAATTAGATTCAGATGATCAAGGATTCCGTGACGTGGCAACAAGGTGAAAGAGCTTACGTAAAAGACTGAAGTTGAGATACGAGCTTCTTACCCGTATCTCTTTCTTTCTTGATCTTGTAATTTTCTTTTTGGAATTCGGGGACGAATTCTTGTAAGGGGGGAAGACTGTAATATCCCGAATTTTTAAATATTTTTATACTGCATCGGGATATGCAGTGTTAATAATTTTTGTATATATTTATGATATTTTATGAGTTTATTGTTTGTTTAAAGCTAATTTTAATTATTTTAAGTACTTTACGTAAAATTTTCCCGAAAATTATATTTTCGGGGAAATTGACACGTAAATAAATTAATACTATTTATTTTGACTAGTTTTATGAATTTGCATGAACTCATATATAATTTTAAAGTGCTAAAATAAAATGTATATATGTGTATTTATTTAAATTAATTAAAGCTTAATTAATTTCCTTAATTTTATTATTTAATTTTTGTATTAATTAATTTTAAGTTTATAAATTATTAAACATATTAAAATATGTGTGTGGTGTATATTTAATGTGTGTGAAATTTTATATTATTATAATATATAGTGTAAATATATATATATATACATATATACATAAATTTTTATCAAAAACCCAAAACTTTCATTTATTTACAGTTTTGCCCCTCCTTCATCTTCTTCCTCCCAAAACGTTTTCTTCCATTTCCAGCCACTTTCAAGCTGGTTTTCTTGCTGTTACTATGCCTCTCAGCCTTCCTCTTCCACCTCCAACCATTTCCACCACCTAAAACACTCTTTTCCGGTGAGTTTTGGCCGGATTTTCTTCAAAGAGCCAAAAATTCAACTTAACTCCGACCAAGCACTTTCCGGCCACCAAATTTGATGCTGTCGGTCTCTATCTTCTCCTTGAGCTCTGGTAAGTGTGATTCCAAGCTTTGTTTCACTTGATTTGGTTTAGAATTGCTTAGGTTTCAATTTCTTCAAATCAGCCATTTTGGGTTTCGAATTTTTTTTAGCTTCAATTTGATTGATTCATGAAAACTTCCTTCACAAACTTTGTTCCTGGAAGCTTAATCTACATGCTGTAATTTTTTTAGAATTTTTGGAATTTATTTTAATTTTTGTGAATTTTTGATTATTTTATTATTATTTTCTAATTTTCGAAAATTTATTAATTAAATTATGAAATTGTGTTTTATGGTGATTATAGGAGTTGAAATGAATTATAGAAATTTATTTGTAATTTTTGTGAATTTTTATGTATTTATTTGGAATTTATTAAGTTTAGGTAATTTTGAAAAATAGGGTTAATTATGTGTTTAATTGAAATAAATTGGTAAATTGAGTATATTTATTGATATTATTGAATTATATGCTGAGAAATTAATTTTTGAGTAATTATATAATTTTTGGTGAATTTTTGAACATTTATAGTGAATATATATATATAGGGGTATTTTGGTAATTTTACACTAAATTGGTTAAAAATGTAATTAAATTGGTTTTAATAGTTATTTAGGGTATAAAAATGATTTCTGCAAATTTTTAGTATTTTTAACTAATTAAAACTATTTTTCGTAAATTATTTTCAAATTATATATAATATACTATTTTTCTAAATGAATGGGTTTTTATTGATTTTTAGTATGTTTTAGGGTTAATTACGTAATTTGGATTTATAAAATGTATTTTTATTATATAAGGGCATTTTCGGTATTTTATAAATATTCTATGAATTGTAAACCTCGGTCGGTGAATTGTAGTTTGGAGTCCGACCGAGGGATTTTGATTGTAATCTTGTGTTTATTCCGAAGTGTATTTCTTTGCAGGATCGGCTCTACTCTTTGAGTAGAGAGATGTCCGTTTTATAGGGGAGGTTCTGTCGGATTTTCGGTAGAATTCTCGTAAAACGTGATGTCCGGTCAAATTCCTATTCTAAAGCTGTGTCTAAAATTCTAGATCGAGTCTTTAGAATTTTTGTTAAATTTATTCTGATTTCATGTTGTCATTTGTTTGTCTAGCTGCGCCGAGACCGAGGCCTAACGGATCAGGCCCGCCGAGTTTGTCTCGTGGAGCGCTAACATGTGAGTTATTATACTGTATATATATGCACTGCATATAGGGTGCATTATTTAGAATTTTTCATTTTCATTGTATGTTTTAAAAAAATGATTTAAATTATAATATTTTTGGTATATTTAGGGTTGCATTCTTATATATATGCATATTAAATAATTATGCATGTTAGTTTGATATATGCACATTAAACAATTAGGTTTAGGTTTAATACATTTGAGTAATATACACATGTTTTAAAATGTACACTTAGACATAATTATTTTATTAAATGATTAGTATACTTTAGGTATAGTTTCAGTAGATTTTAGGTTTATTCTTAAATAATTGCATGTTAAATTATAAACCTACACTTAAAGTATTTTTAAGTTTATTTTTGATATATTTTTTATTTATTTCCGAATAAATAAATGTTTTATTATTAAATTAAACCTAACACATTAGTGGTATATTTAGGATTTATTTTTGATATATGCATGCTAGATAATTAGGTTTATTTTTAGTATATTTGTGAATATATGTTAAACACAAACACGTATTTAAATGAATATTTATACATAAATGGTTTATTAAATGATTTGAGTACTTAGGGTATATCTTTTGCATATTTAAGTATATTTTTAAGATAATGCATGTTATATTATTGTTACTCCTTTAAATTGTTTTTAACTATATTAATGATTTATCTTTAGTTTATTTCATATTTTATTTGACTATATATATATATATACCTGAAATATACTGGGTATATTTTAGGTATATTTTTGGTATATATATATATGGTTGGTTTTACTATTATGAATATGGTTCTACATTAATTATTTTTTTGAATGAATGATTTATTCGAAGTGAAGGATATCAATAGAACGTGCTTCCTAGTGGGCAGCACTAGGACCGTGTACGTACCGGTACGGTAGATAAGGATTGAGTGAGAGTTAAAATTGGGTGATTATAATTGATTTAATTGATTTGACTACGATTAATGGTATGTTAGATAGTGTGATTGCTGGAGCTCGGTTGACTAAGTATCTCGGGGCCAATCACACTGACAGTCAGACTGCTGGAGCTCGGTTGACTTAGTGTCTCGGGGCCAGTCTACTGTCCATAAGTGAATTGAATGATCTATTGGGTTGATTGAGATGTGAGGTGATGGATAGTGTGATTGCTGGAGCTCGGTTGACCAAGTATCTCGGGGCCAATCACACTGACAGCCAGACTGCTGGAGCTCGGTCGACTTAGTGTCTCGGGGCCAGTCTGCTGTCCAAATTGGAATAAGTGTTCTATTTGGAATCAAGTGAGCCTATATGGCTAGAGTGATGATGGGATTGTTTGAGGTTGTTATTATTTAGGGTTCTATGGATCCTTCATGAATTAAAACAAACGTTTTCTACATTTAGTATATTTATAAAAGCAAAGTTTGACATTCGTGTGAAATGTGTGTATATACATATATATATAAGAATGTCTGATTGTTATGGTTTAGTTTGCATGTATATATAGTATAATAATTCACTCAGTGAGGTCTGACCCCCCTCAATTATTTTTTTCAGGAGATTCCATATCGTCAGACCTTAGTTGTAGAGTTCATCGCCGGTGTTCTTCAGTCCCGGCTGTTTTATGCAAATGTATATTCTGAACTTTGAATTGTATTCTAGAAACTGCAGTAGTAGTGTCATTATATTGGAAGTGTATTATTTTGTTTAGATATTTAATTACTCTGAGAATTTGTATTTGAACATTGTACGAATATGTATTCATTTATAAAAGGATTTGGAGTATTTATTTTATATATTGATTCAGAAAAATTTTAATTTGGTCGTACTTTTATATAATTATTGTATGATTTTATTTTCTAAGGCTTGCTACGGGTTCCGGATTCGAAAGAATTCCCGTTCCCTAGCGCCGGTCATGACTCCTAGTTTGGGTCGTGACATGAACTAATTATGAAAACTGAAATAAATGTGAATGATTGAGGAATAAATTATTAAACTTATATTTATGGGTTAAAAATGAAAAGAATTTTAGTAATTTTAGCATGGATTGATGAGTTTTTCCTTCTAATTTTATAGGGGAAATTGATATTTATACTAGAAAAATAGTCATTGTTTGTAGACTTTGGAATATTGAGACTTCCCCTCAAACTTGAAAAGTATTGTCCAAAAAGAACCCATAACTTATTATTAGGTGGGATGGCATACCACACAGGAGCTAGAATGTCTTTTTTTTTTTTTTCCTTTGTGGAAAATAGAAAGTGCATTAGACCAAACAAAGAGTATTGTTCAGTACAAAATCCTGAGGTGGACTTGGAACAGTATCTAGCCCACATTGTTCGTTTTGGTCTAAAGAAAAAGATAATTGAGCTAAAGTATGTGCAACAAATTTTGTTACTCTAGGCAAAAAAGTCAAACCATAACAGTTGAACCTACTACAAAGTTGCTTAATGCCAAGGATAAGACCACCCAATTCAGACATGTCTTGTTAAGAGCTTCTGTGTTTTTGAACTAGATGAAGGCAATCATTTTCCACCACAATTTTTTAGAAAAATCAAAAGAGAGAACTAGTCGAACACCTTTTTTACATGCCATAACTTCTGCCACCTCAACTTCGAACTGGTTTGACACTTTGGTAGCCATCGATCCTCGAACATGCCCTTGGTAATATCGAATCACTATGCACATACTCGTTCCTTCCACCAAACTTCAAGCTGCTTCAATATTAATTTGAAAGTATTCTTAGCACTAAAGGTGTAACCGACTCAAATAGTTTGTGATTCATTCAGACTTTAAATTAGTAAAAGTTCATTGGAAGTTATTTATTAAACTAAATGAGTCAAATCTAAAAGTCATTTTGAAGCTCATAATTAAGCTAAATAAGCTGAACTCAAACTTTTTTAAATTCGACTTGTTTAAGTTCGCTAACAGATTCATTCATAGGCTTATGAGCCAGCTTGAGAACAGGCATGTGAATGGGCTCACGAACAGGCTCATATACTAATATGTTAATTTAAATATTAGTATTAGGTGGTATTATTAAATAAGATCATATACACATAATAAAAATTATATATAATTTAAATTACTAAATATAATAGAAATTATATATTTATAATAATAATTGTATAGTTTTGATATGAAGTAATATTAATATAAAGTATATCATTAAGTAAGTATAATATAAATACAATTAAAGTTTTTAAATCTAGTAAAAATTTTATATTTATAATAAAATTATTGAATTTTATAATAAAATTATACAATGTTTGTATAAAACTAATATTAAAATTAAAATTTCCATTAAGTAAATATAATTTAAATTATTAAGCATTAATATTAATTTAATATAATTTTAATTTGATGATAAGGTTTCCAGTTTTGAAGTAAATTAGTATTTGTATTAAGTAAATAAAATTTTAATTATGAAGTACATATAATATCAAGTAAATATTATATAATATTAATATAGTAGTAAGTAAATAAAGCCTAAATTACTAAGTATAATAAGAAATCATACATGTTACATGTTGAACTTATCTAGTTCATGGGCTCAGATTGAGCTTGCCAAACACGAACCCAAGCTGAGGTTGAGCCAGAATTTTGAAATTTATTAAGCTCGAGCTCGGTTCAAGTTCATTAATTTTTAAATGAACTGAGTCTAAACTTTTAAAAGTTTGGCTCGGTTTAACTTAGTTACACCTTTATTTAGGTGGAGCTTGCTACTTTTCATTTCCATATGTGCTTTAGGAGGTAGAACATAACTATTGAGTCGCAACATATTAAAATTCATTACTAGTATAAAAGATTTAAAATTGTTTTGCCCACAAATTAATTGTCTAAACTTACTAAATCTTCTGGAAGATTTCACTAAATCTTTAAAAGATTTTTGGACAATTTGTAAAGATTTGCATGATCACTTGTCATGCAACCTACATGGATAACTAGTCTAAGAAAAATATTTTGAATTGAATAATTAAGTAAGGTTGCCAACTTGCAAAGCAACTTGTCTTGCAAATGTCAAAACAAATTGGCCAACTTATGGATGTAATGAATTTGAACAAAGTAATCATTATTCTTTGCACTATAAATAGGGATGTGCATGGCAATGAGAAAAAGTAATTTTTAAGTGAAAAACAAGTGAGAGCAATTAACAAGAGCTAATTAATTATGTTGTGTGTGAGTTGAGTGTTACTAGTGTGAGAGGTTGTAGAAAAAAGGTGTAGAGTGAAAAGTGAGCTTATGTATGTGGGCAGTGTATGTATTTGAGTGATAAATAATTTTTTTGTTGTAATCATGAATTTATTTTAGTAAAAAATATTTTCTTAATCACTATTTTACTGTCCCATTTTTTAGGTGCTATTTTATTATTTTATACACTCAGACTTGACAAGTGGTATTAGGGCTTACTAGGTTAAGGGTCTGACTACCAGCATTTTATGTACAAAAGTAGTTGTGAAAGGGAGATTTTGCACGTGCATAGTTTGAAATAATGAAGCTTATTGGTTCAAAACCATGCTTGCTTGGTAAAATGTAAGGCTACTAAATCCAAGTCACTATAGCAGAATATGGTAATGTCGGTGTTATTAAAAAGTTAAATAATAATAATTATAGCATGAGGAGGACTTCCATGAAGCCATACTTGAAAGGTCAAGACCTCTGGGATGTTTTTGCTGAGACCACATCACTACCAGTAAATAATGAAGCTGGCAATCTCAGAAAATGGAGAATTAAAGTTGAAAAAACCATGTTTAAAATCAAAATAACCATTTTTCAATGCCTCACTTATTTATAATAGGAGTTGCTTCCTAATTGACATTGGTCAACACCTTCCCCCTTCTGTGACTGAATTAGAGAGCTAGTCGATTTTAAAATGTATTGATGCCTTAGGCAGTAAAAAAATGAAATACTATATTTCTAGGATTTGATTTCGAATCCAAATAAATAAGTAAGAAAATATATCCAATTTATCAAATAGAATAACTAATTGTCTAGACTAAAGAATTGTTATTTTGTTATGGATATTCTATGTTAAATATTGAACTTGAAAAGGAGATGGTGGAGCACATCAAAGATGCTACCACACTAAAGGAAACTTAGGATTCTCTTGCTCTATGGTTCTCAAAGAAAAATGATGCAAGACTTCAATGTTAGAAAATAAACTAATGTCTATCTTACAAAAAAATATGACAATTAGTCAGTATTTTAGCAAAGTGAAGTCATTATCCTGAGAAATTATTGAGTTGGATGAAACATCCAGAATAGCTAGTAGTAAAATGAGGAGAATCATCATTCATGGACTGTGACCTTAGTACCATAGTTTTATGGTTGCAATTTAAGGTCGGCCCACACAACATTCAATCGAAGAGTTGAAGAATTTCATGTCAAGTTAAGAAACTCTGGCAAAATAAATGGTTGGAGTCTTCTTGAATAATGAAGAGTTGGCGCTCTTCACCAATAAGAAAAAGAATAAACCTTATGGCAAAAATGGAGGGAAAACTTGAGGTAATATCTAATTAGAGCGGGCTCAACAAAAGCAGCAACACAACAATTAGCAGTCTAAGAATTTTAGACATTCAAATGGTAATTGTTTCAACTATAGCAAGAAAGGATACTGTGCTAGAGATTGTCAATCACCACCAAGATGAACTAGAGTGGGATGCTGAAGCATTTTTTTGTAGAAATGATGCAAGTGGAAGTGTTTTCCATTTCATAGATTGTGGAAGTCTCTAGATTTATGGCTAACATAATAGAAGAGGAGCAAGCCTCCAATGCTTTGAGTTCTTATAGAATTGATTATAAGAAATGTTGGGTCTTTGATTTTGGTTTTTCTAGTCATATGACAGAAGATAAAAGCTCTATAATGCTTTAGGACACAAAGGCAAGCAAGTTATGGCAACTATAAATAACTCATAGCTACCAATCACTCACATTAGTGACACGGTGATTACTTCCTATTCAAATAAACAATAGGTGAAGTTGGAGGATGTCTATAAAGTATTAGGTATAAAAAAGAATCTTTTATTAGTTGTAGTGTTAATTGATTCTGGTAACTTTATTGTGTTTGGCCCCAAAGATGTCAAGGTTTTTTGACAAGTTAAAATAGTTGACACACAAATAATAGAGGGATAGAAAGTGGATTCCATTATACATCTTATTAGAAAATGATGTTTATATAGAGAAGACAAAAGGTAGTGATATAACTAACTTATTGCATACATTATTAGGACATGTCAACTACCATAAGTTAAAGATAATAATGAGCAAGTCATCACTAAGAGGGCTACCTAATCTTGATGTTCGCACTAATGTAGTTTGTGTTAGATGTCAGTATGGAAAGGCACATCAACTTCCATATAAGGGTCATCATTCAAAGCTAAACAACTGCTATATTTAGTTCACTTAAATGTGTTTGGGAAGGTGAAGCAGTTATGAATAAACTGAATCCATTATATGGTGACATTTACTAATTATTATTTAAGGTATGTTTGGGTTTATTTGAAAGAAAAATTTAAAACTCTACCAAAATTCAAAGAATACAAACAAATGGTTGAAAGTGAAGTTGGGAGCAAAATCCAGTGCCTTCATAGTGATAATTAGGGAGAATACATCTCTAACGAGTTCTCAAGTTTTCTTGTCCAGTATAAGATTAGGTGACAATTGACTTGTCTAAACACACCACAACAAGATGGTATTGTAAAGAGGAAGAACAAGCACTTAGTAGAAGGAGTATGTTGTATACTAAGAATGTTCGTAGAAACATTTGGGTTGAATGGATAAGAATAACAGCTCACATAATCAATAAACTTCATCAACTAAAGATGGAATTTATATCTCCATTTGAGAAATTATGGAACATGAAACCAATGGTGAGCCACTTTAAAGTATTTTATTATGTTTGCTATGTATTTGTACATAATCATCTATATAGCAAGTTCGACAAGAAGGCAATTAGATGTATCTTTATGGGCTTTGATAAGAACAAAAAAGGATGGAGATGTTATGATCCTACAACTGGAAAATTATATATCTCATAAAATTTTGTATTTGATGAGACATCATCATGGTGGACATAAAAAATATGTTCCACTTCCTCAATCCAATGAAGTAGAACAATTTCATGAAAAGTGTGAGGAGTAGTCAATAGAAATTCAAGAGAGCCTAGAGCCTGTCACTCAATCTCAATCTAGGCCATGGCAGACTGGTGTGTATAAAAAATAAATGATGAAGATAAAAAATAGTGAAGATGCTAGAAGAATAACTTATAGAACATCAGAAATATAGTTGAGCAGATCAAATAAAGTGAAAATGAAAAATCCTAAAAATGTCAATATTGCAGAAGAAAAATAACCAACATCCATTAAGGAGGCATCATAAAAAGTAGAATGGAGAAAAGCCATGAAAGAGGAGATTAAAGCTCTTATTGAAAATCAAACTTAGGACTTGGTGCTAAAACCCAAAGATGTGAAGCCCATTGTATACAAGTGGGCGTACAATATTAAGACTTATCCAGATGGCTTAATTGAGAGATATAATGCTCATCTGGTAGCATAAGGATTCTCACAATAGTATGGACTAGACTATGATGAAATGTTTAGTCCAGTGGCTAAGATTGCAACTGTTCATGTTTTGCTAGCACTCGTTACAAGTAGATCTTAGAAGTTGTGGTAAATGTATGTGAAAAATGCTTTTCTAAATGGAAATTTGGATCGAGAGGTATATATGGAGCAACATAAAGTATTTTAAAAAAAGCTCAATCTTGAGTATGTTTGTAAATTGAAGAAGGCACTATAGGGGTTAAAGTAAGCCCCTAAAGCTTGGTATAGCAAGATTGCTGAGTTTCTCATCCATAGAAGCTATAAAGTTGCACTTATTGATTTGAGTTTATTTGTCAAAGCTCATGAAGGGAAGCTAAAAATAATCCTTGTTTATATTGATGATCTCATCATCATTGGAGATGATGATAATGAGATCTGTCAAACCAAGAAGAATTTATCAATCTTGTTTTAGATGAAAGAACTTAGAGAGCTGAATCACTTTCTTGGATTAAAAGTAGAGTGCACAAAGGAAGGGTTATTTTTATGTTAGGAGAAATATGCAAAGAATCTTCTCAAGAATTATGTAATGCTTAACTGCAAACCTCATGCTCTTCCAATAGAGGTGAACTCTAAATTGAGTAGAATAAGAGGCAAAGATTTGGATCATTCAGCGATGTATTGAAAAATAGTTGGTAGTCTAATCTATTTGGCATTGACAAGGCCAGATATTGCATTTGTAGTTAGGGTAGTTATTTAGTTCATGCAAACTCTAAAAAAAGCCTCACCTAGAAACAGTTTGAAGAATTTTAAGGTATTTCAAAGGAACACTTGATCTCGAGTTATTTTATAAAAGAAAAATAACTTATAAGTTGGAAGGATATTGCAATGTTGATTATGCCAATGATTATGAAATATGGAGATCAACCACTGGTTATGTATGTTTTTTAGAGGGGTTCTAGAGTTGTTACTTAGTATAATAAAGACAACCAATAATGTCACTCTTAATAACATAGGTTGAGTATTATGTTGCAACAATGGCAGCCCAGAAAAGTATATGGTTACAATAACTAATGGATAATTTACACCAACTAATTAATAATATGGTACTGATATACTATAATAATTAATAAACTATTTATTTGATTGACAACCTAGTGTTTCATGTTAGAACAAAGCATGTGGAGGTGCAATATCATTTTATTCATGAAAAAGCTTTAACATAAGAGATCACGGTGATTCAGGTGAAGACAGAAGAACAATTGGTAGATATTTTCACTAAAGGTCTTAATGAAAAATTATAAGAATTTTAAAAAGAACTCGTATGACTTCAAGGAAGAAGATTAAAGATATTAGTAATGAGGGGGACTGTTAAAGTCATTATGATGGAAATCAATAGATTCATATTCCAGGCTCCCCAATAGTTTCACTACTATGATAAACTTGATGATTAGAATTTATCACCTTCCACAATTATATTATAGTATCATTCAAGAATGAGATAAGAAAACTATTTTAGATCTTGCTAAGTTAGAATAAGATCATTAACCCTTCATTCAAGCTCCCCAATAACTAAAGAGCTATGATAAACTTGTAATGGAAAGAATTAACACCCTTAGACAATTGATAAAAACTTCAATAGACTTTGAAGTCTTCAACATAAATAAGTGCAAACCAGTTTGAAAGATGATGAAGAAGACAAATTTTTTTGGATTTTGACACCACAAACCTTACTAGGCTTGATAAGTCATAAAGTTCATGCAATAACTTTAAAGAAAATTTCTCACCAAAAGAAACTCAATATGTGTATAACTCAAATTAATCATGTCCCTTACAATGAAAGGAGGTCTTATTTCTATAGATATAAGACCAAGCTCGTACTACTATTCTAAGTATGAAAACATAAGATAATCTCACCCCACTAACTTGCAATTATAGCCATTAATTATGTAGATTCCCACTAACACAATTTAAATCCCGCTAACTTTTAATTATATAAATTCCTAATAACACACTTTGGACTCCACTTATTATTAATTATTTAAATTTCCACTCATTATGTAAATATCCATTAACACACTTTAAGCCCCACACTTTTAAATTCCACTAATTATTATCCCTCTAAATTCATTTGTTTTGATGTGGTAAATAATACTATTTGGGCTTCCTTATTGATTTTGATTGCACTTAGAAGTTCTTGGGCTTTCCAAAATACCTTGAATGAAGATTAATAAGGCTTCTTGTAATTTCTTGGTTTTTGACATTGTCATTGGGCCTTATTGGACTTATAATGGATCTTGTGGATCATTAGACTTTGGTTTTAAGCTTGAGACCACATCATTCCCCCTTTCTTTAAGAGAATTCATCCTCGAATCAGCTTCATCTTCATTACCTACATCAAATAAAGATAAATCACTAACATTGAAAGTTGCACTTACATTACCATACTTACTTGGAAGCTTTAGCTTATAGGCATGCACTGAAGCACTTTAAAAGGTCCATCTCCTCTTGGCATTAGTTTGGACTTCCTTTTAGGGAACCTTTCTTTTCTCAAGTGCACCTACACCTAATCGCTGGCCTCAAATATCACCTTCTTTCTTCCTTTGTTGTGTTGCTTCTCATATTGGAGTGTCTTCCTCTTAATTTGGGCCTTGACGTTCTCATGTAGGTTTTTCATAAATTTAGCCCTTTGTTTGCCTTCCAAATTTTCTTTCTTCATAGGTAATGGCACCAAGTCCATTGGTGTTAATGGATTGTAGCCATAAACTACTTCAAATGGTGAATGGTTGGTTATTCCATGCACACTTTTATTGTAGGCAAACTCCATATGCAGTAGGCATTCTTCCTAAATCTTTAAATTCCTTTAGATTAACACTCTTAAAAGTGTTGAAAGTGTTCTATTTACTACCTCTATTTGCCCAACGGTTTGTGGTTGACAAGTTGTTGAATAGAGAAGAGTTGTTCCCATTTTCCCCCATAATATCTTCCAAAAATGGCTTAGGAACTTAACATCATGATCACTCACTATGGTTCTTGGCACTCCATGTAGTCTCACCACTTCTTTGAAGAATATATTTGCAATATGTGTTGCATCATCCATTTTGTGAGATGGAATAAAGTGTGCCATCTTGCTAAACCTGTCCATAACAACAAAAATATAGAGTCTCTTCCCCCCTTAGACCTAAGTAATCCCAAATCAAAGTCCATAGAAATGTCTATCCAAAGTTCACTTGTATAGGTAGGGGTGTGTACAAACCTTGAGGCATTGCTTTGGATTTAGCTTATTTGGAAGTGATGCATTTTTAACAAACTCTCTCAACATCCCTTTTCATGTGTGGCTAAAAGAATGGTCAATTAACATGTCTAAGGTTTTCTTAATCCCAAAATTCCCTATTAAACCTCCACTATGTGCCTCTCTCACTAGTAACTCTCTCAAAGAACTTTATGGCACACATAACTTATTTTCTCTAAAAAGAAAACCCTTATATTTATGTAACTTTTCAAAACCCCCTTTCTCACATGCCCCATAAACATTAGCAAAATCATGGTCATTTAGATAGAGATCTTTTATAAACTCAAATCCCAATAATTTTGCATTAAGTTTAGAGATTAAGGCATACCTTCTTGACAAAGCATCGGCTACAAAATTCTCTTTAGCTTTCTTGTACTTGATGTTTTATGGAAAGGATTCAATGAACTCCACCCATTTAGCATGTCTTTTATTTAACTTGCCTTGCCCTTTGAGGTACTTCAAGGACTCTTTGTCGGTGTGAATAATGAACTCCTTGTAACTAAGGTAATGTTGCCATGTTTTAAGGACTCTCACCAATGCATAGAATTCCTTGTCATATGTTGGGTAGTTTAGACTAGCTCCACTTAGCTTATCACTAAAATAAGCAATAGGCTTTCCCTCTTGCATTAAGACTCCACCAATACCTATGCCATTTGCATCACACTCAATCTCAAAAGGTTTAGTAAAATTTGGCAAAGATAATAAAGGTGCACAACAAAGTTTGTCTTTCAGCAAGTTAAAAGCTTCATTTTGCTCTTTTCCCCACTTGAAACCAACATTTTTTTTATGCATTCAGTTAATGGTGAAGCTATTGTAGAAAAATTCTTAATGAATCTTTTATAAAAACTAGCTAAACCATGGCAACTCCTAACATTATGCACACTAGTGTGTGTTGGATATTCTTTAATTACTCTTACCTTTTCTTTGTCCATATGAATTCCCTTATCATTGATAACAAAACATGCATTTCTTTAGATTTGCATACAACTTCTCTTTTCTCAAAACATCAAAAACATACTTTAAATGTTAAACATGCTCATCTAAAGTTTTATTATAGACCAAGATATCATCAAAATACACAATAACAAATTTTCTAATGAATGGTCTTAAAACATGATTCATTAGCCTTATAAAAGTGCTTAGTGCATTAATGAAACCAAAAGGCATTACTACCCACTCATATAGGCCATGTTTAGTTTTAAAAGTTATTTTTCATTGATCTCAATCTTTCATTCTTATTTGATGATAACCGAATTTCAAATCAATTTTTAAAAATAAACATGAACCATGCAATTCATCTAACATGTCATCTAGCCAAGGAATGGGATGTTTATACCTTACCATGATTTTATTAATGGCTTGACAATCAACACACATCCTCTAAGTTCTATCTTTCTTAGGCACAAGTAAGACAAGAACTGCACAAGGACTCATGCTTTCATGAACATAACCCTTCTTCATAAGCTCACTTACTTACTTTTGGATTTCCTTGGTTCCTTCTGGGTTGTTTCTATAGGCTGGTTTATTTGGAATGCTAGCTCTGGGTATGAAGTCTATTTGGTGTTCAATGCCTCTTTTGAGTGGCAAACCATTTGAAATTTCATCTAGAAATAAATCTTCATAAACCTATAATAAATCAATAATAACACTAGACAAACCATTGGTTATTTCGTTAGAAATGATAAAAACATCATTGCACAAGAGTACAAGTAATGTGTGGCTCAAAGACTTAGCTTCCCTTGTATCTTTTATTGTAGCAAAAGCACTCATTTTTTTTTCTTTAGAACCTTCTTTGTTTTCTCTCCCTTTGGATTTCCCATTTTAGTCAAGTTTAAAAGGTTGTTGTTTAGGCTCACTCATCTCACCTTTTTCTTTTCTCTCATAGGTTTCCCTCCTCAAAGAAAGTTCTTCATATTGTTGCTTTATGCATTGTTAGTCTTCAAAAATCTCCTTTGGTGTCAATGGTCCAAGATTATATATTTTTCCATCAATAACCAAGGAATATCTATTTTGAAACCATCATGATTTGCTCTCCTACCATATTGCCAAGGTCTTCCTAACAACATATGGGTCACATACATTGGTACAACATCACACAATACCTCATCCTTATATTTACTAATTGAAAAAGAAATTAGAACTTGTTTGCTTACCTTCACTAAACCACTATCATTAAACCATTGCAATTTGTATGGTTTTGGATGCTTGATAGGAGGCAACCTTAATTTCTCCACTAGTAAAGTGCTTGCAATATTAGTACAACTCCCTCCATCAACAATCATGTTGCAAAATTTATTAGAAATCAAATAATGAGTATGAAATAAATTTTCCCTTTGTTCCCCATGGTCCTCTATTTTATTTTGCACACTCAATGTTCTTTATACAACTAGATTATCACCCTTGGTATACTCAAAATCACTATAATCTTCTAAAGGTGGTATTTTATCATCACTCTCCTTCTCACTTTCGAATTGAAAATTACCATCCTTTAAAATCATTTTTTTTCTATTTGAACATTCCCTAGCAATATGCCCATGCCCCAAACATTTAAAACATTGAATCTCCATAGTTTGGGTTAGTTTTGCCTCACTCTTTAGCCTATTACCTAAGTCACTTTTATTTTTTTTATACCCTTATGACTTAGTAATATTTTTCTTATCCTTTTTACCCTAAGAACACTTCTAAGAAGAAAAAGTGGAACCCAAAGTTAGTTTGGAATCATACCATTTTCCTTTGAGTTATTTTTCTACCTTAATGGCTAAATTCACCAAGTCGTCTATCTCCACATAATGATGCAAATAAACACGATCAACTATGTTTTTATTTAGGCCATTTAAGAACCATGCCATGGTGGCTTCTCGATCTTCCTCCACATTAGCTTTGATCATGAGCATCTCTAACTCTTTGTGGTACTCCTCCACACTCTTATTTCCTTGGGTCAAGGTTTGAAGTCTTTGATGAAACTCCCTATAGTAGTGGCTAGGAATGAATCTTCTCCTTATGATTTTCTTCATCTCCCTCTAAGACTTTATGGGTGTTTCTCTATATCTTCTCCTTTCCTTGAAAAATTGATCCCACTAAACAATAGCATAGTCATAAAATTTAACTGTTGCAAGTTTTACCTTTTTCTTCTCTGAATAGTTATGACATTCAAAAATGAGATCAACCTTCCTCTCCTATTCAAGGTAGACATAGAGATCATTTCTTCTTTAAAATGAAGGAATTTTCATTTTTATGCTTTAGAGGTTGTGATCTATATCTTCCACATGACCTCTCCTAGCTTGCCTCCTAGGATGACCAACCAAAGTGATTTAGTAATCCTCTAAGTCATCTCTACCATCATACCCCTCTTGCTCAATTAATGGTTGTCTCCTTTGTCTAGGCAGTCCTTGTAATTATTTTAGAATGCCATCATGCCTTTCCAACCTTTCATTAACTCCTTCCATCATCCTAAACATCCTTTTAAATTGTTGTTGCATGGCTTGCAACATTTCATCATTTGATGATGATGTGCTTGTATCCTTTGACATGATTAAGACAAGAAATATTAGGATAAATAATAGAAATAAAAAACCTCACAATACTCCTTCAAGTGCTTACACTTAAATTTTGGCTTTTATCCACTCTAATAATCTTATACACTCTTACCTTTTACCACTCTTAATTTTCTTTAGGAGTTTTTAGATGAACTAAGATTCTTAAATCAAGTAAAGTCAAGAATGAAGCAATCAATGAAGTGAAGTTGTTTTAGGTAGGCCACAAGAAGATAAAAATGTAGGCTAAAGAAACAAATAAGGACAAATAACAACTAGACACTTTTTTGAAGCACAATTTTTTTGTAATAATATTCAACTTAAACAAAGAAAAAAGATGAAGAAAGAACATTTCAACCAGAACAGAAGAAGATAGATCATAAGAACAATAGTAGATAGAAACTTAAGAAGAAAATAAAAAAGATATCAATAATTAAATAACAAATAATAGGGATAAGCAAACCTCAATCTTGAGCCAAAGCTCTAATACCAAAAATGATGGAAATCAATAGTTCATATCCCAAGCTCCCCAATAGTTTCACTACTATGATAAACTTGATGATTAGAATTTATCACCTTCCACAATTATGTTATAGGATCATTCAAAAATGAGATAAGAAAACTATTTTAGATCTTACCAAGTTAGAATAAGATCATTAACCCTTCATTCAAGCTCCCCAATAGCTAAAGAGCTATGATAAACTTGCAATGGAAAGAATTAACACCCTTAGACAATTGATAAAAACTTCAATAGACTTTGAAGTCTTCAACATCAATAAGTGGAAAAAAGTTTGAAAGATGATGAAAAAGATAAAGATTTTAGATTTTGACACCACAAACCTTAGTAGGCTTGATAAGTCACAAAGTTCTTGCAAGAACTTTAAAGCAAATTTCTCACTAAAAGAAACTCAATATTTGTATAACTCAAATTCATCTTGTCCCTTACAATGAAAGGAGGTCTTATTTATATAGATATAAGACCAAACTCATTCTATTACTCTAAGTATGAAAACATAAGATAACCTCACCCCACTAACTTGTAATTATAGCCATTAATGATGTAGATTCCCACTAACACAATTTAAATCCCACTAACTTTTAATTATATAAATTCCCACTAATGCACTTTGGGCTCCACTTATTATTAATTATTTAAATTCCCACTCATTATGTAAATATCCACTAACACACTTTAAGCCCCGCACTTTTAAATTTGACTAACTATTATCCCTCCAATTTTGTTTATTTTGATGTGGTAAACAAGACTATTTGGGCTTTTTTATTGATTTTTATTGTACTTGGAAGTTCTTGGACTTTCCAAATACCTTGAATGAAGATTAATAAGGCTTCTTGTAATTTCTTAGTTTTTAACATTGTCATTGGGCCTTGTTGGACTTGCAATGGATCTTGTGGATTATTAGAATTTGGTTTTTATCTTGAGATCAAATCACATTGCTAATACAAAGCTTTAATATTTTTTATCCGCAAATCAATTCTCTAAACCTACCAAATCTTCTAAGAGATTTCACTAAATCTTTAAAAGATTTTTGGATAACTTATAAAGATTTACATCACCACTTGTCATGCAACCTACATGGACAATTTGCCAAAGAAAAAGATTTTGAATTTAATAAGTAAGGTTGCCAACTTGCAAAGCAACTTGTCTTGCAAATATTAAAATAAATTGGCCAACTTGCATGGATGCAATGAATTTGGACAAAGCAATCTTTACTCTTTGCATAATAAATAGGGATGTGCATGGCAATGAGAAAAAATAATTTTTGAGTGAAAAAAAAAGTGAGAGCAATTAGGAAGAGTAAATAAAGTGTGTTGTGTGTGAGTTGAGTGGTACTAGTATGAGAGGTTGTAGAAAAAATATGTATAGTGAAAAGTGAGCTTGAGTGTGTGGGTAGTGTATGTAGTTCATTAATAAAATAGTTTTTGTGTTGTAACAGTAAATTTATTTTTAGTGAAAATATTTTCTTATTCTGTATTTTGTTGTCCCATTTTTCACGTGCTGTTTTATTATTGTACACACTTCAACTCGACATAACATAGTCATCCTACATTTTAATAGCTTGTAAGAAATATTGATGGTAATGTAATGATTATGATCAAAGACATAAGCATTTTGAGAGTGCTAAAGATGAATAATAAAATAAATAAAAATGTCATTTGGTAATAGCTCTGATTCAGCATTATGCAATCCCCTATTGAACAATTGTAGTGATCTGCATCCTTAAGGTCTTATAGGACCAGAAAAGCAATGCCTATCTAAAATTGTAGAATGCATGTTCCATCATTATAGGTTCTTCACCACATTTATTACATATTATATCAATGTCTACCTCTTTTGTTTGCAAAGCTAAATTGATAGGTAGAATTCTCTTTAGAGTAATTTGTTCATTTACAAAGGTGAACTGATACTTAAATAATTGAAGAAAATAAAAGAGTATTTGAAATTCAAAGAGTAGGAACTTAAAAATTGTTATTGAGTGCAATCACAAGACAAATTACAATGCCTTTTATAGGTTTACAAATAACTGAAATGCAAAAAAATTTGAAAGTAATTGTTATTGGGTAACAAAACAATAAGAAACACTATCAAATTATTGCCTAAAAACTTAACTAATCTTAAGAAGTTATTATAGAATTTTTTCTGCAACATATTTTGAATCATATCTCTAGCATTCCCCTTTAATTCGAAATCACATACTCCTAGTAGCATCCTAAAATAATTATGTCTTTAACTTAGGAAAGCTTTATGAAGATGTCTATAACTTGAACTTTAATATGAAAAAGCTTTATAGTTATTTCTCCATTGGTTACTAATTCTTGAATGAAATGAAATCATAGCTCATTATGCTTTGTCCTTCCATGATTGGAATTTTTTACTATTGATATTGCTAATTTTTTATTGTAATAAAATTCAGTTCCCTTTTCCTGCTTTTGGTATAACTCACTCAACATCCTTTGAAGGCAAATGCATTGACAAGCTGTTATAGTGGCTGCAAATATTGGACTATCAATTTCATCCACTTAACTATTTCTCTAATGGTTATGACTTCTACTTTTTTGGTATTGGGTGTAATTAATTTTTTAGTCAAATTTAGCTTTTGAAATAGTTGGTTAGTTTTTACTACTAATTTTGCTAATGTATCAACTTCATTATTTTCATCTATAGGTATCTAGACTATTTCCCATTGTCCCCATCTCTCTTTGATTAATCTTCTTTAGGAGTTGGTTGGCCTTCTCGACATATCTAACCATGCTCGGTTCTTTAGTATGGAAAATTCCTTTAATCTAGTTGATAACTAATTATTAGTGAGAAACTGTCTTCAAATTTTTAGCTCTTATTTTTGACATAAATATCCAAGTAAACATTTAAGGGAGACTCTTGATATCATATATCATCATTCAGGCCTATAATGAAAACTGATTAGCCTTAGATTCAAACTTAAGATTTGGTTGGCTAAATTGACTAGCACCAGATTCAAATGTAGAAGAAGAAGCATACAAGCACATAATTATAAAAAAGAAGGAAGAAATTAGACTTTATGTTGTTAAATAATTTGCCTCACAATTCTTCACAATACATTCAGTTAATGGAGAAGTTCACAAATTCAAGCTTATCTTGAGAATCTATCATAGTTTAATAAAGATTAGAGTGTTCATTTTTTTAGGATCCCCCCAATACATATCAAACTTATTTTTCATATTAAAGCCCATATGCACAACATAAATAATAGAAGAAATTTTCAATAATTTAATATACAATTCAAATTAAAATATTTAAAAAAAAAATGGATTTGCAATCACATATTGAGAACTGGGAATGTAATATCATAAAAAAGCTTTAGTATGTCAACCATTTGCCTTATACATTGCTAATTAAGGAAGTCTATCATATTATCACCCAAGTTTAATCTAAATGAAGAGTCAGTCTCCTCATACTTTTTAAATGTTTTTTCAAATAGCATAATTTAGGTGAAATTCCATTAATAGACAATATAGACTTTGACTCAATGCTAACAAGATCAGATATTTCTTTAAACTTCCTCAACCTAGCAAGATAATTTCTCATATATTTAATAGCTTAACTTTTTTAATTGAAACATTCATTTCTTTCAAACCATCATTAATAATTAACTTTAGTATATAGGCAATGCATCTCATATGTAAAACTTTCACTCTAACAATAGGTGCATCCCAACTTAATAATTTCTTTTTAAAATATGTAGCAAGTGTGTCATTAGAGGAAGCATTATCAACTATAATTGAGAAAAGATTTTTCATGCCCCATTCAAGCAAGCAGTTTTTAAAAACTCATGTAATATATTCACCTTTATGGGAAATAAAAGGCATAAATGATATTATCTTTTTTTGTGACTTCCACCCATCATTTATAAAATGAGTTGTTATGCATATATACTTTATTCTTTGGATGGAAGTCTGCGAATCAGTTGTAATGTTGACTCTTTAACAATGTGACTTAAGAAAATTTTTTAGCTTCACCCTTTTATCAACATACAAGTTATATCAGTGGGGCAAGCAACAAAAATAGAACTTTTAAAATGTAATTATAGATTTATATTAAAATATATCGATATTAACAATAATCACTTAAAATTATAAAAATTAATTTTTTTTTCAAAAATTTTATTTTACTTGATCATAATACATAAAATTCATAGACCTAATAAATATTACTTTTAAATAGCAAATAAATTACCATAGAAGGTAGATTGAGAATATGCATGCTAGTTTTTATACTATCAACATCAAATCATTGATTAGTTTAGTGTGAAAAAAAACACAAAATCAAAAGAATATATCACTGCGAATCTATGATTCAAGTAAATGAAATAAGAATAAGAGATTGATCCAAATCTAAATGGGAAAATAGAGAGAACAGATGAGAAATAGATGGCAGATACGATAAAAGAGAAGATTCAAGAGAGTAGAAGGCTAAAGAGGGGCTAGGATTAAGGTTTTTTAAGACTTGAAAAGAAAATTCAAGAGAGAGGAGAATGGAGAGGAAGAATTTCTGAGAGGGAGAGAGAGAAAGAGGAGATGAGAGGAGAGGGTGTGATTGAGGCGACAAAGAATGAAGACAGATTGGTAGAATTTTTTCTTTTTATGCTAAAAACCCTACATAAAATGATGTCATTTTATGTTAATATATAGTCTAAAAAACTCGGTTGGTTTAGAGGGAGAAATCTCTCCCCTAAACTGCCTACCTAAAACTGACATATTCCTTACATCTTAACTAAATCGATGATTCTAAAAACTTGACTATTGAATTGAACAAACAACTCGGGTTGATTCGGTTTGAAAAATCAAACTAAGTTGGTTATTGCTCAACCATATTAGTTACTCATACTGTGATTCTTGACTTTTTATCTTTTATATTATTAAAACAAGATTCTTCTGTAGCATTAAGTGTAAGATGCCATGGAAAAATAAATAAGGTAATATGTAAAAAAAAAATTAAAATAACTTTATTTCCACGGCAGTCGAGTAATAGAAAAAGCCATGCAATTTAGTACAATCACTTCATTTCAGATATTTGTTTTTTTCCTTTCTCTAGGCTTAATCAATTATTATTATCATCTAATTCAATTTTGAAAGCGAACTGACTGCATTACAATAACATAGACATATAGACCTTAAATCATCGATAAAAAAAATTCAATTAATGTCAATTAATTTAAAAGTATCTTATTACTTCAACAAAACATTTTAATTTTATAAATTCTTTAAATTACCTTTTATGGTATTGTGAAAAGTTAACAAAAGAAAGATAGATAGAAAGAAAGAAATTATAATGTCAATTTAGGAGCCTCTGTGGCTTATTATCAATAGTTAATTTTGGTTAAAGGGTTAAATTGGATCCTCAAATTTAGGTAGAAGTCTATATTGACTTCATATTTGTTTTCCCAAGAGGAACTTTTTATTTTAAAATTGAACTATATTAGTTCATCCCTTAAAAAAGTTTTACAATTAAATATCAACTAATTGTGAAATTTTTAAAATTTATAAAACAAATATAATAATTTTTAAATTTTTAGATATTTTTGTTAAAATTTACAATTGATGGTATGAATTTGAAAAAAGTCATCAATTTTTATTTATTAATCTAATTAATTTTATATTAGTCAACTAATACAAATATATTAATAATAAAGTTTTGTTATTCAATCATTAAAATTAATATATATATATATATATATATATATATATATATATATATATATATATATATATATATGTACGAAATTTAAAAAATTTTCAAAATGCCAAAAAAAATTGCTTTGCAAGCTTAAAAATTTTAAGCAATTTCTAAAACTTTACAATTAGGTTATATATTTTTTTTAAAAATAATTTATTAACTTTATTTGTTAATTTAAATAATTTTTTATTTGTCAACTGTTAAATTTAATTTTTTATTTATAATTTATGGGACTTATTTTAATTTTTTAAAAGAGAATATTTGATGTAATTTAACTTTTCCTCTAGAGAAAGGGGAGCACATACAAGGAGAATAAGTTATGTACAAAAACTAAAAAGAAGAACATTGAAGAAGCATATTTTCTTTGAAAAGCGTCTGAACCCTATTTGATTGCAGTCATCTCCAAGTGTCACCTTCAGCCCACACTAGCCTACTTTACCTCATGGATTTTCTTAGTCATAAAGAGATGTTTACACCCAAATCATCTACAAAGCCTACGTATGCCAAACCAGCTTAGGGATCCACTATTTACGCATCAGATGGTGCAATTATCTTGAACAAGGTTGATATTATAGCTTATAAAGTTTATCAGAAACTTTATGAACAACAATTGGCTGTATACCAACATGCCCTCATTGCAAGAGTGGTCCTTTACAAAGGCATGAACCCGTGGAAATTGGTAGATTTAAAAAATAAACTTACCTCACTCTAGGGACTTTTCGCATCATTAAAATTAATTTCAATGGGATGAGGGTTTTATCATGTGATCCTCAACTCTACTGTTGAGAAAAACGCAATATAGAGTCATGGATCGATTGCACTTAAGCCTGGAATTCTCCATTTACAGCACTAGACACCTGATTTTGACCCATCGGCTTAAAAATCCACTAACACACAAATTTAGGTGTGATTATACAAACTTCCCTAGGAATATTGGCACCCAAATATTCTAGGGTCTATTGTTGAAGGAATCGATGTTCCTCTTAAAATTGATAACATGACTATCAATGGAGATTTTAGCCATTATGCTCGCTTATTGATTGATATTGACCTTTCACGTCAGTTATATGAAACTCTTCTTTTTGAACTAGTTGGAAAGAGTTTTTTTATTAAGCTTGTCTATGAGAATTTACCTTTGTTTTGCTCTAATATTGGTCACTCCCCTTAAGTGTGGCGTATGGCCAAATAGTAAGAGCAACCAAAAGCAAAGTCAGACAAACCTCCTGTAGATAATAGAGAGAATATTTGGATGCTACATAATCAGAACTTTGAGGTTTTGATCTCTAATGCATTCGCCACTCTCTAAACTACAGTTTACAATGACAATAATTCTATTCCACAGAATAATCAACCTTAAGTGAATATTCCCAGTACTTTTCATTCCAGCGAATAATTGACTTCAGGTCATTCCTAAATCTTATGAATCTCATCAGCACAGTCTGGTTAATATTCATAAAGCAACAAACCATTACAAAAATGCAGCTGGCCTAATTGATAACACAATTATTATTTTCATTGATGATGATAAGTCAGCTCCACCTTTGAATGAGAATGATCTGGAAGATGACTATGATTCCTTTTGGGTGGGTCCCACCTATAAGTGGGACTCATAAACCCATAAAATTTGAAAATTAGTGTAAAAATTTGACAAAAAAAGGGGTCAAAGTTTGCAGTACCGAATTGCAGTACTGAATTCGATACTACTTTTGTTAAAAATTTTCTTCTTGTTTTTTAGCCAATTTTTATGGCTATATAAAGCCATATTTGGGTGAGTTTCTTTGTTTTTTTTAAAAAAGGTGTAGGAGGTGTATTTGAGTGATAGTTGGGAGACCTTTGGAGAGTTGTGTGTATAAGAGTGAAAATAGAGAGATTTTAGTATAAATTTTGGGTGAGTGTAAAATATTTGTGTGAGCTTCTCTTTGGTATAAAGAGAAAGAGTAAGAAAAATAAATATTATTTAAGAAAGCCAATTTGTGAGGGTGAATCACAAATTGAGGGTTATAATTTTTAATCGTATTATTTTTATAGGAAGATTAAACTGGACTCGGTCCCATGGTTTTTCCTTTTATAAGGTTTCCATATAAAAAAAATATTGGTGTCCTATTTATTTTTCTCTATTTATATGGTAGGTTTTTTACTACCTATTTTTATTCACCATTGGCTAGTATAACTGCCTTATTAATTTTATTATTTTAATTTGGCAGGCTAAGCCGCCTTTATATTATTGTGTACACTTTATTGCTTTTATTTAATTTTATAAATCTCATTTATTATCTAGTAGAAAAATGTAATTAACCCTAACAAAGTAGTATCAGAGCTTGGTTGGTTTAAATTTATTTTTTCTATCTAGATAAAAATGGAGTACATAGGCAGCATGTTCAAACTGACTCCAACAAATTACTCAATTTAGAAGTCAATGATGGAGGATCTTTTATACATGAAAGATCTATTGCAGCCTATCAAAACTATCAATGGTAGCCTATCAAAACTATCAATGGTATAGCCATTAGTAAGCCAACATAAATGAAAGATGTAGATTAAGAAATGCTCAATAGAAATTGTGCAGCTCAAATCAGACAATGGATTGATAGGAGCATTATGTAGAGTGTTGCTAAAGAAACTAATGCCTATAAGCTATAGGAAAAATTAGAGAAGACATATGCATAACCAAGTGCACAAAATGTAGTTAATTTGATATGCTGTCTCATTACCCTGAAATACAAAAATGGCAGTAACATGTCAGAACACATTAACAAATTTGAAGGTGTTCATATCAGCTCTCAATAATGAATTGCAAATTTGATGAAAATCAATTGGTAACATTTTAATTGATCTCTTTCCCAAAAAGTTGGGATGCACTTTTTGTATCCGTCATAAATTTAGCTCTTAATGGAAGGGTGACCTTGGAGATGGTGAAGGAAAAATTGTTTAACGAGGAATCTAGACGAAACGAAAATGGTGAAACATATGAAGCTCTTGTATCAGAAAAATAAGAACGACGTCGAAGAAGTAAAAGCAAATTTTATCAGAAACGTCAAAGGGCTGATCAAAATCTCGATCAAAGAAAGACTTCACTTGCCATGATTGTGGCAAACATAGACATTTTAAAAGGGAATGTAGAATATAGAAAGCTGAGCAATCAAGGAATCAACTAGCAGAAGCTTTACAAATAAATGTTGCAATAGCCGAAGATGAAGTTGAAGTTGTCCTAAATGAAAATATTATCAATCTCCCATATCAAGATCAAACCTGGGTGGTTGACATAGGTGCCTCCTTCCATGTTACCTCTAGGAAGGATATCTTCTCATCCTATATTGTTGAAGACTTTGGCTTGGTACGGAAGGGAAATGATGGAGATTCCAAAATTATTGGCATGGGAGATGTTTATTTAGAAACCAACACTAGATGTGATTTGCTCCTAAAGAATGTACGACATGTTTCAAACTTCAGGTTGAATTTAATCTCCATCGAAAAGCTTGATGATGAAGGCTACAAAAGCTATTTCGGCAGACATAAGTGGAAGCTCACAAAAGGCTCTCTAGTGATGGCTAGAGTGAAGAAAATCAACTCCCTTTATACAACAAAAGCAAAGCTACGAAAAACTGGATGAATGTAATAGAGAAAGATGTTTTAATTGAGTTATGGCATAAATGACTCGGTCATATGAGTGAGAAAGGGCTCCAAAGGCTAGCAAAGAAAGATCTCTTACCAGGGATTAAAGTTGTACATCTACAAAATTGTGTTGATTATATTTATGGAGAATAGCATAGAGTTGCATTTCAGAGTTCCATACCATTAAGAAAACCAAATATTCTTGATTTGGTACATACTGATGTATGCATGATGCAAACCAACAGTCTTGGTGGTGCCTTGTATTTTGTAACATTCATTGATGATTTCTATATAAAATTATGGGCATTTGGTATACAAACTAAAGACTAAGTGCTAGAAGTTTTCAAAGAATTTCACACAAAGGTCAAAAGAGAAACTGGAAGACAACTGAAGTGTGTTCGTGCAAATAATAGTGGTGAGTACGTAGGTCCATTTGAAGAATACTATAGAAAATTCAGAGTCAAGCTTGAGAAGTCGGTACTAAAAACACCTCAGCATAATGGTGTTATGGAAAGGATGAACATAACAATTTGTGAAACAATTAGATGTATGCTTTCAAATGTAAAATTTCCAAACTCTTTTTGGGGGGAGGCAATGAGAACTGTAGTTGATCTAATCAACCTGTCACCTTCAGTTCCACTTAATGGCGACATACCATAAAGAGTATGGATTGAAAAGGATATTTCTTATAAGCATTTAAAAGTGTTCGGTTGTAGAGCCTTTGTTTATATTCCATGAGATGAAAGAACCAAGCTTGATGGAAAATCCAAGGAATGTATATTCTCGGGTTATGCTTATGAAGAATTCGGCTACAGACTCTAGGATCATGTTGATAAGAAGATCATCAGAAATAGAGATGTTACATTTTTTTGAAGATCAAACCATTAAAGATATCAAGAAAAAGAAGGAGACAAAGTAAATAGAACAATATCCAGTAAATCTAGAGTTGGTTCCTCTACCTGTTAGTCATAATAAAGCGGGAGCTTTACCAAAAGACAATGAAGGAGGAGCTAGTGAGGATGATGCCAATGTACCTCCTATTGTACAACCTAATTTGAGAAGATCAACTAGAGGATGAGTAGAAAGCCATAGATACCCTTTAGATGAGTATATGATACTGACTGAAGGAGGAGAACCAAAATGCTATAAAGAAGCTATTTTAGGTGAACACAAGGAAAAGTGGGCAGAAGCTATGTAAGAGGAGATGAAATCCTTGTAAGATAATAGTACCTTTGAATTGGTGCAACTTCCTAAAAGCAAAAGGGCACTCAAAAATAAATGGGTGTTTAAATTGAAGCACAAAGAAAGTAACTCACAACCAAGGTACAAGGCAAGGCTTGTTGTGAAAGGCTTCAAATAGAAAAAGGACATTGATTTTGAAGAAATATTTTCACCAGTTGTAAAAATGTCTCAATCAGAGTAGCACTCAAGTTAGCAGCTATCATGAACCTAGAGATTGAATAACTTGATGTGAAGATGACTCTTCTTGGAGATCTAGAGGAAGAAATTTACATGGAACAACCAAAATGTTTTGAAGTCAAACGGAAGGAGAAGCTTGTATGCAGACTGAAGAAGGGCCTTTATGGATTAAAACAGGCTCTAAGACAGTGGTACAAAAAGTTTGAGTCATTCATGGTAAACCATAGTTATATGAAGATAAAATTTGATCACTGTGTCTTTGTGTAGAAATTCTCTGATGATAATTTTATCATTCTCTTACTTTATATGGATGATATATTGATTATCAGTTGAGACATTACAAAGATAAAATATTTTAAAAAGGAGATGAGCAAAACCTTTACCATAAAATATTTGGGAGCAGCTAAACAAATTCTTGGCAAGAGATTTCTCCGTAACAGAAAAAATAAGAAGTTGTGGTTGTCTCAAGAAAAGTACATTGAAAAGGTGTTGAAGAGATTTAATATGGGTAATTCAAAACCAGTCAGCACTCCAATTGCAGGACATTTTAAGTTAAGTTCTAAGTAATGTCCAACAAGTGAGAAATATAAAGAAGAAATAAAGAAAGTTCCTTATGCATTAGCTGTTGGTAGCTTAATGTATGCTATGGTATGCACAAGGCCAGATATTGCTCAAGCAATCAAAGTAGTAAGCAGATATCTCTCCAATCCTGGCAAGGACAACTAGCATAAAGTTAAATGGATTCTCATATATCACAAAGGTACTTTTAAAGTTTATTTACACTTTGGTGATGGTAAACCTGTATGATATGGATATATAGATATAGATATGGCCGGTAAAGTCAACACTAGAAAGTCAACCTTTGGGTACATGATGACATTTGCAGAGGGAGTAGTGTTTTGGCAATCAAAATTGCAAAAATGTGTTGCTTTATCTACCACTGAAGCTGAGTACATTACGGCTACAAAAGTTACAAAGGAACTCTTGTGGATGAAGAAATTTCTATAAGAGTTGGGTTGCAATTAAGAAAAATTCATTTTGTATTGTAATAGTAAAAATACAATTCATCTTAGTAAGAATTTAGTATTTCACTCAAGGTCAAAGCACATTGACATGCAGTATCAATGGATTCATGATGCATTGGAGATGAAGATGTTTTCATTGGAGAAAATCTATACTGATGACAATGGATCAGATATAATGACTAAAGCCTTAACTTCAGAGAAACTAATGTTCTGCTCAGAGAAACCAGGTTTATTTTCATGCCCCACTTAAGGTGTGAGGGGGAGATTCATTGAATGAGTGCCACCTACAAGTGGGACCAACAAGCACACAAAATTTGAAGATTAGTGTAAAAATTTGACAAAATATTGAAACTTTTCCTTCTTGTTATTTAGCCAATTTTTATGGCTATATAAAGCCATACGGATGGCTATTTAGGTGAGTTTTTTTGTTTTTTAAAAAAAGGTGCAGGAGTGTGTTTGAGTGATGGTTGGGAGAGCTTTGGAGAGTTATGTGTATAAAAGTGAAAATAGAGAGATTTTAGTATAAATTTTAGGTGAGTGTAAAATATTTATGTGAGCTTCTCTTTGATATGAAGGGAAAGGGTGAGAAAAATAAATATTATTTGAGAGAGCTAATTTGTGAGGGTGAACCACAAATTAAAGGTTGTAATTTGTAATCTTATTATTTTTATAGTGGAAGATTAAATTGGACTAGGTCCCATGGTTTTTCCTTTTATAAGGTTTCCACATAAAGAAATATTAGTTTCCTATTTATTTTTCTCTATTTATATGGTAGGTTTTTTACTACCTATTTTTATTCACCCATTGGCTAGTTTGACTACCTTATTAATTTTATTATTTTAATTTGACAGGCTAAGCCGCCTTTATATTACTGTGCACACTTTATTGCTTTTATTTATTTTTGTAAATCTCATTTATTATCTAGTAAAAAAAATCTAATTAACCCTAAAAATTCCTATGGTGCATAAGATGGGGGCACCTTTTGGGCAGACATGGCAGAATTAGAGGAGGAGAATTGGACCCAGTTAAAAGAAAAAAATCTCAATAAAAATCAAATAAGTATAAAGTCACTCTTACAAAAAGAGTTTTTAGGAGACCTAAAAAGCTGAATTTAAGTAGCTATTTTACTGGAACTATAAAGGCATAAGTAATGCCAACACCCAACACACTATTTTTAATTTTTGTCATATATATAATTCTAACTTTGTATGTTTCATTAAGCCAATGGTGGCTTTTGGTGCAATTCCATCTTCCTTTTAGGATTTCTTAGATATACAGTTGATTGCTTTTAATAATAGGCTGCTTTAAACTATCTAGCTTTTTAGTAAAAAGGGGTTGCTCACTCTATGTTTAGTTCATATTCATGAGCTGAACATTACATTGGATATCTAATTTGATAATGTTTTGTGTAAACTCTCTTTTATTTATGGTAGTGTTTGGAGAAATCAATGTATGTATTTATGGGCTACTCTCTACACTCTTTCATTGAATTTTTTTAGTAATAGGTGTGTTATTAGTGATTTTAATGTAGTCCTTAGTGCACATGAGAAAACTAGAAAGGCCCCTTATCGTGACTTTCACACCTTCATGGATGACTACCTTTTATATGATATTCCATCACATGGTGCAAAATACACATGGTGCAATGGCAAACATGGATCTCATTGGGTGGAGTGTAGTTTAAACAGATATTTGGCCAATATGGAATTTTTTTTTATTTTGAAAAGAAATTTCCTGTGTTATCCTCCCATGGCATCACTATGATCATAATCCCTTACTCATTCATTGTGCTATTATTGATATGACATTATTAAGATTCCATTTTTAGGCTATATGGGTAACCCAAGCAACTCTAGGAGATCTAATTTCACAACATTGGTCTCTGCCTATTGTGTTCAAAAGCCATAAGTGCACAGATCATGAATTGTAGTACAAAAGATATCGTTCCCATGAGGATTGAATATTGAGTACTAATATCTCTACTTATATTCCTAGCTAGTAAATCATTAAAGTAATTTAGAAAATTAAAATATAAATCTAAACAACTAAAATTAAAAGAGAATTAAATGATAAAAACATAACGCTTAAGTTTAGTTTCACTATTATAATCAAATCATGAACACTTTAAAAAAAAAAGAACATTGATTTCATTTAAGGGTAATTGTTCTCAATATCTAAAGACTCTCTCGAGTTCAATTAACCATGCCAAGAGTAAGATTTAACCTACTTTCGTGATTAAGAAATTAATCCTAACTCTTTACCCTCTTTAACAATTATTTTATCTTCGAAGAGCTCACCTACTCTCGTGGTGGAATAATCTAAGTCCTATGAGTCATAACCTAATAAATTCTCCTAACTCTAATTAGTGAATCTACCCATAAACATGCAAACAAGCTGGTCAAGAATGAAAGCATACATTAAGTGCAACTCATAAAATTAACTAAAAATTAATTTAATAAATAAAAATTATGTTCAATCACGTCATTAAATAGTTACTCCTAACCTAAACCCTAAGGAATTTAGCCACGTATACTTATGGCAACGCAAATAAACATAATTAAAAGATTAAAGATGAAGAAAGAAATAATGAAATAAAACTCTTGAACTCTTGAACCAATTGTCTTCAATCCTAGTTTAGCTCCTTGTTTGTTGCCTATTGAGTGTTAAATGAATTTCTCCAAATACCTCTTAGTATCCCTTTATATAGGAAAACCTAATAGGAGATCTTTTAGCCCTTCAATTCCTCTTCCTTTCTTGATTAAGAAAAGTCTCCTTTTCTTCAACATGCCCACCATACAACCATGTTGAGCTAGTGTGACGTTAAACTTTCTAGCACAGTTTTTAGCACAACCGTGTATAAGCTCGAATTCAGATTCCAAAAGGTTGCACACATGGGGTACCTAAAATCATGTTGCACTTTCAAAACTTCTTCAATTCAAATAAAAAGATGCACCAGCAGCAACATACCCATGTTGCACTTGTCTGACATAAAGCTTGCATTCCAGTAGATTGCACAGGTAATGACATAGGTGTGTGCCAAACCATGTTGCCCTTAACATGATCTTCTCATACAAATACTTGATTTCTTTTGAATCCTTAGCTAATTTCCTAAGGGAAAAAGAGAATATTTGTTAACACTTGGATAAAATTCCTAACAGAAATAAATTAATTACAAAAATAAATAAAACCTAAATAAAATATTAAACCAAAAATAATTCTTGTTTAGGCCTAATTCATATTCAACTTAATTTGAATATTATACAAAACTCATTAAAATTCAACTCAAATATATTTAAAGAATTACACACATCAAATTCCCTCACACTAAAGCTTTGCTTATCCTTAAGCAAAAATTAAATCTGAAATTTATAGACCGGCTTAACTATAATTAAAGAATTACAGTTTCTAAGATATACAAGTCGATAACAACGAGATTGAAAAATATTTACTAAAGAAGATAATCAGACAAAAATACGTCACATGTGAATAATTTACTAATCATAACCTAAGCATATAACTCTTTGAAATCAAATGAACATAACTTTAAAAGTAAAGCATTTAAACTTATATTATTTTCTTTGAAAACAAAATTTGGTTATGAATGTGTTTTACACAACATTTTACAACATCTTTCCCTTATTTGATGAGTGCATTTTATGCTTTATCTCACCATTTTTTTATTCTCTCTAATAAAATCTTCTCACTCTTAGTCATCCCCCGTTGTTCGTATATTACCTAGCATGGATACCGCTAAGTGTGTCCTTTGGATACTCTTATTCTAATTAGAGCATTGAAGTAGATTTAGAGCATATAAAAATTTGATTTAAGTACTTTTCTAAAGAAAAGAGGGATTTTTTTTCTAGAATTACAAATCATAATGCAGTCTCTCTCAAAATCATGCTCAAATTCAATCTCCAAATTCATGCTTAGGTTATAAAAACTAAATTTTTTTTATATATAATGACCATGTATAATCATTTTAATTAATAAACTATTCAATATTTTGATAATTGAATAAAAAATGCACACTTATCCACTATTGACCTCTAATTGCAATTGAGCATCAATTTTGTATAGAACCAAAACAAAGTAAACTTACCATTTAAAATAAGTTAAAGAATCTTACCATTTTGAAAAAACTTTTCTTAAATTAACTAATATGCAAGTAAAAATAAATAAAATACACAAACAGAAAAATAAAATCCAAACATTTGTTGTCCTCCCCCACACTTATCTATGGCATTCTCCTCAATGACAAAAATATTAAAATTAGAAAAAGAAAACGAGGACTTCCTAGTAACCTTTTGTAATCAAAACCTAAAAAATATTGCAATTTAGTCCCCAAGGTCTAAAAAATTAACAAACAAGTTCAATTTTTGAATAAATTTCATCATAGGGGCTTATGTCATAATTGTGCATTATTGCATCCCGAAATTGGGTGCTTACAGTTGCCCCCCTTTGTTGTTATTTGTTTGACAAATTGTGGCAAAGCAATAGAAGCACACAATTTTTAAAGAAAGAAATTAGGACACTTGATTGTATCCTAAATAATAGATTGATGCTCAAATTGCTGAGCAAGGTATGAATTTTGACAAGTCTCACTATATTTCCTATTGAACGTCTAGTGGACTTTGTGTAAATAAGTTTTGCTATATTCCCTGTGGGATGTTTAGTGATGATAAATTGAAAACTTACTATCATTCTCGTAGAACGTCTAGCAGTAATGAATTTTGTTATATTCCTTATGGGATGTCTAATGATGCACATTATATTCCCTGTGGAACGTCTAATGATGTTGAATTGAAAATCTGCTATAGTTCCTGTGGAACATCTAGCACTGATGAATTTCATTATATTCCCTGTGGGACGTCTAACGATGCACACTATATTCCTTATGGGACATCTAGTGATGATGAGATTTCGTTATATTCCTTGTGGGACATCTAATGATGTACACTAATTCCCTGTGGGACTTCTAGTGATGATGAGATTTCGTTATATTTTCTGTGGGACATCTAACGATATACACTATATTACCTATGGGACGTCTAGTGATGTTGAATTGAAAATCTGCTATAGTTCCTGTGGAATATCTGGCACTGATGAATTTTGTTATATTCCCTATAGGACGTCTAATGATGATATGATTTAAAAATCTACTATAATTCATGTGGAATGTCTAGCAATGATGAATTTGAAAGATTATGTCATAACTGCTATGCAGTACATAACATAATGAAGGTTATGACTATTGTGAAACATATAACATAATCTTTTGAAATACATATCATATTTACTATGCAATATATAAATCCTTTGATTGAAATGATGCATGTAAAATGCAAAAAATTGAATTCTGTAATCTTGTTTTGAATTTTGTACTTTAACAGAAAATTCAGAATCACAGATTGATTATGCAGTTTTAATAATTCAATGAATTATTAATTTGATGAATGTCATGGTTCAATTAGGAATGTATTCCTAATCAGAATGCAAATATAGATCAAATTACAATGAAAGAACTTGAATTTATATGCACATACAAGAGTAGTGGACTAAAGTGGATATTTTTCATTTTATATATACTTCCCTTTTTGCATGTAACACTCCATTATCTCCTTTCTTCATTCATTCATTTTCTCTCTTTTCATTGATTTTCTTTCCTCAATTTCTTGATCATTTGATGTCTGATTTATGATCCGTCTAATCCTATGGCCTCCTCACCACTTGGACAACATGAGAGAGCTGATACTTCAGAACATCAAAGGATTCTACCTACTCATTTCCTCAGAATGATCTTAGACTTTGAGAAGACTCAACTATCTTTCCTTTGATTCATTTACGTACCCACATGTGGAGAGATATGGGTAATGAGGTAAATTTCCTTGCTTCTATTTATTTCTGCAAAAATATCACTTGTATAATTAGTAATCAGAGTTAGTTTCAGAGTGGAGATTAATATGTATATTAGTTAGTAATCAACATGAAAATGCATGATAGAATTGAAATTAAACTCTAAAAATGTGAAATTTAGCTCATGGTTGTCTGTATGATAGATCGAATGTCTGGAATTCTGGTTCAAATTCTAATTTTTTGATTGGCTAAGAAATACTGATCGACGTAGTAGAATGTTGATCGATAATCTGGAATGCCGATTGGCATTCTAAATTGCCAATTGGCAATCTACATTGCCGATCAGCTCTAAAAATTTATTTTTTAGGGTTAATTAATTAATTAATTAATTAACTAATCAAATCCTTCAATTTAAATTCTTTGATTAATTAATTAATTATTATTTTGAAATTGAGCTAGCATCCAATGAAGTTTATGGGCTATTTCAATCTAGCTCGTGAATTATTTCATGGACTGTCAGAGTAGGTGACACGTCTGATTTGGGCCTTTGGATTTAGGCATTTCATTGCTACACTTTTGACTATTCAAGGCCAGTCTAACCGTTACTCTTTGTTTACTTTGATCGAGTGATGGATGGATACTACCCACACTTTTCATACTCGTGTGGGTGAGCTAACCGTTTCACCTATGAGCTTCTCTGCTATCATTGGGATTGCTTTTAGAGGATCCCCTATTCCATTTGATGTTGGCTATTATAGTCTCCCTGAGCATGCATAGAGTCAGTACATGCAAGATTTGATCGGGTTTGCTCCAGTGTGGAAGAATTGAAAGAATGTTCTTCTTTCATCCTTAGTTGAGGGATTCAGATGCCTTCCTACTTCCACTCCTCGCTAGATTGTCCATAAGGTGAGGTTTTTCCTTTTGATATTATTAGGCATGACCGTCTTTTGTGAGACCGATTATGAGGTCAGTATTGCTCTATTTGGTCCTCTTTATGACTTGGATCGAGTTGCCATACTAGATTGGGGATCTACTGCACTAGCTTACATTTAATACAGACTGGACATTATCTGTAGAGGTGCTGTTATGATGTGTGGCTTTTGGCATGCCTAGCATGTATGTTCTCCTTCCCTTAATCTTTATAGTCTTGCTTTTCTTTGCCTTTTTCTGATATGTTTTCTTTCTTCAAAATCTGGAGCATAGAGATCATGTTGATTCAAGGCTTTGAGGCTATCAATTTTGATAGGACTTTTCCTCTAATGATGAGATGGGGTTCTTCCCACCTTATTAGCAATAAGAATACTTTGCAGACATATCGTGATTAGCTGAACACTATCAAGTGGCACCTGGAAAGAAAAAATGAAATCATTAGTATGTTACAGTTTAATAGAGATTAGACTTAATTTACATAAATTGCAGATAAACTCTGATTGGTTGGAGGGTGCTAAGGACATCTAGCGATATAATTTCATGGGAGCTACAGTTTGCCTTGAGCCTATGAGGATCCTGCTCTTCGGTTATGGCTGTTTGATGTGGTATCGCTGGTCTATTTAGGCGAGCGAGTGTATCACTGGTCTTCTAAACCTTCTCGATGTCGCATTCCATCTGATGTCCCTTCCTCTATGCTCCGTAGCTCACATCTTTCAGTTTAGAGCTGAGGGATGCACTACAGGGATATGCTACCTTAGATTTTCTTGAGTGTTCTCGACATTATCAGCAGTTTATCTATGAGAGCCTCTTAGAGCATATTCCTATTGACGATGATGAGGTAACTTCTTGTTATTTTAGCCTCTACTTCTAGAATCTATGAATCACTTCTTCTCTTTACAGTTTAAGGAGGTTCGCTCTTCTGTTAATGCGAATGAGGAGACTGAGATTACTTTGGAGACTGAGGTTTTTCCTGATATTGAGAGTTCTAAGCCCAAAGCTAGTCCTGCTCAGCATGTTGAGACTAGTCGCGATAGTGCTTTTACGAGCGTTACCCTTGGTGATATCTTGCTTCCAGATAGGTCCATATTCTACTGGGCTCCTACTATTCAGACTCTAATTAAGCAGCAGATGCATTTTAGTGATAAGCTTTCTATCTTTTCTCCCATAGATGCTTCTCATGTGAGTTTTTCTAATTTGATCCCTACATAATCTATAAACTTGACACTAATGTTAATAAATTTACAAAATAGGTCCCTCAAACACAAGCGGAGTATTTACATAGGCTCACCTCATCTCAAACGTTATTCACTATGCAGGTTACAGATAGTTTGAGGGTAAGTATATGTACAATAAAGATGCAAATGTATGCATGCTATGCATGAAATGCACATGATGTATTATCTATGTGTACAGAGCTACTCGAGTAGTTTAGAGTGCGAGATTGAGATGCTTCATCGACAACTTGCAGGTTTAGGCATTGATCCTTACAGTGCTGGGACTTCCTCTGTCAAACCTCCGGACATCTTTCACCATGATGACCCTACCATAGGATGGAGCCCATGGCCTAATTCTAGAGCTCAGGCTGACTGATCTTAGACTATCAGACTTTTCTATCATACTACTGTGTTCTGAATTCTATATTGTCTATATGCACTGTGTTGAATTAGTATGTGTCTTAATTTAACCTTAAATTAGGCTTCAACTAAATGGATAAAGATTTTAGATAATAAAGATAATTAAATAATTAGGATAATGACAATTAGATAATTATGCTATTTATCCTCTATCCATTTATCCTTATCATTTATTATCCATTATCTCTATCAAGTAAATAAAGCCCAATTCCATCTAAATTCAACTTCTCTCCTTATAAATGGCTCATAAAAGAACCAGTTTCACGATCCCTTTCTCTCCATTCTCATAATGATTCTCTCCAATTGATGAAGAAATTTCTCAAGAGCCTTAATGGTGATGACTGGAATAGGCTTTGACCTTTTCATCTTAAAGCCTTAAGATCTTTTTAACATCTGAAGATAAATGATAATTTCTTACATGCTGCAATAATGTTTTAGAGCTTAAAAGATCATGTCTTCAAGTTTAATGGCCAAGAGTTATGTCCTATGATTGAGGAGTTTATTGCTAGCCTGGGGTGCGCATTAGACTCCACTGCTACTAGTGCCCTACCTAAATTAGGTATGCAATTCCCGGATAGGCTTGTTGCTTTCTTCGATATGCCCCAACTAATATTCATCTTCTTGCCCACAATTATGAGACTGTCAGTCTATCTTCTTTAATAACTACGTGTGAGACTAAAGACAAGAACAGTGTTACATGGATTAGAATGGTTGCTTTATGCCTTTATGCTCAATTCCTCTTGGTCTCTTCACACGGAGATGCTAACACTAGGATTGTGAGTATTCTGGAGCAAGTGGAAGCTGGATCTAACCTTATGCCAATTATTCTTTTTGAGACCATTATTGGGTTAGATAACTTCCAAACCCATCATCGTCTGTCAGGCAGTTTACTTCTCCTTCAGGTGTGTAACTAAATCTTTTTATTATTATTATTATTTTATTATTTTTTTAAACCTTAACTTTTGCCTAAGCTATCCTTTCGGATTTTCAACTTAGCAGACTTGTCCTAATTTTTGCCTAAGCCGCCATTTTGGATTTTCAACTTAGTGGGCTTACCCTAACTTTTGCCTAAGTCACCTTTTTGGGTTTTCAACTTAGTGGGCTTTCATTTTATTTTGTTGTATTTTTCAAATCTAGTTACAAAAGAAGTTGAGCTTGCTTGTTGTTCCTACTAATCGTTCATTTTATCAGCTTCATCAACTACAATCTCGTCCATTGAAGGTAAAGGACAGACACACTGTAGACCAATGGATGAATTGGTTACAGGGTGTTACAGATACTAAGATTACATGGATTTGCCCTTAGTGGAAGCTGAAGTTTGTGACCCTCAATTTGTATGATCACTATGTTCCTATCCTAAAGCTGCACTTCTCAACTTTCTTTTCTCCTTCCCGACTTTTTCATCAATATGGCCATCCATAATTCATAGTCACTATTCTGACTGAATTTGAAGGCTTTCCTCTTAGGCAGGATTTTCTAGACAGGGTTAAGAGTTTATGGCCTCATAAGATTCTTGAGCGAAACATACACTTGGATGCAAATAGAGCTACTGATGATAATTACAAAACTTGGGTTATGGTACAAGCTACAGAACCACCAGGATTTTCTAGATACAAGAGAACTAAGGTTTTACATGAAGAGTCATAAAAGAAGAAGCATAGACATCACTAGGACTTGGTCTCATATAGTTGATTTTAAGTTTTCATGTTTTGTTTCCTTTCTAGTACTTATGCATTTTAATAAGATAGAACATGTAATGTTAGAATAAAAATTCAATTTCAATATCATTCATTAATTTGGGCCAAAATGAGTACATTTATTACATCACATGACATAACTCCTGTTATCAGCTAGTTCTTTCGAATTTTCTAGCTGAATATTTTTCTCTCACTAATTTATTTGCCCTAATTTTTACCTGACTAGCCCTTTATGGGTTTTCTAGCCAGTGGGACCATTTCTTTTATTTTCTTTATTCCTTAATTTTTGCCTACCAGCCCTTTATGGGTTTTCTGGACAGTGGGAATGTCTTAACTTTTGCCTAACTAGCCTTTTCAGATTTTCTAATTAGCAGACTTTATTTTCTTTATACTACTTTTATTTTATTTTACAAGTAGTATTTCTTGAGGTGATCCAGGTTAACATTTTCCACAAATTAATTTCCTTCTAGATCTGATATCTTTGCAGCTCCTTTAGGCAAAACCGATTTGACTAAATACGACCCTTCCCAGTTTGGTAGGAACTTCCTTCTTGGATCAAATACCATTACTCTGGACTATTTTCACACCATGCCCCCAGCTTTTATCTTTCCAGGCTTAAACTTCTTGTTGAATGATCTTGCTATCCTCTTCTGTTATATTTGAGTATGGAACAAAGCATTCATCCTCTTCTCATCCAAAGAAATAAGATGATCATACCTCTTTTATGCCCATTCAGTCTCAGGAGTTTTAGCTTCCCTGACTACTCTCAAAGATTTGATCTCTATTTCTATAGTCAAAACAGTTTCATAACCATACACTAAGGAGAATAAAGTTTGTCCTGTCGCTGTTCTAACTATAGTTCTGTATCCTCATAAAGCAAAAGGAAGAAACTTGCACTAATCTTTATAGGTCTTGACCATTTTAGAGAGAATTTTCTTAACATTTTTGTTAGCTACTTCTACTGCTCCAATAGCCTGAGGGCGATATGGTGAAGACTTATGATGCTCAATCTCATACTTCTGTAATAATTCTGATGTTTCTGCCTAAAACTGGATGCCATTATCTGTCATAATATGGTGTGTAACCCTATATCTACAAATAAGGCTCTTCTTAATAAACTGTGCCATCTGTTTTGCTTTTATAGCATTGAAGGACTCAGCCTCTACCCATCTGGAAAAGTAGTATATTGCCACAACTATGTACTTATGCCCATTTGATGCTGTCAGCCTTGTTTCTCCTATGATGTCAATTCCCCAAGTTGCAAAAGGCCAAGGTGATGATAAACTATTCAATACTATAGGAGGAAGATGGTTAAGATTTTTATAGACCTAGCACTGGTGACACTGCTCACTATTCTGATACAATCCTTTTCCATGCTGATCCAGTAACACCCTTGTCTAAGTACTTTTTTAGCTAGAATCATCCCGTTCATATGAGAACCGCAAGCCCTTGCATGAATCTCTTACATCACCTCTTCAGCTTCATCTTTTTTTAGGCACCTGAGTTACATGCCATTCAACACTCTCTTGTACAATACCCCATCATGACTTGCATAATTATGTGCAAGAACACAAAGAGTATATTTCTCTTTTGAAGTTACCTCATATGGATACTTTCCTTCTTCTATAAACCTCTGAATATCATAAAACCACGGTTTCTCTTTAAGCCCTATTCGAATACTCATAATTTGTTTTCCCCCGTAACACGGAGCTCTTGATTTCGTGATTAGCAAAAGCTTCATAATTTATCTTGTTACACTATCCCAAATCAAAGAGAGTGTTGCCAATGCATCTACCATTTGATTGTCATCTCTTAACAAATGGATGAAGAGACATTTATTGAAGTTTTTCTCAAAAGCTTTCAGATAGTTAATGTAGGGCTTCAACTTTTCCTCTTTTACTTCCCATTTTTCATTTGCCTGGTTGATCACTAGCATATAATCCTCATAAGCTAACAGTTCCTTTGCCCCAGCTGCTAGAGTTGCTTTAACTCCATAGATACATGCTTTATACTCAACCATATTGTTAGTCACCTTAAAGTTTAGTTTCTTGGCCATCAATATGGTCTCTCCTTCTAGCGTAACCAAAATTACTCCTAACACAGCTCCTCTATTGTTTACAGCTCCATAGAAGTAGAGTTTCCAATCATGAGGCTTTACCATTACTAAACTCTCATCTAGAAACTTTAAATTCCACCGTTTATCACCCTCGATTGCATTCTGAGCAAGGAATTCTGCTACTGCCCTTCCTTTGATGACCTTCATGGTGATGTACTCTATATAAAACTCAGTTAGGAGTACTAGCCATCAAGACATCCTTTCAGTCAAAGTAGGCATCTGAAATAAATACCTTAGAGGATCGATCTTTGAAATTGCTTAAACCTTATAGGACTGAAAATAATGCCTCAATTTCCTTGTTTCCTAGATCATGATTAAACACGTCTTTTCTACCAAGTGGTACTTTTCTTCATATGGGAGGAACTTTTTATTGAGATAATACACTACGTGCTCTATCCCTTTTGGTCCCTCCTGTGCTAGCATTGCCCCCATTGTATTTTCTTCTAGGGCTAAGTACAAGATTAATGGCTTACCTTGCCTTGGTGGTTTCAATACAGGTGGATTGGCAAGATACTCTTTAATTGTTTCAAATGCCTTTTAACAATCATCATTCCACTTTACAGGCTAATTTTTCCTCAAGAGCTTGAAGATAGGGTCATAAATATTAATAAGCTTTGCAATGAACCTACTAAGGTTCACTTAGCAAGATGCTCTCCATTATGGACTTTGAGTTACAGTCCAAGGTCAGAGGGGCCCAACATCCTTCACCAACTCGAGAGAAGATTACCCCCCCTTAAGGACTTGGGTTACAGACTCTAGTCAGATGAGCCTAGTAATCTCTCTTGAACTGAGTTAAGGCTAAAAGTGATGGTTAACCAATCTAAAACTCCATGAAGCTAGTGGAATCATGGAATCATAAACCAACACCATCGATTTAGTAGGGACATGCAGAATGAATGCAAGAATGAAATAATAATCGATAAAATAATTCTAAAGAACACAAGTAGAATCAGTATCCCTTATCCCCAGTGGAGTCACCACTGTAGACAGTAGGGTTTAGTGTGCTTCCAAGATTTTAACAACTGTGACACTGTTTAGGCTTAGGGCCTTAGCGAACACACTACTATGTCACAAAGTCATAGTGTGGAGAAGAGGAGTCACCTCCCAGGGTAATAACTAGGACAATTTGATTGGTGGTACTTGATTCTTTAAAAGAAAGTTAGCACCACAACCAGGAGATTCTGAGAACGAAATACTGACTTCTCTTAGTCATGTGTTCATTTAGAATAATTTTATAAATAATTATTTCATCCTCTAATTACATGCAATTTTATTTAAACCCTATTTGACATCCATCTAACCTTAGGCATCTAGTCAATAAAATCATACATAAAAATGCATCCAAATCGCATCGCCCCTATGTCTAAACTAGTTTAATTTTATTAAAAAATTAGCTAGATTTACATTTTATTTACAAGTGAGAAATAGACTAAAGGTGGGCCTACATTTTTTATTAATTAGTGAGCCTAGATCTATTTATTTTAGTTTGTCTAAGGAATGGGCTTAAGTCTATTCAATTTTAAAGGAAAGTTAAATTAGTGGGCCTAAGTCTAACTTGGTTTTATTTAAAATGAGAAGTGGGCCTAGGTTTATTTATTTTAAAAGAAATAAAATTAAGTGGGCTGAGCTAAGTCTAAACAAGTTTTAATTAACGAAGTGGGCCTAAAATCTAATTAACCTAATGGGCCTAAATTAATTTTAATTATTTAAAGTCCTAAACCATTTATAAGCCTATTTATTAAGTGGGTTAGACCTAAATGTGGGCTTGGTGCCCAAAATAATATAAACCTAAAAACATAACCCAAAATAGATAAAACATAAAAATGGATCAAGCAAACATTTCAGTGACTTTCTAGAAACCTTAAATTAATTACATGTAAACCCTAAATCAAACTACTATCACCATTGATTTTAATTAATTCTTTCCAAATAGAACCTAATTACTAATTGATTTTAAATGCAGTAAATTAAATCTTTTCACTATTCCCACTACTGGGCTATTACATACTACTTATAGAAATTAAAATCAATCAATTACACAGTCGTGAATTAAAATAACTACATAGAATACCAAAATGAAAAATAAAGATAAAACCTTAGATTCTACTAGAAAACAATATAGATTTTTCCATGGCATTCCATGGACCTTCTATTTAGTTTAAACATAAGCAGTATCCTCAATCCACATTCAAACATTAAAACAAAAGCATAAAAATAATCAGATTAGTAGTGAAATTCAATAATAAAAACAATAACAAAATAAAAATCACAAAAAGAAAAGAATAGAAAAGAATGAAATAGAAAAGAACACTGATGATTTTATATGTTGTGCAAATGCCCTTTTTAGCCCCTCAGACTAGGATTTTCACTATTGTAAATTGAAGTACTGTTGATTCTGGACTGGAACTAAAAACATGTTGGATCATCCTTGTTAAATGAATTGTAAAAATTGGGATTTTGAAAGAACAGAAGAAATCAAAGTTTGGTCTGCGGGTGTTATCAGTAGTGTTTTGATTTTAAGGTTTCTTTTATGTGATAGGGTTTTTTTTTCTCTCAGTCAGTGTGTGTGTGAGTTTCTCTTAGTTCCTCCATCTGTGTGAGTCTCAAAGCCCCCCTGCACTCATGTAGACTCTGTGCTTTTTAAAGTAGAGTCTGCCTGCGTACTGGCTTTATCATTTGCAGGAACAAACTATATCTTCAAAATAAACCGATAGCATTTTTGATATTTGAAAGCTATTTAGGCATTTTGAACGCATCTCAAAAAATTACTGATAATAATAATAATAAATTAACTTTTTTGACCAACTAGAACTTTGAAAAAATCAACAAAAAAAAAAGAAAAATATGTGAAAAATTGTAAAATGGTACTTTTTTATGCGTTGGCATTGTGCAATGCCGAATGGCATTACATAATGTCGTTACACCAATGTCGATCCCAATTTTTTTTACTTTTAATTACCAAAAGACCCCTGACAAATTGACTTGTAATCAAATCCTAAAAAATGTTGTAATTTAGTCCTTAAAGTCTAGAAAATCGACAAACGAGTTCAATTTTTGAATAAATTTCATCATCAGGGCTTACGTCTCAATTGTGCACAATTGCATCTCGAAATTGGGTGCTTACACTAATATAAGATTTAAATTATAAAAACCAAACAAACAACCTATAATCAAGAACATATATAAAAATTATCGAGTGGAAAGCAAACTCTCTTGTTGAATATAAAAATGTTCATAAATCAAGATTCATAAAAAAAGAAAACAAGTTAGACAACTCTTTTATTAGAATTTCCTTTAACAAGACACAAATTATTATTATTATTATTATTTTAATTGCTTGTGGATGTTCCAATCATCAGAATTCCCCCACCTTTCTTGCACTACTCAGTGTGTAACCCTCTGAAAGGCCCTTTTAAGGTACTTGTACTCTTTAAAGAGCATTGAAGTAAAAGAGCATCTATAAATTTGAATAAAAGATTTCAGCTCCATTCCATAATAATTTTTTTAAAATTCAAAAATTCTAATGACTTAAACTATCCAACCTACTATTTTTCTAGTTTGTCTTAAATTATTTACATTTACACATTCAAAAAGAGAGTAAACATTAGATTCATTAAAGTGTAAAAATATGTCCTTAACCATAGATTGCTCATAATGCTTTGAAAAATTAAATCAAACATTAAATAGAGATTAAGTTAATTAATTAAGAAAACTATACCAATGTGTCAAGCTCACAAGATTGATAAGTTTAAAGTATCAAAGATATGGGATAGTTTATCATATTCCTACCCAATGCATGAACACAATGCAATAAAACATAATAAAATGAATTAAAATAAAATAAGCAAAATAAATCACATCAAATACAAAATAAATCACACACTTTAAATGCTATGCCTATGCAAAATGCACCCCCTCCCCCCCCCCCCCCCCCCCCCCCACTTAAATTTCACCTTGCCCTCAATGTGAAACATAAGTAAGTTATATAATGAAACACACTAAATTAAAATGAGATAAAGAGAAGACACTCCCCTAAGATGGTGATTTTGGTGAAGATAGTGGTGAAGGCAGTTTAAAACTTGATAATTCAATGTACTTAGTAAGCTTGAAATTGTGGTAAAAAATTTCTTTCCTCAAATAGAAAAACTAATAATCTATTTCATCATTTTAGTATACTATTTTCTTCTTCATGACTTTTAACTTATCATCCATTTTCTTTTCCATGGCCTTTAATTTTTCTAAGACTCTTTGTCAACCATTATTGTCATTTGTAGCAGAATTGTCTTCATTCTTAATGTTTTTCAATCCTAGGGATACAAATTGATGCATGATCTTTTGCTGGATGTCATAAATGGTAACACTTATGAGTAGTTGGTGCCTTTAACTCATCTTGACTTGTCATAACTTCAGCACGAATCAGAAGATGACCATGCAGTTTACCTCATTATCTTTAATCACATTCTTTCCTTTGCTCGAGCCTTCCATGGTACTCCTGTCTCTCTTGGCTGGATTCTTAGTTCTTAGCATTATGAAATCAAGAAAATGACAATAAGAAAAATGAAATTGAGAGGATTTAAAAGTACAAGAAGTAATAAAATAAATAATAATGATGGATGAATGTGAGATTTGAAAAGAGGGGAAATTAAAGGATTAGAGATTTGGAATGAAAAAGAAAGGAAAATGGGAGAAAGAAAATGTAGAAGTGGAAAGGAGAAAGAAGGAAGGTGGGTTGTTGAATAAACACTTCATTCAAGCATGATAAAGTTGACCTTACCAAATTTGTGCCTTAGTTCACTATTGTACCTACAAAAATCCAAAGGACCGAAAATTTTTAAATGTGCTTAACAACTTTAATTCACACAAATTTAGCAATAAATAAAATGAAATGAAATAAGAAAATATAAAGCAATGTGCAATATATAAATATATATATAAGAAAACTGCAATTCATAGGACAAAGATTGATAAAAAGACTAAGACTGAACAAAATAAAATGATGAAAGAAAATAATAAGCATAATAATAAAATGCAAATATTTAGGTCTTTAGCATGACTAAAACCAGAAATTTTCATTGAGGTTGATGAAGGAAAAGAATTTCCTTCTCATTGGGCATAAATCCTCCTCGATACACTTTGCACCTTTGTCCATTTACTCGAAAAAATTCTCCTTTAGAATTTATGAGTTCAACTGCACTATGAGAAAAGACTTGTTGCACCTTGAATGGAGCACTCCACCTTGATCTTAATTTACCCAAAAATAATTTCAGTCTAGAATTGAATAAAAGAATAAGATCACTAGTTTTGAATTCTTTCTTAATAATATGAGCATCGTGCCATCATTTTGTTGTCTCCTTAAAAAGCTTGGTGTTCTCATATGCTTGAAATTGAAACTCATCCAATTCATTGAGCTGCAGCAAATGCTTTTCACCTGCTGCCTTCATGTTAAAGTTTAGTGCCTTAATGGCTTAATAAGCTCGACATTCAAGCTCCACAAAAAAATGATAAGCTTTTCCAAAAACTAATCGGTAAGGAGACATACCAATTGGAGTTTTGAATGTTGTACAATATGCCCACAAAGCATCATCCAACTTAGACGCCCGATATTTCCTTGAAGAGCCCACTGTTTTCTCCAAAATTTTCTTCATTTCCCTATTAGTGACCTCCACTTGCCCACTAGTTTGAGGATGATATGGGGTAGCAACTATGTGGTGAATTCCATACCTTTTGAGTAATAACTCAAGCTGCTTGTTATAAAAGTGTGAGCATCCATCACTAATTACAGCTCGAAGTACTCCAAATTTACTGAACAATTTCTTAAAAAATCTTATCACCACTTTGGCATCATTTGTAGGTGAAGGAATGGTTTCCACCCACTTAGACACATAGTCTACCCTAACCAAGATATATTGGTTCCCAAAAGATGATGGAAAGGGACTTATAAAAACTAATCCCTAGATGTAAAAAATCTCCACTTCTTGAATTAGTGTGAGTGCCATTTCATTGCCCTTGGAGATATTCCCATGTCTCTGACATCTATCATAGTGTTCCACATAATTCTTGGCATCTTTGAATAAATTAGGCTAGAAAAATCCATCCTATAACACCTTTGCAGTAGTTTTTATTGCTTTGAAATGCCCACCATATATAGAATCATGATAATGAGACAAAATTTCTAACATTTTAACTTCAGGAACACACATCCTAATCAACCCATCTCCATAAATCTTGTATAGAAATGGATCCTCCCATAGATAATGCTTTACCTTATAGAGGAAATGCTTCCTTTGTTGATAAGAAAAATCTAGAGGCAGCACTTCACATGCTAAATAATTGGCAATGTCTGCAGACCATGGAGCACTAAAATATTAGAATGCTAGTAATAAAACATCAAGAAATTCATCATTGATATCCTCTTCTTGCCTTACTTGTTCATAACCCTCTAACCTAGACAAATGGTCTACTACAACATTCTCAAAACCTTTATTGTCTTTTATCTCCAAGTCAAACTCTTGTAAAAGTAACACTCATAGAATAAGACATGGTTTTGCATCCTTCTTGGCCATGAGATATTTTATTGCTACATGAACAGTGAAAATAATAACCTTTGAACCAAGTAAGTAAGATATGAATTTATCAATAGCAAAAACCATCTCCATAATCTCTTTCTCAATTGTGGTGTAGTACAATTGAGCCTCTACAAGAGTTTTGCTTACATAGTGTATGACATGAAGCTTGTTTTCTTTCCTTTGACCAAGCACTGCCCCCATAGTATGGTCATTTGCATCACACATGATCTCATAAGTAAGTGCCCAATCCAAAGGTAAAATAATTAGGGTTGACACCAAAGCCTCCTTTAACCTGTTAAAAGCATTTAAACAATTATTATTGAAACCAAAAGGAGCATCTTTAACTAACAATTGGGTTAAAGGCTTAGTAATTAAAGAAAAATTTTAAATGAAATGCCTATAAAAGCCAGCATGTCCTAGAAATCCTTGAACTCCCTTGACTATTGTTGGAGGTGGTAGCTTCTCTATAATTTTTGTTTTAACTCTATCTACCTCAATCCCTGCACTTAAAATATTGTGTCCAAGGACTATCCCTTCCTTGACCATAAAATGCCACTTTTCCTAGTTAAGAACAAGGTTAGCCTCTTCACATCTTTTCAAGACCCTGTCGAGGTTAGACAAACATAATTCAAAAGAATCACCAAAAATAGAAAAAACATCCATAAATACCTCTATGATGTTCTCGATGAGATAAAAAATAGCTGTCATAAATTTCTGAAAAGTAGCTAGTGTATTGCACGGTTTGAAAGGTATGCATCGATAAGCCAAAGTTCCATATGGGCATGTAAATGTTGTTTTCTCCTGGTCCTCTGGAAAAATAAAAATCTAATTGTAACCCAAATAACCGTCCAGGAAACAATAGTATACATGCCCTGCTATCCTTTCTAACATTTGGTCAATGAAGGGTAGAGGAAAATGGTCCTTCCTTATAGCTGAGTTCAATTTTCGGTAATTGATACATACTCTCCACCCATTAGCCATCCTTTTTGAAATTAGCTCACCTGTTTCATTTTCCACAACAGTCATTCCACCATTTGTTGGTACACACTGCACTTGGCTTACCCTCTCACTATTATAAATTAGGTTGATAATGTCTGCATCCAACAGCTTGACAATCTCTTTCATGACCACCTCCTTCATATTTAGATTCAAGCGCCTTTGTCTCTCTATGACAGCTCTACTCCCCTCTTCCATATGGATTATGTGCATGACAATTGAAGGGCTAATCCTTTTAATGTCTGAAATTTGCCACCTAATGGACTTCACCGTATTTCTCACTATCTCACATACCCTTTTCTCTTGTTCAATAGATAGTTTGTTAGAAATGATAATGGGTAAAGTGATTCTCTCCCTTAAAAAGGTATATCTCAAATATGTAGGTAATGGTTTAAGCTCTAGTTTGAGTGGTTTAACAACATTATCACTACACACTAAAATTTCAAACATAACAAAAGTAGCTTCTTGTGAAGGTTCACTATCTACTTCACACTCCAAAATTTTGTCAAGAAATTCTTTATTCAAATTTACCTCCTTAACACACTCATCTACAACTTCCTCTCTCATGAAAAATTCCTCTTTAATTGGGTATATCATCATTTGGGCATCATAAAATCTACACTCTCATTGCAAACCCTAAGAGTGATTTTCCCTTCATGGACATCTATGATTGTTCTCCTAGTATTTAAAAATAGTCTCCCAAGAATTAGAGGACATTTACTATCCTCTTCAAAATCCAAAACTACAAAATCCATAGAAAAGATAAATTTTTTTTTACCTTAACCAAAACATCCTCAGTGATCCCATATGGTTTCTTTATAGAGTGATCTATAAGTTGCAAAGTCATATTCGTAGGGGTTAACTCGCCAAGTTGTAATTTCCTGAAAAAAGAAAATGGCATAAGGTTAATACTTATGCCTAAATCACATAAATATCTAGGAAATTCTTGAGCACTAACTACACAAGGAAGAGTAAGACTCTCTAGGTCTTTTAATTTAGTTCGTATTTTATAAGTGATAATGGAACTACAGGTCTCTATTAATTCCACAATCTAGTTGTCATCCCTTCTCCTTTTATTGGTGGTAATATCCTTAAGATATTTGGCGTATGTTGGCATCTTTACAAGAGCACCAACAAAAGGAATATTAAGTTCAAGCTTTTTAAAAGTATTTTAAAACTTAGCAAATGTCTTTTCATCATTAGGCGTCTTCAATCTTTATGGAAAAGACATCATTGTTTCATATTTATGTGAATTTGGCACAAATAGTTGCTCTTTTCCATCACTATCCTTTGCTTGTTGCCCTTTGCCTACTTTAGAGTCATTATCATCATTCTGAATTTTCTTTTCTTGAGTTTTGACCACTTCTTTCCTGAGTCCATCTCTTGATCTTATCTCCTCGCTACTTCTTAGTGTAATTGTTTTTAGTTGCTCCCTTGGATTTGGTTTGCACTACTAGAATGCTAATTTTTTATGACGTAAATTTAGTAAGAGGATATAAATACCGTCGCTAAAGGCTTAATTTTTATAGTTTTAATGAGGATTTTAAAATACTCTCGCTGAAACTCTTCAAAAGGTTAAGACTGATATGAACCCATCATTACTGAGTAAAAAAAAAAAAAAAAGCTCTGATCTTTACCCCAACCCAAAATAAAGGCGAGTACGAGGAAAAATAGAACACTCATCCCCTTTTTTTACTCCATTCAATTTTTCTGTCTCCCTTTTGACTCTCCCTCTCTCGACATTATTTCTTATTCTCTTCTAATTGTTTCTCTAAATTTTTTGATTTAGTTTCAAATCTCAGACCAACTGGTTTGAACAATTTTATACTGATAGTGGCCGAAGAGTCGTCGTCCTTCTACTGAGGAGTGATGTGAAGCAATAGGCTGCAGTTTTTGAATGCAACGTTAAGCATTTTCATCATTGGCTCGAAGAAGAATTTGCTACTACCCCAAGTATGCTCTTATCCAACTTCTATTTTACAAAAGTTAGGGCTAATTTTGTGTTTTAAGCTCATAGTTTATTTCAATGAATTCAAATGATTTTATATTGGTATTGTTAAAATTATTTAGGTTTCCAATTTTAATTCGTTTGTTTTGGTGTTTATGGATAAAAATGTCAATATTAAGTAATCAAAAGTAGATTACATAAGGTTTGCTTTCTCCCTTTTGCTGTGTAGCTTTTAAATTCATCACTTTGGTTTTTATTTTAAGTTTTATTTTTTTCATCTTTTATGTGTTATGATTCTCTTTGCTCTTTGTTACTATCTCTTTCCTTTTTATTTTTTTTAATTATTGTTGATGTTCTTGAATAGAAATTGAGATTGCACTGTAGCAAATATATGAAGCCATCACATATCTGTATGTTGAAATGCGAGCTGTACTGTGAATTTTAGATTGCAGCTTAATGAATAAACTGAGCCTAGGCATTTACTTAGAATGCAGCCTAAGCATACAAGACCCTACTTAGACCCAAGGAACAAAAGGAAACCAGTTAAATTTAGAATTTTCAGTTCTAAATTTGACAGTTGAATGGAGTGTACAATTATTTTCTTGAACTTCTATGATTTATGAACGTAAATTTCTTATTTTTTTTCTATTTTTACTGGCCTTGTGTAGCAAAGTATTAATTGAACCAAGTAAAATGATAAGAAAATTTTCTAGAGTTTAGCATTTGTATGCTCTATTGGCATGAACTTTAAGAAGTGAAGATGATGAAGTAAAGCAACACATGTATATATGATAAAAATAGATTGCTGTAAGATGCATTTTTATGAGTTTCAACTTGATTTTTCAGTTATGAGTATGAACTGTTGCTGGTTCTAGAGAGAAATTAACTACAATCTACTTTGAAAACAACCCATGTGTAGCTTTACCACAATGCTCAAGGGTGAAGTGGCAATAGGACATCATAGAGTCTTAACCATTTAAAATTTCACGATGCCAAATGATATGGTAAATTAATTACATTGATAGTTCATATATATATATATATATATATTGGAATTGCATAAAATTCCTCTCATAAAATTCATTCAAGTAGTAGCAAGTAGGCTAGGATTTGAATCCGAAACCTCGTTTAAGCGGGAGCAATTCCTATTAGTTGATTCCCATAGTTATTGGTATAAATCTAAAATTTAATCATAAAACTTTACAAGGTGCAAAAATTTTAACTATATCTTATAGAATCAATACAGTAATTCTAATGGAGGCATAAATATTACATATGACAATATTATGTGTTCATGATAATATTATATAATTTTTTACATGTAAATCAATATTAATTTTGTAGCTAATTATATAGTTTTTGTAAGCAAAATTTTTCCCTAAATACCGTAAATTTATTGTGTTATTTAGAAATTTAAAATATTTCTGTAAAATAATTTTAATTTATTTACAATAAAAAAAATAATAATAAGTACAAATATTCTTAAATAAAATAAAAAAATTACTTAAAATCTATATGCATAAAAATTACAAATATTCTTAAATAAAATATAATTACAATAAAATAAAAATTTATTTGATGGCTTGGATGGACAAAACCACTTACCCATTCATAGTCCTAATTTTCACCTCTCCTCACCCTCATTCCAGGCCCTTCTCAACCCCCCCTTCCCACCTCTGTTTTCTCTTCTCATTTCCTCTTCTCTTTTCTCACCCTTCTTCCTTTCGAAATCGTCACCTTTGTTCACCAAGATAGAAGAAGATGAGTTTCTATTGGTCGATTTCATGCATTTTAAAGATTTTTTTCCTCTGTTTTCTCTTGGATCTTGGTGGTTTCAAGCTTGCTGCCAAGGAGAAAAGGTTACGGACATGGACACCATGTGGTTCAGCCAGAGTCCTTGATTGTCTCATCTCTCATTTTCTATCTGTCTTGTGTTCCTGTCTAGGTAATTACCTCCTGAGACCAAGTTTTGCTTTCACATGTATATCATTTTAATTATAGTTATTAGTTTGTGTTTAGAATAGCAAAACTACACGTCTGTGCATATGGTGGTGTGCAAATCGCTTGAATGATGAAATGCCTCTTTTTTTCCCTCATGAAAGTGCTCTTGATGTTCGACTCAGGTTTCTTCTCTAATTAGAATCCATGTCTCTTCAGTACAGCTGCAAAAAATGTAAGTTCTCAAATCACAACTTGTAAAAATCAACCCAAATGTAATAAAAATATATTCTTTACTCAGAATAAAAGTTATTTATTGATTTTATCTAAGCTTAATCCAGCACTTGTTTAATTAATAGTTCCTTTTATGTATGAGGCTCTGCTAAGGCATGCTTGGTGATGGTCTTTTATTCGTTTCGTTTTTTTTTTCCCTTCCTGTTTTAGTTTTGATCCTTGTGCTTGTATAGTTTGATTATTCTTGATAATTTTTTATTGCATTTTGACAAAAGAAATGATTAGTGGTTACTGAAATGGGTATTATTTATCTACAAGTTTCATTAAAATAATCAAGCTCTAGCCCATGCTCATTTTTAGCGTTCCCTTTTCTAGATAACCTACCTTTCTTTGAATCGTTGGAGTCTTAGCTTTGGTACTTTCAAATATTTGATCTGAGTTTGATTTAGCCCAAATTTGAATATATATAGATCTCATCTTTGATTCTATTCTCTCAATTCGTTCTATGTTTAGGTTTACTGGATGTACAAATTAGCCACTGATAAACAGCCCCAAAGAAGAAAGGCGCACTAAAGATGAAGCAGGTTTTTTTTAACTACTCTTCCCTAAATGTTTCACTTCTTTCAATATATTCTTTGATTCATATCAAAATAATGTAGAAATGTGGATGTTATTGATTTTACTTCTCTGAAATTTGGATTTAAATACATGTTTATGGCATATGCATGTCTACTTCTTAATTGGTTCATGAAGGTGTATTTAAGCTTTATAGCCTACAAAATAGGATGGAAAATTGTTATATTATGATTAATCTCATGGTTAATGGCCTTTATTTTTGTCTTTGGCTGTTAATTACTTTTGTACATCACATTGTTGAATGCTCCTCGCCTTTTGGTAATTTTGCTCTAAATTAATGAATAATTTCATGAATTTTGACATAGATTAGGTCATAATCTTAGCCTTCAGTATGGTATTGTTGTTGATTTTTGTTATGAGATGATTTTATTAGCTTTTAGGAGTAGAATTTGATTTGTATTGGTGATCATTTTGTATCAACATAGAGTTTAATGATTTTAGTAGCTCTACCACAATGCTCAAGGGTGAAGTGGCAATAGGACTCTCTTCTCCATTTTGCAATATGTCATGGGTGCTTGTTCTTTTATTTTAAAAAATTATTTTTTTTTTTAGTTTATATGTTTTCTTTGCATATAGCATAGGAAGAACTTGTTCACTAGAAAATCTTGGGCAGAGAACTTAACACTCAAAATAAAATGCTTATAAGAGGTTATTAATAGCTAGTGGTATATCTCGTATTTCAGTTCAAGATGAAACCTGAAATGCACTATGGCGAGGATGACTGTCCAGTTTCACCTCCTTGTAGCTTTCTGAAAAGAAGATGAACTTCATTTTGAGAATGTGATGATAGACTTTTCTAAAGTCAAGGCAAGATTTTTAAGTTTTAATCTGTTTCCTATTTTTTTTTTTATGATAGTTTGACATCATACAGTCTTAACCATTTAAAATTTCACGATGCCAAATGATATGGTAAATTAATTACATTGATAGTTCATATATATATATATATATATATATATAAATTCCTCTCATAAAATTCATTCAAGTAGTAGGAAGTAGGCTAGGATTTGAACCCGAGACCTTGTTTAAGCGGGAACAATTCCTACTAGTTGATTCCCATAGTTGTTGGTATAAATCTAAAATTTAATCATAAAACTTTAGAAGGTGAGAAAATTTTGACTATATCTTAGAGAATCAATACAGTAATTCTAATGGAGGCATAAATATGCAATAACAATCCATAAGATCATTTGTAAAGTTAACTTTCATTTTCATATGTCTTAATATTTATATCTTAGTGAAGACATATTAATATTATTTAGCAAGAGCAGTCAGCAGTCAACATAATTGTGTATTGTCAAGAAACAGGCTTAGTTATCAACAATTATCGCTAGAATCATCTAAAATAGAGATTAGAAGGGGGTGGTGGCTGAGATCTTGGAGGAGAATTTCTCTCTCTTCTTATTTTTAAGACATGCTGAATCATTTTAGAACCTGACAAAAGATTTCAGATTTTCTTTATTCAACTTTGTTCTCATTATAAGACTTTCACATAGGTTGAGTCAGAATTTAACTATTGGCTTTGATTTGCATTACTATGGCATGAATTTTAAACTTTAAAGTTTAGTAAAAATATCATATCCTAATTTGGTTAATAATATATATGCATTTTGATCAAAATTAATAATATTGCATCTAAAGTATTTTTTAAGATAGCTTTTGTTTGTTTTTTTTTTTTTTGACACAGGGGAGGGGGGTTTCGAACCCCTCCCCTTAGGTGCCAACCTGTGGATGGGATGGTCTCTTGACCATCCAACCCTAGGCGGGTTGGCTAATTAGTTACATGTGCAATTTATTTTATTTTAATTAGAACGTAGTTATACTAAAACTACAAATAATCAGCCAAATTAAAATATTTTCATCAAAAAATGAAAATTTAAAAAAAATTGTAAAAATCATAAATGTTACACTTTTTATATTAATAGTTTATCATCATCATCATCATCAGTAATTGATCTTTGACGAATGATGAGAAGTTATATTTCATTTGGCCAAACCAAAGAATAAAATATGTTGATCTTCTAATCAAAGAAGCTATTGCTTATTTTCAATGCTTGATTTGTTTACCGAAATTTTCTCAAATCGCCAAAAGATTGAAAAGAATTTTTTTTTTTTTTTAGCTATATGATTATCTACAGGCCTGATAATTGGTTTAAAGAAAAACTTGTGTTGATAGGCACAGCCTCCACAACTTTTCAAACTTAATGTTTACCTTTGACTCAAATACAATTGTTCCTGTTTCATGTTTGAAGAGTGAATGATTTGTTTTTTACTTTCTTTAACCTAAGATATATATATATATATATATATATATATATATATATATATATATATATATATATATATATATATATATATAACATAATTTATATGGTATTCTTAAAAGAAATTTATATGTGCTGTGGTATCATACGATATATATTTCTTAAAATATTAAATTAAATTAAATTAAATTAAAATTAAAAATAACTTATCAAATTAAAATATTTTTAATAAATTTTTAAAATTTAAATTATAATGTATAAACATTATATTTTTTGATATTTTTTCCCTATTTGGATTGGTCTATTGGTTCCTTCGACCCCCATTTCTTAACACAAAGCAGATACTTTATTCCAACTTTTAGCCGCTTGGCAATCAATATTATATTCTTAAAGATATTTTTGGGTCCTTTGGTCCTACTAACCAAGTTCTTTTTTCCCTACCAAAACAAACATATATATATCTATGTATATTACCAAAAAAAAAAAAAAATCTAAATTCAGATTATCCACTTCAATAATATCTCACTCACACCCCCATATACTCCCTTTGTTCATCCAAAAATAACACAGTAGGAAATATAGATAAAGAACAACAACCCCAAAAAAGAAAAATGGAGATTGAAGCAGTGAGAAGAAGAATGAACATGATTGCTGCCCACTTTGCCTCTTCTGAAGATATTGCTTCCACCCCTATTTTTCCCATGGTAACTTCTTAACTAGCATACTTTTTTTATATCTTTATATTAATATTCAATTATATCTTTATAATATAAGTTCTTTAAAGCATGCATGCACAGCACCAGCTTCTCCCACGCTGCTTCTTCTCTGGTAGAAGCAGAACAAAGGCTGAAACTGAACTTTTCTTAGACTTCGGCAATGTAAATTTTGGCCATGTTGATGATTTAGTGAGTGTAGTTGGTGTAGGCTCTGCTATCCTTTTTAAGCATATCTATCTTTCCTCTTAAAATGATTGGAAGTCCATAAGAAGGCAACATGAAATCAATGAACTAGAAATTATGTGATTGCATTCTTTTATATTGTTCATGTTTATTTGAAGTTCTATTTTAAACATTATGCAGGTTCTTTTGGTTCATTTTACTTCATTGTTCCCCTCGTAAAGCAACTGTTTTTTAAAGAATCATGTTCTTGTTGCTTATCTATATACATATGAGTTGATTCAGAATTTGTAGATTGGATCTCTAATGGAATACTTATGATCATGACTAAATAATTTCATCTGCATTAAGGAATGGCCTGAAACACTTGAACAAAATGTGATATGCAAAATTAGAACAATTAATACATACTTCAATTTAACTTATGCTTGTTACAGGAGTACAACATGCTATTGTTCTTTGAAAGATTTCTAATGTTCAATTTTGAGAATCATAATATATGTTTGTCTTTGCAATAAAATCATGTGGCTGAAATAATGTTTAAGCAATTGTCAATATTCATGTTCACAGAAATTGTACCATCTTGGTTCTTGTAAATTCATATGATCTTTTGATTAGAACATGTCAGTGGTTTGTAAAACCATTTATTTTGGAAAATATTTTTTGCCAAATAATTAGGAAAATTTATCCTTTGCATATAATGATGAACAAGGAGATGAATGTGGTGGGCTTGCAAAATTTCAGTCTGGCTCATCTGTCAACTACTCATTTAGTAATTTCTCACTTAAGGTATTTTATTTACTCTTGGCATTTGCTGAACTAGTCCATGTTTTTATTTTTTATCGACAGTATTTCAGTTATTAATTGTGGTCTAATCCATGTTTTCTTCCTCTTGCCCTTTTCTAGAGCTCATGTTTAGAAATAACTTTAAAATCCAACAACTTAAAAATGGATTTCTTTCTTTTTAATCAATGCAATAGCATTAAGAAAAGCATCTGCTTTTATTTGTTGCTTTGCTATCATGTGCTTTTATGCTGTAGTTTTCTTTTTCTGAGTTATTATTGTATTTCCTATTATTTTTGGGTGATTATTATCTTTTCATTATTGCTGCTCCTCTCTCATAACAATTTCTGCTATTGTTGCTACTTTCCTAAATTTTGTTTTTGGGTTAAGCTATTGTCTATCTTTTCTTATTGATGTTAAGTGTTTAGCACCAATTCTGTTTCTGTTATGTAGTTTTGTTGCTCAACTGCTACTTTTTTGGACTGATTTACCTCTCATTGTTGTTGGTGGTGTTTAACCAGCCATCAATTAATATTGTTTTCTATTTTTTTTTTTCTTTTTTGATCTCTAGTGACCAGAAAAAAAATAAACTAGAAGTGAAGTGTGGTGGGTTTTACCAGCCACCTGTTTCTTAGCTACATTGAAGGATGCATTCCAAGGAAGATGGATGATACAAAATTATTGAAGTGAGTGCTTAATTTTTTTAAAAAAATTTTCCAACTTAATTGTTTTTAGTATCGTGTACATAAATTTATCTATTTTAGTTGGACAAATATTTCAAGTACTCTTATTATTGGAATATTAATGGAAGTGTTATTTATTCTTGTGTTCATTTCCTTTTTTATGATAAATTTTAATTCTATTATTTATTGTTTTAGTATTTTTAAATCAATTTTTTATATTAGTGTTAAATATTAAAAAATGGATGAATAGTTACAGAAAATAATGATAGTATAATGAAAGATATAATGACAGGAAATGACATCGTTATTCTATTTTTTAACGATAGGAGAAATAACTTTTAATGACAAGAATAGCTCTTGTTATTAAAGACTTATAATGATAAAAGAAAAACCTTTTTGACGGGAAATTATATTGCTGTTGAAAGTTTATAGCGACGGGATACCATCCCGTTCTTATTTGTTTAACGATGGAATTCTTGTTTCCATCACTATTTAGTTTTTACTATGGAGCGTATAATAACAGTTCATGACGGTAATTTTTTCGTCATTAAAAGTTTTTAATGACGGAAAATGCACCTTTAATGACGAAATTTTCTCTTGCAAAAACTTATATTTCTAGTAGTGTTGGTATTGCTTGGTAAATTCCCTTGATTCCTTTGTTGTCACGACCTAAACTAAGAGTCATGATTGGCGTTAGGGAATGAGAATTCTTTTGAATTCGAAACTTGTAGTAAACCTTAGAAAGTACAATCATGCAATAAATTAAAAAAAAGTATGATAGAATTAAAATTTTTCGAATTAATATGTAAGATAAATACTCCAAATCCTTTCATAAATGAATACATATTCGTACAGTGTTCAAATATAAATTCTCAGAGTATTTAATTTCAAATAAAATAATACTCTTCCGATATATTAACACTACCACTACTGCAGTTTCTAGAATATAATTCAGGATTCAAATTATACATTTACATAAAATAGTCGGGATGGAAGAACACTGGCGAGGAATTCTACTACTAAGGTCTGACGATATAGGATCTCCTGAAAAAAAAAAAAATTGAGGGGGTCAGACCTCACTAAGTGAATTATTATACTATATATACATGCAATCTAAACCATATTCAATCATACATTCATATATATATATATATATATATATATATATATATATATATATATGTGTGTGTGTGTGTGTGTGTGTGTGTGTACATACGCATTTTACACAAATGTCAAACTCTGCTTTTATGAATATACTGAATGTAGAAAACATTTATTTTAATTCATGAAGGATCGAATAGAGCCCTATTAATCGCAACCTCAATCAACCATATCATCACTCTAGCCATACAGTCTCACTTAAATCCAAATAGATCACTTATTCCAATTTGGACAGTAGATTGGTCCCGAGACACTAAATCAACTAAGCTCCCGCAGTCAGACTGTCAGTGTGATTAGCCCCGAGACACTTGGTTAATCGAGCTCCAGCAATCACACTATCTATCATCTCACATCTCAATCAAATCAATAAATCATTTATTCCATTATGGACAGTAGACTGGCCCCGAGACACTAAGTCAATCGAGCTCCAGCAGTCTGACTGTCAGTGTAATTAGCCTCGCAATCACACACATCATCAATCTTAATAAAATCAATTAAATCAATTATAATCACCACAATTGATTCTCACTCAACCTTGATCTATCGCATTGGTACGTACACGGTCCTAGTGCCGCCAACTAGGTAGCACGTTCTATTGATATCATTCATTTACATTAAATCATTCATAATAGTAAAATAAACCATATATATACCAGAAATATACCAAGTATATTTTGGGTATATTGGTATATTTTAGGTATATATATATCAAATAAAACATGAAATATACTAAAGATAAAACATTAATATAATTAAAAACAATTTAAGTGCATTTTAATAATATAACATGCGTTTGCTTAAAAATGCACCTAATATACTAAAGATATACTCTAAGTACACCAATCATTTAATAAAATGATTATGCATAAATATTCATTTAAATATGTATATGTACTAAAACATGCATTTAGGTTTGACATTTATTCACAAATATACCAAAAATAACCTAATTTTCTAGCATGCATATATCACAAATAAACCCTAAGTATACCACTAATATGTTAGGTTTAAATCAATAATAAAACATGCATTTATTTGGAAATATATAAAAAATATACCAAAAATATACTTAAAAAACAATTTAAGTGTAAGTCAATAATATGACATGCAATTATTTAAAAATAAACCTAAAATATATTGAAAATATACCTAAAGTATACTAATCATTCAATAAAATAATTACAACCAAATATACATTTAAAACATGTATATATACTAAAATGTATTAAACATAAACTTAATTATTTAACGTGCGTATATCAAAATAACATGCATAATTATTTAACATACATACATATAAAAATATAAACCTTAGATATACTAAAAATATTATAATTTAAATCACTTTTTAAAAAACATATAATAAAAATGAAAAAAAACCTTAAGTGATGCATCCTATATGCAATGCATATATATATACAGTATAATAACTCACTGGTGTTCGTTCCTCGGAATAGACTCAACATACTTAATTTGTTAGGCCTTGATATCAGTGCAGCTAGGAAAAATAAAATAATAAAAAATCGTCAGAATAAACTTCTAATCCTATACTTCTAGGATTACTATAGATAGATTCAATCAAGAATTTAGAATTAGACTCGGACTGGTTATCACGTTTTACGAGAAATCTACCGAAATTTCGACTGAATCTTCTCTATAAAACGGACATCTCCCTATAAAAATAGGGCCGATCTTGCACATAAAACACATCGAATACAACATTCTCCCAATTCCTCGATCGGGATCCCAACCTACAATTTAACCCGACCGAGGTCCACAATTCACCACAAGATACAATAAAATATACATAAATTCAAAAAATATCAAAAATACCCTTTAAATATCAAAATATGGCAATTTAAACATTAAAAACATCAAAAATAATAATTATTTCACCTGTAATTACTTAAAAATCCTAATGATAATATAATATAAGTAAAAATCAATATTTCTCGAAAAATACACCAGTATTAATAAAATTAATTTTCTAAATCCAAATTACTTAATTAATCCATAAACATACTAAAAGTTACTAAAAACTCATTTATTTACAAAAATAATATATTATATATAATTTGAAAATAATTTTTAAAAAATAGTATTAATTAGTTAAAAATAATAAATAATTTGTAAAAATCATTTTTATACTTCAAATAATTATTAAAACCAATTAAATTTAATATTTAGCCAAAATTTACTACCAAATTGTCAAAATACCCCTAATATACAAAAATACACATAAATCGTATAAAATTCAAATAAAATAATATAAATTCCTAAAAATTATTTTATCATCAAATAACATTTTAATATAAACTAAAACACACAATTAAACTTTAAATTCAACCAAAATACTCATTTAACTCAATTATCCAATATTTACATAAACTATAAATATTTCTAAAAATTACAAAATATTCCCAAAAAATCAATTTCTCAACATCAAAATTAATAAAAATATATAATAACAATAATTTAACAAATTTCATAATTTAATTAATTTATTTACAAAAATTCATTAAATAATATTAAAATAATAAAAAATTCACCAAAATTAAAATAAATTCCAAAAATTATAAAAAAAATATATTCATGAAGCTAAAGCTATAAGGATCATCATTCACAAAGGGAGTTTACTTGAATCGTTAAAAATCAACCTAAAAGAAAAAAAAATCCTAAAAAGCTCAAAAAACAAAAATTCAAGAAACTCACAAATGAGGAGGAAAGGACTCGAACCAAGCTAAGTTTCAACTTCCCCGGAGCTCTAGGAGTTGAACAACACCAGGATCATGAAAAATGGTGGTCGGATGAAGGTGGTGACCATAAACAATGAAGTTTCGATCAGATCCGATCTCCTTCAACACAGACGCCGGTGAGCTGCTCTCCCGACTGGACGGCAATGAGGAAGATGAAGGAGATGATGGTGATGAAGGGTTACAGTTCGGCGAGCTTGAATGGAAGGCGCAATGAAGGTAAGGCTGTCGGGTCGCAGGGAAGAAAGAAGAGGGGGGGGGGGGGGGGGGAAGGTTCTGTTTGTTTGTTTTTTTTTTGCATGTATATATACTATATATTATAATTGTATAATATATTTATTTGTAATAATCTCTACCACAAGTATATACATTAATACACACACACACACACACACACATGTATATATAGACCCACATAATAATAAATAACACACACAATTAAAATAATAAACCCTATTACATATATGTGCATATATATATATATATATATATATATATATATATATATATATATATATATATATATATATATATATATATATAATAACACATAAAATATCATTAAAAAAAATAACATTAATAATAACCATAATTATTAAATAATTAATAATACAAATAATGTATATTTAATAAAATAAATTAAAATATTCATGCACTAAATTAGTATTATTGAAACAATAGTATTCGAAAATAATAAATATACACAATAGAATTTAAACGTTCAAAATAATTTATTCCAAATTAATATATTTACGTAGAAAATTCAATTAAACTTAAAATAATGATAATAAATCATAAAATAGTGAAATAATTAAATATAACTTTTAAACTTTATTAATACTGCATATCTCAATATTTAATAAAATAAATTAAAAAACAAGGGTTATTACATTTGTGCTACTGCATTAGTAAGCTGTTCCAACTGTATCTCAATATTGTGAATTGAAGATGAATGATTTTTAGCTATATGATCAAATTTGGCCTCCATCCGTTTTTGATTTTCATCTTGATGGTTCATTTTGTTGGACATAGCTTCCAAAAATTTATCTAATTTATTTTCCATTAAGGCCATATGATCTTGATAAGGTTGTTGAAAGCCTAGAGGTGCTTGCCTTGTCATGTTGTTTTGAAAACCTTGAGGAAACAAATTATTATTATTGTTTCAAGAAAATTTTGGTTGATTCCTCCATCTTAGATTGTAAGCATTCGAGAATGGATTGTTACCTTGTTTTCCTTGAAACTGATTCCCAACGAAGTTGACATCCTCTTGGTATCCATCTCCCACCATAACTGCATCAAAAACACTAAATTCATTATTAGAGTAACCTAATAAATTACAAATTTAACCTGAAGAGGCTGGATTATTTTTATTTGTGATGTTGTCAAGCTGTTTTGTTAATGCAGCAATCTGAGCTTGAAGGGATGTCACCGTGTCTACCCCAATTTTGCCTCCTTGCCTTAGTAGACTTTGACGCTCTGACAGCCAAAGACAATTATTATTTGCCATCTCTTCCAAACGTGAAAATGTAGCCTCAACTGTTTTTCGCATCAAAGAACCTCCAGTTGCTGCATCAATAATATCTCTAGTGGATCGGGTAACACCATTATAAAAAGTTCTTATGAGCACATCCCTTGGCAAACCATGATGAGGACAACTCTTTAGCAACTCTTTGAATATTTCCCATAGATCACTCGAGGATTCCATGTCAAATTGTTGAAAGGTGATGATATCCTTAATAATCTTTACTGTTTTTTACGGTGGGAAATATTTTGCCAGAAAAGCTTTTGCCAATAGATCCCATGTAGTTATTGTAGCTAGTGGCTATGAGTTTAACCATGCTTTAGCTTTGTCCTTTAATGTGAATGGAAAGAGCCTCAAATGTATAACATTATCTGACACCCCATTGTACTTGAATGTGTCACATATCTCTAGAAAATTAGCAATATGAGCATTAGGATCTTCATTTGGCAAACTATAAAACTGAACACTTGATTGGATCATTAGAAGTAAGGCTGGTTTAATCTCAAAATTGTTGGTGTAATACTTTGTCGTGTACCATCTAGACCTGGTAAGGAAAAATCTAAAAGTGTTCTTTCTTCTTCTTGTTGTTTTGCTATGATACTTGATTCTTCTTGAGAATACCTTCTATTTTCTCTTTCAAACCGTGTAAGTTTTGGAATGAAAATAAGAGGATATGTCTTTGTCCTTCGAGTATTATGCATACACCAAAACAATTAATTAAAATAAAATAAATAATAATAGAAAACAAACAAATAAATAAACATCCAAATTTGAAACAGAAATAACTTAAATCAAGTAAAATGAAACCAATTATGTTGTTAAACTTATTCAATCTCCGGCAACGGCGCCAAAAACTTGATTGTTTCTCGCAAGCATATGATTTTGTTAAGTAATATAGAATAAATATAGGTCGATCCCATGAGAATAAAATAGTTATCCAACTATTAATATTGTTTTTAACTTGTTTAAGAAACAACAATTAAGTGAATTAAAATTGCTAAATTTTAATAACCAAAATGAAATTAAATAATAAATCAATTAATTTAAAATATAACAAGCAAATAAATTTTAACAAGTAAATGATAGAATAATGTTAGGGATTGTATCACTATATTTTAATTAAGCCAATCTTAAGAAATTAGTATTTCTTTCTATTGCAATTCTTGAGATTTCAAAGGTAGTAATTAGTCCTTTTCAAGTAAAAATTACTTAATTTATTCCTATCAATTGAAAAGGCTTTAACTAATTCTCATTAAATTAAAACCTAATCAAATTTAATAAATAAATCATGAAGTATAACTAATTGAAATTGAAATAATTTAAGCTATCTCTAGACTTAAATTAATTAATCAAGCATTCATATTTTTACTAAGATTAATATTTCTCAATAATCAACCTTAATTAAAAATCAATTATGAATGATCAAATCATAAACAATTAAGTTTAATGAATTGTTAATGCAAATTAAAGGAAAAAAACCAATATCTATAAATCAACTTAAATTAAAATAAGTTCAATAATCCCCAATATAAATAAAATTAACTAGATATAATAGTAGTCATCCCAAATTCAAAAATAAAATACATTAAGAACTAAAATGTAAAAAAAGGAAAGAATGAACTCTTTTTTTTTTTTTTTATGGAATTCTTCTTTTGATCTCCAACTCTTCTTGCATTACAAGATTTTCTTCATGTCCTCTCTTCTTTCCGTAATGCATTATTTACAATATATATCAATTTCTCTTATTATTTCTTTTCCTTTTTCCTTCATGATGATGTTTTCTACATCATTGCATATCTCTCATCATTTTATATTCTTGCCATGATTGTATATTCTTACCATAATTGCATGTCTCTTGCCATGATTGCATATTCCACCATGATTGCATATTCTTTCCATGATTGCATGCTTCACCACCATCATTATATGTCTCTTGCCATAATTGCATGCTCCACCGGCATTATTATCTACAAAGTTTAATTCAACAATTCACATAAAATTTATTTTAAAAGAAAGTCAAACACATTACTAAATTCATAATAAATATAAAAATAACTAAATTCTAACCAATTGTATCAACAAATACCATAAACATAATTAAATCAACCTAAAAAAAATGCTACACGTAACACATTATCATTTATTAGTGAAGCATGATACATCTGCGCCTTCTTTCTGTTGGTGGGATGCTAGTCCCGAGTTTACTAATTCATTTATTTGTAATGACTTTAGTAAGCAAGCTACTTACAGGTTTTGTTAGCTCTTTTTATTCTTTTGTTGTTGTTACTTTGTGTAAACATCATTTTCTTTTTTATTTAATAATATTTTGAATTCTAGAAACGTAAAACAAATGCTAAGAATGTATCAATCTAATAGAAATACTATTCCAAAAGTGAGATGCAAATGCTAAGAGTGTATCAATTTAATTGAGATGCTTGAGTTCGTTATTGATTTCTGAACTCCAGTTTTTACTAAAAAAAAATAAAAGTACTGTTAAGAAAAAAATTATTAAAGAAAAGATATGGAGGTCTAATCCAAACTTTGGCCTAAAGTTGAGGTGCAAATTGACCCTTTGACCATTAATTTTTGGTCTACATGCAAGTTGAGCTTGGCGTTCAAGTTATGACTATATATATGTGTGTTCCACGCCTGGAAAAAGAAAAATGTATTTTTTAAGAAATTTATGCTGCTATGATTATTTTTTGCATGTTTGTTTTCTTTCCCTTCATGGCTTCATCACGTGTTTACACCTTAATTATTTCTAATTCAACTATATGATCATTTATATATAAAAAGAGTTGTAACACAAATAAACCATTATTTGCTTCAGCTTGAATGGATTTCTCAAAATATAATATCAAATAATGACTTTTACAGATACAAAAAAGCTTCACATACCACTCACTACTCTCACTCTAGTGCCTCACATTGCACACAATACTCTCAGGAATTACTTCTCTGGCATAGGACCGAAATTTTCACCAAGAAAGCTTTCCGATTCAGTTAAAACAAATTCTAGAATCCAAAAAACCAACTGTAACATCATTAGTGGGATTCTGAAAAAAATTCGGATGTAAACCCATGAAATTTTAGGATTGATTATTTCACGTTGCAGTGTTCTGCTTGGAAACACAGATATTACTTCCTCCGAGCCTGCATTGCATACGGTAACAATGTTTTGGCTTGCAATTCTAGCTAGATTGATTCTTTTCTTTGGACAAACCGAAAATTGAGTCAACTGTTGATTTTAATTGCCATTGGTCTTTGTTCAACAGAATCAGAATCCAGAAAATTTATCTGAATGGTCATAAATTTTAAGCAAAATGTTAGACTATCAATAAAATTATGAAAAATAGTTGGAAAGAGAATAGAAGTATGTAACTGGATGCATAGAACTTCCCACAAGAAAAAATCTGCTATTGATCATGTGTGATTTTCTCCTTGTGTTGCATTCTTTTGAAATGAAACTAGTGATGCATAAGCCCCATTAGTTATTTCCATGAGTTCATCATGGCTTCCCTTTTCAACAACCGCACCATTTTTCACCACGACAATAATGTCAACATTTCTAATAGTTGTAAGACGGTGAGCAATGACAATAGTGGTTCTGCTGACCATAATTTTTTGCAATGCATATTGTATTGCATTCTCTGACTCTGCATCAAGTGCACTTGTCGCTTCATCAAGCAAAAGAATTCTCGGATTCTTTAGTATTGCTCTTGCAATTGCTACTCTTTGTTTCTGCCCACCCGACAACTGCACGCCTCGATCACCTACATAAGTATGGTAGCCATCTGGTAGTGAACTAATGAAATCATGTGCATTTGATACTTTTGCAGCTGCAATCATCTCATCCTCAGTTGCATCTCCTTCTATGCCATAAGTTATATTTTTGCTAATGGTTTCGCTGAATAGTACTGGTTCTTGACTCACTAATCCCATTTGTTGTCTCAACCATTTTAGCTTGAGTTTCTTGATTTCAACACCATCCAAGTATATGCAACCAGAATTAGGATCATAAAATCTCTGCAACAAACTGATTATAGCCGATTTCCCACTTCCACTCTCCCCAGTCAAAGCAACAACCTGCAAATAAAAGTTCTAGCCTAATAAACTGCAGCTTCTACAGGCATAAAAAGAATATTATAATTTTTCGGGAAATGACTGATACCTTTCCAGAGGGTATGCTGAGGAATAAATCATTGAAAATGTTAACATCTGGTCTTGTTGGGTACTTAAAACTGACATGTTCAAACTCAATATTGCCATTTACATGTGGAAGTGTAATGCCTTCATCAGAACTGGAGTCAATTTTGGACTTTTTATCAAGAATTGAAAACATTGAAGCTATTGACACCATCGCTTGGGCGCTGTTTACAGTTTTTGCACTTGATTGAGAAATTATGGATACCATAGTTGTCAAGACCATGTAAACCTGCAATTTTAATTTGGTATTCAAATTTAGCAAATCCATCGGTGTTCATTGAGATGATAGAAGAGAAAAAAGAATAATAATAAGGCTAGCATACAGTGAAAACATCTCCATATGATGCTTTATCATGGTGCACAAGAATTGATCCAATCAACAAACTCACACTTTCTGCGCAGAGCACCATAAAAAGTGATAGGCCAAAGTTAAAACCACTGACAAGTCCGACACGAATGCCTTGCTTCAAGGGACCTTTGCATTTACTTTCGTACGAATTTATAATCTTCTTCTCAGCACCAAAGGATACAACAGTTCTAATGCTGCCAATTGCCTCAGCTGCAACTTGACTTGCCTCTTCATACATGGCCTATAGTTTTTTACATGGACAGCGTTAGGTGTAGCCCCTTTGTTGGTAATAAATTATGCGGATTTTTAGTAAATTGCTGTGACTCATTATACAAAACTTTACCCTTTACAAAATATTAGCATAAATGAATCTCAAACGGAAGGATTAGATTATAGATCACATTATGATGCGACCAATACTAACCTTTGCATTTCTATTAAACCCTTGAATATATTTTGAATCCACGCGCTCTTGGATTAAAAGCAACGGGGACACGACAAGAAGTACACATGGCAAGATCCAGTTAGCAGAAAATGCAATGATTAGTCCTGTTGTTAATGTTGATAAAGTTTGGAAAACTTCAGCTACATTATTGCCTATCGAGAACAATCTTGCACCAATCGAAAGTCTTGAACCAACTGCACCACTGCAAAATTCATGGCACTCACAATTAGCAATTGAAATGTTACTGCTTCTAGTATTTTCTTGTCTCCCATATGAAAGGTGTGTTTACCTTGAATTTTTGGGATCATCAAACCAGCAAATTTCTTGGTGTACAACCTTTTCAAATGTTCTGCAACAAATTTTTTCTATAATTCTACCACCTACCATTCCAAGGAGAACATTTTGCACTAGTGCAACCAGAAATAGCATCACACCCACGCCTACCATCCAAGCTGCCCAAAACTTGGAATCAGCTTTCATCTTTGCTGGAGGCTGGTAGAATGATTCAACGGCTTCTGAGAGTAGAAGGGCAAACACTGGGAAAACCACCCCGTATAATACGGCAGCAATGGCTCCAAGGAACAATAATACCCACTCAGCCCTACTCAAGTAGCTTGCAAGCCGTATGATAGAAACTGATTTTGGCTTATCACTCTTTTTATCGTTCTTCTCATGTTCCACAATTTCAGGGATGTCAATGGAGCTAGCCGCCACATTGCCGTCACCGTTGTTAAGCATGGAGGGAATATTTTCTGACTGTCTCTGCCCGTCAGTGCCTGAAATGCATTAATCTATCTCCAAATTGCTTTCCAAAATATCTTTTTTTGATACACGGGATTCGTCAGATTTCGTAGCCAATTGCAGATGAACTAATTGTGAATAGGCTCCCTCCTGATTTTTTGTTAGCTCCTCATGAGTTCCTGGAATAATATATAGTTCATTATTCAAGCATTAATTCATGGAAAAGAAAATTTATATCTAAACACGTAGCAGCAACTTCGGCATTACCTATCTCAATAATTTTGCCCTTTTGGATCACCACTATCATGTCAGCATTTCTGATAGTTGTCAAACGATGTGCTACTACGATAGTCGTCCTATTGCACATAGCTTTTACCAGTGCATCCTGAACAATGTGTTCAGATTCGGCATCTAATGCACTTGTTGCTTCATCTAGAAGGAGAATTCTTGGATTCTTTAAAATTGCTTTTGCAATTGCAATTCTCTGCTTCTGTCCACCTGATAACTGAGCACCACGCTCACCCACCAATGTGTCAAGTCCCTGTGTACATAAAAAAATAGTCATCATAATTACCGATACAAACCGTAAAGAAAGCAAATCAATATAAGCAAATGGAATGGAATAAAGATAATTATACCTTTGGCAGTTGATCAATGAACTTGGTAGCATTAGCAAGCTCAACTGCAGCTCGAATTTCCTTATCAGTTGCATTTTCTTTTCCATATGCTATGTTCTCTTTTATGGTAGTTGCAAACAAAACAGGCTCTTGATTGACTAGCCCGATCTTCTCCCTTATCGAACAAAGGTTCAGCTGCTTTAAGTTAACACCATCTATAAGTATTTCACCAGAATCAGGATCATAGAATCGCTCAATGAGGCTAATTACAGTAGACTTCCCACTTCCACTTTGTCCTACTAAAGCTACAGTTTTACTGCCTGGAACCTGAAGAGAGAATCCTGATAAAATGAGAACATCAGGCCTTGATGGGTATCTAAAATACACATCTTTCAATTCAATTTCACCATTCACGTCCTCTAGTACAATCCCACTTGTGCTGTACGAATTGATTTTCGGCTCCCTTTCGATTGCCTTAAACATCTTGTATACCGCACGTTGCCCTAATGCAAATGCATTCAAGCCTGAAGAAGTCTGACGCAACGCTCTAACAAAAAAGAAAGTTCTCAATCAACTAAGTATTTATGTATGAATTAAAGCCATCAGTTATAAAACCTGCTCAACTCTGACAAATACTTACGTTCCCGAAAGCATGAGTGCCATCAAAACAATCATGACTTCTCCACCATTGTAACTTTTGTTTAAGATCAGTACAGATCCATACCATATTGCAAGCGCATAAAAAGCAAATGTAACAAAAATCAGTGAACCACTTCCACAGCCTTGGATCAGTGATAGTTTAACTGAAGCTCTACGTGCATTTTTCAACTTATCATTGTACATTGCAACTGCATTCTTCTCTCCAGTGAAGGATGCAACCTTGCAGAAATTTAAAAAAAGGTAACCATAATAATAAGATAAACAATTTATGAAAGTGCGTGTAAAGATCTTGTGACACACCAAAACTCATACATGACTACCACTGCACTGTTTATACCATAACTTTTACGATTGTTTCAAAATGGCATCACAATTTCAATTTTTTTCTTTTTAGTACTTTAAATTTTATTTTTGTTTTAATGTAAAGTATTCTGAAAATATCCGATCAAATATAACATGCATGAAAACCAAAAGAAACATATTTTTAATATATTCGTCATATAAACATCCTATTAAATAATTTAATTATTTTGTTGGCCTCATTCAACAAAATTTAGTTGTGGACCTTATAAAATAAAATTTGCTCCATAAAATAAAATTTAGCAAATTTTATTTTATGGAATTCATAAGATTATTAGACTACTTAATAAGATATTTACATGGTTTGAAATTTATGGACTAATTTGGACAATCAAATGCCTGGAGGATTAAAAAGGTTTAGTGAAAAATTTAAAGGAATATAAATTTGTTGAAATAACCAATTTGAAATAAAAATTAAAGTTAAATTACTAAAAAGTTATAAATTAAATTTGTGAAACCAATTTAAAATTACATATACCATTGGTACATATTACCTCATATATATATCTAGCAGAACTTATCACCAATTAATATGAATGAAAGACAATTTTTAAAATGCTTAGGACAAATGATAAAGTAAATAAGATAAAAATATGGCATGTGGCTAATCTGGTTGTCACATCATTAAATTTAGAAAATGCTAAATAAACTTTCATGTGAAACATAAATCATAGTTACAGAAATAAATTTAAATTTTAAAACTAAATTGCAATCAAGTATAAAGTTTTATGATCATCCATTGTTGATATTTGTAACTTACTGTTCTAATGGCGACAATTGTTTGTTCTACAATATTTCCAACGTCTGAAAAAGCAACTTGCATACCAGCTGCAATTTTTTGAATGGTTATGTTCATCCCTTGACCAGCTAATATAAAAGCAGGAATGCTGAAAAGCACAACTATTGCAAGTTGCCATCCCTTCACAAAGGCAATTATACATCCACCAAAAAAAGTTGCTAGTTGATGTAAAAACTTCCCAACCTATCAAAACAAATCCATTATAGAAAGAGAAAAAAAAAAAAAAAAAGACCCTACACTAAGTTTTGATTAAAAATTTCAAATTTATTATTATTTTTTTTCTTTTAAAAATAACCATGTACTCTTTTAAGGGTAAATTTCATAGATGGCCAGTAATAAACTTTGTGCTTCATTATAATTTGTTTACAAAGCTTAAATTTATAACAATATATAAAGTCCAACCAGTCTAACATAGTTTGTAAAATATTTTTTCATGGGATTAAAACATTTGGTAGAGAATATATATATATATATATATATATATATATATATATATATATATATATATATATTATGGAATTATCTTGTATGGGTGACCATATGACTGTATTTTTGAAAAAAGTTTAAATAGAGAAAATTAATTTTGGAAAAGAAAAAACAGTATTTTTGAAAACTTTATCCTTATTTTGGTTATTTATTAAAAACATTCAAAAAACAAAAAATATATATTATGTGTAAGTCATCACATTGTAATATACTGGAATCATAGGTATTCTGGTTACTATAATATTATCTAATTTATAAACTTTAAACCAATTTATTATGCTATTAACCTGGGTGTTGCTTCATTTTCTATAATTTTTACCAAATTTATATATGTGTTTCTATGCTAGTTTAAATCATTATAATTATTTTTCATTTAAAAAAAACACACTGTAAAGTACAATTTACAAAAAAAGAACATTACCTTGTCACTTAATGCATCTTGAAGGAGAACTGTGTCACCAGACATGCTTTCAATAAGCTCACCAGTTTTCACTTCAGTGTCAAAGAAACCAATGTCCTGTCTTAATATTGATTTCATGTACAGACCTCGAATTCTTGTTGCCTGTCTTTCTCCACTTATCATCCAACATGAAACCTCTGTGACAACATAGCCAGATTTTTAACTGGCTATAAATTCCTTAATTTTATTATGTTCATGTTTCTTTATTGGATTAATGGTCTCTATACCACTAATTTTAGTCAATTTTGTCAATATATTCTCATATTTGTTTTGTGGCAATTTGATATATTAATTTTACCTAAAGTTAAAACTGCATGTGCCCATGTTGAAGTGTCCTATTGATATGTAAATTAAAAGCATAAGTTTAAGTACGGAATTTAAAAATGTTGAAAAAAATATGATATCCGAAGTTGAATTGTTTAGATGGTCATCTATGAATCTAGTTATCAAAATTATGGATTAAAAAATCCCAATCAAGAGAAAATAGAATCTTACGTAGGAAGGATGCAATGCCTGTAAATATTGCCAAGTACACCATCAACAATGATAACTGAAAATTTTACACAACACAATGTGATAGAAATCAAATCAAGTGTTAGAAAATATAATATATGTTAAATAATTAAAATTATTGTAAACTAATCGCTACATGTTTACATATTACCTTCGACATTGCATGAACGATCTCAGATGGTTTTGCGGGTACCAAAAGAATTATATATCTGACAAAAAATGACTATACTGAGAGGTTGAGAGATTCCATTGAGAATGGCGCATATAGTCCCAACAATCATCAAAACTACATCCAATTTATCAGCAAAAGTAAAAAGCATATAGAATGGAACTTTTTGATCATGATCTGCTCCTTTCTTTGGACCCTTTTCGTCATCTTTTTTATCTTCAGTGGCGTTGCTTGGGTCTTGCACCGTCTTGCAGCATCCGAATTGGAAACACTGGTTCATTTTGTGATGCAATTTCTCCTGTTTGTGAATGGTGGTCAAGTGGCTTTGTGTATTGGCTATATATATGGTGGAAAAAAAAAAAAAACATTAACATAAATCTTGGATCCAATACACCTAAGGTCAAAAAGACCCGCGTCACCCGCAACTATCTTTAGAGTATTATTAAAACTAACATATAATTATCAACCAACATATGTTGGTTTAAGGCTGGAGTCATATATATATATATATATATTAGGAAAGTTTTATTTCTCTTATGAATCCATCCAGCTTAATTTCGGAATAGTTGAAACCCTTATTACTATGGATCAAGTTTTGGAAATATCGGAAATTATGAATTAACTAATATATAATTATCAATGATTTAATATAATTCTTATATTTTTTTTAATACTCTTTTCAATTTTGAATACAACAGAGTATAATATTTTGGAAATGACACAAGGACATCCATGACATTTTACATAATTTTACATCAACATTAATTTGTTTTAAGGTGGAAATACGTTATTATTGTTTTGAAAATAATATTTTTAACTCCCACTTATATAATCATTAAATGCATATCAAGCATTAAATAATCATTTATGTTTCATACTCTTGAAATCTACTAATACTAATACAATATTAAAAAAATTTATATTTAATTTACATTTAATTTTTATGGATATATAATATACATCATGTTTGTTATGAAAAATTAGAAATCAATAATGAAGGTGCCCATTGGTGCAATTAATCAGATCTATTTACCACAAAAGCTTTTGAAAAGAGTTCTAGAAGGGGTGAATAGGACTACCATATAAAAATGAGAAATTAAAAGAGTTTTTTGCAATAATTGAATAGAAGTTGAGAAGAAAGAATGAAAAACACAAAAATTTAAGGAGTTCGGATTCAACAACAATTCAACGTCTCCACCTAACTTAACAATCCAATATCTCCACCTAACTTATCCCCGAGTTAGAATTTTCAATCACCCACTATCTTATTCACAAGATTGAGATTACATAAGAGTTTTTTGGCTCACTCTTACAACCTTACAACATGAGTTTTCAAGGCTCACTCAAAAAAATCAAAACTCAAGTGTTTCAATGGACAACAGTTAAACCAATTCCTTTAGAAATAAATCTCACTTCCCTTCTAATCTAACCCAAGATTTAAGATAAAGAGAAATTCTATTTCTAACACACAACCAACTCTCACAAGAGTTATACAAACAAAGAATTATTTTTGAGAGAATTTGAGAGCTCAATGAATGCTTAAGAAAGAATGAATGATAAACAAATTTCTTAACTTCCATTCAGCTCTAGAGGTATTTATACTTAAAAATATAGTTGTTGGAGGTACAAATGATGTGTCCAACATCTATATTTTGAATTATTGAAAGTGATGCTATCAAACAACTATTCATGGATTAAAACTGTAATTGGTTGCCCAAGACGTTTGAATTTGCCCACACTTTTTTCATAGAAGCTATAGATATTTGAATTAGCTTTCTATATCACTTTGAATCACATAAATTAGACTTATGTAACTCAAGATATGTCCAAAATACTAAGAGTTGTGCAATCTGAAATTTAGAATACTGTCAGATAGCTATACCCAAGTTGAACCCATGATTTTCTATCGAAGAAATTTGAATTTTCCCATACTTTCTTCATAAAAGTTATAGATATTTAACTTATCATTCCATATCATTTTGAATAACCTAAATTGGACTTCTGTAGCTCAGGATATATCCAAATATTAAGAGTTGTGCAATCTGAAATGCAGAATACCATCAGAGAGCTATACCCAAGTTGAGCTAGTGATTTTATATTAAAGAAGTTTTAATTTTCCTATCCTTTCTTCATTAAAGTTATAGATATTTGATGTATCTTTTCATATCATTTTGAATCATCTAAATAGGACTTCTTTAGCTCAGGATATGTCTAAAATACTAAGAGTTGTGCAATCTGAGATGGCAAACGTATATGTGGATTTCGACTCAAAATTTTCATAACCAAATGAACTTGGATTTTGACAAATAAGCCCAATTCAGAGTGCTCAAGATGTATATTTCAAATTTGAAGAAGATAATTTTTTTAATATAAAGTTCTAAGGATGTCAAAAGCCTTCTTGAATCTCAAAGGCTTAATCAGCCCAAGATAATCATACTTTATTTTAACTTCCCATAGAGTTCTAACTTATACACACTTAAACAAATAAATTAAATGCTCAAAATTAAGTTTGTTAAAATCAAAATTAAGATTGATTATTGCTAAGGTCAACAATCTCTCCCTTTTTGATTTTGACAAAATTATTTTGAGTTTGATAAAAAAATTAATACAAAGTACAGTGTATAATAATATTTGTGATAATAATAATACCAAATGAATAAAATATATTTTTTTTATTTCTGCCCCTACGAATATGGATATGATAAGAAATATAAATTTATAGATTATTTCCCTTGATAGAAAAACAACAAAAAATATAGGAAGAGGGATAAAAAACATGGCATTCTTATGAAAAAATGTATTAAAGACATAAAATATGGTAATATGATCATTTAAATAAATGTTAGGTAATGTGAGAAAATAATTTCAAACATATATGCATATAGTGCTACTAAAATGCATCACTTCCTATAAGAACAAAGTAGAGATACACCAAATCTTTGTAAAAATATTCATGCCTTGTCAAATATCAAAACAATTCCTAAGAAGAAATTATACATGAATTATGCATGTATAAACATAATAATAAAATATTATACACATGTATAATAATGCATTTCTTATCAAAGATAAAAACAATTTCTAAGAAAATATTATACACATGTATAGTGATGCATATGTTATCAAAGATAAAAAAAAAATTCCTAAGAAGATATATACATGAATTATGCATGTATAAACACAATAATAAAATATTATACACATGTATAGTAACAAATAACAAACTCAAATATATTTCTCCCCCTTTGTTAAAAAGCAAAAAGAAAAGAGAGAGATATAAAAGGAAAATGAAAACAAAGATACTCAAAATCTTTATAAAATCTATGTCATACATAATAAAGTAAGCAAAATAAGGCCTTTTGTCATATATGATGTTCGACTAAATTAACCATAATGTTAATATACATGAACAAATTTAAACAAAATTTCTCCCCCTATATCAAACAAAAATATAATATGTCACTAACATAAACACATTTTTTAAGGGAGTTTTAAAAATAAAAACAAAATAAGTACACATGTTAAAAAAATTAATTAGGTACACATGCAAACTCAAATTATTTCTCCTCCTTTGACAAAATGCAAAAGGAAATTTAAAAAGAAAAAGCAAAAATAAGCTAACAACTAAAAAAATTTAAGATCAAAATTAAAATATTTATCAATCAAAGTAATCAATAAGCACAACATGATTTCACATGAAAAAAGTTTAACCATCAATTAAACATAAAATCAAGATAAATTAGAACCATCAATCATGCCCAGTTCATGCTTAATGAAATTTGATCTTTCTTCATTGAGAGGTTTGATGAAGATATCTGCAAGTTGATTATTTATATCAACAAATTGAAGTGAGATATCACCAATTTGAACATGATCATGCAAGAAATGATGTCTAATGTCTATATGCTTAGTTCTAGAATGCTAAATAGGATTTTTGCTAAAATTGATAGCACTTGTATTATCACATTTGATTGGAATATGATTAAGTTTTACACAATAGTCTAATAACTGTTGTTTTTGCCATAAAACTTGTGAACAATAAAGACTTCTTGCAATATATTCAGCTTTAGCGGTGGACAAGGCAATCGAAACTTGTTTCTTGCTAAACCAAGAAACTAAACATTGTCCTAAAACTTGACAAGTTCCAAAAGTGCTTTTTCTATCTAGTAAAATACCAGTAAAGTCTGCATCAAAATAACTAATCAAGTCAAAGGATGAACTCTTAGGTTACCAAAGTCCTAAATGCATTGTACCACAAAGATATTTGAAAATTCTTTTGATAACCTTCAAATGAGACTCTTTAGGACTTAATTGAAATCTAGCACACAAGCAAGTAGCAAACATAATATCAGGTCTATTAGCAGTTAAATTAAGAAGATATATGATCATACCTCTAAATTGCTTTTCTTCAATCGATTTGCCATTCTCATCTTTATTAAGTTTGGTTGTGGTGCTCATTGGAGTTTTACTTATCTTAGCTCCATCCATGCCAAATTTCTTAAGAACGTCTCTTGCATACTTGGTTTGATTGATAAAAATTCTATTTTTTCATTGCATAATTTGTAGTCTAAGAAAGAATTTGAGTTCACCCATCATACTTATCTTAAATTCTCCTTGCATTAAATTAGAGAATTCCTCACATAAGCAATGGTTAGTAGCACTAAATATAATGTCATCAACATATATTTGAATAATTAATAAATCATGCTTAGACTTCTTTATAAAAAGAGTTGTATCAACTTTTCCTTTAGAGAAACCTTTCTCTAATAAGAAGTTGCTCAATCTTTCATACCAAGCTCTAGGAGCTTATTTCAATCCATATAATTCTTTGGAAATTTTGAATACATGATTTGGAAAATCAAAGCTTTCAAAACCTAGTGGTTGTTTAACATACACCTCTTCTTCAATAAAATAATTTAAAAATGCACTTTTAACATCCATTTGATAAAGTTTGAAATCCATTAATGATGTAAATGCAAGTAGCATCCTAATAGCTTTTAACCTCGCAACAGGGGCAAAGGTTTCATCATAATCAATGCCTTCTTATTGATTATAACCTTTAGCTACTAGTCTATCTTTGTTCTTAGTTGTGACACCTTGTTCATTCATCTTATTTCTAAACACCCATTTGGTGCCTATAATAGGATGGTGTTTAGGTTTAGGAACAAAGTTCCAAACCTTGTTTCTCTTAAATTGATTTAACTCTTCTTGCATAGCAAGGACCCAAAATTCATCATATAAAGTATCATCAATATTTTTGGGTTCAATTTGAGAAATCAAGGCCAATTAACAATAGACTTTAATTGAGATTTAGTAGTTACCCCTTTTATAGTGTCACCTATAATGAGGTCTTGAGGGTGAGCTTCCAATCCTTTAGAAGTTCATCCTTTAAGGTAGGTTGATATGTATCCTCATTTTCCTCCTTACTTGGATCTTTAACTTCAAAAGGCTTACTAACATTTTCTTCTTGTGTTTCCATAATCTCATTGTCACCTACAAGATCATCAAAACTACAAGAGTTTGATTCATCAAATACCACATGCATTGACTCTTCAACTACTAGAGTTCTCTTATTAAAGACCGTAGATGCTTTACTAGAAATAGAATAGCCTAAGAAAATTCCTTCATCAACTTTAGAATCAAATTTCCCAAGATTGTCCTTGGCATTCAATGTAAAGCACTTGCATCCAAATACTCTTATATATGAGATTTTAGGTTTTCTATTGTTCCATACCTTATAAGATGTTTTATTTAAAATTGATCTTCTAAAAACTCAGTTTGAAATATAACAAGATGTGTTAATGGCTTTGCCCAAAAGTATAGAGGAAAAGTATACTCATGAAGCATTGTTCTAGCCATTTCTATAAGAGTTCTATTTTTTCTTTCAACTACCTCATTTTATTGAGGAGTTCTAGGAGATGAAAATGTATGAGAAATACCCTTTTCATTACAATAGTTTTTGAAAAATTCATTTTCAAATTCGGTTCTATGATCACTTCTAATAGAAGAAATATAAAAGCCTTTTTTTCTTTTTGAACTCTTTTTACAAACTTTTTAAAAGCTTTAAATGCATCATTCTTATGAGCAAGGAAACATACCCATGTAAATCTAGAGTAATCATCAACCAATACATATGCATAGTGCATTCCACCGAGACTAGCAACTCTAGTTGGTCTAAATAAATCCATATGTATAAGTTCAAGTGGCCTAGAGGTGGAAACTATATTTTATAGCTTAAATGAGGACTTGGATTGTTTTCCCTTTTAGCAAGCATCACAAGGTTTATCCTTAGTGAATTCATGCTTAGGTAAACCAATCACAAATTCATGTTTACAAAGATCATTCAAAAGCTCAAAATTTGCATGTCCTAACCTTCTATGCCATGTCCATATGTTATGAGAGATATACACTAAGCATTTTATGTCTTTGTTATCAGTTTTATTCAAATCAATGACATAAACATTGTTTACTCTTTCAATGCTAAAAAAAACTTTATTTTCATCAAGACTACTAACAAACCAATTTTTAGGATAGAAAGTTACCTTATTTCCCATGTTACATAATTGACTTATACTAAGCAAATTATGTTTAAGACCATCAAAAAACAACACATAATTTATAAATAAGGATTGAGGATTACCTATTTCTTTAATGCCAATAATTTTTCCTTTTGCATTATCTCCGAAAGTAACGTGTCCTCCATCCTTAGTATCAGGTTTGTTGAATTGCTCTTTATCTCCTATCATATGCCTTAAACATCCACTATCGAGATACCACTTACTTTTTGTTATTGTGGATTTAATGCACATATACATAATACAATTTAAGTGTTCTTTTGGACCCAAACCTTTCTTGGTTTAGGTTGGTTAGTTTTAAGATAATCCATAGGAAGTAAATTCATATGCAGTCTGTCATGACCCAAAACAGGGGCCATGACTGGTGCTAGGGAACGAGAATTCTTTCGAATCCGGAACCCGTAGCAAGCCTAAAAATAAAATAAAACATGCAATAGTAATAACAATATATAATGTAGCGGAAATAAAAATCATAAATATCACAATAACATTTGCACCAGCTGGATTAAAATCAAAACCATATCTCATATATATATATAAAAACTCTTTTAATACAAATTCAGATGAAATATAATACAACATCTCTTTAACAATTTAATGACTACTGCAGTGTCTAGATAAAATAAAACTCAAGACTCAGATAAGCAGTTTACATAAAGAAGCCGGGGCGGAAGAAATCCGGCGTATAGGCCTACTATTGAGGTCTGAAGATGATGACTCTCCTGAAAAATTAGTCAACAGAGGGGAGTTAGACCTCACTGAGTGAATTACTATAATATATATACATGCATACTAAATGACAATGCATACAATCAACAATATATATCTAATATGTATATATACAGGCAAATACACACAGATGCAATAAAATCATTTTTATATATTTTTATTGAAAATCATCCTTTATGAAGGATCAAATAGAACCCTATAATATCGCAACCTCAAAACAGTGTTAGACAACACTCTAGCCATACAGGCTCACTTATTCCAATTATATTCACTTATTCCATTTGGACAGTAGATTGGCCCTGAGACACTAAGTCAACCGAGCTCCAGCAGTCTAACCGTCAGTATGATTAGCCCCTAGACACTTGGTCAATCGAGCTCCAGCAATCACACTCCCAAATCATATCTCACACATCAAATAATCAAATTCAATCAATGTCCACAAATGGTTAGTAATATAGCCTAAATGCTATAAGCGTACCGGTATGTACTCGGTCATAGTGCTGCCCATTAGGTAGCACGTTCTATTGATATCCTTCATTAATAAATATAAAACATTCATTCACAAATCAATGATGCATGAATTTAAATAAAATAACAATATAAACCATATATATACTGGAAATATACCAAAAGTAAACCAGGTATATTTCGAGTATATATACGTTGAATAAATCCAATTAAATTACAAAATAAGCTAAAAATGTATTTAAAAACATTTTAGACATAAATGGTTAATAAAGCATGCATATAATTTAATATATACCAAAAATAAACCAAAAGTAAACTAAAAATAAAATTAAATAATAATCAAACCATTTATGCATATTTAATCAAAATAAAACATACATTTCTAAATCATGCACCCTAAAGCATATATATATAGCATAGTAACTCACACTTAGTGTGCTCCTCGAGATAGGTCCGATGGGCCTGGTCCACTAGGCTTCGGTCTCGGCGTAACTAAATAAACAATAATGATAGGAATCAGAATAAATCTAACAGAAGTTCTAAGGACTCAATCTAGATTACTAGACACATAATTAAAAGTAGGGTTTGACCAGACATCATGTTTTACGAGAATTCTATCAAAAATTTGGCAGAACCTTTCCTGTAAAATGGACATCTCTCTACTCAAAGAGTAGAGCCGGCCCTGCAAAGAAACACACTTTGAAAATAAACGCAGAATTACAATCACAACCCCTCGGTCGGATTCCAAACTACAGTCTACCGACCGGGGTCCACAATCACAGAACAATTCTAAAAATACCAAAAATACCCTTATATCATAAAAATTCATTTTATAAATAGAAATTACATAATTAGCCTTAAAACACAGTAAAAACCGATAAAAACTCATTTTATTAGTAAAATCGTATATTATATATATAATTGAAAATAATTCACGAAAATTAGTTTTAATTAGTTAAAAATACTAAATAATTTGTAGAAATAATTTTTATACCTTAAATAACTATTAAAACCAATTTAATTATATTTTTAGTCAATTTCATGTAAAATTACCAAAATACCCCTATATATATAAATATACTAAAATTACTCCAAAAATTCACCAAAAATCATATAATTATCCAAAATTAATTTTATCAACATATTTATCAATAATATCAATAAATAAACTCAATTAACTAATTAATTTCAATTAAAAACACAATTAACCTAATTTTCCAAAAATTCCATAAACTAATTAAATTCAAATTAAATACATAGAAATTCATAAAAATTCCAAATAAATTCCTATAATTCATTTCAACACCTATATTTATCATAAAACACAATTTCATAATTTAATTAATTAATTTCCGAAAATTAGAAAATAATATTAAAATATTCAAAAATACCCAAAAATCAAAATAATCTCCAAAAATTTTAAAAAAAAATTCATACATGTAGATTAAGATACTAGGATCAATATTTATTAAGGGACTTTTCATGAATTCGAAGTTCAAAAATTCAAAAACTCTAAAATGGTCGAATTGAAGATTTAGTTCAAACCTCATCAACCACTTGATTTCAGGTCAAAAGGAGCTTAGAATAGGGACCAACAGATCTCAAGGAGTCGATGAAGACCGGCGGTGCGTGAAATGGTGGCCGGAATCGTGGTCGATGGTAAAGAGCTCAACTTGCTGCCATTGTGGATTCCGGGCGTTCCAGCGGGCTTCCGATGGCCTGGTCATGTCAGAGAGGAAGAGGAAGGAAGGGGGAGGAGGTTGGCGGCAGTTGGTGGTGGCGAAAGGCGGTCCGGCTAGGTGGAATGGGAGGCACAGTGAGGGTAGGCGTCGGGAGAGGAGAAGGAAGAGGGAGGGGCAATTTGGTAATTTGGCAAAAATTTTGATTTTCAACTATATATATGTATATATATATATATACTTTATACTATATATTAAAATAATATTAAATTACACATATTAAATATACACCACACACATATAATTTAATATTTTAAATAATTTAATACTAAATAAAATAATTAAATAACAATAAACTAATAAATAAATAATATAATATTAGGGTAATTAATCAAACCCTAATTAAATAAATAAGTACACATATATACGGTGTTTAGTATTTTAAAAATATATATGAGTTCATGCAAGTCCGTAAATCTATTTAAAATAATTAATAGTAAATTATTTACGTGAAAATTTCCCCGAAAATACAAGTCGCGGGAAAATTTTACGTAAAGCACTTTAAATAATATACAACAATTAAAATAGGTTTTAAATACATATCAACTCGTAAAATATCATAATATATATACAAAAATTATTAACACTGCATATCCCTATGAAATATTAAAACATTTAAAAACACGGGATATTACTCAGTCATCTATAGAAGCACATATTATTAGTATGTCCTTTGATCATGCAATAAGAACATACAATATTTTTGAATTTATTCCTCCTAGAATGAAATGCTTTCCTAGTGTGTGCAACATGCCTTTGGTGTTGTGTGTATCTCTTATTGTTTTGTGTCATTAAGTGAGACATACATTGGCAATGGTGATGTGAATTTTGATAAATTTGTGCAACATGTTTATGTGCATTGTATTGTGTAGCATGACTATTATAATTGTGTCTAATGTACATATAAGCATGCTCAGGTTTAGGTGCTCTATTTTGAGCCTTACCTCTTTATGTTAATGAAGGATGAATCTCATAAGACTTTCCCTTGCTATTTAACATATGAGATCTTTTAGCTTTAAAAGCTTGAATCTCATTTGATTTGGAGGTTGAAAGAGTGGAATCATGTGAAGCTTTTACAAAATTAATATGTGATGAACATGAAGAAGACATTCCATTCCTATATCCAATTCTATGGGTATCTCTATGAAATTTTTAAGAGTTAAGAAGACTATATAAAGTTTCTTTTCCTATTTTAAATTTAGAAATGGAATTATTTAATTATAAAACCTCCTTAGAAAGCTTATGATTTTCATCATTTTCTTTCTTAAGTTGATCTTCCAAAGAATTAGAAGATTTTGCATCACTACTAAGTTTTTCATTTGATTCAACAAGTTTAGAAAACTTAATTTTTAAAATTGCTAATTCTCTATTTAAGCTACCTAACTCATTCTTATAATGTTTCTTCTTAGATAATAAACTTTTGCATTTAATAAGTAACTTTCTCACAATACAGCTCTCATTATCAACATCATTATCATAATAATTATCACAATCATCAAAGGAAGAATAAGAAGTAGATGGTACCTTATTTTCATTTTCAATGGCCATTAAGCAAAGATTGGCCACCTCTTGTTGTTCCTCTTCCTCTTTGGATTTAGAGGAATCATTCCAAGTAGCTTTGAATGCCTTTTTCTTATCTTTTGTTTCCTTGTTCTTGAATTTGAGTTTTGGACACTCACTTCTAATATGTCTCGATTTATTAAATTCATAGCAAGTAACCTCCTTAGTTTTCTTCTTCCTATCTCCTTCGAACTTCTTATTGAAGTTCCTTGTTCTTGAGAAGTTGTTCTTTCTTAAAAACTTCTTGAAGTTCCTAGTGACCATGGCAATGTCACCATCTTCATCATTAGAATCTTTGATGCTTTCTTCTTTACTATCTTCTTAAAGAGCTTTTAGAGTAATACTTTTTTATTTTCTTCTTTATCTTCTTATTCTTCACCTCTTTGCTTGATAGTGAACTCATATGTTAAGAGCTTACCAATGAGCACATTAGTTGATAGAGTGGAGATGTCTAGAGCTTCCTCAATTGAAGTAACACGAGATTCCCAATCCTTTTTAAGTAGGATTTTTAGAATCTTATTGTTTACTTCTTCCTTGGAGAAATTTTTTCTAAGTATCATGAGGGTTGTGAGGAGAGCATTGAGATGATTTGTCATCTTCATGATTAATTCATGAGGCTTCTTTTTGAAGAGTTCATATTCATACATATGAAGTTGAACCTTCTTGCTTCTTACTTGAATATTGCCTTCGTAGTGGTTTTCTAAGGTCTCCCACATTTATTTGGTCGACATACAATGTTGAAGCTTATCTCCTTCTTCTCTTATCATTGAAGAGACTATAGTAATCATAGCTTTTTTATTTTTATGATTTTTTTCCTTTTGATCAATACTCAATTGGCTTCTTGCAAGAGTAATTACCACACCGTCAATGATAGTTATAGGTGGTTCCTAACGTTTTAGGACAATGTGCCAAAGTTTGATGGAATCACAATTAAGATATAATTCCATTTTGAATTTCTAATGTGGCTAGTCACTACCATCAAAGAATGGTCTAAGAGAAGAGATGTTTTGTGATTTACTCCCCATAATCTTGTATTCTAGCAATAAAGTACCTATAATTTAAGCTCTGATACTAAATGAAAAGAGTCCTAGAGGGGGGGGGGTGAATAGGACTATCAAATAAAAATGAGAAATTAAAAGAATTTTTTATAAGAATTAAATGGAAGTTGAGAAGGAAGAATGAGGAACATAAAAATTTAAGGAGTTCAGATTCAAAAAAAATCCTATGTCTCCACCTAACTTATCTCTAAGTTAGGATTTTTAATCACCCATAATCTTATTCACTAGATTAAGATTACACAAGAGTTTTATGGCTCACTCTTATAACCTTACAACATGAGTTTTCAAGGCTTATTTAAAAAAACCAAAACCTATGTATTTCAATGGATAATAGTTAAACCAATTCCTTTATAAATAAATCTCACTTCCTTTCTAATCTAAACCAAGATTTAGGATGACGAGAAATTTTATTTCTAACACAACCAACTCTCACAAGAGTTATACAAACAAAGAATTATTTTTGATAGAATTTGAGAGCTCAATGAATCCTTAAGAAAGAATGAATGATAAAAAATTTTCTTAACTTCCATATATCTCTAGAGGTATTTATACTTAAAAATATAGCTATTGGAGGTGAAAATCATGTGTCCAACATCTATATTTTGGATTATTGAAAGTGATGCTATCAGATAGTTATTTATGGATTGAAATCATGACTGGATGCTCAAGACGTTTGAATTTGCCCATACTTTTTTCATAAAAGCTATAGATATTTGAATTATCTTTCCATATTGTTTTGAATCACTAAAATTGGACATCTATAACTCAAGATATGTCCAAAATACTAAGAGCTATGCAATCTAAAATGCAGAATACTATCAGACAGCTATACCCAAGTTGAACCCATAATTGTCTATTGAAGAAGTTTGAATTTACCTATGATTTCTTCATAAAATTTTTATAGCTTTTACTTATATTTCAATATCATTTTGAATCACCTAAATTGGACTTTTTTAACTTAGGATATGTCTAAAATACTAGGAGCTGTGCAATCTAAAATGTAGAATATTGTCAAATAACTATACCCAAGTTGAGTCCGTGATTCTCTATTAGAGAAGTTTGAATTTGAATATAATTTCTACATAAAAGTTATATATGTTTGAATTTTATTTCCATATCTTTTTAAATCACCTAAATTGGACTTTTGTAGCTCAGGGTATGTCCAAAATACTAAGAGCTATACAATATGAGATGGCAAGATGTATACATGGATTTCAACTCAAAATTTGCATAACCAAATGAACTTGGATTTTGACAAATAAGCCTATTTAGAAAGCTCAAGATGTCTACTTCAAATGTGAAGAAGATAATTTTTTTAATATAAAGCTCTAAAGATGTCAAAAGCCTCCTTGAATCTTAAAGGTCCATTCAGCCTAAGATAATCATACTCCATTTTAACTTCCCATAGAGTCCTAACTTATACACATTTAAAAAAAATAAATTAAATGCTCAAAATTAAGTTTTTTAAGATCAAAATTAAGATTTATTATTTCTAAGGTCAACAACTTTAATATTATGGAAGGTATAAAATTACTTCCATAGTCCCACTTCTACTACTTGTAGCAATCCTTAATACATGCCACCTGTCACAAGTATAAGTTTGGTTTTGAGTAAGGTTAATCTTCATCCTATTTTCTAAAGAGATTTTGCTTAAGTTAATGTGAGAATTAATGTTGCTAAAAAATAAAAAGGGGAAAACTTGTTCAAGCTTATGAGTCTATTCTCTTTCATTAGCATTAAGGTTCAGCTTCCCACACCATGCTCTCTATAATGTGTGTAATTTCTACATATATTTTGAGTTGAATTTTAATGAATATTGAATAATAAATTGATTTAATTTAGGTAGAATTTGAGCTTAATTGAGAAATATTATAGTTTCCTATTTTATTTTGGATTCTATTATTTTTTGGTTTAATTCTAGTCAAATAAAGAGATTTATTTTAAGGAGATTTATTTTAAATGCCTAATGAGTTGTTCATATTTTGTAGGAGATTTCATTAAAGGAATCCATGAAGAGCAAGGAATTGTCTAACGGGGCTTCAACACTAAAGGTGTGCAACTAGTGTGACATGCTAGAATCCTAACTTAAAAAGTTGCATGCCCATGTTAAAGTGATGCTGAAGTAGTGTCAAGCACATAAAATTTTCCTTTCTTGAAAAGGAAAAGGAATTTAAGGGTAAATAGGTTTTTATTAGCTTTTCTATAAAAGGGGATGATTAAAAAGATTTTTAGGGGGATTGATTCCATATTCTTAATGTTAAAAACAAGAGCAAAATGAAGATTGAAGGAGATTTATTCAAGATTAAAAGAGTTTTATTTTATTTTCTTCTTCATCTTTTAATTCTTTTGAACATGTTTGTGTGCTTCACCATAATTATGTGTGGCTAAATTTCCATTAGAGTTTAGCTTAGGAGTAACTATTCCATAGTGTGATTGAACATAAGAGCTTAATTATTTAATATGATTTTTTAGTTAATTCTTTGAGTTGTATTTATTTTATGCTTTCACTATTGGGTAAATTCACCAATGAGAGTTAGGGGAATTTATTAGCTTAAGACTTATAGGACTTATCTCACTTGACCACAAGAGTAGGTGTGCTCTTCGGGGGTTAAATAGTTGTTAAGGAGCTTAATGAGTTAGGATTAATTTCTTAATCACGAGAGTAGGTTAAATCTTAATCTTAACATATTTAATTGAACTTCAGAGAGTCCTTAGGTATTTTATGGGAATTAACCTTAACTAAAGTCATTATTTTTATTTGATATTGTGTTCATGATTATATTGGAATAGTGAATCTAAATCTAGCCTCTAAACTTTTAATTATTTAATTTTATTTCAATTTAAATTGTTTTGTTTTATATTTACTAAATTACATTTTATTTTTGATTTACTAGATAAGATCATAAGTAAAGATATTAGTACTCACTATACAATTTTTGTGGGACGATAACTCTTTACACTCCAATCATGATCCGTGCGCTTGCGAGTTTAAAATGCAACAATATATATATGGTAAGAAAAAAGATATTAACAAAAATCTTGGAACCAATACACCTACGATGACGTTAAGAATAACATATAATTATCAACATATTGTTTAAGGTTAGAGTCATATAATGGTGAAAATAAATGTTAAAAGATGTTTTTCCTTATGATTCCACCCTGCTTGACTCTAAAATGGTCATAGTCGCTATTGCTATCAAATATCGAGGATATGCGATGAAAAGAAAATATATAGTTAGTTAGTTAATTAATTAATTAGTATATAATATATACGAATTATTAATTAACTAATATAGAATTATCCATCATTTAATATATTTTTTAATTCTTTTTTAATACTCTTTTTAATTTTGAATATAAAAGAGTATAGTATTTTGGAAAAGATAATAGTGCTGCCTTAAAGTTAATTTTACATCCGCCATTGATTTATTTCAAGGTGCAAATGCACTTTTATTATTTTCAAAATCAATTTTTTAAATCCCTCTTATATAATCATTAAATACTATATCACTCACTAAATAATTATTCATGTATCATACCATGAAATCTATTGATGCTAATATAATATTAAAATAATTTATACTTAATCTTCTAAGGCTTTTATTTTTTTTTAAATTCCATCCCATTTAAAAAATTTAGAAAATTTTTTTAAAAAAAATTATTTCATCCTATATAAATTTGTCCTTTTTATTCATTCTCAAAATAAAAATTAATAAATATTTATTTAAACATAAGAAATTAGGATGAGATGGATAAATAAATAAATAAATAAATTTTTATTTTAGGAGTGAATAAAAAAGTGAATTTTATTTAAGATGAGATGCATTTCTTTTATTTAAATATTTCTAATTTTTGTGAAAGAGAATGGAATGAATTTATATATTTTTTAAAATTTTCATGAAAAATAGGTGTAAAATCCTTTTAATATCATATTACTATTAGTAGATCCCATGAACATAAAAATAAAAATGGTTATTTAACATTTTATTTGATAAAACTTAAATTTTCTAAAAGAAATTTTATATTTGAATGTTCTTAAATTTAAGGGCAAATTTGATCCTCCTTATACATGTTAGGAATAAAAGTATACCTTGATCTAATAATTTTTTTATGTATGTTAGAAATAGTGAATCTCATTAATAGTAAGAATAAACATCATTTATAAGTGGACTTTTTTTTGAATTGTATAAAACGCACACAACTCACTGGGTCAAGGACAGGAAAGACTAATAAGAGGACTTAAATATATAGTTTAAAAAAATGATAGGAGTGTATTTACACCTCAAAAAATTATTAATGATAGATGTGAGATAATGACAGAATATTAGGTTGTATTTGTACCATTTAAGAACAAAGAAAAATATGAATAAGGAGAAGAGATGAAATGATTTTCGATCTCTTATTCTTAAGCAAGAACCTTATATTTATACTGTACAAGGTCAACAATGTCCAACAAATAAGGTACAATTAGAGTGACTAATTTACAACATTTGATTATGACTCAAATCCCTTTAATCTTTGTTCTTTTCTTTTATGCTTCCCCTCAAACTGATTATAAAACAACATTAGTTTGTTATGATAGAAGTTGTTGCATGATTTGGTTTAGGATTTTGTAAAGAAATTGGCCAATTGATCTTTAGAGGAAGTATAAGGAAGAATAATGAGACTTTGTTCAAACTTCTCTCAAACAAAATGACAATCCACTTTAATATGCTTATTGCATTCATGAAACATTAGATTACTAACAATTTTAGTGGCACTTTCATCATCACAATACAAAGGAGTGGGGGATGTTAATAAGATACTAAAATATTATAACAATCATTATAGCTAAATGATTTCACCATAAGTTGATGAAATTAATCTACATTCTATTTCAATAGAGGGTAAAAAATGTTGAGCTCCCTAAGTATTCATCAAACACTAATAGACCTAATGACAGTAATTTGCAATATGGTAATGTGCGACTAATGTGATAGCCCGATGATAATGAACGAAATTACCAAGCCCAATCTTCTAACCATAATGATAATAGTTATCAAGATCAGGAAATGGGTCATAATTCCAATCAAGCTAGCACTATATTCGCTTATGATAAGAAAGGTCGAATAATAGAACTAACCTCAGGCCAGGACATAGATCCATATAGTAATAGTGTACATTACAATAGTGATTATAAGTATGAGTATCAACCACCGGTGATCGATCAAAGTTTGTTAAGAGACACATTAGAGAAAATTAGAATATATTTTAAACCCATTTTTAGGTTGATCTATAATAAACCTTATCCTGATTATATTGATAAAGTGCATCCATTTCCTAGGGGATATAAAGCACTTGAGTTTGTACTTTTTTGGGTAAGGAGAAACACTAGTCCTTAATTGAGCATGTAAACCAATTTATAGTACAATGTGGAGAGGCATCAACTAATGAGGTTGAGAATCTTTAATAACTCCTTGACTAAATTGGAGTTCACCTGGTACATACATTTACCCTTTAATTCTATCACCACTTGGAAAAATCTGGAGGAAATATTCCATGTGGAATTTATATAGGGCTAGGCTTGATATTTCCTTGGCCAATTTGGCTAGAATCTCTCAATTACTAGGAGGGTTTGTGGAATAATACATAATGAAGTTCCATAAGCTTAGGACCCAGTGGCATTCAGTCATTTATGAGGCCAAATATGTCCCCATAGTTTTTAGAGGACTTAACTATTCTTTGAGGGAACACTTCAAGTGTCACCACTTTAAAGACCTATTTGAGTTAACTACTTGTGTTGCTAGCTATAAGAGGTTACTTATGGAAAAGGAATAAAGAAGGTCTTCTTTAAAGGGGATTTATTACCAAGACACAATTAAAGTATCAACCATAAATGAAGGCTATGAGACCAATACTAATGATGAGGCCATTAATATGGCCAAATATACTAGAATAAAACCTAATGAATGTTAGGCCTTACAGAGGCTGACGGTCATAAAAGAGAAAAAGAAAAACCCTAAACAAATCAAATTACCAGGGAATATTCTTTTAATCATACTAAGGTCGATGATATCTTTAATGCCCTAATCAAAGACGACTAGATTAAACTTTCTGATGGCTATGTCATTCTTTTTATAGAGTATTGAGCTGGTAAATAATATTTTAAATGGCATAATTCTTAGAAGCACATTACTAATAACCATGTTATTTTCAAGAATGTATTCAAAAGGCTATCAATGATGGGAAAATTATATTCCCAAGAAAGGTGAAAGCTCAGATTATCATTGTGTTTTCACCTAAAATACCATGTAATATGATCTTTCCCAAAGACGTTAAGGTCCTCGGTCTAGGGAAGGGCAAACCATTGACTCTGAATCGGCCTAGAGTCAGAGTGAAGCTAAAACTCCTAAAAAATGATAAAGCAGAAAGTTTAAAGTTGAATGAGGAAGTTACTCTCACTAATGAAGAGGAGGTCACTCACTTGACTTGCTAACATTCCTTCAAGTACACTCCTAAGAAGTGCAACAGGTCTCCAAGGCATGCAAAATGGGACCGATGTTATTCCCCTAATTGATTAAGAGTTAAGACTAAGGTGACATCCTCAATTAATAATAGAAGTTAATCTCATTCACCAAAGAGGCCAAGGCTTAGGAATGAGCAGAGCAGGATTCACCAAAAGGATCAAGGTCATTCTCCTAATAATCCAAATGGCAAGATATTCAAACTGAGAACTATTGAGGAATGGAAAAAGTATAAGCCCATATTGATATCTTTAAGAGAGTGTGGTATCCTGATAAAGATGGGAGAATCAGCATGAGTAAGACTTAAAAAAAGGAGAATGTAGGGGCTATGCCAATCAGCCTGACATGGCCATATGTCAACATCCTCTAGAAAAATTAATAAAAGGCCATAAGTAGAGAGGATTGAAAACATAGATCATGCTTTAAAAAAGGAGAAAGACAGGACTCTTAGAGAAAGGGAGCATAAGAAAATTATAGTTAATGATAGAGATCAAACTGTGAAGAAGATGTATGGTGAGGAGATTAATCCCCAAAAGAAATCCTACTCCAATTCCAGTCTACACAAGGAGGATAAGGGAAAAGGGAAGGTGCTATGGTACTGGTCTATAAAGGAGGGGAAAATCAAGGATGGTCCACTTCCCCCACCATCACCAAAAAGAGAAGTCTCAAGCTCCACTATCAATGTGGTTACTTTGCCAAATGAGTTCAAGCCAATGCTTGGCCAAACAACCATATTAGATGGAGACATTATCACCTCTAATGATTATGACTTGGATAATGGCCAAGGGGCATCCCCAACAATTCCACAGCCTGATCCTCTTATGATTAAACATATTTGGCCATTGTACATCAAAGCTGATTTCAAAGGAGTAGAAATGAAAAATATTCTGCCACTCCAAAAATTATGGAAGATTAGTGTAAAAGTTAAAGACCTTAAGAGAACTGACGTTGTTATGACCAATTTTATAGGGCATGATTGGGCACTTGAAGGATTCATTATGCTAAATATTAAAGTGGGAGGCATAAGTCACAGGGGGGGTTCTTTGTCATGGATATGAAAACCAACTACAATGTGCCCCTTAGTAGAGATTAGATTCACTCCAATGCTTGTGTCCCATTATACTTACGTTAAATGATTTTAATATGGAGACTAGAAGGGGATGTAGAGGTCAACCATGGGGATCCTAACCTATTTTGGGAGGAGGCCTTCCATGCAAAGGTTATGAGGTACTCGACCTACAGTGATAGCAGTAAAAGAAGTTGGCCGATCAATCATAACCAATGATGATGATGTTGTTGTAAAACTCTTTAATCAGTAGGCAAGTCCAATCAACCGAATGCATCTTTGAAGAGGAGTAGCAGGATCCCCTAGGTCGATTAAAAGTAGATGATATGCACATCCCTGTCAGCAAACTAGGTGATGATCCTATTCAAACTCCTAATATCCTAAAAAAGGTCAATTTAGGGATAGAGGTCAACCAACTACCAATTTACATCAATTTCAATATCATCCCAAAGTTTGAAGTAAAGCTAGTAGAATTATTAAATAATTACAAAGATTATTTTTCCTGGACAAACGAGGAGATGCCTGGTCTATACCGACAGTTGGTTGAACATATGTTGTCCATCAAAACTAGTTATCGACCACATATTTAGCCCCTTAGATGAATGTGTAGATATATGAAAAAATTGGTGGCTGATGAAATCAGGAGGCTCACTAAGGCAAGGTTTATTAAAAAATCATAATACACCTAGTGGTTATTAAATATAATTCATATGGTAAGGGAGACTGACAAAATCAGGGTGTGTATTGACTTCAAAAATTTAAACTTTGTAACCCTAAAGGATGAGTATCCTATGCCCATGGTCAATATGCTTATCAATGTTGCATTGAGCTATTACATCATTAGTTTTATGGATAGTCACTCAGGCTATAATCAGATAAAAATCAAGGAGACTGATGTGAGTAAGATAGCTTTCAGATGTCCTAATGCACTTGGGTGTTATGAATGGGTGATAATATCTTTTGGCCTTATAACTGTTGGGGCAACTTATTAATAGGCAATGCATAAGATCTTTGATTCATTGATTAGGGACTTCATAGAAGTTTATATTGATGATATGATCGTTAATTCCAAGGCTGATTAGAAACATCTAGCCCATTTAATAAAGACATGTGAAAGAATAACACATCTTCAGCTAAAAACTTAATAGTGCATTTGGCAAGTCAACGGTCCATTGTTTAGGATTTGTGGTGCACCAGTGGGGGGTGGAAGTAAATGCCAACAAGACTAAGGTAATCATTTAAGCTACACCTCCTAAGTCCAAAAAAAAGCTATAGAGGCTAATCAGCCAAATAAATTACCTCAGGAGATTAATATCCAACATGGTAGGATGATTAAGAATTTGGTCACTCCTATTAAAACTCAAAGACAAAGAAGATTTTATATGGACATCCAAGCATCAACACACATTTGATTAGATCAAGGCATACTTGACTCACCTCTAGTCATGGCTGCCCTAAGGCCGAATGGCCATTTGATTCTTTACATTTTGGCCTCCAAAACCTATATGGGTAGTTTGCTCTCCTAGAAGTAGGAAGGGTATGAACAATCAATCTATTACCTTAGTCGGGCCTTGACTGACATAGAGACAAGGTACTCCTTAATCAAGAAACTTTGACTTTATTTATACTTCATATGATGCAAACTCAAGTATTACCTAGTTTCATTTATGGTATAAGTGATTAGCCAAACTGATGTCAACAGGTACATCCTTTTAATGTCATTTCTTAGAAATCAGCTTAGTAAATGGGTTATGGCATTATCAAAATTCACATTATCGTATATACCTCAAAAAGTTATCAAAGGGCAGGTATTAGCTGATTTCTTAACTGATCATCCTACTTTAGACATACTCATAGATCTATGTTAAGCCAAAGGGTAGAGGGTATGGTTTGATGGTTCAAGGTCCTTATTGGGCTCAAGAGTAGGTGTAGCTCTAGAATCACCCCACAAGATCAAGACAAAACTATCATTCCTGCTCAATTTCTCTTGCACTAATAAATAGGCCAAGTATAAAGCCTTGCTGATAGCACTTAATATTCTTACTAAACTGGGAGTCTATAATGTGGACATCTTTGGAGATTTAATACTGGTAGTAAAGCAAGTTTTAGGGGAATATAAGTATGAATCGGCCATAGTAGGTGCATATTGCAACAATGTCCAATACATAATGAAAGGATTTGCAAAAGCCCAATTATAGTATATAGAAAAGGAGGCTAATGGTGAAGCAAATGATTTGGACCAATCAGGCTTTAGGTATAAGGACAAAGTATAAACTATACCAACATTGATCAGGTCTCATTTATCTTTATTAGTGAAGGCTAATGATCTTTATTTTTAGGTTGCTACCATCGATCTAGAGGCAGATTAGAAGATGGTGTCAAAGAATACCTTAACAACCCATTGCCATCAGCTAAGGACTAAATCAAAGTTATGGCAACCAAAATGTTGTTGATAGATGGAGAATTGTATAAGAGATTGATGTTAAGAGAACTACTAAGATACATCGGCCCTAAAGAAGTAATGCTAGTCATAGCTGAAGCTCATAAAGGAGTTTTAATGATCCTTGTTTTTAAATTATAAAAATATATTTTGAGATATATAGTATTAATAATTTAAAAGTTTAGTTGTGTATTATTATCGTTAATTACTAATGTTAATTACATATTTTATTTTAAGAGAAGTATTTGCGTAAAAATAATTTATTTACGTGAGATTTATATTATTATTATTGTTTGTAGTTAACCATCATTATTTTGCGTATATATATTTTCTTATGTAAAATAATTATTTTTGGAGGTTTATTATTTTAAATACTAAAGTTACTATTGATATTATTATTATTGTCATTGTTATTTTATGTGGGTTATTATTATAATTATTGTGTGTTATTATTGTCATGGTTATTATTTTTATTATCATTACTATTATTTTTATTGTTTAATATTATTATGAATATTATTCTTATTATCCAATTATTTCATTAATAGTATTAATTTCAATTGTTGTATTATATTTAATTGTATTAGTGCATGCATGTGTATCCATGTGGTGTGTGTGTGTGTGTGTATATATATATACACACACACACACATGTGGCTATTATTGACTAAAGTTAGTTTATATTATTATTATATATATATAAATTCACAAAAGAAAGAAAAAATGCAGAATCATTATCATTTCTTTCTCCCCTACCACTGTCCCATTTTCGTCCATTCACTATGCTTCTTCTTTTTCTTCGCGATATCTAGCATCTACCAGTGCCATTCGAGCCTTCTCTGAGCCACCATCTTCTTCCCTCTTGTCCCCCATCATCTCCTTCCTCTGCAATGCCAGAAGACAGCAAGCAGTAGTAGTGACAGTAGCTGCATTGGTGGTTGCCAAAGACAGTCCCGATGGTGAGAGCTTTTTTTCTTCAGCTTGATCAACTCCTTGAGCTCCAGAGAAGATGATTCTAAGCTTGGTTCAAGTTCAAACTCATATGATTGTGAGTTTTGTTTTATTTTTGGTTTATGTCCAATTTCGTTTTTATTTTTTTTAACTTGAGTTTGGTTAATTCTTGATAAATTCCTTTTGAAATATTGATCTATGCATCTTAATCTACTCATAGGTATGTTTAGTTTATTTTTATGATTTTATTTGAATTTTGGTTAATTTTTTATTATTTTATCATTAGTTATTGAATTTTTGTTAATTAATTATTTTAATTATAAATTTAATTAATTTAGTGTTATTATAGTATGTTAGTAATTATAGTGTTGAGAAAATAATTTTTGAATATATTATATAATTTTTGAGGAAATTATTTGTATTATGTGATTTTTGAAAATATAGGTTAATTATGGATTTTTGTTGAAAATATAGTCAAATATTATATTTTAAATGATTTTATGCTTATATAGAGTATTAAAATGATTTTTATAAATTATTTGTAATTTTTAACCAATTAATATTAATTTTTGAAAATTATATTCAAATATATATTATTTACTATTTTGGTGATAAAAAGGGGTTTTAAATTAATTTTATTATATAATTAAACTATTGTAGTTAATTGTGAATTTAACCATTTTAGGTCAATTATTTGAAAAATTTGTTTTTATTAATATTTTATAATATTTGAGATTTTATTAGTTAATTTGTGATAATTTAGGAATATTATGTAAATAATAAATTTATTTATTATTTTGAACTTAAATGGGTATTTTATTATTTTTATGATGTTAAGTTGTGATTTTAATAATTATTTGCAATTTATGTTAATTTAATTGTAAAATGTGAATTTTATTCCATTTATGAATTTTATTATCAAATATTATTTAAAAATTAGAATTTTATGTTTTTTGTTGGAAAATAAAGGTTTATAATATTTTTATGGATTTTTGATGATTTTTATTATTTTATTATTTGATATTGTTGATTTGTGATTTGTGAACCTCGGTTGGAAATTTGTAGAGTTTGGGGTCCCAACCCGAGGTGTTGTGCTTTGTGATTTTAAAAGTGTATTTTATGTGCAAGATCGGCCCTACTTTTGTAGGGAGATGTCCGTTTTACAAAAAAAACTCTACCGAATTTTTGATAGATTTCTCGTAAAACGTGACAACTGGTCCGAGTCTAGTTTTAAAATTTTAATTGAGTCTTTCTATAGTAATCCTAGAAGTGTAAAGTTAGAAGTTTATTTTGATATTTTATTATTATTTATTTTCTAGCTATAACCAGACCCGCCTAGTCTGTCTCATGGAGCGCAAATCAGTGAGTTATTATACTATATATATATGCATTGCATTTAGGATGCATGACTTAGGTTTTTTCATTTTCATTATATGTTTTAAAAGTGATTTAATTTAAAACATGATTTGATATATTTTTAGTTTATTTTTAGTATATTTCGATATATATGTTTGCATATTTTTAATATACATTTAGTATATCTTTGGAATATTTAGGGTTTATTTTGATATATGCATGTTATATAATTAGGTATATTTTTAGTATATTTTTTTATCTATTTCAAAATAAATGCATGTTATATTTTCAATATATATACTTAGAATGTTTTAGTATATTATTGGTTTATAATTGGTATATTTTTATGGTTGATTTTGAATTTATTTAGCATATATATACTTAAAATATACTTAGTTTATTTTAGGTATATTTCTGGTATATATATGGTTTATTTTGTTATTATGAATGTGGTTATGCATTATTTATTTTCAATATATATGTTTAATTTTAATTGAAGGATATAAATAGAACATGCTACCTAGTGGGCAGCACTAAGACCAAGTACGTACTGGTATGATAGATTTTAGGGTTGATTTATTAACTTATTTGAGATGAGATTTGATTGATTATTTATTGAAATTGATGTGATTGAGTAGTGTGATTGCGAGAGCTTGGTTAACCTAGTGTCTCGGGGCCAATCACACTAACGGTTAGACTATTAGAGCTCAGTTGACTTAGTGTCTCGTGGCCAGTCTACTGTCTAAAATGGAATAAGTGAATTACCTTGGAATTAAGTGAGCTTGTTTGGCTAGAGAGGTATTATTGATTGAGGTTGCAATTAAATAGGGTTCTATGTGATCCTTTATGTATTAAAATAAACATTTTCTAAATTTATTATATATATAAAAGAAGTATTTGGCATTTGTGTGAAATGCGTGTATATGTATATATATATATACATACGGGTGCTTGATTATTATGGTTTAGATTGCATGTATATATATTATAATAATTCACTTAGTGATGTTTGACCTCCCTCAATTATTTATTTTTAGAAGATCTTATATTTTCAGACCTTAGTAGTAAAGCTCTTCACCAGTGTTCTTCCGCCCTGGCTAGATTATGTAAAATATATATTTAAACTTTGATTTGTATTCTAGAAACTGCAGTAGTAGTGTTATTATATCAAAAGAGTATTATTTTATTCTTGATACTTTGTATCCAGTATATTGTATGAATATCTTTTATTTATTAAAGAATATTGAGTATTTATTTTTATATATCAATTTGATAATTTTTAATTCCATCATATTTTTATTTAATTATTGCATGCTTTTATTTTTAAGGCTTGCAACGGGTTCCGAATTCGAAAGAATTCTTGTTCCCTAGCACCAGTCATGACTCTTGCTTTAAGTTATGACAAAGTTGGTATCAGAGCCTAGGTTTAGAGTTATGGACTTAGGTTTTTAGAGTCTTATTTTATTTGGAGCTACTATAGTTAAATTAGGTTCAATCATGTATTTAAATATTTTTCCTTGCTTTTAGGAATTTCACGTAACTATTAGGATGTTTGGTTGTCTGTGATTGTTTGAATTACTTATTTTGTTTTTGTTCTTTTCTTTATATCGCAAGAGTGAGTCACTCCATCAATTGATGAGATCGATGACTGAAAGCCTTTTAAGTATAAGGTTCTATCCCCTCTGCAGCCTATTACGTATTTAGGTAGAGATGGACTTAGAAGGCTAGATAATCACCATAGATAGTGGGAACAATAGAATGCGGAGCCTATGGCTCAACGTTGTGATGATATTGCTCATGTAACAGGAGTTCTGCAGAGTGCAATGTTGATACCTTCGGTCATATAATAGATGCAATCTCTATTTCAGCAAAGAACTCAAGATATGTCAATTATGCGTATATTCTATATTTTGAATCTTATTGATTTCCATGTCTTTTCAGCGAGGTGAATGCGAACTGCTTCTTCTACATAGACAATTTTGATAAACAGTCTTTTCAAGTTAAGGTTGTGGTTATAATTTTAGCCTTACTACACCTACCTTATATAGGGGTAGGTTAGAGGCAACTATAACTCAAAAGCCAAAGTAGTTACTGTAACAGGTACAAGCAACATTTATGGCTAGGATAGCCAAGATTAATGAGAGCTTGATAGCATTTTAGCCAAGCTTAACAGCTGTTTGAGTATGCTTGATGAAGGAATTAAAAGATGTTTAATGAAGACGAATCACCTTTAGTACTCTTTAATGGCAAAGTTGTTAGTTTTGACTGTAGCACATGATTAGAGTCTAAAGAGTGATTTCTAAGATACTTCCAATCATCTTCAAGGAGGGATAATTACCTGTGATAGCTATTGCACAGAGTAAGAGAAAAGTGATTAGTTGAGAAGAATATCTATAAACTTTTCATTCTGTCATGTTATACTATAGACATGATATAGTATAAGAGGAGACTGGTAGAACTATATATTGAAAGATTAAGTTCGATATATATTGGCATCTAAACTGAGAACTAAAATTCAGAGAGTTATTCACAAATTCAGTCTTTTAGGTGTAATTAATCTTATTGTGATGTGGAGAATGGATTGGTTGTTTCAGTACTATGTAGTGGTTAATTGCCAAAGTGAATAGGTGATTTTCATAATTATTGATGAAGAAGAATTTATATTTGTGGGTAATAAGAGTTTTTCACCTCAAAATCTTATCTCCACTATCACTGCTAGGAAGATGCTGAGGAAAGTTGTTAGGGAAACTTGGCTCTAGTTAAGGATACTTTAGTGGAAAAGTTGTCTCTCACAGATGTACTTGTTGCCTGTAAGTTTCTTGATATTGTTCCTGAGGAGTTACCAGGTTTACCACCTCACAAAGATTAATTTTTATATCGATGTGGTTCTTGATATAGTTCCTATTTTGACGTAGCACTACAAGATGACTCTTGCAAAGCTGAAGGAGCAATTGTAAGATCTATTAAATAAGGGTTTTGTTAGACCCTGTGTCTCTCCTTAAGGTGCACTAGTCCTATTTATGAAGAAGAAGGATAGTACACTCAGACTGTGCATGGATTACAAAGAACTGAACAAGATGATAGTGAAGAATAGTATCCTCTCCTGAGAATAGATGACCTATTTGATCAACTTCAAGGCACACAGTTCTTTTCCAAGATCGACTTGAGGTCGGGTTACCATCAGTTGCAGATCAGTGAAGCTGATGTTCTTAAAATGGCGTTCCACACTCGATATAACCACTATGAGTTTCTAGTGATTTCATTTGGGGTTGACTAATGCACCAATAGCTTTTATAGATCTGATGAACAGGGTATTTAGACCATATGTGGATCAGTTTGTAGTAGCTTCATTGATGATATACTAGTATATTCGAAGAGTATGGAAGAGCACGTATATCACTTGAGGACTGTGTTGCAGACATTGAGAGAACATCAGCTTTATGCTAAATTCTCAAAGTGTGATTTTTGGTTAGAGAGTGTTGCTTTCCTTGGACACGTGGTGTCTAAAGATGGTATCCAGGTTGATCCACAGAAGATTGAGGTAGTATCTGAGTGGTCCAGACTGACGACAGTCACTAAAAATCAAATTTTTCTTGGTTTAGCTGGGTATTATATGAGATTTATGCAGAATTCTCTAGAATTATAGCTCTTATGACTCACCTAACTCAGAAGAATATGAAGTTTGAGTGCTAAGATGTTTGTTAGAATAGTTTCTAGTTGCTAAAGGAGGCCATTGATCCAAGAGTTGCGTGAGTTAGTGGATCGGGGTCTGATGATAAAGATGAGTAGGTCTAGTCAATTGTTAGCTCAATTTAGGTTCGATCTGTGCTAGGAAATAGCATTAAGGCAGCTCAAGGCTGAGATCCTATTCTAGTAGAGCTTAAAGAGAATGTTGGTATAGAGAAATTCATTGATTCACACTGGATGTTAAAGGTGTTTTGTGGATCAATGGTAGATTATGTGTTCCTGATGAGGATAATTTGAGAGAAGAGATCCTTGAAGAAGCACATTCTTCAGCTTACAGCGTACATCCAAGTGTCACTAAGATGTACTACAGTATCAGAGATTTGTACTGGTAGGATGGATACGATTCCATTTGGGCGATTGTGGACAGGTTGACAAAGTCTATTCATTTCTTGCCTGTGAAGCCACTTATTCTATAGCTAAATTAGTGAAGCTGTATATGAAGCATATTGTGTACCTTCATGGAGTACCTGTGTCCATTGTGTCTGATAGAGGTTCAGTGTTCACCTCTTATTTTTGGCAAAAGTTGCAGGAACCGATAGGCATCAGGCTAGATTTCAATACTGCTTTTCACCCTCAAATAGGTGGTCAGTCTGAGAGGACTATCCAAAAACTGGAAGATATGTTAAGGATGTGTGTTTTAGATCTGAGAGATAGCTGATCATTTGCCACTTATGGAGTTCGCTTATAATAACAGCTACCATAGCAGTATTGAGATGGCACCATATAAAACTCTATAGGGAAGGAAGTGTTGATCTCTTTTGTGTTGGGATGAAATTAGAGAGAGGGTTTTTACTGGACCTGAGATTGTCCAGAATGCAGCAAAGAAAGTTGTTATGATCAAAGGAGACTAGAGACTACAGTTAGCAGACAAAAGAATTATGCAGATCTGAGACGCAGAGATGTGAAGTTTCAGATAGGAGACTATGTGTTCCTAAAGGTGTCTTCTAAGAAGAGTGTGAAAAGATTTAGCAAGAATGGGTAAGCTAGCATCGAGGTATATTGGACCGTTTGAGATTCTGGAGAGAGTAGGCACAGTTACTTATCGGTTGGCTTTGCCTTTGAATCTATCTCAAGTGCATCTAATGTTCCATATCTCAACGCTAAGAAAGTATATTTCAGACCTTTCGCACGTGTTGTAGCCCGATAGTGTGGAAGTGAATGAAGACTTGACGTTTGAGAAAAATCAATCGTGATTATAGACTATCAAGTTTGATAGTTGTGTTCAAAGTAGATTCTGATAGTTAAGGTGTTGTGGTGAAGCAACAATGTGGAGGAACATACTAGGGAGACTAAAGCTGAGATGCGAGTCGCTTATCTGTATCTCTTTCCTCGATAATCCTTTTGTTTCCTTTCTTTTCTTTGAATTTTAAAGTTTAATTGTGTATTATTATCGTTAATTACTAATGTTAATTATGTATTTTATTTTAAGAGAAGTATTTACATAAAAATAATTTATTTACGTGAGATTTATATTATTATTATTATTATTTGTAGTTAACCATCGTTATTTTACGTATATATATTTTCTTACATAAAATAATTATTTTTGGAGGTTTATTATTTAAATACTAAAGTTACTATTGATATTATTATTATTGTCATTGTTACTTTACGTGAGTTATTATTATAATTATTGTGTGTTATTATTGTCATGGTTATTATTTTTATTATCATTAGTATTATTTTTATTGTTTAATATTATTATGAATATTATTCTTTTTATCCAAGTATTTCATTAATAGTATTAATTTCAATTGTTGTATTATATTTAATTGTATTAGTGCATGTGTGTGTGTCCATGTGGTGTATATATATATATATATATATATATATATATTATTAATTAAAGTTAGTTTATATTATTTTTATTATTATAAAAAAGACAAAATTCAAAAATAAAAAAATAAATACAATTTCAAAAAAAAAAAAATTTAAAAGAGAAATACTAAAAGTTAAAATTAAAAGAAAGGAAATACTAAAAGTTAAAATTTTCTTACTAGGTCCCACTCTAAGGAGTTTAGCCAATCCCGATAAGTCTGCAAATCATGTTTAATGCTAGCAAGATGAGAAGAACCCTATCTCTGCATTAAGGGAAGACTCCTGTCGGAGCTGATAGCATCGAAACCTCGAATTACTCTAGTCTCAATACCCCAAATCTGAAAAAAGGGAAAATGAAGGAAATAAAGAGGGGAAGGCGAAAGTAAGTAAAAAGTTAAAAAGGGATAAGAAGCATACATGCAAGACATGTCAGAAGCCATACATCATCACAACACCTCTACAAATAGTATCCAATCTATAGTAGAGGTAAGCAAGTGTTGTAGACCCCTGATCCAAAGTAGAGACCCTAGAAAGATCCTAAAGAGGGCCAAAAAGAGTGATGCTAACCTCATGACCAGTCTCACAAAAGGGGGGTAGTGCCGAGTAGAATCAATAAGAAACATCTCACCTTCTGAAGAATCTGGTGAGATGTAGTGGTAGGTAGTCTCTTAAAACCCTGTACAAGGGAGGAAAGAAGCACGTTCTTCCTATTCTTCCATGCCAGAACAAACCCGAGTAGATCACAGACATAACAACTCCTAGCATCCTCTGAAAGAGTGCAGTAATGGACATCAAAAGGAACCAGGGTAGCTCCGAATTCAATCCCAGTAATGGCAGAAAAACTCATCGGGGAAATGGTCAGCTCACCCACTCGTGTGTGGAAGGTGTGAGTAGTGTCCATCCATCTTTCGATAAGTGCAAAGAGGGAATAGTGATCTGACCTACCCCGAGCAATCGATAAAGTAGCAATAAAGTGTCGAAAGCCTTATGCCCATACATGCTGTGCTACCTTTCTAGACAAGTTATGGAACAGCTCTCGTGCCAAGTGAAAATAGCCAGAGAATTTCAGGGGTTTCTAAACAATGCAGAAACAACAGGATCATTTTCTTTCCTAAATATTTTATTTTTATATATTACCTTTTTCCTTAAAAAAAAAGGAAAAAAATCGAATAGGAAGTCTAGATTTTTTTATTGGAAATCTAGAATTTCGATCGAAATTCTAGATTTTTGATCAGAAATCCAGAATTTCGATCGGATTTGCTGATTTCAAGTAGAAAATTTGAGAAATCCGATCAGAAATCTAGAATTTTAGTCCAAAAATTCGGACCTTTGATGAAAATCCCAATGAAATTTAACACATTTTGATTATAATTTTTCAATTTTTCATGATTTACATCAACTTTGTCTATTAAATTACATGCATATAAACATTAATTTTATATACTAAAATAAATATATTTATTGCAGAATTGAAAATAGGGATAAGAAATTTGCCTCATTTCCAACTTGAGAACATTTGTGGTGGTGCAAGTGGGTCAATGGAAATATCTCTTCATCTTCATGAAGTCCTGAATCATTTTGGGGAAAATGTGGATGTAAAGTGATAGGATCTAACTACCTGGAACTACTCCCATGTAGTCTACGTTCTGGGTGGGCCATAGGATCAGACGGATCCAAAATCAGATGTCAAATGAGAGTTTAATTGAAAAGAGAGAATTTGAAAATCAAGAGAAAATGAAAAAAAAAGAGAAGAAGAATAGAAAAAAGAGAATATGGATCGAGAAAAGAAGGAATGAAATATATAAAGGGGAAAATATCCTATTTGGTCCTTTAACTTTCATTTACATTTAGGTCCACTTGATTCTTTGCAATTTAGCCCTAAATTGTAAAGCTTTATAGTTTAGCAATTTAGGAAATGGTTAAAACTATCAATGTATCTTCAATCGATTATAAAACTGAGAATAATCAACATCATACAACTGAGTATGATGTTTCTTATAAAAAAAGACTATACGATTGAGTGTAGTCAACATTGTACGACTGAGTGTAATGTATCCTTAATCGATTATACGACCGAGTATAATCAACATCATACGACCGAGTATGATGTTTCTCTTTATTAGACTATATGATCGAGTGTAGTCAGCATTGTATGATAGAGTACAATGTATCTTCAATCGATTATATAATAGAGTATAGTTAGCATTATATGACCGAGTATGATGTATTTTTTCTAATGCTATACGACCGAGTATAGTCAAAGATTTTACGACTGAGTACAATGTATTTCGTTCACCTCAGGTTATACGACCGAGTATAATCAATATTATATGACCGAGTATGATATGTCATTTGAAACGCTATACATTTGAGTATAGCAAATTCACCAACAGAAGTCTCAAGGAGTACAGGTAAGTATCCTAACTTTTAATTTAGAAATTGGGTGCTATTTTACTTTGCCGCAATTTTTCAACCAAACAGCGATAAAGGGGGCAACTGTAGACACCCAATTTCAAGATGACATGTTACAGACATAGTAAAAGACTTCAATGATGAAAATGTCTTTGGTTCTTAATCTTTAAAAAATTCTAAGCACTTTTAAAAGGAATAATTTAATGTTTTTAGGGACTAAATTGCAAAGTTCTTTTTAGGACCTAATTGCAAAATTTAAATTCTTTTGGGGGCCTTTTTGTAATTAAATGTTAAAAAAAGTGCGGATTGAAATTCCATAATTCTGACCAGAATTATGTAATTCCAATTGCAATTACATAATTCTGATTAGAATTACCACAATTCCGATCGAAATTGCACAATCCCGATCAAAATTGCACAATCCCAGTCGAAATTGAATTCTTCCATTTTCCTATTTCTAATTATTCCAATTTAGTGTTTTAGGTGGTTTAAATTTTCTAATTAATTCAATCCTAAATGGGTTTAAACTTCCTAATTAATTTGGTCCTATTTGGTTCAAAATTCCTAAACACACTTTAGGAATTAGAATCACATTAGGATTAGGGTTAGGCTTCCTAGTTCTACTATAAAAAGGGAGCTAAAAAGAAAGAAAAAAAAGAAAGAAAAAAAAAAAGAAAAAGAGGGAGGAGGAGCGTAGAAAAGAAGGAGAGGAGAAGAAACAAAATTGTGATTTTACTCTTCTTATATTTATTTTTAATAAAAAAATTTTTGATTCAATAATTAATTCAAGACTCATGAAGAATTTTTGAAGAAAAAGATTCGAAGATTTGTCAAGAATGGTGAATCACAAATATGAGGAGCACCCTAAATCATCCATAGCATATTCTTCTATTCTTCTTTTATTTATTTATTTCTTTGATTATTTTACATTATTATTTTTATTATTTTTTTAGCTATTATCATAATTTATTCATTAATTATTATTTTATTTTATGTTTTGTGGTGATTATGGAGGAAAACACATTGATCATGTGAGGGAGATGAATTTCATTAGAAGTCCACATAAGACTATAGATAAAGCCTTGTAGAGACTTAGTTTCTAGGGTTTTATTTTATTTTTTTATCATCTTTATGTTTAATTTATTGTTTTATTTTTTATTAATTGTTTTAGGAACTAATGTAATAGCCCAAATAGTGAGAGTAATAAAATTATGCGTGTGGTTGCATCTTTATTTTGATTGAATCGGTTAGTAAAATTAGGTTTTGATTTGGTAATCATTTAAAATCAATGGAGGAAGTAGATTAATTTAGGTTGCATGTTAATAAAATTAGGGATTTAGTAAGGATTAATTTAATTATTTTTTCGATCTTATTTAATTGTTTCTTTTATGTTTTTAGTTGTTTTTGGATTTTATTTATTATTTTTGTGTGTTTTGGGCCTTAAGCCCACTTTAGATCTTGATTTGTTTATTTTAGCCCATCTAACTTAATGATTAAATAGGTTTAATTAATTAAAATATATTTTAGGTCTATAATTAATTAGATTTTAGGTTAGAAATATCTTTAGGCCCATTTAAATAATTAGACATACACCCACTTAATTTAATTTAATTAATTTAGACTTAGCCCATTTAATTTAAGCTTTTTTCATAATTTGTAGATTTAAGCTTATATTTAGAATTAAAATTAGTAAACTTAGGTTCATTTAATTAAATCGAGAGGAATTAGGTCTTTAATATCACTATAAATAAAAACATGTAGATTTAGCTCATTTATTTAAAATCCATTTAGATTAGACTAACTTAGGGATTATGTGATTTATTGAATGCATTATTTACTTGTATATTTCATGACTAGTTTGCCTTGGAGTTTATTGTTTTGGGTTTATATGAAATTGCATGTAAATAGAGGATAAGATAGTAATTCTTAAAGTAATTCTCAATGAATGCAAGACTGAAAGAAGTTAGTATTCCATATCCAGAATCTCCTGGTTGTGGTGCTAGCTTTCTTTTAGGGAATTGAGTACCACCTTTTTTATTTGTTCAAGTTATTACCCTGGGTGGCAACTCCTCATCTCCACGCCATGTCTTTGTGACAGTGGTTAGTGAGTTCTCTAGAGCCCTGAGCTCAAATAGTGACGCAGTTGCTAAAATCTTGGACGTGCGCTGAACCCCATCGTCTACAGTGGCGACTCCACTAGGGATAAGAGATACTGATTCTACTTATGTTCTTTAGAATTATTTTATTAATTATTATTTTATTCTTGCATTCATTCTGCATGTCCCTACTAAACCGATGGCATTGGTTTATGACTCCATGATTCCACTAGCTTTATAGAGTTTTAGATTGGCTAACCATCACTCTTAGCCTTAACTCAGTCCAAGAGAGATTACCAGACTCATCTGACCAGAGCCTGTAACCTAAGTCCTTAAGGGGGGTAGTCTTCTCTCAAGTTTTCAAAGGATGCTGAGCCCCTCTGACCTTGGCCTGTAACTCAAAGTCCATAAAGGATGGCATCTTGCTAAGGGAATCTTGACCTTATTACCAGACCCTAACCACATATAATGGCCTAGTTATTTCCCCTAGGATCTACCCAAATTGCTTGTGAATGTTGCCATGAGGTATTTCTATCTGTAAAAGCCCAAGCCCATACTTCAAGAGCCTATTAAGGTTAATAAGGATTGGGCTAATCTTTTACACTTGGAAATGATGTTTCTATGCTTCTATTTTCTTTAAGAGATTTGGCATGTGCGTCAGTCCCTGATATCCCCTATTGGTGTTAAGACTAAGACCAAAAATCCTAGGAAAAGAGACTCACCATTGAATACATGTGCGGGAGGAATAAGGTTGGAAGGATGTATGTATACCTAACTTGTTACTTGTTACTTGCTGTATAGCATGTGCATCATGCATACATGCATACATGCATCTCATGCATCATACTAACAATGTTCTTTCAGCCATAATAGATTCATCCATGTCTTCCTGTGTTTAGAGTCGAAAAGGTGGCAGACTGGTGAGAACTGATTCAAGTCCCCAATCAATCACGAAAGAGATCCTTAGCAGACTAGAAAAGAGCCCCATTAATTCTCTCTACTTAGAAGCTACACAACAAACTGAAAGAATGGAACAACAAGAGAGAGGAAATTGGACCTTGGAAGATGTCAAAGGAGCACTAATGGATGATATGAGAGTAATAATGCAAGATGAGTTAAGGTAAGCTTTGGCAGGACTAATGCCACCACCTGCTGCTACTGCGCCACCTACAGCCAACCCACCTGCTATTAACAATAACAATATTGGGGAAACAAAGCTGGATGATGTGGAGAGCTATATGATTGAAAAAGTAAAGAAGGAATCACTTGAGCAAGTCCAAGAGCTGGAATCCAGAAAGATGAAGGCATTAACTCAGAAGATGTCTAAAATGGAGGAGTTGATGAAGGGACAAGGTCTAGGGTACCCATTTGACTTTGATGACGTGATGCAATTTAAAAAAGACAAGCTATCTGACAAATTTAAGATGCCACAGCTGCAGAAGTTGGATGGTACTAGGGATTCGAGGATTTATCTTAGTCAATACACAACTACTATGAGTATCACTAAGGCTCCTTTGGCCGTGGTTACTAAGCTGTTTGTACTGTCCTTGGAGGGTATGGCCGTTAACTGGTATCATGGGTTAGAGAAGTCCATTCAAGCAAACTGGAGGGAGTTGTGCATTGATTTTCTAAAGCAATATGACTATAATACTAGGCTCGAGGTGTCTATAAGAGATCTGGAACTAACCAAGCAGAAGCCTAATGAATCATTTTCATACTTTCTGACTATGTTCATGAATAAGGCGGGGATGATGAAGAACAAGTTGGTAGAGAAGGACCAGGTTAGAATGATAGTCCAAAATTTGTCACCAAACCTAGTAGAACAGTTGCAAATGATGAACCCTAAGACGTTCATGGACCCTTATGATGATGGGTTACATGCTAAAGAGATCAAAAATGAGAAAAAGAAGGCCACTAAGAGCACTGGAGTGAGAAATTACCCAATTGGGAGCACGCAACAAGGGAATACCAATCACGTCATAGGAGTTCATGCCATCTAACAACCTAGGAGATTCTTAAATTTCAACCAACCCTTATCCAAAGTCCTAGACTGTCTCATTCAAAAAGGCCTCCTTAGACCCTTAACCCCTTCTAGACCACCAAACCCAAACCTCCCTGGCTTTGATCAAAATAATTATTGTAAGTTTCATCAAGTTACTGACCATTCTACTAACTCTTGCATGCGTCTTAAACATGAAATCCAAAACCTCATTGACTCTGGAAAGATCACAGACCCTGAAAAATCAAGCCTAAACCTGAACACTCGAAATAATCCTTTCCCAAATTATCAAAATGTGCCATCCCCAACCACCATGATGATCAACTCAGGAGTGAGCAAAGAAGAAGTGTTGAACTCTTTTGAGGATCTAAGCCTTAAAACTACTAAGAAATCTCTTAATGCTCCCAAAAGTGTGGAAGTGGCAGAAGACTTACTAGGTCATCCCTCAGGCAAGTTCGATTATAAGGTGTTTTATCCAAACCACCTTCTTTTAACATATCCATTTATACAATCGAACCTACAGGATGGGTTGAGGAGTTTGATGATGAAAAGTTACTAGTCAAGAAAGAAAAATGTATGGTCGAGGTATGGAAAGAAGGGAAGAAAGATCAGACTATATGGATGATTGACATTTGGTATAGTTTTGATGAGGAAGGCACTGAAGAGTATGATGTATGGGTAGATAATCCCAAGGTCAGCCATATTACTAGAAGCAAGAGGGGTTATAAGCCGACAGAGAAAGCCATAGAGAGGGAAGAAGCTGTTGAAGGAGAAGACTCAAATGAACAGGGCAATGACTTGATTTTTGAACAGCTCAAGAAAGCAAAGGCCAATGTAAGCATTTGGGAGCTTTTGATGCATTCGAGTAGCCACAGAAGAGCCCTAGTTAAGGCCTTAACTAAGATGAATATTGAAACTACAATAACTCCTGAAGCAATGGTGGCCAAGGTTACTGAGAAAAATCACGGGGTCATTACTTTCTCAAATGAGGATTTACCTATGGAAGGAAGTAACCATAATAAAGCACTATTCATCCTAGCTGAAGTAAGAGGGAAGAGGACTAATTATGTGATGGTGGATGATGGGTCCATAATTAATGTTTGCCCACTACATATCTTACCCAATTTAGGTGTGAAGGTGGAGGATTTGGCAAAGTCAGACCTCGTGATAAGGGCTTATAATGATAGCACAAGGAGTGTAGAGGGAACATTTGTGGCTCTTATGAAGACTGGACCTATAGAAGCAATGGTGGAATTCACTATGCTAAATATACCTATCATATATGCCCTTCTTCTGGGTAGACCTTAGTATTATGTCCTGGGAGAAGTGCCTTCGACCGTGCATCAAAAAGTGAAATTCTTACTTGAAGGGGAAGTGGTGATTTTAGATGCTAGTATGGACAAGATGGTGTTTGCAGTTATTGATAGTCATAAATAGGTAGTCACTCCCCCAGGTTACCAGGTGGCCATGATTTTAGAGGGAGTCGTAATGGATCCAAGGGTTATGAACATGATCAAGAAGATGAATTACCGACCAGGACAAGGACTAGGGAAAAATGAGCAAAGAATCCCATAACTGCTAGATTTTAAAACCCAAAATGACCTAAGAGGATCAGACTATATTGAAATTGGGTCCAACAGTAAAGGTGCACGAAGAAAGTTTTTCAATGGGAATGACCTAGAGAATTTGAGACCCATAAAAGATAACTTTATCAAGCAAGGGAAGGAGAACTTCTACCAAGGTGAAAAGGAGTCGGTCCAAGTAGCTGGTGTGGATGTCCCTGGATTTGAGATTTTTAAGGAACAGATAGTTGTAAAGCTGGTGCAAGACAATAAGGGTAAGGTGATGAAGACAGTTGCTGAAAAGATGAAAACTGAAGACATTAAAGAACTGCTTTGTCTGCACCCAATAAAGAACCACCACATGAATTAGCTAGTATCATTACTAATAGTTTTACTAATGTTTTTATGAAGAAACTGATGTAATAACATCTAGTCTGTTTAAGGACAAAAAAATTTTTTTCCTTTATGGTCAATGATGTAAATTCTAGTTTGGCTTACTTGTGTATGTTGATCCTGATGGTCTTGTGCATTTTAATAATGATCGTTCATGCATGTTTGACATTAATTCTATTCAATTAAATTCATTAAACATGGGCATAAATGAACAATCAAAACATTTCTATATCACATGACTTAACTCCTGAAGAGAGAGAAAAATTTGAGAGAATATTAATAAAAAGAAAGGTAGTATTTGCTTGGTCCTATGAGGATATGCCAGGGTTAGATAGGGGAATTGCGGAGCATCACATTCTGACACATCATGAAGCTAAACCTATTAAGTATAGACTTCGTAGGTTAAGGCCCGAGTGGACAAAAAAGATAAAGGAAGAAGTCGCTAAGCAAATCTAGGCTGGTTTTCTAGAAGTTATGGAGTACCCTCAATGGTTGGTGAATATAGTACCAGTTCCTAAGAAAGATGGAAAAGTTTGGATGCGTGTAGACTTTAGGAACCTGAATAAGGCATGTCCAAAGGATAATTTTCCTTTACCCCTTGTTGATGTAATCGTGGATAGTGTAGCATCTAGTGTGATGTACTCGTTTATGGATGGGTTCTCAAGTTATAATCAGATAATAATGGCAGTTATAGATAAGATCAAAATTGCTTTCATCATGGAATGGGGAACATATTGCTACAAGGTGATGCCCTTCGGATTAAAGAACGCAGGAGCAACTTATCAAAAAGCGGCCACTGCCTTATTTCATGATATGATGCATAAGGAAGTGGAAGTGTATGTTGATGATATTATGGTTAAGTCTAAAATAAGAGGACACTTGGAGGCATTGGATAAGTTGTTAACAAGAATAGAAAAGGCTTAATCCGAAGAAATGCATCTTTGGGGTAACTTCAGCAAAGTTACTAGGGCACATAATCAGTAATAGAGGAATAGAAGTCGATCCAGATAAGATCAAAGCCATTCAGGAGATGCCGACACCAAGAATAGAGAAGGAAGTATAAGGGTTCATTAGGAAACTACAATACATCAGTAGGTTTATTACGAGACTCACTATGGTTTATGATTCGATCTTCAAGCTCTTAAGGAAGAATCAGCTCGTGGAGTAGAATGAAGAATGCCAGAATGCCTTTGATAAGATTAAGGAATACTTTACTAATCTACCTGTATTAAGGCCACTAAAATAAAGTAAGCCTTTAATCTTGTATTTGGCTTTAAAAGAAAAGGCGATAGGAGCAATGCTAGCACAAGAAGGGCCTGAAGGGGTGGAGTACACTATATATTACCTCAGTAAAAAGTTCTTGCCATATGAGAAAAAGTAAAATCTTGTAGAGAAGATGTGTTTGATAATGATCTAGGCTACAAAGAAGTTAAGGCATTACTTCCAGTCCTACAAAGTACAAGTTGTTTCAAGGATGGATCCTTTAAAATACTTATTCCAAACACTGGCTTTGACTGGAAAGATGTCTAGATGGTTGGTACTTTTAACTGAGTTCGATATAGAATATGTCACTATAAAGGTCATCAAAGGCAGAGCTGTAGTAGAGTTTCTGGCCCAGAATGCAGTCGAAGGAAATGAGCAGTGGAATCTAGAATTTCTAGATGAGAACCTAGCAGTTATAGAACACCGAGAATGGAAACTTTACTTTGATGGAGCAATGAATAATAGAGGAGTAGGGATAAGAGTAATTCTTGTCACACCAGAAGGAGAAACCATCCCAATGGCCCAGAAAGTAGACTTCAGGGTTACCAATAATATGGCTGAGTATGAGGCATGTATCTATGGTATGAAAGCAGCATTGGCAGTCGGAGTGAAAGACCTATTGGTTTATAGAGATTCCATGTTAGTCATCAGCCAAGCTAATGAAGAGTGGGAAGTAAAAGAAGAAAGACTAAAACCTTACATCCATTATTTGAGAAAGCTAATAGAGAATTTCACCAAATTTCTTTTTATGCATTTACCAAGAGTTGAGAATCAGATGGCAGATGCTTTGGCAACACTTTCTTTAATGTGGGATAAATCGACGGGATCGATGATGAAACCCTTGGTGATAATGAAAACGCAAGCTCCATGTTACGACAAAGAACATGTCATGAATATTCATATAGGGCCAAAGGAAAAGCCATGGTTTTATGACATCCAAAGATTTATCAAGGAAAGAAGATACCCAAACGAAGCAACTTCCAAAGATAAATATGCTTTTCGTGTTCTTGCATGTCATTATGCAAGTGATGATGGGATATTATACAGAAGGATGATGAATGGAATACAGCTGAGATGTCTCAAGAAGGATGAAGCAGAGCAGGTGATGAGAGAGATTCATATGGGAGTATGTGGATCACATATGAATGGGATAATTCTAGTAAAGAAGATTACTCGGTAGGGGTACTATTTAGGGAGTATGGAAAAGGACTGCATCCGAATAGTGAGAGAATGCCATTAATGTCAAATACATAGGAAGCTAAATCACCTTCCCTCTATAGTTCTAAACAGTTTAACATCTCCATGGCCCTTTATAGCTTAGGGAATATATATAATAGGGGAAGTAAAACTAACTGCTTCAAACGGGCATAAGTATATAGTGGTCACAATCGATTACTTTTCAAGATGGGTAGAAGCAGAATCCTTTGGCACCTTAAAAGCTAGGCAGATGGCAAAGTTCATTGAGAAGAACCTTATTTGTAGGTATGGGGTCCCACATCATGTTGTGATAGACAATGGAGTTCAGTTTCAGGTAGAAACTACTGAGTTGTTACAAAGATACAAGATTAAGCATCATAAGTCTTTACCTTATCGACCTTAGGCTAATGGTTCAGTAGATATAAAAAAGATTCTCTCTAAGATGGTAAAGACACATAAGGACTGGTTTGAACACCTTCCTTTTGCTTTGTGGGGATACAAAACTACAACACATACGTCTATAGGACAAACTCCGTTCTCATTAGTATATGGTTGTGAAGTAGTTCTACCCATAGAGACAGAAATTAAATCCTTGAGGGTGGTTATGGAAGCAAAGATCCCTGAGAGTGAATGGATGCAAAAGAGGTTTGATTTCCTTGTATCACTAGATGAGAAGATGATGGATGCTTTATTCCACACTCAGATTTATCAGAGGAGAATAGTGAGAGCATTCAACAAAAAGTTAAGCCAGGAAAGATAAAAGCTGGAGATATGGTATTAAAGCACGCAAGGGCTATGGTGTTAGACCTAAAAGGAAAATTCAGACCAAATTGAGAAGGATCGTATTTAGTTAAGACAATTTTGCCCAAGGGAGCTGCAAAGATATCAGATATAGAAGGGAATGAGTTCATTGAGCCAATTAACCTGGATCGTCTTAAGAAATACTACCTTTGAAATAATAATAATAATAATAAGAGTTTGCTAACTAGAAAACCTAAAAAGGCTGGTTAGGCAAAAGTTAGGACATTCCTGCTATTCAGAAAACCCATAAAAGGCTGATCAGGCAAAAGTTAGGGAAATGAAAATGAGAGGAAAAATGTTCAGTTAGAAAATCTGAAAGGACTAGCTGATAATAGGAGTTGTGTCATGTAATGTAATAAATGTACTCATTTTTGCCTTGGATAATGAAATGAATTGAAAAGAAATTTTTGTTAAATATTGTGTATTCTATCTTTATTATGAGACACAAAGACTTGAAGCAAAAATAAAACACAAGAAACCAGACTTATAAGACCACTAGTTATGTTTTTTTTCTTTCTTGACTCATCTAATAATATTTGAGTCCTTTTGTACTTGATAAGTTTTGGTGATTTTGTAGATTGCATAGTAACCCAAGTTTTGTAGTTATCATCAGTAGTCATGTCAGCATCCAGGCACAAATGCGTTCTAAAGCTCTGTGAGGCCACAAGTTCTTCACCTTGTCCAAGAAATCTTGCCTTAGGAGGAAACCTTCAAAGTCAGTCATAATAGCAATAATGAATTGAGGGTGACCATACTAACGGCAGAGGCATAAAGGAGAAAGAAAGGTCAAAAAGTATAATCCAAAAATAGGGACACAGTTGTTATACAAGTTGATGGTCATGAATTTTAATCTCCACCAAGGATAGATCCAAGTAATCTCAGTATCAACGATGCCTTTCATCCAATCAACCCATTGATCTATAGTATGCTTATTCTTTGTCTTCAAATGACGAGATTGTAGATGATGGGGTTAATAAATCAAAGCATTGGGAGGAGCATCAAGCAGACTCAATTTCTCCTATAACCAAATCTAAAAAAAAAGCTAAGCTGAAAACCTGAAAGGGCGACTAAGCTAAAAAAAAAAGGAGGTTACATACTTGAAGGAGAAGTAGACTACTTGAGAGTCGGTTTTGAAGTTTGAAATTATCTAACCCAATGATAGTTTCAACAAGTATGACAGGCATTGGATTAGCTCTAGTTTCTACCTATTCCAAGATATTGATAGTTCTTACATCAACATTGCCATGAGAAGATACTAGCAGAAACTGAGTATATAGGTAGAAGGTGACAGTTCTAATCCAAGCAGCACTAGTTTTATCTCTAGTTTCATAAGAGGAAATCAAAAAAGGAAGACTGATGGTTTTAGCATTAGGCGCATGCATGTAGATAATATATGGGGGCATATCAAAGAATGCTATTAATCTGCTAGGGAACTTAATTTCAAGGTCTGGGAGGGCAATGGTAGCAGTCGAATTTAGTGAACATCCCATAATGGCAGCAAACTCCTCTATTAGGGGACACAGCTCTTGTCCATTGAATCTAAATACGTGATCCTTGGCATCCCAGAAAGTGGTAGCGGCATGTAAGAAAGTATTGTCTATCTTTAGCTGTTAAAAGGACTTTAATGGTTTGGCATGAAAGGGCAGAATTTTATTCCAATAATCTCCATTAAGTGTTTTGAGAAGTTTCCTAACCAAAATAAGTGTGGCTTGTGTCATGATGGAGGCAAAGAATGGAATGAATGTAGTATATTTATCTTATGGTTTTGGTTCTTATATAGGCCGAAAATCATATGTAGAAAGGATTAGGATTATGCTTGGACTAAATTTGCATCAGAAAAGGACAAGAATGAATCAGAGCCGAGATTTTCGATCAGAATTCTAGATTTTTGATCAGAAATCTAAGACACCGGCTGGAAAAAGAAAGAAATAAAAAGAAAAAAAGGGGGGAAATTATAGTTTGGTCCAAAATAAAGGTCTATGGTGCATAAAAAAAGACAGTCCTGAAATATCTCAAAGTATAGTTACAACAATTATACTAATACAATTCCTAAAGAAAGTCAGTCCTCCTAAGCTCCAGTGTCTGGCCAAGGGCTCCAATCTCTAGCTGGATCGTTCCTCTGATCTGGGGGCATATAAGTCCTGGCATCGTGTCCATCAAAACTAAGGCTAGCAAGCTGTCGTCAGGGCCTCTCATTCTCATGCTCCAAATCCCCGGCATAATTCTGTTACATCAGAAAATAGTTAGAATCATGCATGGCATGCATACATTTGCATTTTTGTTGTGAATACATACCCTCTAAGTATCTGTAATCTGTATAGTAAACAATCTCTGGGAAAAGGCAATTCCATGTAAATACTCTGCATGTGTCCTAGGGACCTGCAAAATAAATTTTACTAACTCAGCAACAAGTGCAAGTTTGTGTAGAATTGGCTAATGAGCAAATCAAACTTACACGAGAAGCATCAAGGGGTGAGAAGCTAGGAATCTAAGCTGTATCAAAGCACATGTGTCACTCAATGGGAGTCTGTACCATGGGAGCTCAATAATACATCGATCTATCAAATGGAGGAATATCACCCAGAACAGTACCCGAAGGAACCTCACCATGAGCAATCTCACTGTGAGGAATAGGCTTGACCTCCTGCTCAGTCTCCTCAGTATCATCCCCGGTCTCCTCCATAGCAGCATCAAGGACTCCTTCAAACTATACAGAGAATCAAATGTCAATAATGATAAGAGAATTAAAGTAAAGTAGTGAGAAAAAGCATACCTCAGATGGGTCTGTAGGAACCTGCTCTAAGAGGTTCTCTCGAATATACTCCTGATAATAACGAGAATGCTCAAGCATCATTAAAGCATCATATCCCTCAAGAGCAGCTCTAAGCTCCGGGCCAATCATGTTGCTACTCCATAACATCGAAGGAGGAATAAAAGAAGGGACACGTCTCCTAGAAGGTCCCATATGCCAGTGATAAACACACTCACCAAGATACCACATCTGGCAGCCATAACAAGGATGCAGAACTCTCATAGTCTCAAGTCTTATAGCTACAATCATAAACTCATATTGCTGAATGTCTTCAGCACCAGAAAACCAATATGATCTATCCTGCAAACTCATTCATTTTCATTTAAATTTGTTAGACTTCTACAATTGATGAAATACTAAAAGTTAAAATTTTCTTACCAGGTCCCACTCTAAGGATTTTAGCTAATCCTGATAAGTTTACAAATCATATTTAATGCTAACAAGATGAGAAGAAGCCCATCTCTGCATCAAGGGAAGACTCCTGTCAGAGCTAATAGCACCGAAACCTTGAATTACTCCAATCTCAATACCCCAAATCTGAAAAAGGGGAAAATGAAGGAAATGAAGAGGGGAAGGTGAAAGTAAGTAAAAAGTTAAAAAGGGATAAGAAGCATACATGGAAGACATGCCATAAGCCGTACATCATCACATCACCTCTACAAATAATATCCAATCTATAGTAGAGGTAATCAAGTGTTGCAGACCCCCAATCCAAAGTAGAGGCCCTAGAAAGATCCTGAAGAGGGTCAAGAAAAGCGATGCTAACCTCATGACTAGTCTCACAAAAGAGGGTAGTGCCAAGCAGAATCAATAAGAGACATCTTGCCTTTTGAAGAATCTAGCGAGGTGTAGTGGTAGGTAGTATCCTGAAACCCTATACAAGGGAGGAAAGAAGCACGTTCTTCCTATTCTTCCATACTGGAACAAGCTCGAGTAGATCACGGACGTAACAACTCTTAGCATCCTCCGGAAGAGTGCAGTAATGGACATCAAAAGGAACTGGGGTACCTCTAAATGCAATCCCGGTAATGGCAGAAAAACTTATCGAGGAAATGGTTAACTCACCCACTCGTGTGTGGAAGGTGTGAGTAGTGTCCATCAATCTCCCAATAAGTGCAAAGAGGGAATAGTGATCTGACTTACCCCGAGCAGTCGGTAAAGCAGCAATAAAGTGTCAAAAGCCTGATGCTCAGACATGCTATGCTACCTCTCCAGACAAGTCATGGAATAGCTCTCATGCTAAGTGAAAATAGCCAGAAAATTTCAGGGGTTTCTAAACAATACAGAAACAACAGGATCATTTTCTTTCCTAAATTTTTAATTTTTTTACATCACCTTTTTCCTTAAAAAAAAGAAAAAAATCAAATCATAAGTCTAGAATTCCGATCGGATTTCCTAATTTTCAGTCAAAAATTTAAGAAATTTGATAAAAAATCTAGAATTTCAATCAAGAAATTCAAAACTCTGATGAAAATCCCAGTGAAATTTAGCACATTTTGATTCTAATTTGTCAATTTTTCATGATTTACATCAACTTTTTCTATTAAATTGCATGCATATAAATATTAATTTTATAGACTAAAATAAATATATTTATTACAAAATTGAAAATAGGGATAAGAAATTTGCCTCATTTCCAGCTTGAGAACATCTGTGGAGGTGCAAGTGGGTCAATGGAAATATCTCTTCATCTTTGTGAAGTCCCAAATCATTTTGGGGAAAATGTGGATGTAAAGTGATGGGATTTGACTGCCTGGAACTGTTCCCACGTAGTCTACATTCTGGGTGGGCCATAGGATTAGACAGATCCAAAATCGGACATTAGATGAGAGTTTAATTGAAAAGAGAGAATTTGAAAATCAAGAGAAAATGAAAAGAAAAAAAGAGAGAATAAGAATAGAAAAAAAGAGAGTATGGATCGGGAAAAGAAGGAATGAAATATATAAAGGGGAAAATACCCTATTTGGTCCTTCAACTTTCATTTACATTTAGGTCCATTTAATTCTTTGCAATTTAGTACTAAATTGTAAAGCTTTATAGTTTAGTAATTTAAGAAATGGTTAAAACTGTCAATGTATCTTAAATCGATTATACGACCGAGAATAATCAACATCAGACAACCGAGTATGATGTTTCTTATAAAAAAAGACTATACGACTGAGTGTAGTTAGCATTGTACAACCAAGTGCAATGTATCCTCAATTGATTATATGACTGAGTATAATTAGCATCATACGACCGAGTATGATATTTCTCTTTATCAGACTATACGATCAAGTGTAGTCAGCATTGTACAATCGAGTGCAATGTATTTTCAATTGATTATACAACCGAGTATAATCAGCATTATACGACTGAGTATGATGTATTTTTTCTAATGCTATACGACCGAGTATAGTCAAACATTGTACGACCGAGTACAATGTGTTTCGTTCACCTCAGGTTATACGAACGAGTATAATCAATATCATACGACCGAGTATGATATGTCATTTGAAATGCTATACGTTTGAGTATAGAAAATTCACCAATAGAAGCCTCAAGGAGTACAGGTAAGTATCCTAACTTTCAATTTAGAAATTGGGTGCTATTTAACTTTGCCGTAATTTGTCAAGCAAACAGCGACAAAAGGGGGCAACTGTAGACACCCAATTTCGAGATGATATGTTATGGATGCAGCAAAGGACTTCAATGATGAAAATGTCTTTAATTTTTAATCTTTAAAAAATTCTAAGGGCTTTTAAAGGAAGAATTTAATGTTTTCAGGGACTAAATCACAAAGTTCTTTTTAGGACATAATTGCAAAATTTAAATTTTTTGGGGGCCTTTTTATAATTAAATGTTAAAAAAGTGCACATCAAAATTCCATAATTTTGACCTGAATTATGTAATTTCGATTGGAATTACATAATTCCAATTGAAATTACAATAATTCCGATTGGGATTGTACAATTCCGATCGGAATTGCACAATCCCAATCGGAATTATTGTAATTTCAATTGGAATTATGTAATTCCAATCGAAATTACATAATTCAGGTCAAAATTATGGAATTTTGATGTGGGAATTGCACAATCCCAATTGGAATTGAATTCTTCCATTTTTCCTATTTCTAATTATTCCAATTTAGTGTTTTAGGTGGTTTAAATTTCCTAATTAATTCAATCCTAAATGGGTTTAAACTTCCTAATTAGATCGGTCCTATTTGATTCAAAATTCCTAAACACACTTTAGGAATTAGAATCACATTAGGATTAGGGTTAGGCTTTCTAGTTCTACTATAAAAAGGGAGCTAAGAAGAAAGAAAAAAGGAGGAAAGAAAAAAAGAAAAAGAGGGAGGAGGAGCGTAGAAAAGAAGGAGAGGAGAAGAAAGAAAATTGTGATTTTACTCTTCTTATATTTATTTTTAATAAAAAAATTTTACATTCAATAATTAATTTAAGACTCGTGAAGAATTTTTAAAGAAAAAGATTCAAAGATTTGTCAAGAACGGTAAATCACAAATCTGAGGAGCACCCTAAATCATCCATAAGCATATCATATTCTACTATTCTTCTTTTATTTATTTATTTCTTTGATTATTTTACATTATTATTTTTTAGCTATTATCATAATTTATTCATTATTATTATTTTATTTTATGTTTTGTGGTGATTATGGAGGAAAACTCATGGTGATCATGTGAGGGAGATGAATTTCATTAGAAGTCCACAAAAGACTATGGATAAAGCCTCATAGAGACTTAGTTTCTAGGGTTTTATTTTGTTTTTTTTATCATCTTTATGTTTTATTTATTGTTTTAGGAACTAATGTAATAGCCCCAATAGTGGGAGTAATAAAATTATACGTGTGGTTGCATGTTTATTTTGATTGAATCGGTTAGTAAAATTAGGTTTTGATTTGATAATCATTTAAAATCAATCGAGGAAGTAGATTAATTTAGATTGCATGTTAATAAAATTAGGGATTTAGTAAGGATTAATTTAATTATTTGTTCGATCTTATTTAATTGTTTCTTTTATGCTTTTAGTTGTTTTGGATTTTATTTATTATTTTTGTGTGTTTTGGGCCTTAAGCACACTTTAGATCTTGATTTATTTATTTTAGCCCATCTCACTTAATAATTAAATAGGTTTAATTAATTAAAATATATTTTAGGTCTATAATTAATTAGATTTTAGGTTAGAAATATCTTTATGCCCATTTAGATAATTAGACATAGGCCCACCTAATTTAATTTAATTAATTTAGACTTAGCCCATTTAATTTAAGCTTTTTTCATAATTTGTAGATTTAATCTTATATTTAGAATTAAAATTAGTAGACTTAGGTTCATTTAATTAAATCGAGAGGAATTATGTCTTTAAGATCACTATAAATTAAAACATGTAGATTTAGCTCATTTATTTAAAATCCATGTAGATTAGACTAACTTAGGGATTATGTGATTTATTGAATGCATTATTTACTTGTATATTTCATGACTAGTTTGCCTTGGAGTTTATTGTTTTGGGTTTATATGAAATTGCATGTAAATAGAGGATAAGATAGTAATTCGTAAAGTAATTTTAAATGAACGCAAGACTGAAAGAAGTTGGTATTCCGTATTCAGAATCTCCTGGTTGTGGTGCTAGCTTTCTTTTAGGGAATCGAGTACCACCTTTTTTTATTTGTCCCAGTTATTACATTGGGTGGTGACTCCTCATCTCCATGCCATGTCTTTATGACAATGGTTAGTGTGTTCTCTAGAGCCCTGAGCTCAAACAGTGACGCGGTTGCTAAAATCTTGAATGCGTGCTAAACTCGGCTGTCTACAGACACCTTGTTCATTCATCTTATTTCTAAACACCCATTTGGTGCCTATAATAGGATGTTTAGGCCTAGGACCTAAGGTCCAAACCTTATTTCTCTCAAATTTATTTAACTCTTGTTGCATAGCAAGGACCCAAAATTCATTACATAAAGCATCATTAACATTTTTTTTGTTCAATTTGAGAAATGAAAGCTAGAATAACAATAGACTCGAGTTTAGATTTAGTAGTTACCCTTTTGTAATGTCACTTATGATAATGTCTTATGAATGAGCTTTCTTGAATTACCACTCCTTTGGAAGTTCATCATTTAAGGTAAATTAAGATGTCTCCTCATTATCTACCTTGTTTAGTCATTCAAGTTCCAAAGGTTTGCTTGCAATTTCTTCTTGTGTATCCACAATCTCATTTTTACCTACAAGATAATCAACATTACAAACATCCTTTCTAGGATTAAGTGAGTTTGATTCATTAAATACAATATGCATTAACTCTTCAACTACTACACTTCTCTTATTAAAGACTCTATATGCTTTAATAGAAATGGAATAGCCTTGGAAAATTCCTCCATCAGCATTAAAATCAAATTTCCTAAGATTATCCTTGGTGCTCAATATAAAGAACTTGCATCCAAATACTCATAGATATGAGATTTTGGGTTTTCTATTATTCCATAGCTCATAAGATGTTTTATTTAAAATTAGTCTTTTGAAAACTTGGTTTGAAATACAACAAGAAGTGTTAACTGCTTCCACCAAAAAGTATAGAGGTAAATTATACTCATGAAGCATTATTCTAGCCATTTCCATAAGAGTTCTATTTTTCCTTTCAACTACTCTAATTTGTTAAGGAGTTCTAGGAGATGAAAACATATATGAAATACCATTTTCATTACAAAAGGTTTTGAAAAATTCATTTTCAAACTCATTTCTATGATCACTTATAATAGAAGAGATACAAAAACCTTTTTCTTTTTGAATTCTTTAAAAAAAAATTTCAAAAGCTTTAAAAGCATCACTCTTATGAGAAAAAAAACACACCTAAGTGTATCTAAAGTAGTCATCAACCAATACATATGCATAGTGCATTCCACCAAGACTAGCAACTCTAGTTGGCCTAAATAAATCCATATGTATAACTTCAAGCGGTCTAGAAGTGGACACTACATTATTTAGCTTAAATGAGGACTTAGATTGTTTTCCCTTTTGACAAGCATCATAAGGTTTATCCTTAGTGAATTCAAGCTTAGGTAAACCAATCAAAAGTTCATGTTTACAAAGATTATTCAAAAGCTCAAAATTTGCGTGTCTTAACCTTTTATGCCGTGTCCATGTGTCATGGGAATTTGACATTAAGTATTTTATGTCTTTATTATCAATCTTATTCAAATCAATAACATAGATGTTATCTACTCTTTCACCACTAAAAATTACTTTGTCTTTATCAAGACTACTAACAAAGCAATTTATAGTATGGAAAGTCACTTTATTTCCCATGTCTCATAATTGACTTATACTTAGCAAATTATGCTTAAAACCATCAACAAATAACACATGATGTATAGCTAAGGATTGAGGATTACCAATTTCTCCAATGCTAATAATCTTTCCTTTTACATTGTCTCTAAATGTGACACGTCATCCATCCTAAGCATCAAGTTTATTGAATTGCTCCTTATCTCCTGTCATATGCCTTGAACATCTACTATCGAGATACCACTTTTTTTTGTTCTTATGGATTTCAAACACACCTACATAAAACATTTTAAGTGTTCTTTTGAACCCCAACCTTTCTTAGTCTAGGTTGGTTAGTTTCAAGATAATCCAAAGGAAGAAAATTCATGTGTAGTCTTCTATAGAAACACACATTATTAGTATGTCCTTTGATTATACAATATGAACATACAACATTTTTAAATTTGTTTCTCCTAGGATGATATATTTTCCTAGTAGATAAAACATGCCTTTGGTATTATAATGGTGTATGTTTCCTATTATTTTAAGTTATAGTATGAGACATGTATTGACAATGGCAATGTGTATTTTGATAGGTTTGCATAATATGTCTAACATGTTTATGTGCATTGTGTTGTATAGAATGCCTATTATAATTGTGTTTAGTATACATATAAGCATGTTCAGGTTAAGGTACTCTAGTTTAAGGCTTACCTCTTTATGTTAATGAAGGGTAAGTCTTATGAGACTTTCCCTTGTTATTTAACACATGAGATCTTTTAGCTTTAAAAGCTTGGGTCTTATTTGTTTTAGAGGTTGAAGGAATGGAATCATGTGAAGCTTTTACAAAATTAATATGTAATGAAGATAATGAAGACATTCCATTCTTTTATCCAATTCCATGGATATTTCAATGAAATTTTTTAGAGTCAAAAAGACTATTTAAAGTTTCTTTTCCTCTTTTAAATTTAGCAATGGAATTATTTAATTCTAAGACCTCCTTAGAAAGCTTATGATTTTCATCATTTGCTTTCTTAAGTTAATCTTTTAAAGAATTTGAAGATTTATCATTACTAACAAGCTTTTCATTTGATGCAACAAGTTTAGCAAAATCATTTTTTAAACTATCAAATTCTTTAGTTAAGCTAGCTAACTTATGCTTATATTATTTCTTCTTAGATAATAAACTTTTACATTTAAATAATAATTTTCTCACAATAGAGCTCTCATCATCATCATTATCATCATCATCATCATCATCATCACAATAATCATCATAATCATTAAAGGAAGAATAAAAAGTGGATGGTACCTCATTTTTGTTTTCAAGAGCCATGAAGTAAAGATTAGACATTTCTTATTGTTCCTCTTCCTCTTCAAATTCAGAGGAATCATCCTAAGTAGCTTTGAAGGCTTTCTTCTTATCTTTTGCTCCCTTGTTCTTGAATTTGAGTTTAAGGCACCAACTTCTAATGTGTCCTGATTTCTTGTATTCATAGCAAGTAATCTCTTTTGTTTTCTTTTTTCCATCTCCTTTAAAATTCTTATTGAAGTCCTTTGTTTTTTAGAAGTTTTTCTTCCTTAATAAATTCTTAAAGTTCCTAATGAGCATGGCAATGTCACCATCTTCATCACTAGAATCTTTGATGCTTTCCTTATCACTATCTTTTTTAAGAGCTTTTAAAGCTATGCTCTTTTTCTTTTCTTATTTTTCTTCTTGCTCTTCACTTCTTTGCTTAATAGTGAGCTCATATGTTAAGAGCTTACCAATAAGCACATCGGTTAATAGAGTAGAGAGGTCTTAAGCTTCCTTAATTGAAATAACTTTAGATTCCCAATCCTTCTTAGGCAGGATTCTTAGAATCTTATTATTTACCTCTTCCTTGGTGAAATGTTTTCCAAGTTTCTTGAGGGTTGTAGGAAGAGCATCGAGGTAGTTTGTCATTTTCATAATGGTTTCTTGAGGCTTCATTTTGAAGAGTTCATATTCATACATATAAAGTTGAACCTTTTTGCTTCTTACTTGTATATTACCTTTATAATGATTCTACAAGATCTCCCACATTTCCTTAGTTGAAATGTAATGTTGAAGTTTGCCTCCTTCTTCTCTTGTCATTAAAGATACCAAAGTGATCATAGCTTTTTTATTTTTGTAACTTTCTTCCTTTTAATCGATACTCCATTAGCTTTTTGCAAGGATAGTTACCACACCATTAATGATAATTGTGGGTGGTTCCTAACATCTTAGGACAATGTCATAAAGTTTAATGGAATCACAATCAAGATATAATTCCATTTTGAACTTCTAATGTGGATAATCACCACCAATAAAGAATGGTATAAGTGAAGAGATGTTTTAAGATTCACTCCCTATGATCTTGTATTCTAGTAATAAAGTACCTAAAATTCAAGCTCTAATACCAATTAAAAAAGTCCTAGAGAGGGGGTGAATAGGACTATCAAATTAAAATTGGAAATTAAAGGAATTCTTTATAAGAATTGAAAGAATGTAGAGTAGGAAGAACGAAGAACATAATGAATTAAGGAGTTCATATTCAATAATAATCCTACATCTCCACCTCACCTATCCCCAAGTTAGAATTTTTAATCACCCATAATCTTATTCATAAGATTGAGATTTACACAAGAGTTTTATGGCTCACTCTTAGAACCTTACAACTTGAGTTTTCAAGGCTTACTCAAAAACCAAATTCCAAGTGTTTCAATGGACAACACTTAAACTAATTCCTTTAGAAATAAATCTCACTTTCCCTCTAATCTATCTCAAGATTTAAGATGAAGCGAAATTCTATTTCTAATACACACCAACTCTCATAAGAGTTAATCAATACAATGAATGTTGATAGAAAGAAAAATGAAGCTTAATGAATGCTTATAGAGTTTTTTTATAAACAAGAAGTAATGTAATGTATTGTTCTTATATATATATATATATATATATATATAGCTTAAAAAATATGGCTATTGGAGCCATTAATTATGTCTCCAATGTCTCTTTTCTTCAATAAATGAAACCTTGACTTTGTAGGATTTATGACGCTTGGGATCGTGAGCGTAGGCTCGAGATTATAAGCATTTGAAAAATATGACCGTTATTTGAAAAAATGTCTATTGGCGATGCTCACAGTCAGGTCGGGATGATTAGGGTAGATCATGAGCATATTAGCCATTTTTTCTTATGGACATTCATGGTCAGGACTTGCTCATAGTCTAGTCAGGATCGTGAGGGTAGGATCGTGAGCATCTCAGCCTTCTTTTTCATGTACAACGAGATCGTTAGGGTGACTGAAGATGATCGAATCAACCTAAACTTTCTTCATGAAAGTTGTAGATAATTGTCTTACCTTTCCACTGCAATTTGAATAACCACAATTGAACATCTATAGCTCAAGATATTGCTAAAATACTAGGATTTGCTCAACTTGAAATGAAAGCTACATATGCTAACTTCAACTCAAGATTAGCATACACAAATAAGCTTAAATTTTGACAAATAAGCTCAATTTAGAAGCTTAAGATGTCTACTATCACTTTCTCATTATAGAGCCCTAAAGATGTTAAACACCTTCTTGAATCTTAGAGGTTGAATTAGCCTTAAAAATCACTATTTATCCAAAAATGTATATGCTTGGTATATTTCTGGTATATAATTCCCTACACACTTAGTTGAAATTATTAGTATCAAATTTTTTTATCGAAGTTCAAAAGTAGGAGTTTGATCATATAAATGGCCAATATTATGAGAATTGGGTGAACTTTTCATATCACCAAAAACACTAAACTCTTCTTCACCTTTTTCATAAAAAACCACTTAAAGCTAGCCTTGAAAACTTTTCCTCAATGGGAGATACATTCCTCAATTCCATCTACAAAAAAATAAAAATTAAGTTAATAACAATAAAAGTTAAAAAATTAAATAACCAAAACAAAATTTACCTTACTTAGTGGTTCCCTGAAAATCAAGCATTGTAACACCTTTTAACTCAAATTTGATACAAATCCAAATTATAATTTGAGGAATAAGTAGATTTTTTAGACCACTATGTACATAAATATTATTAACCACAAATGGACATCATTCATAAAATCATATTTGAATAGCATAGGGAAAGCCATTCAATCGGTAAAAAGTCCAATCACTTTTCTTTCTATTTTCACCTGTAAAATGATTCTCCTTAAAGTGTTCCCCAATGATCATGAGGGCAACTCATGAGGAGCACTACCCATTTCGGCTCAAATAAACACTGACAGCGGATAGCTCATGACCGGCTTGTGAGATGCTCATGAACTGGACTAAGGACAATAGAATGAGCCTAAAATTTCTTAATGAAAGTTTTAGATAATTGTCTTATCTATCCATAGTACTTTGAATCACCTCAATTGACCATTTATAGCTCAAGATATTGCTATAATACTAGGAGATGTGTAATATGATATGAAAGCTGCATATGCTGACTTCAATTTAAGATTTTTATGCCCAAATGAGCTTTGATTTTGAAAAGTAATCTCAATTCAAAAAGCTTAAGATGTATGCTTTGAAAGTGAAAAATATCATTTTCTCATTATAGAGCTCTAATGATGTCAAAAGGCTTCTTGAATCTCAGAGGTCGAATTAGCCCAAAAGACCACTATATACCAAAAGTGTATATTTTTGGTATATAATTTCCTACACACTTAGTTGAAATTATTAGTATCAAAATTGTTTGTAAAATTCCAAAATTAGGAGTTTGATCATGCAAATGGTCCACAATCTCCCTCTTTTTGGCTTTAATAACCAATTTGGAAAGATAATAAATAATGTGTGTGTCAAAAATAAATAACATGTATAAGCATGTTAAATTAAAATTGATCCACCTTTAAAAATAAATAGATGCTATAAATTGCTCCCCTTTAATATATACATAAAATTAATATTTATCATATATCAAAGCACATAAATAAATAAACAAATTATTATGCATGTATAAGGGTTGATATAGTGTTTCTTAAAACTATTAAATAATCACAATGGAGATAATTTTTTAAAAGATACTAATTGAGATTAATAAAATTTATTTCCTTAAAAAATATATTTCTTTATTTCTCCTCCATTTAGGACATGATAAGAAATATAAATAAATTTTATTTCCCTTTTTTGTTAAAAATAAAGACAACATAAAATTTTAACAAGAACATGGCCTATTATAACAAATGTGTTAAAAATATGATAACATGATCTTGAAAATATTATGCTAGACAACATGAAGGAAATAATTTCAAACATGTATGCAATGCATCATAAAAATAGTATATATATCACATGAACATGGAGAGATTAGCTAGCCAATCATGCATACATAATCATGTGGCACTTAGCATCTCACAAACATAATTATTTATCCCTATAGCCCATGCCCATAACTTTTTATCCCCCTTTGTCAAAGGCAAAAAGATAAGAGAGAGATATAAGGGAAAATGAACTAACAGGAAATAAAAATTTTAGAGGAAATAAAAGATTACGAACCAAAATAATGAAAACAAAGATACTCAAAATCTTTATAATATCTATGTCATACATAAACAAAGTAAGCAAAACAAGGGATAATTTAAAGGACAAAACTAGCCACACTTACATTGTTACTATGCATGCATAAACAAAATTATGTAAAATAAATATAAACAATTTTCTCCCCCTATTTCAATGGATTAAAAAAAATTATATTATGGATACACTATCACATAGTTATGTCACTAACAAAAACATATCTTTAAAAAAAATTCTCTTCCTTAAAAGAAATTAACTAAGTACACATGCAAATAGAATTTTTTTTGCCTTTTTTGACAAAAGCAAAGATAGACCATATCTTAAAAAAATATACATGCCTTATCAAAGATCAAAACAATTGCTAAGTAGAATTAATACATGAATAAATTATGTTTAATTATGCATGTATAAACATAAAATAAAATTCATTTGTAAGCATTGTAAATAAAAAAAATTAAATAAACTCAAATATTTCTCCCTCCTTATCAAAATGGAAATAAAATTGCATTAATGAAAAGGATAGATTTACAAAAATATTAAAATACCAATTGTAAACTAGAGAGAAACATAATAAGATAAAAAATATTAATAGCTTATGGCTTATATCCAAAAAATAAACCTAACATAAATTGTCACAAAAGAAATATGAAAAATAAACAAACAACTCAAAACTAAGATACAAAAGTATAATGAAAATAAACTAAATAAAAACTGAAGAAAAATACATAAGAAAAAAAATTAGTTTTATGGAGGAGGAGGAGGAGGAGGTGAATGAGGACACCAAGAGCAGTGTATGTTATGATGAGCATACAATTGAAGAATATCATACTTCATGTGATCCATTGTATGCTCAGATTGATCAAGTCTAGTGTCTACTCGATCAAAACTTGTGTTGAAGTTTGATTTCACTATGGATAAGCGATTAAAGAAACCATTAACTCAAGGGGGCTCATCATCAACACTTTGAGAAGTGGTAGGTCGTCTTACCCTTTTTCTTAGAGATTGAAGAGAAACATGCTCTTGAGGGATTTCTTCTTCAATTGGAATACCTTTAAGACCAAGAGTGCCTATTTGCTAAATATATTCTAAATCTTGTTCTAGCTCCTTATTAACATCTTCATCTTTTACTTCATCTTTCAAAACCAAGAATTTCTAACAAGCTTAAATTTCCTAGTATTTCTCAAGAATTTATCATCAAGAAAAGATGGAGGAATGGAAGGAGTGTTTCTTAAGTTAATCCCAAAGTGATAAGCAATCTTAGTGATAAAGCCTCCTATATATAGGACACCACTAACACTATCACTAGCTAACCAAAACCTCCATTGAAGCCATCTTCCTAGCTTAACATCTATGCCTTCAAAAAGATATCTAAGAAGGAAAAGATCATCAAAGGAAATAGCTTCATTACTTAAGCCCCTAGCATGAAAATAGTAAGTGATAAACCTATACACATACCATAAATATTTTGAAGCAAAATTAGATGCTTTTGTGTGCTCCGCTTCAAAGTGTTTTGCATAAGGTTTAGCATGTTGAGTCCAAAAAGGGTTAGGAAGCAAAGAAGAATTTAGAGAGGATAAATCCCCTTGGTGAAAATTAAAGATTCTATTAAAATCTTGAGAGGTAAGAAATCTATCTCTCCCACCTAATTTAAATCTCATGTTATTCAAAGGATTATGCTCATTAACGAGATAAGTTCTCAAGTAATAGGAAGCAAGAAATTCATGGACTAAAGATGGATAGGTTGGAAACTTATTAATTACAAAATCATACAAACTCGCATTATCAAGTAGAGCTCTAACCTCATTAAAACAACCCATCTTTTCTAAGGTAACTTAAGACATATACTTAGAGGAACAATTTGCCTATTTTTGAATTGAGCAAGTCTTTCCCTATATTGAGTTGAAGTGTGGGAGAGAGGAGGTTGCTTTTTAGGTTGATCTTTGGTAGCTCTTCTAGACAAGGAAGAGGCACCTTGAGCAATCTTTTTCTTTGGAGCCATGAAAAAAATATTGAAGAGTTAAGAGTGAAGAGTGATTTTCTTTAAGAAAATTATTTTGAAGAGAGTTTAAATATAAATAAAACTAAGTGTAAATGAAAGAAGAGTTTGAGGGGTTTATATAAGTAAGAATTAGAAAAAAAAATTGAATCTAAAAAAATACAAAAAAAAAATTAGGTTACCATTTTATTGAAATAAGGGAAAATTTGAAATCCAAAAAAACAATGGAATAGCAACTTGTCAGATCGCTGCTCATGAGCAGTTCACTATCGGTCCACTCATGAGAAACTCTAAGCATATTGACCTACAACGGTCACGAGCTCAGCAGTTCATGATAAAAAATGCTAAAAGGTCCTTATACTTTCAAAACTTTTGCAATTAGGTCCTAAAAACATAACAAACAGATCCTTAAGCTTAAAATTAACTATTAAACAAAACAAATGACACTTAAAGATAAATATTTTGACATGTATCATTAAGAGTTAACAAAATAAAAAAGAATTTAATTTTAAATAATTATTTGAAAATAAAGAAAAAATTAAATCATGCAAATGGGAAAACAATAAATTACATTCATTAAATATATTTTCTTGCTTAAATAATTAACAAACTAAAAAAATCAATGATTAATTATTTTAAACAATAAATATTTTTAAAAAATTTTAAAAAATTATTAATACATAATTATGATAGAGTATTAAATACCAAAAAATAAACTAAGAATATATAATTCATGAATGATCATGAATTTTGAAAATGGTATCAAATACGAAAAATAAATATAAACGAAGCATTAGTGAAACACATAATTTCACGTGAATCTAATCATCAATCAAGCAAATAAGCAAGTTATCAAGACAAACTTGAACTATCAATCATATTAAGTTCATGCTTGATAAAATTTAATCTTTCCTCATAAAGAGGCTTGGTAAAGATGTTTGCTAATTGATGATTTGTATTAATAAATTCAAGAAAGATATCACCATTTTGCACATGATTTTACAAGAAATGATGTCTAATATCTATATGCTTAGTTCTTGAATGGTGAATGGGATTCTTACTAAGGTTTATAGCACTTGTATTATCACATTTAATTGGAATGTGATTAATATCAATGCCATAGTCCAATAGCTATTGTTTTTTCCATAGAACTTGTGTGCAACAACAACTAGCTACCATATATTCTGCTTCAGTGATGGACAAGGTAACCAAAACTTATTTCTTACTAAACCAAGAAACTAAACAATTACCTAAGATTTGATAAGTTCTAGAAGTACTTTTTCTATCTAGTAAACTACCGGCAAAGTCTGCATCATAATAACTAATCAAGTTAAAGGAAGAACTCCTCAAATACCAAAGTCCTAAATGTATTGTACCACAAAGATATTTAAAAATTCTTTTAATAGCATTCAAATAAAACTCTATAGGACTTTATTGAAATCTAGCACATAAGCAAGTAGCAAACATAATATTGGGTCTATTAGCAATTAAATAAAGAAAGGATTAGATCATAGCTCTAAATCTCTTTTCATCAATCAGTTTGCCACTCTCATCCTTGTCGAGTTTGGTTATGGTGCTCATTGGAGTTTTGCTTGATTTAGTTCCATCCATACCAAACTTCTTGAGAATGTCTCTTCTATCACACAAGCAAACTCTCCTTGAAGTCTATGAAAGAACTCGAGTTCTCCCATCATACTCATCTCAAATTCTCCTTGAATTAGCTTAGAAAATTCCTCACACAAGCAATGGTTAGTAGCATTGAAAATAATGTCATCAACATAAATTTGAGCAATTAATAAATCATGGTTAGATTTCTTTATGAAAAGAGTTATGTCAACCTTTCCTTTAGAGAAACCTTTCTCTATTAAAAAGTAACTTAATCTTTCATACCATGCTCTTGGAGCTTGTTTCAATCCATACAATACTTTGGACAATTTAAAAACATAAATTGAAGAGTCAAAATTTTCAAAACTCAGAGGTTGCTCAATATATACTTCCTCTTTAATGAAACCATTTATAAATGCACTTTTAACGTCCATTTAATAAAGCTTAAAATCTATAAATGTTGCAATTTTAAGTAGCATTCTAATAGCTTCTAACCTAGCAACCATTGTAAAGATTTCATTATAATTAATGCCTTCCTCTTGATTATAACCTTTAACTACTAGTCTAGCTTTATTCCTAGTTATGACACCTTGTTCATTCATCTTATTTATAAACACCCATTTGGTGCCTATAATAGGATGATTTTTTAGTCTAGGAACCAAGGTCCAAACCTTATTTCTCTCAAATTGATTTAACTTTTCTTGCATAGTAAGGACCTAAAATTCATCACACAAAGCATCATCAACATTTTTGGGTTCAGTTTGAGAAATGAAAGCTAGATTAATAATAGACTTGAGTTTAGATCTAGTAGTTACCCCTTTTGTAGTGTCACCTATAATAAGGTCTTATGGATGAGCTTTCTTGAATTGCCAATCCTTTAGATGTTCATCCTTCAAGGTAGGTTAAGACATCTTCTCATTATCTTCCTTATTTGGTTCTTCAAGTTCCAAAGGTTTACTTGCTATTTCTTATTATGTATCCACAATCTCATTTTCACTTATAAGATCATCAACACTACAAACATCCTTTCTAGGATCAAGTGAGTTTGATTCATCAAATACAACATGCATTGATTCTTCAACTACTAGAGTTCTCTTATTAAAGACTCTATATGCTTTACTAGAAATGGAATAGCCTAAGAAATTTCCATCATCGACTTTGGAATCAAATTTCCTAAGATTATTCTTGGTGTTCAATAGAAAGCACTTGCATCCAAATACTCTTAGATATGAGATTTTGGTTTTCTATTGTTCCATAGCTCATAAGATGTTTTGTTCAAGATTGGTCTTTTGAAAACTCAGTTTAAAATATAATAAGATGTGTTAATGGCTTCCGCCCAAAAGTATAAAGTCAAATTATACTCATGAAGCATTGTTCTAGCCATTTCCATAAGAGTTCTATTTTTCCTTTCAACTACCCCATTTTGTTGAGGAGTTCTAGGAGCTGAAAACATATACGAAATACCATTTTCATTAAAAAAAGGTTTTGAAAAATTCATTTTCAAATTCGGTTCCATGATCACTTCTAATAGAAGAAATATAAAATCCCTTTTCTTTTTTAACACTTTTAGCAAAGTTTTCAAAGGCCTTAAAAGTGTCATTTTTATGAGCAAGAAAACACACCCAAGTGTATCTAAAGTAGTCATTAACCAATACATATGCATAGTGCATTCCACCAAGACTAGCATCTTTAGTTAGTCCAAACAAATCCATATGTATAACTTCAAGTGGTCTAGAAGTGGACCTTACATTTTTTAGCTTAAATAAGGACTTGAATTATTTTCCCTTTTGACAAGCATCACAAGGTTTATCCTTGGTGAATTCAAGCTTAGGTAAACCAATCACAAGTTCATGTTTATAAAGATCATTCAAAAGCTTAAAATTTGCATGTCCTAACCTTCTATGCCATGTCCATGTGTCATGAGAAATTGACATTAAGCATTTTATGTCTTTCTTATCAATCTTATTCAAATTAATAAAATAAATATTATCTACTCTTTCGCCACTATAACTTACTTTGTCTTCATCAAGACTACTAACAAAGAATTTCTAGGATAGAAAGTCACCTTATTTCTCATGTCACATAATTAACTTATGCTTAGGAAATTGTGTTTAAGACTATCAACAAAAAACACATGATGTATAGCTAATGATTGAGGATTACCTATTTCTCCAATGCTAATAATTTTTCCTTTTTCATTGTCTCCAAATGTAACATGTCCTTTATCCTTAACATCAAGTTTATTGAATTGCTCCTTGTCTCCTGATATGTGCCTTAAATATCCACTTTCGAGATACCACTTGCTTTTGTTCATATGGATTTCAAGCTACCTACATAAAATAATTAAGTGTTTTTTTAAACCCAAACCTTTCTTGGTCTAGGTTGGTTAGTTTCATGATAATCCAAAGGAAGCAAATTCATGTGTAGTCTTCTAGGATGATATGCTTTCCTAGTGTATGAAATATGCCTTATGCGTTGTGGTAGTATGCATCTCTTATTTTATTAAGTCATAGTGTGAGACATACATTGGTAATGACAATGTGTATTTTGAAAGGTATGTGCAGCATGTTTGTGTGCATTATGTTGTGTAGCATGCCTGTAATAATTGTGTCTAATGTACATATAAGCATGCTTAGGTTAAGGTGCTCTAATTTGAGTCTTACCTCTTTGTGTCAATGGAAGTTAAGTCTTATAAGAGTTTCCCTTATTGTTTGACTCTTAAGATCTTTTAGCTTTAAAAGCTAAAGTCTCATTAGTTTTAGAGGAGGAAGGAACTACATTATTTGAGGCTTTAACAAAGTTGATATGTGATGATGATGAGGAAGTCATTCCATTGGCATATCCGATTCCATGGGTATCTCTATGAAATTTTTGAGAGTCGATAAGACTATCCAAAGTTTCTATTCCTCTCTTAAATTTAGCAATGGAATTATTTAATTCTAAGACCTCTTTAGAAAGCTTATGATTTTCATCATTTTCTTTCTTAAGTTATTCTTCCAAAGAATTTGAAGATTTAGAATTACTAAAAAGTTTTTCATTTGATGCAATAAGTTTAGCAAAATCATTTTTTTAACTATCAAATTATTTAGTTAAACTAGCTAACTCATGCTTATATTATTTCTTCATAAATAATAAACTTTTGCATTTAACTAATAATCATCACAATCATCAAAGGAAGAATAAGAAGTGGATGGTACCTCATTTTCATTTTCAAGAGCCATGAAGCAAAGAGTAGCCACTTCTTGTTGTTCCTTTTCCTCTTCAAATTTAGAGGAATCATCCCAAGTAGCTTTGAATGCCTTTTTCTTATCTTTTGCTCCCTTATTTTTTAATTTGAGTTTAGGACATTCACTTCTAATGTGTCCCAGTTTCTTGCATTCATAGCAAGTAACCTCCTTGATTTTCTTCTTACCTTCCCCTCTGTACTTCTTGTTGAAGTCTCTTATTCTTGAGACAATCTTCTTTCTCAAAAAATTTTTGAAGTTCCCAGTGAGCATGGCAATTTCACCATCTTTATCATTAGAATATTTGATGCTTTCCTCTTCACTATCTTCTTAAAGAGCTTTTAGAGCTATACTCTTTTTCTTTTATTCTTTCTCTTCTTGCTCTTTACCTTTTTGCTAAATAATGAGCTCATATTTTAAGAGCTTACCAATGAGCATATCGATTGATAAAGTGGAGAGGTCTTGAGCTTCCTCAATTGAAGTAACTCTAGATTCCTAATCCTTTTTAGCTAGGATTTGTAGAATCTTGTTATTTACCTCTTCCTTTGTGAAATGTTTACCAAGTTTCTTGAGGGTTATAAGAAGAGCATTAAGCCAGTTAGTCATCTCTGTGATTGAATTAGTCATCTCCGTGATTAAATCTTAAGGCTTCATCTTGAAAAGTTCATATTCATACATGTGAAGTTGAAATTTCTTACTTATTACTTGTATATTACCTTCATAATGATTCTCCAAGGTCTCCCATATTTCTTTGGCTAATATGCAATATTGAAGTTTGCCTCCTTCTTCTCTTGTCATTGAAGAGACTAGAGTGATAATAGCTTTTTTTATTTTTGTGATTTTCTTCCTTTTAATTAATACTCCATTGGCTTTTTTAAGGATAATTACCACACCATTAATGAAAATTATGGGTGGTTCCTAATCTCTTAGGACAATGTCCTAAAGTTTTATGGAATCATAATCAATATATAATTTCATTTTAAACTTCCTATGTGGATTGTCACTATCATCAAAGAATGGTCTAAGTGAAGAATGTTTTGAGATACACTCCCTATTATCTTGTATTCTAGTAATGAAGTTCCTAAAATTATAGCTCTGATACCAATTAAAAGAGTCCTAGAGGGGGGTGAATAGGACTATCAAACAAAATTGAGAAATTAAAAGAATTCTTTGCAAGAATTGAATAAAAGTTAGGAAGGAACCATGAAGAGTACAAAGATTTAAGGAGTTTAGATTAAATAATAATCCTACGTTACCACCTAACTTATCCCCAAGTTAGAATTTTCAATCACCCATAATCTTAGTTACAAGATTGAGATTACACAAGAGTTGTATGGATCACTCTTATAACCTTACAACTTGAATTTTTAAGGCTCACTCAAAACCAATACCTTTAGACATAAATCTCACTTCCCTTTTAATCTATCCCAAGATTTAATATGAATAGAAATTTTTTTTCTAATACACAACCAACTCTTACAAGATTTATACAAATAAATAATTATTTAATAAAATTTGAGAGCTTAATTGAATGTTTAAGTGAAAATGAATGATAAACAAGTTTTTTAACCTTTCAATTAAACTCTATGGAGTGTTTATACAGAGAAACACTCCAAAATATGGTTTTTGGTTGTATCCAATATTTCTCCAATGTCTATAATTTATTTTGAATCAATCTTGGTCTTAAATCTATCAAAACGCCATTCACGAGTGAACAGTGCTTGTGAGGAGCAAAATACTAGTTGTTGCATATAAAAATTTCTAATGGAAGCTATCAAGACTGCCCATATGAACTAATCCTTGCTCCTCATGATTGTGAGGGTAGCTCATGAGGAGCACTACCCATTAGGCCTATTTCATGAGGAGCACTGCCCATTGCCCATTTTGTGAGGAGCTACAGATGTTCAAAATGAACACTAATAACAAATAGCTTATGACTGGCTAGTGAGATGCTCATGAACTGGACTTAAAAAATTAAATTAGCCTAAAATTTTTTTATAAAATTATAAATAATTTTCTTATCTTTCTATATCACTTTGAATCACATCAATTGAACATTTGTAGCTCAAGATATTACTAAAATACTAGGTGATGCATAATCTAAAATAAAAGCTGCATATGCTAACTTTGACTCAAGATTTGCATGCCCAAATGAGCTCATATTTTGACAAGTAAGCTCAATTTAGAAAGCTTAAGATGTCTATGTCAAAATCAAAGATCATTTTCTTATTATAGAGCTCTAACGATGTCAAAAGGCTCCTTGAATCTCAGAGGTCGAATTAGCCCAAAAGACCATTATATACCAAAAGTGTATATTTTTTGTGTATAATTTTCTACACACTTAGTTGAAATTATTAGTATCAGAATTATTTATCAAAGTGAAAAATTAGGAGTTTTATCATACAAATGGTTAACTCAAATGTTCTTTTACTCACCATCTTCTCTAATGGAGAACTCATATAAAAAACTTCAATAAAATAAATCAAAGCAATCTTAACACCATCTTCATCGTTATCCAATGTTTAGAAAATAAACACTCATGCACATACTGCTTGTTTATTTTCTTCAAACCACCAAAATATTTTAAAATCAACCTATTCTCCTCTAAAAAAATAGTTGACAACATAAAGTTACCAACACACCTTAACCTAGTAACTAACGTAAATCCATCCATCCTAAATTTTAATCTCTTTCTAGAAACATCAAAATAAAACTCATATAAATTGGGTTGCTTCAATTCTCTTAACAAAAGAGAATGAATCAACTGGCATTGAACTTCAAATTTTGGTAAATCTAAAAAAAACCAAACATGTTTCATGAAAAAAAACCCAATTGTGTTTCATTCAAAACTTTTTTAATCAAATTAAGAACACCATATGATAAAGTGCAAGATACTTTAGCTTTAAAATACTCATTGCTTTTCAAGAAAGACTCCTAGTCCTAAAAAAATGTAATAAGAAACTAAAATGAAATAAAACCAAAACCAAAACCAAAACCAAAAAAAACCTTTAAAGTAGCAACCTTTACATCAGATCCTTCATCAATAACCTTTTTAATCTTATTCTTCTTCCCCTTATCAACATCAATATCTACACGCTTATAATCCTTTTTCTTCCTACCTGAAACACCACTACTATCCTTTTTTGCATGTCCTTTTTTTACTCATACATATTGTCTTCTTTACCATTTTTACTCCTACACCTCTTTTCTTGTTCGCACTTCATTTTCTTTATTTCATAGGGTTAGGATTTTGTGATCTTATGTTAACCATAAAATTCTTATACAAAATAACCACTAAAAACAAAATGGCAGTTACTTTCCACACCACTAAGCAGTAGTTACCACCAAAAACAAAGGAAAAAAACTAACTTAAAAATCAAAACTTAAAGAAACTAAAAAAAAAAGCAATGTGAAGGAAGAAGAAGAAATAAAAGTGAAGAAATCTCTCTGAAGACTGAAACAATATGGGATATTTTTTAAAACACGAAGGACACATGTCTAAAAAGAAGGGGTGAATTTGTAAAAAATAAAAACTTAAGGCATTTTTGTTCACAACAATTAAAAATGAGGTATTTTTGTAAAAATCTCTAAAATTAATTTAGTCTCATTAGGTTAATTTTGACACAGGCCCACCTTAGTTTAATTAAAATTAACTTAAACTTAACTCAGCCCATTAAGCATTTTTTCAAAAAAAATATATTTAGGATCATATCATTTAAATTAAAATTAAGTAGAATTAAATGCACTAATTTATTTCTATTTTCTTAAAATTATTACACTTAGGACCACTATTTTTAGAATTAAAATAAATAGACTTAGGCACACTAATCTAATTAAAATATAGACCTACCTTTAGTTTCCATTTCATTTGTAAATAAAACATTTAAAATTAGCTAACTTTAACTAAAATTAATGTAGATTAGAATAACCTAGGGACATTGTGATCTATATGAATGCATTGTTAGTGTGCTCTTTCATGACTAGTTGCCTTAGAGTTAGATGTATGATAAATTATGGTTTAAATGAAATTGCATGTAAATAGGGAATCATTAAGTAATTAATAAAATAATTCTAAATGAACACAAGATCAAAAGAAATTGGTATTCCATATCCAGAATCTCCTGGTTGTGGTGCTAACTCTTTTTTAGATAATTGAGTTACCACTACCTTCAAATTATCTCAATTATTACCCTGAGTGGCGGCTCCTAATCTCCATGCTATGTCTTTGTGATACATTAGTGTGTTCTCTAAAGCCCTAAGCTTAAATAATGTCGTAGTTACTAGAATCTTGGACGCGCTGAATCCCACTGTCTACTGTGGCGACTCCACTAGGGATAAAAGATACTGATTCTACTTGTGTTCTTTAGAATCATTTTATTAATTATTATTTTATTCTTGCATTCATTTCCATGTCCCTATTAACCTATGGCATTGGTTTATGGTTCCATGATTCCACTAGCGTCATGGGATTATAAATTGGCCAACCATCACTTTTAGCCTTAACTTGGTTCAAGAGAGATTACCGAGCTCATCTGACTAAAGTCTGTGACCCAAGTCTTTAAGAGGGGTAGTCTTCTCTCAAGTTTGCAAAGGATGTCGAGCCCCTCTAACCTTAGCCTATAACTCAAGTCTTAAAAGAGGGTATCTTGCTAAGGGAACATTGACTTTTCCACCGGACTTAGCTCATGCAGTGACCTAGTAACTTCCTCTAGGATTTACCTAAATTTCTTATGTTTTTCGCCATAAGGTATTTCTATCTATAAAGCCCTAAGCCGATACATTTTGAGGCCCATTTAGGTTAATAAAGATTGGGTTGATCTTTTATACCTAAAAATGTAGTTTTTATACTTTTACTACTTTGAGAGATTTAGCATGCACGTCAGTTCTTGATATCCCTATTGATATTAAGTCCAAAACCAAAAATCCTAGGAAAAGAGACTTGCCATTGAATATGTGTGTACAAATAATAAGGTTGGGAGGACATTATACACTTGATTGTTACTTTTTACTTGCTACTTATTGCATGACACGTGCATCATGCATACATGCTTACATGCATCTCTTGCATTATACTAACACTTTATTTTTTAGCCATCATAGATTCATCTGAGTCTTCTTATGCTTAAAAATGGAGTAGTGGCAAGTTAGTGAGAACTAATTTAAGTATGAGATCAATCACTAAAGAGAGCCTTTCAAGATTAGAAAAGAGTCCTATAAACTCATTTTACCTAAAAGTTACACCAACTTAAACAAAAGAGATGGAACAACAACATGGAGGAAACTGGACCTTAGAGGAAATTAAGGGAGCTTTGACGGATACCATGAGAGCAATGATGTAAGATGAACTAAGACAAGCTTTAGCTCAGTTAGCACCTTCTCCTCCTGCTGCTATACCACCAGCTGCTACCATACCACCTGCTACTGTTGTCCCACCTGCCATGGATGATCTACCTATTAATAATGATAATGCTGGGTAACCACCACTAAATATTTCTAGGAATGTGCCTACTATGAAGATAAAATTTAAGGATGTTGAAAACTACATGGTAGTGAAAGTGAAAAAAGAATCACTTTAGCTAGTTCAGGAACCTGAGTCCAAATAGATGCAAGCACTAACTCATAAAATGTCCAAGATAGAATGGCTAATAAAAGGATAATGCATAGGTTACTAATTCAACTTTGATGATATACTATGCATGGAAAGTGATAAGCTTCCTAACAAGTTCAAAATGCCTCAACTACAAAAGTTCAATGGTTCTAGGGATCCAAGGATTCATCTTAGCTAATATACAATAACTATAAGCACCATTAAAGCTCCATTATTTGTAGTCACAAAGTTGTTTGTACTTTCTTTAGAGTTTATTATTGTGAACTTGCATTAGGGATTAGAAAAGTCTATTAGGGCTAACTGGAGAGAACTATGCACTGCTTTCCTAAAATACTATGATCATAACACTAAGCTAGAAGTGTCCATTCGAGATCTGGAATTGACTAAGAAAAATCCAAATGAATCATTCTCTGATTTTCTCACTAGCTTCATGAACAAGGCAGGATCAATTAAAAATAAGCTGGCTAAAAAAGATCAAGTTAGGATGATTATCCATAATGTATCACCTAATTTGGTTTAAAGGTTATAGATGATGAATCCTAAGTCATTTGTGGACCTCTGTGATGATGCTTTGCAAGTTGAAGAGATGGAAAATGAAAATAAGAAAAGCTCTAAAACTACTAGGGCAAAGAACTACTCAACTGAGGGCACACAACAAGGAAGCACTAGACAGGTTATAGAAATGCATGTTGTTCAACAACCAAGGAGATTCTCTAATTTTAACCAACCCTTATAAAAAGTTATAGACAACATGATGCAAAAAGGCTTGCTAAGACCGCTTACCTTTTCTAAATGTCCTAGGATATGACCCGAACAGTTATTGTAAATTCCACTAAGTTACTGGCCATTCCACAGACACTTGTACCCACCTTAAACATGAAATCCAAGAAACTTATAGACTCTGGAAAAATCATAGACCCTAAAAACACAAGCACCAGAAATAATCCTTTCCCAAACTTCTAAAATGTTGCACCCCCAACCACCATGATGATCAACTCGAGAGTTAGTGAGGAAGAAGTGCTTAAATCCATTAAGAACATAAACCTCAAAACCAATGAGAAATCTCCTAATATCCCCAAATATGTGGAAAGAGGTTAGGATTTGTTAGGAAAGCCCTTAAGCAAGTTTGACTATAAGGTGATTTACATTAAACCACCTTCTTTTTATATACCCTTTGAGTAAGTTATGCCTAGAGGGTAGGGTAATGAGTTTAATGATAAGAAGCTACTAGACAAGGAAGAAACATGCATAGTTTTAAAGAAAGAAAAACCACTAAAAGAGAGATTTGCAAACGAATGACATGGAAGTCTTACCTTAGTATAAAGGAACCTATTAATATGCCTGGTGTGGATGTTCCTGGGAATGAGATCTTCAAGGAATATATCATTGAGAACTTGGTGCAAGATAAAAAAAATAAGGAAATGCAAGAATAGCTATTATTTCAGCCACCTGAAGGACAACCACTATAAGACTCAGCATCCCTAGCATCTATAATAGGAAATAAATTTTCTTATTGTCTTCTTTGAATAACATTTTAGTTTCTTTAGAACTTGTTTTGTTTTAGTGGTTGATGATCTAAATTTTGATCATGTTTACTTATGTAATGTGCATCTTAATGGTACTATGCCTTGTGATATTGATTGCATCTATATGTTTTACATAAATTTAATCTAATTAGATTCATCAAGTGTGGGAATAAGTGAAAATTCAAATAATATTCATATATCACATGATGTAACTTTTAAAGATAGGAAATTTGAGGGAAAAATAAAAAAATGTTAAAAAAAAGGAAAAGCAAGAAGAGATGAGAAGAAAAGAATAAATCATAAAAGGACAGTTAGGTAAAAATGAGTGAAAAATAATTACTAACAAAATCTAAAAAGACTAGCCGATAACAAGAGTTATGTCATGTGATGTAATGAATGTTCTTATTTTTGCCCTAATGAATGAGTAAAATTGAATATGAAATTTTTGATCAAATATCATATATTTGTCTTTATCATACTGCAAAAGTATTTGAATGGAAAGACAAAACATAATCAAAGCTAAATAATCAGAGCTATGAGATCAATATTCTAATTATGTTTTCTCTTTTATCGCCCCTTTATGATTTTTCTTGTAAGTTTAGTGTCCCCTTGTACTTAAGGAATTCAGGTGGCTCAATAACTCACTTTACAAACCAAACCTTAAAACTATCATAAATCATTGCATCAGCATCAAACCTTATATTCTACTCAAGATTTCTTTAAAGAATAAGTTTAAGTTGATTTTGGATCTTTAGTTAGTTCACTCACTCCTCCGCATCTTTAATGCCTGAGATTACAACTAATGGGATTGGATTAACAACATCAGTTCTAGAAAAGGTTTTGATAAAATCCAATTAGAATAAAGGGCATGTGATTAGCTCTATTCCTCAAAGAATACTGATGACCCTAGTGTAACCATCTACGTGAATGAAAATTATTAGAAACTGGGGGGCAAAATGTAGCTCTAGGGTAAATTGCATAATAGTAAGTCCACATTTAAAGAGCAAAGATGGAACACTAGAGTATAAGAGTTCAGGGGGTAGAAAGAAGTAAATTGTAAGCAACAACCAATAATTCATCAATATAGAACAGCCTAGTCATCTGTCTAACAAGCTGTATCAAAAGCTCTAACATTAGAAGTACCAACATTGGAGTGTTCAAAGCTCAAACCTATAAGTTGTTGATGAATCACCTCATTCTCACACTCTAAGATTGACAAAATAGCTTTCTTCTAAACAAAATATCTATTAGGATCATGCATGTCATACATAACATGCACACACTTGCATACATATATTATGAAATACTTACTTTGCATAATAAAAGTCTTTAAGCCTAGGTAAGATTATGTAAATATTTTGCTACTAACATTCAAAATTAGACTTGTAAAAGTGTAGAAAGGTAGTCAGAATGTTCATATATGAAGCATCTAAAGGAAAAAAGGTAACATTATCAAGGTGAACCTAATTCGCAATGAGAATCTAGACCACAAGAGCCTAATCAATCATGGGTTCATCCAAAAAGGAATATCACCAATAATGATACTTGCAAAAGCATCATCCTGGCAACCTCAAAGGACTGGATAGGAGTCTCAGGCTCCTCAGACTCAACATCCATCTCCATATTCTCATTTGAAGCATCATCTAGAATATTACCTGGAGCCTCAATAAGAGGAAAATCAATCTACTCCCATAAATTGGGAAGTCAAAAGATAGTCCTGAATGCACCTTTAATAGCCATAAGAATACTTAAGTAAAGATGAAGCATTGGGTCCCTAGAGAGCCTTTATCAACTCGTAACCAATCAGAGTATAACTCTATAACATGTAGATCAGTATAAGGTGGAATGTGGTGATAAGAAGGTCCAGCATACCAACAATACATTTGTCAACCCTAAAAAAGGGAAGAATGCACTCAAAACTTAAGATGAATGCACTTTGAAACCTCTCTAATCATGAAATAAGACCTCTAACTCTTAAACCATTTTTGTAAGGATATCAAGAAAAGAAATGAGGCCCTTTACCATAGCATCAATGGGAATGATTGAAAGACAAATTCAACCCTAGGCCATGACTTTAATGGTGGAGTATCATGACATTTATGATAAGAGACATCATCACCACAATAAAAAAGGAAGAATGCAAAAGAATAACATTTCATTTTGACAAAATTTCTTCACTCATAAATAAACCTAACTAACGTATGGTATTTTATGTAGAAAAATGAAAGAGAATGCAAAAGGAGAAAGGAACCAATACGACAATAAGAATGAGCAAGAAGGCAAACACTAATCACTTATCAGAATATCACCCTGCATGACAAAAAACTTGCCAAAGACTCAACAAAATAATCAAGGGAAGTAATAGAACTCTATTTCCTTAGATTTTATAATAAAGTCTAATATTAATAATAAAATCCATAGATTGAAAGTCAATTCATCCACTTTATGAGATCATGTGCGAAAATTTATCTCACGAACTTTGATCTTAGTGCCTTTCTTTTATTAGCCTCATAAAATTCAAATGAGCAGTTAACAACTTTAAGCTAAGAGTTTATAAAACTTCAATCAATATAATGGTCGCTTTATACCCAAATAAGGGGAAGAAAATGAAAAAATAAAAACCTTTTCACTTGTATATAAATTGCTTGAATTTCAGAGTATCATTTTAGTTTTTTGATTGATAAATGTGCATATAATCTACTCCAATGCTCATAAATGAGTATGAGTACAAAATCCCTTAATATTTTCCATGCTAAATAATATAAGAAAGGTGGGGGAATAGTAAGAGGAGAATTAAAATAAGAGTAAGCATAATATACTCCAATGCTAAAAAATGAGTAAGAGCATCAATGTGAAACCTCTTGCAGTATCCACGCTGAGTAATATGGGAAAGGTAGGAAAATACTAAAAGAGGACCACGTCAAAAGCTGCTCTATTTAATCCAATGCTCTGTAAGAGTATGAGTATCAAAAGGACCTTTCCAATAGTATCCACACTGAGTACTATTAAAAAGGTAAGGGAATACTCAGATACGGAAGAAAACCATAAAAATAACTCAAATACTATTTTGATAAATTCAATCTTTTTATGCTCAATTTTCATAAGTTTTGTTTAGTAAATTCTCCCTAAAATTAGGTGTGGAATAAGCTCTTCACTTGGTAAAAAAATATACTCTTAGTGTAAGATGGTTAATGATACCTCTAACCTTTGCAAATGGCAAATAAATGATAATCATCAAAATCACAATTAGTGAGATTCATTGAGTGCACACTATCTCATGAAAAAGTGATGAATTTTCTTATAAATTTAAAGAAATATAATATACTTTTTTATACAATTATCATGTTGAAACTAAGTTCAACAAGTATTTAGGAATATTAAGTCCATAAGAAGATAAACCCAATATATAGAATTAGAACTTATGCTATCAAGTCAATCAAAATTAGCTACAAAGAAGGCAGTTGATCAAAGAAATCAGAGCAGAAATTCAAAGAAATTAGCCCAAATTCTAATCAGTTAGCATAAAAAAATTCAAGCATTCAAATCAAATAGCTAAAGATATAAATTGCAAGGGGCAAGCAATGAAAGTGTTACAGTTAATTAGAATGAATGAATAGCAATGAATGGGTTACAACTAAATTATGAGCAGTTATAGACTGTAGCATCATCAATGAGCAATGAAAGGGTTGCAACTAAATGCAAGCAAATATGGATTATAACATCATTGGAGAGTAATGAAATGGTTGCAGCTAATCATAAGCAGTTATGGACTGTAGCATTATAAAGGCAAGTAATAAAAGGCTTACAATTAATCACGATTAGTTATGGACTGTAGCATCAAAGGCGAGCAACAAAAGGGTTATAGCTGACTAAAAGCTAGTAAGTAATGGATGGATTGCAACTTATCACTTTCAAAACACAATTCGCTAGGCACTACATAGTAGTTACAGCACTCTTTCAAATCATAATTCGCTAGGCACTACATAGTAGTTATAGCACTTTTCTTTAATCACTTTAGCTAGACACTACACAGTAGTTATAGCATATTTTCACTGAATGTTCCACAAGATATATAGTAAAACTTTTAGTCACAGTTACTAGACGTTCTATAGGAACTATAGTACAATTAGCTAGACACTACACAGTAGCTATAGCATATTTTTGCTAAACATACTATAGGAAATATAGTAAAAATCACAATCACTAAACGCCCCATAAAGAATATAGTAAAAATCACAATCACTAAACGCCCCATAAAGAATATAGTAAAAATCACATAACTAAATGTCCTAGTGGGAATATAATGGAAATCATGATCACTAGATGTCCCATAGGGAATATAGTGAAAATCATGATCACTAGACATCCATAGGGAATATAATGAAAATCACTAGCTAAACATCCTATAGGGAATATAGTAAAATACACTAAACACAGCATCAACTGCTATTCACTAAACAGAGTGATAGCATTACCGCTATATGTTCGACTGGAACTATAGAATGTCCGCAAAATGCACTGAACACATTGTCAACTACTATTCACTAAACACAGTGATAGCATCACCACTATATGTTCCACTAAAACTATAGCTTGTTTTCAAAATGCATTGAACACAGTATCAATCATTATTCATTGAACACAGTAATAGCATCACCGCTATATGTTCCACTAGAACTATAGCCTATTTTCCAAATGCACTGAACATAGTATCAATCTCTATTCACTGAATACAATGATAGCATCACCGCTAAATGTTCCATCGGAACTATAATCTATTTTCAAAATGCACTAAACACAATGTCAATTGCTATTCACTGAACACAGTGACATCATCACAACTAGAAATTTCATAGGAATTCCAATGTTCCTTAAATCGCATTCAACACTGCATAGTGTTATGCATAGTCATGGTACACAAGTATATATTTTAACTCTTTGCTTTTGAAATTGTGTGCTTATTCGCTTTGCTGCAATTTATCAACTATAAGCACCTAATTTTAGGATAGTTGAGTGTGGATATGACAAAGGACACAATGATGATAATTGACTATGAAATTAGATTTATTGGATCTAATTTATTAGTTTTGAACTAAATTATAAATTATTATTTTTAAATTCTATTTAATTATTTATTTAATTATATTTTATTTAAAAATTTCAAAAAATAAAAAAGACAAAATTCAAAAGTAAATAAACAAATAAAATTTCAAAAAAAAAGAAAAGAAATTTAAAAAAAAAAAAAAAAAAAAAAAGAGAGAAGGATGGGCCGAAGGTGGCCATTCAATTTGCAAAACGAATTGGCCAATTTGGCTAAAAGAGAGAAAGTAAAAATGTAAATTGGCCATTACGGCCATTTTCAATTTGCTTGGTAAGAAAACTATATTTCGAACTGGAAATCTATATTTCCGATTGTAAATATAGTATTCTAACTGGTCCGCAATTTTTTAAAATTTTGTTTTAATTTAATTTAGATTATGTGTTTATTGTTATTTTTATTGGTTGTTATTTTTGTTTTATTTAATAATTATGTTTGCTTTATTTGATAAATAAAGAAAATAATCTTTTTTAAAATTTTATCCGATATCAATTTAGGGTTACAGGAGTGTTGTTTTATAAATATGTACTTTTCTTTCATAGTAGGAGAGGCTCATGACTTTTAATCACTTTTTTTCTTCGCCACTTCTGATTTTAGCCATCAACTCAAAAAAGTCTCTACATGCTTTTTTATTTTTTTTAGTTCATGGTCATAATCAGATTCAAATAAAATTTAAAATCACAAAAAAAAAAGTCACAAACTTACATCAATAGTGACCATCTTCTGAGAGAAATCAATACTGCATCCAAACTTTTTCATCTATTCTTTTTTTTATTTTTTATTTTGATTCTATTTCCACTAATTATTTTATAATCCATTCTAATTAATTTCAATTATTCTGTTTCTTTTGTTTAACATTTTTTTCTTTGTTTAATTTTTTTCTTTTGTTTTTGTGTTCCTTTTTTTAAATTTTTTTCTTTTTTTATTTTTGAACTTCATTTGTTTATTTAATTAATATTTTTATTTGTCATTTTTTCTTTCTTTTATTATTTCATTTTTATTTTTGTTTTTACCTTTTTGTCTTGTAAATTATATTTTGTACTGCATTTTATTCTTATTTTTTGTTTCTTTTATTTGATTTTATTTATTGATTGTTTACTAGTCATTTATATTTATTGTTTGTGTTTATGACTATGGAGGAGTTGATGTGAATCTACTATGAGGAAAAATCCATGAAAGCTTCCTAATAAAAGCCAAGAATCCAAATTAGACATTTTTAGTTCATGTAGTTTTTTCTTGTTCTTTTGTATTTTTGGTATTATCTTAACTCATTGTATTTTGCTATTATTTTTGGGACTGTAATTAATTTTTTATTTTTATTTTCAATAGAACTTGTAATAGCCCCAATAGTGGGAATGTAGTGAAACAATTTAATTTTCCACTATCAAAATTAATTAGTAAATTAGATTCATTTGGTAAAATCTTAATTTAAATCAATGGAGACAGTATTAATTTTTAAGTTGCATGTAAATTGAATTATGATTAAAAATCACAGTATGTATGGTTAATTGTTATTTGCTCTATTTTTGTTATTTGGGCTTTTTTTGTTTTTATTTGTTTTGAGCCTCAAGCCCACATTAGGCTTTAACTCATTTAATTAATATGCCTTTAAAATTGGTTTTAGGTTTCTAATTAGCTTTAAAATTAATTTAGGCCAATTATGCTAATTTAGACACAAGCCCACCTTAGTTTAATTAAAATTAGCTTAGACTTAACTCGGCCCATTAAAAGTATTTTTTTCAAAACAAATAGATTTAGGATCACATCATTTAATTTAAAATTAAGTATAATTAAACTCACTAATTTATTTCTATTTTCTTAAAATTAGTAGACATAGGCCCACTATTTTAGAATTAAAATAAATAGATTTAGGCTCACTAGTCTAATTAAAATATAGGTCCACCTTTAGTTTCCATTTCATTTGTAAATAAAACATGTAAAATTAGCTAACTTTAACTAAAATCAATGTAGATTAGAATAACCTAGGGACATTGCGATCTATATGAATGCATTGTTTGCGTGCTCTTTTATGACTAGTTGCCTTGAAGTTAGATGTATGCTAAATTAGGGTTTAAATGAAATTGCTTGTAAATAGGAAATAATTTATTAATTAATAAAGTAATTCTAAATGAACATAGGACTAAAAGAAGTTAGTATTCCGTATCCAAAATCTCCTGCTTGCGGTGTTAACTCTCTTTTAGAGAATTGAGTTACTACCACCTTTGAATTGTCGTAGTTATTACCCTCGATGATGACTCTTTATCTCCAAGCTGAAATCTTGGATGCACGCTAAACCCCACCATCTATAGGTCCCTTCTCTCTGGTACAAGTATAATATGAGGTACTTATTTTTTGGCCGATATGGATGACACCCTACATGTAAGGGCAATTAACTATATATTTTTAAAGGCATATTTTTTGTCCATATAGGATGGAATAGACCAATAAACTTTTGATAAGACCAAATGATCTTGGCTAATCATTACATACTAGTTAAGGTAGATTGGATGTTTTCAGGCGAGTCTAATATTTAATTAGGGCCGATCAAAAGTTTATAGCCTATTTATTTTTATAGACAAGTCTTGTCTGAGAGTTTCTTTATTCATTTTAAAATAAGGTATTTGGCCAATTTATAAGGCCGATAAATTATTATTTTGTATATTTATGATTGATTATTCTAATCAATTTATGTAGTTTAATCTCATCACAATAACACTTCATCATTAATAAAAAAACACAAGCATTAAAAGACATACAAACTATAGAAGATAAAAAGAAAAAAAGAAAAGAAATATTTAAATACTAGGCCATCCCACAAGCCAATATGAATTTAGAGTATTCAATAACGGCCATCAAGGTTGGATGATAAAAAAATTAAAGTTTTGGTCACATCCCAACCGATTAGGTTATTTTTGGTTTAAAGGACGCAATAAACTTAGTAAGAGCATTGGTGGAGCTCTCTTCATCTAACACAGCCAAGTTTTTCTGCCCTTGCAATTTTATGATTTGGAGGCACAAATTCTTCCTTCTCTCCTAAATCTCCTTCATTCTGGCACCTCGAGCTATTAGGAACCTTGGCAAATCATCCTACATTTTCTTTAATGCCACTTCCAATTCTATGACTTCTTTCTTAAGATTCTCTAGGGTTGGACTGGCTTCAAGGAAAATTTACCTCTCTTTTTTAATATCATACATAATCGCGATCGCCTCCTCATCCAAGTTCTATTTCTTAACGTCCTTCTCTGCCAGGCCTGCCATGAATGTATCAGCGGCATAAAAGTTGGCAATAAGGCTAAGCAAAGTCTCATGAAGATTATCGATTATATACTCTTGGATGACTATTATATCTAAACTTGGTTGAGCATTGTCATGCAGATATTGCAGCAATCTAGTCGCCTAATTATGTTTGCTGTCATTAATAAAGAAGTGGGCCTTTCTTTTGAAGATCTCCATAAAGTCCTTGAGTTTCCACTTTACCTCCTTGAAAATCATATCTTCCAAATTAGCCATAACATTGGTTAGGATATCAGCCTCCTCATGATCAGATGAAATGTGATTCCCTTTAACTTCATCATTATTAAGTTGAGCTTCAATCTCATAAAAAAGGTGAACATCAAATACTGCTTGAAAGACCTATTAGAATGGCACCAAAGAAGAAATATGAAATAATTACAGTATAGAGATGTACCTAATCAAGCAGTAAAGGCATCGCAGGAGCAAGAGGTAAAAAGGCCAATATTTTAGGAATGTCAATAGGAGAAGCATTAAAAGAAAGCTTGGAAGTACCTTCTTTCAAAGAAATAGCAATAGGGGTGGATTAATTAGCCTTACTTGAAGACTCAACAAGGATTAGAACTTTACCTAGAGAGAGAGTGAGGTCCTGAATTTTAGGGGTCTTGGCAATCTATGAGGTCGATCTAGAAACACTTTTCTTTAAAGACTTGTTTTGAGTCTTTATCTTCTTTTATTTCGGTTGGTCATCAAGCATATTGATATGTTTCTTTTTGACATTTAGAAAGGATTCAATAAAAAAGAATTCATAAGAATAAGTATATCATAAGCAAGAGCAACTACTTAACCATTTGATGAAGGGATGCACAAAGGAGGATGATGATCGAATAGTCTAGAGGACCATTATGGGGTCACCTGCAAAGCTACCTATAAAGCTTACTTTGCTCTGCAGCCTAAGCTTAGAAACTGTAAGACCAGCTATGCTAAAGTGAGCTAATGGAACCTCTAGAGATCGATCCATATAAGAATATGAGCATATGTCTAGATCGATCATGTTAGGGTAGCTAATAAATGACTGTAAGTATGAGGCATAGTTACCAAGTTTATACTCCCATAATAGTTCAGCCTTAACTTCCTCCATCCTCCTTTGCAATTCACCCTGGTCTCAATAGTTATACTTACATCAGATGATAAGTATAAGTGTTTAAAATAGAATGCATCCCAAAAGTTAGTGAACATTTTTTTCTTACAAGGGTTGACGAGCAAGGGATAAAAATGAAAATGCTTTTAAAGGACCCCATATGTTTGATGTAAAATGGGAGTTGAATGAAAAAATAATTAGGTAAAGGAGAGACTCAGAGAGTCTGAATTGCCTGGCAATAAAGTAAGGATTATAGACCACAACATCGCACTTGTTATTTCAAGGATCTAAATATAGCCCGAATGGTAAATCCCTATCAATGAGAACGCTTTCCCAGGCTGACACAGATTCTAGTTGAGGACTATAATCATAGAAATCTTTAAGCAACCATTAAGGGAAAAACTTATAAGGATAAATAGATAATGCAACATATCTTATAGGTCTTTGGTAATGTATAAGAAATGAAAGAATTCTCTAAATGAGGAGTATTTACACTCAAAAGATGAACCTTAAGAGGCATAGCAACCTAAAGACTTAAAGGTTGGCTTTGATGGCCAAAGCATGATATCTTAAAAGGATGCCATAAAATATACTTAAATAATCCAGATTGACCCACGCCCTGACTTAAAGTCATCTCTATCCTTATCATGCACTGATTGATGCATGCCTCTATAAAACTGGCTCAAGGCAAAAGGGCCAAATGCCAATTTTCGTCCATCAGCCAGAGCTATAGCTAAGGGAATGAACTCCTTAGTTATGTTTATTGAACTAGGGCAGCCTACAAATTAACAAAACCAATATAACAAGAAGGCAACATGTTCAGCCTTATTAAGAATAGGAGGTATATTTCATGTTCATGGTGATAAAAGGGTCATAACTAACATGTTCTTTTTAAATGAAGTACTATACTTAGATGTATCGACCTTAAGTGTGGGACTGATATCTTCAATGTAAAGTTAGAGGCCAAACAAAGCAGCTAGATCTAGTAATGTAATCATCATTAACCCTCCTATAAATATGAAAGCATTGTTAGATCGAGACCATAAAAGTGACATGGTCGATAACATGGGTTTGTTTATTGGTACCTTTGTTCTAGAAAATTAATGTATGTCATAGATTCCTATTTCTTTCTATAATGAAGAAAAAGTAGCTTCAATATGAGTATACCAAACTAAAAACTCCTTTGACGGATTCAATCAAAACCTAATAGGATATTTTTATTGCATAATAGTTTATTATTAGGCTGATTGAACCTAGGAGGATCATTTTTCCTAACAATAGTAATAAACTCATCTACCCACTTATCATCCTCAATAATTGTAGGTCCTAAGACAATTAGGATATTTTAATAATACCTCTGACATAGCATTAGAGTCCTGGACGATGTTTTTAGCTCTTTTCAAGTAAGCAAAGGAATCTTCCTTCTCGTCGATTGGTAAAGATGCTATCTTCTTTTATTTACCCATAACATACTATAGGAATACAATTTAGTTAGAAGCATAACCAATTATTGTAATGAAAAGTGAGGCAGAAGACATACCTTAACTAAGAACTTTAAAGATAGGGATTTGAGCATAGAAGGATAGAGAGAACATTTTTTAGAGTAAATGGGTCAAATGGTTGGGACCCCACCACTTTTATAGGAGTAATTTGCGGAGGTGAAGAGATGCAATGAATGACTAAAATACCATCGTTCTATTATTAAAAAATGGTAGATTTATAGTATGGACCCATGTGGCCTTAACATCATCAAAAAAGGCCATTTGGGCATAATGAGTATATAAAATTAATTCATCAACTTGAGCTCTAATCTTGATCCTAGGGGGAATTGTTTTTTACTGGCCCAAAATGGCCTAAGACATGTAAGCCTAAGTTATCTTTTAAAAAAGAAAAAAAGCCGACTTATCATCCAAAATGATATTATGGCAACAAAGGGGTTAGAGGCATATTCTTGGTAAGTCTTACCTATGTCATGATTCCATATGAGTAGTAAGACTTGCATTATAATGATTTAGGAAAGTCAATTATTTTCTTTAGCCCGATTAGGTAGGTTTTTAATTTGATTTATTTCCTTTAGGTTCAATTAGGAAAGTCATCTCTTGATTTTATTTCCATATACAGTCGGGCTACAAAGCCTATAAAAGCTTGAGCTCTCGTATTTGTAAACTCTCTACAAATTTAATCAAAACTCAATAATATTCATTTTTATCTCATACCTGGTGTTTATTAATTTTGATCCCAGTGATCAAACTTCCTGGTGAAGCAAACCTCATGTTTAATTCAATTCTAGCAGGTTAAAAGGGACTTGCAACTGTTTCTTGCCCCTATCACCACTTGAGCTAGTAATGAAACCTTTGTTCTTCTACTCAATCTTCTATGATATTAAGAAAGGCTCATATGAACCTTCTTTAAATATTTAAAAGGTACTTGGGCCAATTCTCATTATTTTCAAGGCCGAACAAATATTAATACCTAAAACTTAAATTAGAAACACCAGTTCATGGTAAGAAAAAAAAAGAAATTAACATAAATCTTGGATCTAATACACCTAAGATTACATTAATTAGTAGTCCAAAAGACTCGTGTGACCGATAACTATTTTTAGAGTATTGTTAAGACTAACATATAATTATCAACATATTGTTTAAGGTTGGAGTCATATAATAATGAAAATAAATGTTAAGAGAGGTTTGTCCTCCTTATGATTCCACCCTGTTCGACTTTAAAATAGTCAAAGCCTTTATTGCTATCAAATACTGAGAATATGAGATGAAAAGAAAATATATAGTTAGTTAGTTAACTAATTAATCGATTTTTTTGAAAAATAGAGCAAAAACCAAAAATAATATTAAAACCCACATTGACCAAAAATATTTTTTAAAATAGTGTTAAGGAATTTTTTTTTTTTAAATTAGACCATAGCTCTTCTAAAAGCTGTTTCAACAACAAAGAGATTAAGGAATATATATTACATGTGGGATTTTTTTTTTAGATTAAGCAACAAAGTTGTATCAAGTTGTTTTTTTTTTCAGCATTTTTTTTGCTAAACTTTTTCTTTTCTATTTTTAAAGTACTTTTTTTATCAATTTTTTAAAAAGTATTCTCAACATTTTATTTTTTTATTTTTAAATTACTATTGTCATTTTTTTTCCTCAACATTAATTTTTTTCTCAATATTTTTTCTTTTCAAAACTTTTTTAAGATACTATTTTCTTTTTTTTTTCAATATATATATATATATATATATTTGTAATATCCACAAAAGCTTACTTTTCTTAATGTTATTACTACTAAGGATTGCTCATGTGAACAAATGAAATTTTGCTATTGTCATTTGTTCCTTATGCACAGTTCATTTTCTACTAAAAAAATGTTGTTACTACGATTTTAATATTATTGTATTTATACAGCAGAGAGGATTTCTAGTTTATCAATTCCAATATCCATGGTTTCAATATAATTTACATAATATATAATTTTTAACAATCATATAGTCTTGTTGCGATATTATACTCCTGAAATTTTTGTATTTAAAAATTGTCACACAATGAAAATAAAATTGAAAAACAAATTCAATATTAATATTTAAAAATAACAAAAAATCAAAATATGAAAATTTTAGGAATGAGTATCCGGCCAAATTCGACAAAATGGAACCAAATTGAGCAAACCTTGAATATACGCACACATCTCAAGAATTTTTGCATGACATCACCTTATATACTCACCCATTGTCTTTAATATCTTTTTTTTATTATAATTTTTATATTTTTAGTCATTCAAATAAATTATTTTTTCATAAAAAATAAATTATATATAATTTTAATATTAAAAAAATATTTTCAGATTAAGAAAGAATTATTTTAAATAAAAATTATTTTAACAACAAAAAGCAACCAAAAGAAACAATAAGTAACAAAAAATAACAATACTAAAAAATAAAAAGTAAGAAAAAGCAATAACACTAAAAACGAAAGCAATAAAAAATAACAACAAACAACAAAAAGAAACAACATTGAAAAACAGAAGAAACAAAAAGCAACAACACTGAAAATAAGAAGTAACAAGAAGCATAGAAGCAACAAAAACAACAATCATAAAGCAACAAAAAACAACAACAGATAAACATGAAACAATAAAAATAACAACTGAAAGACAATAAAAAACAACAAACAATAAAAATGTGTCTTCTTTAAGCTAGAATTGATAAGGATAATGAATACACATCTATTATTTTGTTGTAACTACTCTGATAAGGATTGTACTATGCTATAGTTATCCTTTACCACATATTATGAACTTGTATTTATACTTCCTTTATACATCAATACAATATACTGAATTCATTTCATTCTCCTATGTTTTCATGGTATTAAAGTCGTAAGTGGCATAACAGCCCAGGTCTGAACCTTCAATGCCAATAATGTCGACCTCTAAAAACCAAAATATGGCAATTTAACCTACAATCTCCTCTTCTTCATCCACACCTACATCATCAAACATTGCACATCAACTTCTAATTAAGTTGAACTCTACTAACTATCTACTTTGGTAAACACAGCTATACCATTTACTTCATAGCTATGACTTGGCAAAACACATTGATGGAAGCACCAATCCCCCTCTAAAAACTATGAATGATCAATCCAACCCAGCATGGTAGAACTAGTTTCGCTAAGATCAGCTTGTACTAAGCTAGATCATCAACTCCATATCTAAAACCTATGTATCACAAATCGTTGGATCATTATCTGCTTGATGCCTGGAAAAAGTTGGAGAACACATACATTGCTACTTTAAAGGCTCAAATTTGAAGCCTCAATCATAGTTTTATAAATCAGAAAAACAAAATGAGTCCATTACTGAATATCTCCAACGTGCAAAGGCAATTTTTAATCAATTGACAACCCTGAGACATCCAGTTCCTGGTGAAGATTTGGTCCAAGTAATTACCAATGGTTTAGGACCATCTTATCATCCATTCAACCGATCCCTTAAGAACAGAAGTAAAGATGTCACTTTTAATAAGCTTTTTATTCTTCTTTTGAGTGAAGAGCAAAGTCTAAATGTTGAATCATCAAGTAAAGAGATCATAATTCCTGCTGCTCATCTCGTACACTCCTCAACCAATGTCACAGGACGTTCTATGCCTCCTTATTCTCGAGGCCGAGTGGACACTATAGAGACCTAGGACGTCACTCTCCTTACTATGGCAATCGAAATTCTATTGCTCATCCATCATATAATGCTTGTGGACATGCTGCTCCTCCACCCTATTCTGGTGATATTATTTGTCACACTTGCAATGGCCATGGTTACTATTCAAAGCAGTGCCCCACTCCTCACACTCACCAGCCTACTAACTACTCTAAACAGTTGCCTCACACACCCAAACCAACCAGTTACTTGGCCACTTCATCCTCTCCAAACTGATAACCATGGGTACTAGATATAGGGGCCACCCATTACCTTACTTTGAATATGGAAAATCTAACAGTCCATTCAGATTACAATGGCTTTTATGATGTTTCTCTTACTAATGGTGGATGTTAATTTATTTTGCCTCACATACCCACTCCTAAAATAATAACCATTAGATATTATTTTACATGTTCTTAATGCTTGTGTTAATTTATTATATATCTCCTCTTTTGCTACAATTAACCATGTTTCTCTTGAATTTTTTCTAATCACTATGAAATAAAGGATATCCCTACGAGACCTTGACTATATTTAGGCCCGAATGACAATGGATTATACTCTATTCTTCTTTCACCACTCAAGCCATCCATTCAAGCATATTTATGTTCTCTTGCTGTTTGGCATGCATGCTTGGGTCATGCTTCAAATCACACAGTTAAACAAGCACTTCATCTTCACTATATCAATAATTAAAATTCTTTTCCAAGTCATCTTTGTCACACTTGTAGTGTTAGCAAAATTCATAAATTACCTTTTCCACCTTTAACTCATTAAGTTAAAGGTCCTCTAGATTTAACTTGTTCGGATCTTTAGGGTCTTGTACCTTCTTTGTCTCTTGATAATAATAAGTACTATATTATCTTTTTTATCATTTCAACAAATATACTTGGATTTATTTCATTGTATATAAATCTGAAGGTGTTGAATGTTTTCATTAACTTTACACATATTATAGAAGAATTTTTTAGTAGTTCCATCCAATGTTTTTAAGCCAATTGGGGCAGTGAAATTTAAGGTTTATCCAGATATCTGAATGATCATAGTATAACACAAAAGAGCTCTTGTCCCAAAACTCTAGAACAAAATGGATGTGCCAAGAGAAAACGTAGGCATATAGTAGAAATGGGCTTAGCACTCATGCAACATTCATCTGCTCCACCTCATTTTTTGCAACATGCATTTGACACTACTTTTTATTTTATTAATCAAATGCCAACCCCAAGCCTTAAAAATAAAAGTTCATATGAATGTTTGTTCAAAATTGCCCCTAATTATTATGATCTCAGAATTTTTGGTTGCCTATGTTATCCATGGCTTCGTCCATATGCAAAAAAATAAAATTTCTACTAGTTCTATTCTTTGCATATTTCTTGGTTATAGCAAAATTCATAAGGGATATATTTGTCTTGATTCCAATTCTCATAAATTCAAGAATTTTGGAAGAGTAAAAAACAACTAAAGAAGGGAGAGTTGAATTTATAATTCTCATCATAATAAAAAAAATAATTCTACAGGACCTAATAATAATAAACTTATGACCCAAAATAGGGGCCATGACCGGCGCTAGGGAACGGGAATTCTTTCGAATCCAGAACCCGTAGCAAGCCTAAAAATAAAATAAAACATGCAATAGTAATAACAATAGCATATAATGCAGTGGAAATAAAAATCATAAATATCATAATAACATTTGCACCAGCTGGATTTAAATCAAAACCATATCTCATATATATATATAAACTCTTTTAATAAAAATCCGGTTTAAATATAATACAACATCTCTTTAACAATTTAATGACTACTACAGTGTCTAGATAAAATAAAACTCAAGACTCAGATAAGTAGTTTACACAAAGAAGCCGAGGCGGAAGAAATCCGGCGTACAGGCCTGCTACTGAGGTCTGAAGATGATGACTCTCCTGAAAAATTAGTCAATAGAGGGGAGTCAGACCTCACTGAGTGAATTACTATAATATATATACATGCATACTAAATGAAAATGTATACAATCATGAATATATATCTAATAGGTATATATACATGCAAATACACACAGATGCAATAAAATCATTTTTATATATTTTTATTGGAAATCACAGTTCATGAAGGATCAAATAGAACCCTATAATATTGCAACCTCAAGACAGTGTTAGACAACACTCTAGCCATACAGGCTCACTTATTCCAATATATGAATACTTGATCCATTTAGACAGTAGACTGGCCCCGAGACACTAAGTCAACCGAGCTCCAGCAGTCTGACTGTCACTGTGATTGGCCCCGAGACACTTGGTCAACCGAGCTTCAGCAATCACACTCCCAAATCATATCTCACACATCAAATAATCAAATTCAATCAATGTCCACAAATGGTTAGTAATATAGCCTAAATGTTATAAGCGTACCGGTACGTACTCGGTCCTAGTGCTGCCCACTAGGTAGCACGTTCTATTGATATCCTTCATTAATAAATATAAAACATTCATTCACAAATCAATGATGCATGAATTTAAATAAAATAACAATATAAACCATATATATACTGGAAATATACCAAAAGTAAACCAGGTATATTTCGAGTATATATACGTCGAATAAATCCAATTAAATTACAAAATAAGCTAGAAATGTATTTAAAAACATTTTAGACATAAATGGTTAATAAAGCATACATATAATTTAATATATACCACAAATAAACCAAAAGTAAACTAAAAATAAACTTAAATAATAATCAAACCATTTATACATATTTAATCAAAATAAAACATACATTTCTAAATCATGCACCCTAAAGCATATATATATAGCATAGTAACTCACACTTAGTGCGCTCCTCGAGATGGATCCGACGGGCCTGGTCCACTAGGCCTCGGTCTCAGCACAACTAAACAAAAAAAATAACAGACATCAGGATAAACCTAACAGAAAATCCTAAAAACTCGATCTAGAATATTAGACACAGAATCAGAATTAGGGTTCGACCGGACATCACGTTTTACGAGAATTCTACTAAAAATTTGGCAGAACCTCCCTTGTAAAATGGATATCTCTCTACTCAAAGAGTAGATCCGACCTTGCAAAGAAACACACTTCGAAAAACAGGCACAACAACTCATCCACAACCCCTCGGTCGGACTCCAAACTATAGTTTACCGACCGGGGTCACAAACACAAAACAATTATAAAAATACCAAAAATTCCCTTATATCACATAAATAAATTTAATAAGTAGAAATTACATAATTAGCCTTAAAACACAGTAAAAAATGATAAAAACTCATTTAGTTAGAAAAATCGTATATTATATATATAATCAAAAATAATTCACGAAAAAATAGTTTTAATTAGTTAAAAATACCAAATAATTTGTAGAAATCATTTTTATACCTTAAATAATTATTAAAACCAATTCAATTACATTTTTAGCCAATTTTGTGTAAAATTACCAAAATACCCCTATATATATAAATATACTAAAATTACTCCAAAAATTCACCAAAAATCATATAATTATCCAAAATTAATTTATCAACATATTTATCAATAATATCAATAAATAAACTCAATTAACTAATCAATTTCAATTAAAAACACAATTAACCTAATTTTCCAAAAATTCCATAAATTAATTAAATTCAAATTAAATACATAGAAATTCATAAAAATTCCAAATAAAATCCTATAATTCATTTCAACACCTATATTTATCATAAAACATAATTTCATAATTTAATTAATTAATTTCCAAAAATTAGAAAATAATATTAAAATATTCAAAAATACCCAAAAATCAAAATAATCTCCAAAAATTCTACAAAATTCATACATGTATATTAAGCTACTAGGATGAAAATTTGTTAAGGGACTTTTCATGAATCAAACAATTCAAAGTTCAAAAATTCAAAAACCCTAAAATGGCCAAATTGAAGATTTAGTTCAAACCTCATCAACCACTTGATTTCAGGCTAAAAGGAGCTTAGAATAGGGACCACCGGAGCTCAAGGAGTCGATGAAGACTGGCGGTGCATGAAATGGTGGCCGAAATCATGGTTGACGGCGAAGAGCTCAACTTGCTGCCATCGCGGATTTCGGGCGTTCCAGCTGGCTTCCGATGGCCTGCTCACGTCGGAGAGGAAGAGGAAGGAAGGGGGAGGAGGTTGGCAGCAGCTGGTGGCGGCGAAAGGCAGTCCGACGAGGTGGAACGGGAGGCACAGTGAGGGTAGGCATCGGGAGAGAAAAAGGAAGAGGGAGGGGCAATTCGGTAATTTGGCAAAAATTTTGATTTTCAACTATATATATGTATATATATATACTTTATACTATATATTAAAATAATATTAAATTACACACATTAAATATACACCACACACATATAATTTAATATTTTAAATAATTTAATACTAAATAAAATAATTAAATAATAATAAACTAATAAATAAATAATATAATATTAGGGTAATTAATCAAACCCTAATTAAATAAATAAGTACACATATATATGATGTTTAGTATTTTAAAAATATATATGAGTTCATGCAAGTCCGTAAATCTATTTAAAATAATTAATAGTAAATTATTTACGTGAAAATTTTCCCGAAAATACAAGTCCTGGGAAAATTTTACGTAAAGCACTTTAAATAATATACAACAATTAAAATAGGTTTTAAATACATATCAACTCGTAAAAATATCATAATATATATACAAAAATTATTAACACTGCATATCCCTATGAAATATTAAAACATTTAAAAACACGGGATATTACAGTCTTCCCCCCTTACAAGAATTCATCCCCGAATTCCAGAAAGAAATAGATCACAAGATCAGGAAGGAAAGAAATACGGGTAAGAAGCTCGCATCTCAGCTTCAGTCTCACACGTATGCTCTTCAACTCTGTTGCTACGCCACAGAACCTTGACCATCGGAATCTGTTTCGAATGCAACTGCCGAACTTGATAATCTATGATCGCCACAGGTTCTTCCACAAACGTCAGATCTTCACTCACTTCTACACTGTCAGGCTGCAACACGTGTGAAGAGTCTAAGATATACTTCCTCAGCATCGAGATATGAAACACTGGATACACTTGTGACATACTCGGAGGCAAATCCAACCGATATGCAACAGTGCCAACTCTCTCCAGAATCTCAAATGGTCCAATATATCTCGGTGCCAACTTACCCTTCCTACCAAATCTCATCACACCCTTCATCGGAGATACCTTCAGAAAAGCAAAATCTCCAACCTAAAACTCCACATCTCTGTGCCTAGGATCCGCATAGCTCTTTTGTCTACTAACTGCGGTCTATAATCTTCGCTTAATCACGATGACTTTCTCTGTAGCATCCTGAACCATCTCAGGTCCAGTAAAAGCTCTCTCACCAATCTCATCCCAACTCAGAGGGGATCTACACTTCCTTCCATACAACGCCTCATATGGTGCCATGCCAATACTGCTATGGTAGTTGTTATTATATGCAAACTCAACGAGTGGCAAATGATCATCCCAGCTACCTCCTAAATCCAGGACACACATCCTCAATATATCTTTCAGTGTCTGGATCGTCCTCTCAGACTGACCATCTGTTTGAGGATGAAAAGCAATACTAAAGTCTAACCTAGTGACCATCTGTAATATCCCGTGTTTTTAAAATATTTTTACACTGTATCGGGATATGCAATGTTAATAAATTTTGAATATATATGTGATATTTTTACGAGTTAATATGTATTTAAAACCTATTTTAATTACTGTATATTATTTTCAGTGTTTTACGTAAAATTTTCCCGGGACTTGCATTTTCGGGGAAATTTTCACGTAAACAATGTATTATTAATTATTTTAAATGTATTTACGGACTTGCATGAACTCATACATATTTTTAAATTATTAAATAAAGACTGTGTGTGTATATTTATTTAATTAGGATTTATTATTACCCTAATATTTTATTAATTATTTAATTGTTTTATTGTTATTTAATTAATTTTATTTAGTATAAATTATTAAAATATTAATATTTTTATGTGTGTGGTGTATATTTGATGTGTGTAATTTAATATTATTTTAATATATAGTATAAAGTATATATATATACATATATTTGTCAAAAATCAAAAGAATTGTAAAATTACCATTTTGCCCCCGACTTCTTCTTCTTCCTCCCGATTCTTCCCTTCTCCATTTTCGGTCGCTGCCGTGCTGTTCCTTCACCGTGGGTGTGCCATTCGGTGTGCCACCATCTTCCCCGACCAATTCCGCCGCCTGAGGAGGCCGTTTCCGGCATCTGGAGATCAATTTTGGCCGGAGAAGCCGAAAATCGATCCACCGTCGATCACGTCGATTCCGGCTACCGTTTTCGACACCGCCGGTCTCTTTCTTCTCCTTGAGCTCCGGTGAGTGTGATTCTAGCTTTGGTTTGAGTTAAAATGGTCTAGAATTGCTTAGGTTTCGATTTTGTCAATTTCGGCCTATTAGGGTTTTTGATTTTTTTGAGCTTCGAATTGATTGATTCATGGAAACTTTCTTCACAAATGTTGTTCCTAGTATCTTAATCTACATGTATGAATTTTTGTATAATTTTTGGAGATTGTTTGGATTTTTGGGTATTTTTGAATATTTTAATATTATTTTCTAATTTTCGGAAAATAATTATTTAAATTATGAAATTGGAGTTTATGGTTGAATTAGGTGTTGAAATGAATTATAGGAATTTATTTGGAATTTTTATGAATTTCTAAGTATTTATTTTGAATTATTGAAGTTTATGGAATTTTGGAAAAATTAGGTTAATTGTGTTTTTATTTGAATTTAATTGGTTAATTGAATTTAATTATTAATATTATTGATAAATATGTTGAGAAAATTAATTTTGGATAATTTTATGATTTTTGGTGAATTTTTGAAGTAATTTAAGTATATTAATATATATAGGGGTATTTTGGTAATTTTACCCTAAATTGTCTAAAAATGTAATTTAATTGGTTTTAATATTTATTTAAGGTATAAAAATGATTTCTACAAAATATTTGGTATTTTTAACTAATTAAAACTATTTTTCGTGAATTATTTTCAATTATATACATAATATACGGTTTTTCTAATAAAATGAGTTTTAATCGGTTTTTATAGTGTTTCAAGGTTAATTATGTAATTTTTACCTATGAGATGTATTTCTATGTTGTAAGGATATTTTTTGGTATATCTGGAATTATTCTGTGTTTGTGGACCCCGGTCGGTGGACTGTAGTTTGGAGTCCGACCGTGGGATTTTGATTGTGTTGAGCCTATTTTTCGAAGTGTATTTTCTTTGCAGGGTCGGCTCTACTCTTTTGAGTAGAGAGATGTCCGTTTTACAGGGGAGGTTCTGTCGGATTTTCGGTAGAATTCTCGTAAAACGTGATATCCAGTCTAACCCTAATTCTGTTTCCATATTTTAATACTCTAGATTGAATTCTAGGATTTCTGTTAGGGTTTATTCTGATGTCGATTATTTATTTCTTTTTTAGTTGCGCCGAGACCGAGGGCTAGTGGACCAGGCCCGTCGGACCTGTCTCGAGGAGCGCATTAGGTGAGTTACTATACTATATATATATGCTTAGGATGCATGATTTAGAAATGCATGTTTTATGTTGATTAAATATGCATAAATAAATTGATTATTTCTTAAGTTTACATTAAGTATATTTTTGGTTTATTTTTGGTATATACTAAATTATATGCATATTTTGTGAATAAAATATATTTAAAATGTTTTTAAATATTTCCAGCTTAATTTATAATTTGATTGAATGCATTTGATATATATATACTCGAAATATACCTGGTTTATGTTTGGTATATTTCCGGTATATATATGGTTTATATTGTTGTTTTATTTAAATTCATGCATCATTTAATTGTGAATGAATGTTTTATATTATTTATTAATGAAGGATATCAATAGAACGTGCTACCTAGTGGGCAGCACTAGGACCGAGTACGTACCGGTACGCCTATAGTATTTAGGCTATAATACTAACTTATTTGTGGATATTGATTTGATTATGATTATCGATATGTGAGATGTGGTTTGTGGGTGTGATTGCTGGAGCTCGGTTGACCAAGTGTCTCGGGGCCAATCATACTGGCAGTCAGACTGCTGGAGCTCGGTTGACTTAGTGTCTCGGGGCCAGTCTACTGTCCAAATGGATTAAGTGGATATATTTGGAATAAGTGAGCCTATGTGGCCAGAGTGTTGTTTAACACTATTTCTGAGGTTGCGATATTCTAGGGTTCTATGTGATCCTTCATAAAAGATGATTTTCAGATAAAATATATAAAAATGATTTTTCTGCATCTGTATGAATTGCCTGTATATATACATATTAGACATGTATTATTGACTGTATGCATTGTCATTTAGAGTGTATGTATATATATTATAGTAATTCACTCAGTGAGGTCTGACTCCCCTCCGTTGACTATTTTTCAGGAGAGTCAACTTCTTCATACCTCAGTAGCAGGCCGATACGCCGGATTTCTTCCGCCCCGGCTTCTTTATGTAAATTGTCTACTTGAGTCTTATTTATTTTATCTAGACACTGCAGTAGTTGTGAATTAAAGTATTGGATTTCATGTACTTTATTTTAAAGAGATGTACTATGTTGAAACTGGATTTGTATTAAAGATTATATATATGTGATAAGATGAGTTTTGAATTAAATCCAGTTGATATGGATAATATTATGATATTATGATTTTTATTTCCGCTGCATATTATATTGTTACTGTTATTATGGCATGATTTATTTTATTTTTAGGCTTGCTACGGGTTCCGGATTCGAAAGAATTCCCGTTCCCTAGCGCCGGTCATGGCCCCTGTTTTGGGTCGTGACAAAGTTGGTATCAGAGCAGAGTTCTGTGTCAGGGCTTAGTTATGTGAGTTGTGGCCCTAGTTTTAAAGTTGTGATTTCTGTTGGACTACTGCAGTTTATTAGGTTCGAGTATGTCTTGATAAGTATTCCTTGCTGTAGTTTTCAGCGTTATTCCTCCGTTGTCTATTTTGTCTGAATCTTTCCGTTTGTCTTTTCAGAATGAGGAGGCGAGCGCGTGTCGCTCCACCGGTCGTTGAGGCCGAGGATGATGAGTCTTTTCAGGATGAGGTTTTACCTCCTGAGCAGCCAGTTAGACGTAGAGGTCGTGGCAGAGGTAGACCTCGAGGAGCGGCAAGTCACCGTAGGCAGAGAGAGTTACAGGACGAGGAGCCTATAGAGCCTGAGTTTGATGTTCCTGTTCCTCCAGTTGTTCAGCCTGTTCAGCCTGCCTATCAGCAGGGTATGTCTGACCCTGAGGCAGCTTTGTTTTATGCCCGAGTTGGCAGGATTGCGTTTGATGGTACTTCTGATCCTTTAGATTTTCTGCATGCGATTGAGACTAGGACTCGGACTGCTCATACCGAGTACCAGCGGATCATGATCGTTGAGTTGTCTGTCGAGGGACCAGCTCTAGATTGGTTCATTCAGATGATCCAGCCCTATATGATGACGATGACATGGGCTCAGTTCAGAGAGCGATTCATGAGGAGATTTTATCCAGAGCCTCTTCGTTTGAGTTATCGTCTCCGTTTGACTAGTATTTCTCATGGAGATCGATCTGTAGAGGAGTATACCCGAGAGTTTCTTCGGCTGGGTAGATATGCAGAGGATCTGATGCGAATCAGTATTTCGCTGTTACTACGTACGTTACTGGTTTGGGTTCAGCTTTTGCTGGTATGCCTACAGCAGGCCTTACTCTCGAGTCTGTGATTGAGCTAGCTAAGGAGATCGAGCTGAGGTTAGTTAGGCAGGGAGCGATGCCTGATTATTACCAGCTAGGAGTTCAGTCGAGTGGATTGCAGGCTACTTCATATTCGAGTTTTTATGTTGGTTCGAGTAGTCAGCAGCGAGGTCCGACTCAGCAGAGTCAGAGACAGCAGCAGCGAGTGCATCAGAGCAGTAGACATGGCCGTGGAGGTCAGCGTAGATCGTTCAGATTTGGGTCAGGTGCTTCGAGCAACAGCAGTGGTCGTAGTTCTGGATCAATGGCCAGCGTTTGTCAGACTTGTGGTAGAGTCCATCAGGGACCATGTTATCTGACACCACTGACATGTTTCAGATGCGGGCAGACAGGACATTTTGCTAGATCGTGTCCTTATTTCGGGTATCAGCAGCAGCAGATTCCGTGATTCCCACAGCAGTCGATTGCTAGTGCAGCACCCGTGCCATTTCAGTTACCACCAGCCCAACATCAGAGTTCCACTCAGTTTGTTCCACAGCAGAGTCGTGGTAGAGGTACTAGAGGAGGTGCCAGAGGTGTTGGCCAGGCTTCTACCAGTCAGCAGGGAGGTCGAGGTCAGGCCAGAGTTTTTCATCTGACTCAGCAGGATGCTCAGGCATCTAATGCAGTCGTGGCAGGTATTGTTTCTGTTTGTTACTTGGATTCTTGGGTTTTGTTTGATCCGGGTGCCACGCATTCCTTTGTTTCTCCTGTTTTTGCTTCTAAATCTTGTTGGCAAGCTTCGAGGATGGCTTTTCCTTTGTCTGTTGCCACTCCTCTGAGCGATTCTTTGGACGCCGATATTGTTCTTTCTGGTTATCCAGTTCTCGTGGGAGATAGAGAATTACTCGCTGATTTGATTTTGTTGGATGTGATGGAGTTCGATGTTATTTTGGGAATGGATTGGTTATCTCAGCACTTTGCCGTGGTAGATTGCAGGAATAAGGAGGTGACTTTCAGAATTCCTGATGAAGTAGAATTTAAGTTTGTTGGTGATAGGAGTTCAGCACCTCAGAATCTTATTTCGGCTATTACGGCTAGGAAGTTGTTGAAGAAAGGTTGTCAGGGGTTTTTGGCATTGGTTAGGGATACGTCAGTGGAGAAGTTGTCACTCACAGATGTTCCTGTTGCTTGTGAGTTTCCTGATGTTTTTCCCGAGGAGTTACCAGGTTTACCACCTCATAGAGAGATTGAGTTCTGTATAGATGTGGTTCCAGGTACTACTCCTATATCTATGCCACCCTATCATATGGCTCCTGCAGAGTTGAGAGAGTTGAAGGAGCAGTTGCAAGAGTTGTTGGATAAAGGTTTCATCAGACCTAGTGTTTCTCCTTGGGGTGCACCAGTCCTGTTTGTGAAGAAGAAGGATGGTACCCTGAGACTATGCATTGACTACAGAGAGTTGAATAAGGTGACAGTGAAGAACAAGTATCCTCTCCCGAGGATAGATGATTTGTTTGATCAGCTACAGGGTGCACAGTTCTTTTCTAAGGTTGATTTGAGGTCGGGTTATCATCAGCTGCGGATTAGTGAAGCTGATATTCCTAAGACAGCGTTCCGCACTCGATATGGTCATTATGAGTTTCTGGTGATGTCTTTTGGTTTGACTAATGCACCAGCAGCTTTTATGGACCTGATGAATAGAGTATTCAGACCGTATGTGGATCAATTTGTAGTAGTCTTCATTGATGATATACTGGTTTATTCGAGGAGTATGGAAGAGCATGTATATCACTTGAGGATTATACTACAGACACTGAGAGATCATCAGCTTTATGCTAAATTCTCGAAGTGTGATTTCTAGATGGAGAGTGTTTCTTTTCTTGGACACGTAGTGTCTAAAGAAGGTATTCAGGTTGATCCACAGAAGGTTGAGGCAGTATCTGAGTGGCCTAGACCTACTTCTGTTACTGAGATTCGAAGTTTTCTGGGTTTAGCCGGGTATTATAGGCGGTTTGTGCAGGATTTTTCTAGGATAGCAGCCTCTATGACTCGCTTGACTCAGAAGAATGTTAGATTCGAGTGGTCAGAAGCTTGTGAGAATAGTTTTCAGTTGTTGAAGGAGAAGTTGACCACAGCGCCAGTATTAGCTTTGCCTAATAGTATGGATAAGTTCATAGTTTACTGTGATGCCTCTAGAATTGGTCTTGGTTGTGTGTTGATGCAGAATGGAAGGGTGATAGCCTATGCTTCGAGGCAGTTGAAGAAGCATGAGCAGAACTATCCTACACATGATCTTGAGATGGCTGCAGTGATCTTTGCTTTGAAGATTTGGAGACATTATTTGTATGGGGTGACTTGTGAGATATTTACTGATCACAAGAGCCTTAAGTACATTTTCTAGCAGCGAGATTTGAATTTGAGGCAGAGAAGATGGTTGGAATTGTTGAAGGATTATGATTGCGAGATTCTTTACCATCCGGGTAAAGCTAATGTGGTAGCAGATGCCTTGAGTAGGAAGTCCTCAGGTAGTCTTGCTCACATCAGTGTTGAGAGGAGACCATTGATCCAAGAGTTGCATCTGTTGGTGGATCAAGGTCTGATGATGAAGATTAGTAGATCAGGTGGACTGTTAGCTCAATTTAAAGTATGATCTGTACTAAGGGATAGGATTAAAGCAGCTCAGAGCCGAGATCCTATTCTGGAAGAGCTTGCAGAGAATGTCAGAGCAGGGAAGTTCATTGATTTCACACTCGATGATGATGGTATGTTGTGGATCAGTGGTAGATTGTGTGTTCCTGATGTGGATGAATTGAGAGAAGAGATCTTAGAGGAAGCACATTCTATAGCTTACAGCGTTCATCCAGGTGTTACTAAGATGTACCACAGTATCAGAGATCTATACTGGAGGGATGGATTGAAGAAGGATGTTGCTGATTATGTTGCTAAGTGCTTGACGTGTCAGCAAGTGAAAGCCGAACATCAGAAGCCTTCTGGGAAGCTTCAGCCTCTTCCTATTCCCGAGTGGAAGTGGGAAAGGATAGCTATGGATTTTGTGGTCGGTTTACCTCGTTCGAAGGATGGATACGATTCCATCTGGGTGATTGTAGACAGGTTGACGAAGTCTGCACATTTCTTGCCTGTGAAAACCACATATTCAGTTGCTAGATTGGCGAAGTTGTATATGAAGCATATTGTGTGCCTTCATGGAGTACCTGTGTCCATTGTGTCAGATAGAGGTTCGGTGTTTACTTCTCATTTTTGGCAGAAGTTGCAAGAAGCGATGGGCACTAGGTTGGATTTCAGTACAACTTTTCATCCTCAGACAGATGGCCAGTCTGAGAGGACGATCAAGACACTGGAAGATATGTTGAGGATGTGTGTCTTGGATTTGGGAGGTAGCTGGGATGATCATTTGCCACTTGTTGAGTTTGCATATAATAACAGCTACCATAGTAGTATTGGTATGGCACCATATGAGGCGTTATATGGAAGGAAGTGTAGATCCCCTCTGAGTTGGGATGAGACTGGTGAGAGAGCCTTGACTGGACCAGAGATGGTTCAGGACGCTGCAGAGAAAGTCGCCGTGATCAAGCGCAGATTAGAGACCGCAGTTAGCAGATAGAAGAGTTATGTGGATCCTAGGCGCAGAGATGTGGAGTTTCAGGTTGGAGATTTCGTTTTTCTGAAGGTATCTCCGATGAAGGGTGTGATGAGATTTGGCAGGAAGGGTAAGTTAGCACCGAGATACATTGGACCGTTTGAGATTCTGGAGAGAGTTGGCACTGTTGCATATCGGTTGGATTTGCCTCCGAGTATGTCACAGGTGCATCCAGTATTTCATATCTCGATGTTGAGGAAGTATATCTCAGACCCTTCGCACGTGTTGCAACCTGATAGTGTGGAAGTGAGTGAAGATTTGACTTTTGTGGAAGAACCTGTGGCGATCGTTGATTTTCAAGTTCGACAGTTGCGATCGAAGCAGATTCCGATGGTCAAGGTTCTATGGCGTAGCGACAGAGTTGAAGAGCATACGTGGGAGACTGAAGCTGAGATGCGAGCTTCTTACCCGTATCTCTTTCCTTCCTAATTCTGTAATCTTTTCTTTTTAGAATTCGGGGACGAATTCTTGTAAGGGGGGGAGACTGTAATATCCCGTGTTTTTAAAATATTTTTACACTGTACCGGGATATGCAGTGTTAATAAATTTTGAATATATATGTGATATTTTTATGAGTTAATATGTATTTAAAACCTACTTTAATTACTATATATTATTTTCAGTGTTTTAAGTAAAATTTTCCCGGGACTTGCATTTTCGGGGAAATTTTCACGTAAACAATGTATTATTAATTATTTTAAATGTATTTACGGACTTGCATGAACTCATACATATTTTTAAATTATTAAATAAAGACTGTGTGTGTATATTTATTTAATTAGGATTTATTATTACCCTAATATTTTATTAATTATTTAATTGTTTTATTGTTATTTAATTAATTTTATTTAGTATAAATTATTAAAATATTAATATTTTTATGTGTGTGGTGTATATTTGATGTGTGTAATTTAATATTATTTTAATATATAGTATAAAGTATATATATATATATATACATATATTTGTCAAAAATCAAAAGAATTATAAAATTACCATTTTGCCCCCGACTTCTTCTTCTTCCTCCCGATTCTTCCCTTCTCCATTTCCGATCGCTGCCGTGTCGTTCCTTCACCGTGGGTGTGCCGTCCGGTGTGCCACCATCTTCCCCGACCAATTCCGCCGCCTGAGGAGGCCGTTTCCAGCGTCTGGAGATCGATTTTGGCCGGAGAAGCCGAAAATCGATCCACCATCGATCACGTCGATTCCGACCACCGTTTTTGACACCGCTGGTCTCTTTCTTCTCCTTGAGCTCCGGTGAGTGTGATTCGAGCTTTGGTTTGAGCTAAAATGGTCTAGAATTGCTTAGGTTTCGATTTTGTCAATTTCGGCCTATTAGGGTTTTTGATTTTTTTGAGCTTTGAATTGATTGATTCATGGAAACTTCCTTCACAAATGTTTTTCCTAGTAGCTTAATCTACATGTATGAATTTTTGTAGAATTTTTGGAGATTTTTTGGATTTTTGGGTATTTTTGAATATTTTAATATTATTTTCTAATTTTCGGAAAATAATTATTTAAATTATGAAATTGGAGTTTATGGTTGAATTAGGTGTTGAAATGAATTATAGGAATTTATTTGGAATTTTTATGAATTTCTAAGTATTTATTTTGAATTATTGAAGTTTATGGAATTTTGGAAAAATTAGGTTAATTGTGTTTTTATTTGAATTTAATTGGTTAATTGAGTTTAATTATTAATATTATTGATATGTTGAGAAAATTAATTTTGGATAATTGTATGATTTTTGGTGAATTTTTGAAGTAATTTAAGTATATTAATATCTATAGGGGTATTTTGGTAATTTTACCCTAAATTGTCTAAAAATGTAATTTAATTGGTTTTAATATTTATTTAAGGTATAAAAATGATTTCTACAAAATATTTGGTATTTTTAACTAATTAAAACTATTTTTCGTGAATTATTTTCAATTATATACATAATATACGGTTTTTCTAATAAAATGAGTTTTAATCGGTTTTTATAGTGTTTCAAGGTTAATTATGTAATTTTTACCTATGAGATGTATTTCTATGTTGTAAGGATATTTTTTGGTATATCTGGAATTATTCTGTGTTTGTGGACCCCGGTCGGTGGACTGTAGTTTGGAGTCCGACCGTGGGATTTTGATTGTGTTGAGCCTATTTTTCGAAGTGTATTTTCTTTGCAGGGTCGGCTCTACTCTTTTGAGTAGAGAGATGTCCGTTTTACAGGGGAGGTTCTGTCGGATTTTCGGTAGAATTCTCGTAAAACGTGATATTCAATCGAACCCTAATTCTGTTTCCGTATTTTAATACTCTAGATTGAATTCTAGGATTTCTGTTAGGGTTTATTCTGATGTCGATTATTTATTTCTTTTTTAGTTGCGCCGAGACCGAGGGCTAGTGGACCAGGCCCGTCGGACCTGTCTCGAGGAGCGCATTAGGTGAGTTACTATACTATATATATATGCTTAGGATGCATGATTTAGAAATGCATGTTTTATGTTGATTAAATATGCATAAATAAATTGATTATTTCTTAAGTTTACATTAAGTATATTTTTGGTATATACTAAATTATATGCATATTTTGTGAATAAAATATATTTAAAATGTTTTTAAATATTTCCAGCTTAATTTATAATTTGATTGAATGCATTTGATATATATATACTCGAAATATACCTGGTTTATGTTTGGTATATTTCCGGTATATATATGGTTTATATTGTTGTTTTATTTAAATTCATGCATCATTTAATTGTGAATGAATGTTTTATATTATTTATTAATGAAGGATATCAATAGAACGTGCTACCTAGTGGGCAGCACTAGGACCTAGTACGTACCGGTACGCCTATAGTATTTAGGCTATAATACTAACTTATTTGTGGATATTGATTTGATTATGATTATCGATATGTGAGATGTGGTTTGTGGGTGTGATTGCTGGAGCTCGGTTGACCAAGTGTCTCGGGGCCAATCACACTGGCAGTCAGACTGCTGGAGCTCGGTTGACTTAGTGTCTCGGGGCCAGTCTACTGTCCAAATGGATTAAGTGGATATATTTGGAATAAGTGAGCCTATGTGGCCAGAGTGTTGTTTAACACTATTTCTGAGGTTGCGATATTCTAGGGTTCTATGTGATCCTTCATAAAAGATGATTTTCAGATAAAATATATAAAAATGATTTTTCTGCATCTGTATGAATTGCCTGTATATATACATATTAGACATGTATTATTGACTGTATGCATTGTCATTTAGAGTGTATGTATATATATTATAGTAATTCACTCAGTGAGGTCTGACTCCCCTCCGTTGACTATTTTTCAGGAGAGTCAACTTCTTCAGACCTCAGTAGCAGGCCGATACGCTGGATTTCTTCCGCCCCGGCTTCTTTATGTAAATTGTCTACTTGAGTCTTATTTATTTTATCTAGACACTACAGTAGTTGTGAATTAAAGTATTGGATTTCATGTACTTTATTTTAAAGAGATGTACTATGTTGAAACTGGATTTGTATTAAAGATTATATATATTTGATGAGATGAGTTTTGAATTAAATCCAGTTGATATGGATGATATTATGATATTATGATTTTTATTTCCGCTGCATATTATATTGTTACTGTTATTATGGCATGATTTATTTTATTTTTAGGCTTGCTACGGGTTCCGGATTCGAAAGAATTCCCATTCCCTAGCGTCGGTCATGGCCCCTGTTTTGGGTTGTGACACCATCGCTTCTTGTAACTTCTGCCAAAAACGAGAAGTAAACACTGAACCTCTATCTGACACAATGGACACAGGTACTCCATGAAGGCACACGATATGCTTCACATACAGCTTCACCAATCTAGCTACATAATAAGTCTCTTTCACAGGCAAGAAATGTACAGACTTCGTCAACCTATCTACAATCACCCAGATGGAATCGTATCCATCCTTCGAACGAGGTAATCCAACCACAAAATCCATAGCTATCCTTTCCCACTTCCACTCGGAAATAGGAAGAGGCTGAAGCTTCCCAGAAGGCTTCTGATGTTCAACTTTCACTTGCTAACACGTCAGACACTTAGCAACATAATCAATGACATCCTTCTTCAATCCATCCCACTAGTATAAGTCTCTGATACTGTGGTACATCTTAGTAACACCTGGCTGTACGCTATAAGTTGTAGAATGTGCTTCCTCTATGATCTCTTCTCTCAAATCATCCACATCAGGAACACACAATCTACCACTGATCTACAACACACCGTCATCATCGAGTTTGAAATCGATGAACTTCCTTGCTCGAACATTCTTTGCAAGCTCTTCTAGAATAGGATCTCGGCTCTAAGCTACTTTAATCATATCCCTTAGTACATATCGCACCTTAAATTGAGCTAGCAGTCCACCTGACCTACTGATCTCCATCATCAGACCTTGATCCACCATCAGATGCAATTCCTGGATCAATGGTCTCCTCTCAATATCGATGTGAGCAAGACCACCTGAGGACTTTCTACTCAAGGCATCTGCTACCACATTAGCTTTATCCGGATGATATAAGATCTGACAGTCATAATCCTTCAACAATTCTAACCATCTTCTCTGCGTCAGATTCATATCTCTTTACTGAAAAATGTACTTAAGGCTCCCGTGATCAGTAAATATCTCACAAGTCACCCCGTACAGATAATGTCTCCAAATCTTCAAAGCAAAGATCATTGCAGCCATTTCAAGGTCATGTGTGGGATAGTTCTGCTCATGCTTCTTCAACTACCTCGAAGCATCGGCTATCACCCTTCCATTCTGCATCAATACACAACCAAGGCCAACTCTAGAGGCATCACAATAAACTATGAACTTGTCCACACTATTAGGCAAAGCTAATACTGGCGCTATGGTCAATTTCTCCTTCAACAACTGAAAACTATTCTCATAAGCTTCTGACCACTCGAATCTAACATTCTTTTGAGTCAAGCAAGTCATAGGGGCTGCTATTCTAGAAAAATCTTGCACAAACCGCCTATAATACCCTGTTAAACCCAGAAAACTCTGAATCTCAATAACAGAAGTCGGTCTAGGCCACTCAGACACTGCTTCAATCTTCTATGGATCAACCTGAATACCTTCTTTAGACACTACATGTCCAAGAAAAGAAACACTCTCCATCCAGAAATCACACTTCGAGAATTTAGCATAAAGCTGATGATCTCTTAGTGTCTGTAGTACAATCCTCAAATGATATACATGCTCCTCCATACTCCTTGAATAAACTAGTATATCATTAATGAAGACTACCATAAACTAATCCACATATGGTCTGAATACCCAGTTCATCAGGTCCATAAAAGATGTTGGTGCATTAGTCAAACCAAAAGACATCACCAGAAACTCATAATGGCCATATCGCGTGCGAAATGCCATCTTAGGGACATCAGCTTCACTAATTCGCAGCTGATGATAACCCGACCTTAGATCAATCTTAGAGAAGAACTGTGCACCCTGTAGCTGATCAAACAAGTCATCTATCCTCGAGAGAGGATACTTGTTCTTCACTGTTACCTTATTCAGCTCCCTGTAGTCAATGCATAGTCTCAGGGTACCATCCTTCTTCTTCACAAACAGGACTGGTGCACCCTAAGAATAAATACTAGGTCTGATGAAACCTTTGTCCAACAACTCTTGCAACTGTTCCTTCAACTCTTTTAACTCTGCATGAGCCATTCTGTAAGGTGGCATAGATATAGGAGTAGTACCTAGAACCACATCTATATAGAATTCAATCTCCCTGTGAGGTGGTAAACCTGGCAACTCCTCGGGAAAAACATTAGGAAACTCACAAGCAACTGGAACATCTGTGAGTGATAACTTCTCCACTGAAGTATCCCTGACTAATGCCAAATATCCCTGACAACCTTTCCTCAATAACTTCCTAGCCATAATAGCAGAAATAAGATTCTGAGGTGCTGAACTCCTATCACCCACAAACTTAAAATCTTCTTCATCAGGAATTTTAAAAGTCACCTCTTTATTCATGCAATCTACCATGGCATAGTATTGGGATAACCAATCCATTCCAAGAATAACATCAAACTCCATCACATCTAACAGAATCAAATCAGCGGGTAATTCTCTATCTCCCATGAGAACTGGACAACCATAAAGAACAATATCGGTGTCCAAGGAATCGCTCAGAGGAGTGGTAAAAGACAAAGGAATAGCCATCCTCAAAGCTTGCCAATAAGATTTAGAATAAAAAATAGGAGAAACAAATGAATGCATGGCACCCGGATCAAACAAAACCCATGCATCCAGGTAACAGACAGAAATAATACCTGCCACGACTGCATTAGATGTCTGAGCATCCTACTGAGTGAGATGGAAGACTCTAGCCTATCCTCGACCTCCCTGCTGACTGGTAGAAACCTGGCCAACACCTCTAGCACCTCCTCTAGTACCTCTATCATGACTCTGCTGTGGAACAATCTGAGTGGAACTCTGATGTTGAGCTGGGGGCAACTGAAATGGCATGGGTGCAGCACTAGCAATCGAATGTTGTGAAAATCACAGAATCTGCAGCTACTGATACTCAGAATAAGGACATAATCTGGCAAAATGTCATGTCTGCCCGCATCTGAAGCATGTCAGTGGTGTCAGATAACACGGTCCCTAATGGACTCTACCGCAGGTCTGGTATACACTGGCAGCTGATCTAGAACTATGACCACTGCTGCTGCTCGAAGCACCTGACCCAAATCTGAACGGTCTATGTTGACCTCCACGGCCATGTCTACTGCTCTGATGCACTCGTTGTTGCTGCTGCTACCTCTGACTCTGCTGAGTCGGACCTCACTGCTGACTACTCGATCCAACATGAAAACTAAAGTATGGAGTAGCCTACAATCCACTTGACTGAACTCCTAGCTAGTAAAAATCAGGCATCACTCCCTACCTAATTAGCCTCAGCTCAATCTCCTTGGCCAACTCAATCACATACTCGAGAGTAAGGCCTGCTGTAGGCATACCAGCAAAAGCAAAACCCAATCTGGTGACATACGTAGTGACAGTGAAATACTGGTCTCGCATCAAATCCTCTGCATATCTACCAAGCTGCAGAAACTCTCGGGTGTACTCCTCTACAGATCGATCACCATGAGAAATGCTGGTCAGACGGAGACGATAGCTCATACGGAGAGGCTCTGGACAGAATCTCCTCAAAAATCACTCTCTGAACTGAGCCCAGGTCATCGTCATCATATAGGGTTGGATCATCTGAATAAACCAGTCTAGGGCTAGTCCCTCGATAGATAACTCAACGATCATAATCTGCTGGTACTCAGTGTGAGCAGTCCGAGTCTAAGTCTCGATCGCGTGTAAAAAGTCTAATGGATCGGAAGTCCCATCGAAAGCAATCCTACCAACTCTAGCATAAAACAAAGCTGCCTCAGGGTCAGACATACCCTGCTGATAGGCAGGCTGAACAAGCTGAACAACTAGAGGCACAGGAACATCAAACTCAGGCTCAACAGGCTCCTCGTCCTGTAACTCTCTTTGCCTACGGCGACCTGCCGCTCCCCGAGGTCTACCTCTGCCACGACCTCTATGTCTAACTAGCTGCTCATGAGGTAAAACCTCATCCTGAAAAGACTCATCATCCTCTGCCTCAACGACTGGTGGAGTGACACGTGCTCACCTCCTCATTCTGAAAACACAACAGAATGATTCAGATAAAATAGACAACGGAGGAATATCACATAAAACTAAAGCAAGGAATACTTATCAAGACATACTCGAACCTAATTCACTATAGTAGTTACCAAAAGAAAACACAACTCTGAAAACTAGGGCCACAACTCACACAACTAAGCCCTGACACAGAACTCTGCTCTGATACCAACTTTGTCATGACCCAAAATAGGGGCCATGACCGGCACTAGGGAATGGGAACTCTTTCAAATTCGAAACCCGTAGCAAGCCTAAAAATAAAATAAAACATGCAATAGTAATAACAACAGTATGTAATGTAGCGAAAATAAAAATCATAAATGTCACAATAACATTTGCACCAGTTGGATTTAAATCAAAACCATATCTCATATATATATATAAACTCTTTTAATACAAATCCGATTCAAATATAATACAACATCTCTTTAACAATTTAATGACTACTGCAGTGTCTAGATAAAATAAAACTCAAGACTCAGATAAGCAGTTTACACAAAGAAGCCAGGGCGGAAGAAATCCGGCGTACAGGCCTACTACTGAGGTCTGAAGATGATGACTCTCCTAAAAAATTAGTCAACAGAGCGGAGTCAGACCTCACTGAGTGAATTACTATAATATATATACATGCATACTAAATGACAATTCATACAATCATCAGTATATATCTAATAGGTATATATACAGGCAAATACACACAGATGCAATAAAATCATTTTTATATATTTTTATTGGAAATCACAGTTCATGAAGGATCAAATAAAACCCTATAATATCGCAACCTCAATACAGTGTTAGACAACACTCTAGCCATACAGGCTCACTTATTCCAATATATGAACACTTGATCCATTTAGACAGTAGACTGGCCCCGAGACACTAAGTCAACTGAGCTCCAGCAGTCTGACTGTCAGTGTGATTGGCCCTGAGACACTTGGTCAACCGAGCTTCAACAATCACACTCCCAAATCATATCTCACACATCAAATAATCAAATTCAATCAATGTCCACAAATGGTTAGTAATATAGCCTAAATGCTATAAGCGTACCGATACGTACTCGGTCCTAGTGCTGCCCACTAGGTAGCACGTTCTATTGATATCCTTCATTAATAAATATAAAACATTCATTCACAAATCAATGATGCATGAATTTAAATAAAATAACAATATAAACCATATATATACTGGAAATATACCAAAAGTAAACCAGGTATATTTCGGGTATATATACGTCGAATAAATCTAATTAAATTACAAAATAAGCTAGAAATGTATTTAAAAACATTTTAGACATAAATGGTTAATAAAGCATGCATATAATTTAATATATACCAAAAATAAACCAAAAGTAAACTAAAAATAAACTTAAATAATAATCAAACCATTTATGCATATTTAATCAAAATAAAACATACATTTCTAAATCATGCACCCTAAAACATATATATATAGCATAGTAACTCACACTCAGTGCGCTCCTCGAGATGGATCTGACGGGCCTGGTCCACTAGGCCTCGGTCTCGGTGCAACTAAACAAATAAAAATAACAGACATCAGGATAAACCTAATAGAAAATCCTAAAAACTCGATCTAGAATATTAGACACAGAATCAGAATTAGGGTTCGACAGGACATCACGTTTTATAAGAATTCTACTAAAAATTCGGCAGAACCTCCCCTGTAAAATGGACATCTCTCTACTCAAAGAGTAGAGCCGACCCTACAAAGAAACACACTTCGAAAAACAAGCACAACAACTCATCCACAAGCCCTCGATCGGACTCCAAACTACAGTTTACTGACCGGGGTCCACAAACACAGAACAATTATAAAAATACTAAAAATTCCCTTATATCACAGAAATACATTTAATAAGTAGAAATTACATAATTAGCCTTAAAACACAGTAAAAACCGATAAAAACTCATTTAATTAGAAAAATCGTATATTATATATATAATCAAAAATAATTCACGAAAAAATAGTTTTAATTAGTTAAAAATACCAAATAATTTGTAGAAATCATTTTTATACCTTAAATAACTATTAAAACCAATTAAATTACATTTTTAGCCAATTTTGTGTAAAATTACCAAAATACCCCTATATATATAAATATACTAAAATTACTCCAAAAATCATATAATTATCCAAAATTAATTTTCTCAACATATTTATCAATAATATCAATAAATAAACTCAATTAACTAATTAATTTCAATTAAAAACACAATTAACCTAATTTTCCAAAAATTCCATAAATTAATTAAATTCAAATTAAATACATAGAAATTCATAAAAATTACAAATAAATTCCTATAATTCATTTCAACACCTATATTTATCATAAAACACAATTTCATAATTTAATTAATTAATTTTCGAAAATTAGAAAATAATATTAAAATATTCAAAAATACCCAAAAATCAAAATAATCTCCAAAAATTCTACAATACATGTAGATTAAGCTACTATGATCAAAATTTGTTAAGGGACTTTTCATGAATCAAACAATTAAAATTTCAAAAATTTAAAAACCCTAAAATGGCCGAATTGAAGATATAGTTCAAACCTCATCAACCACTTGATTTCAGGCCAAAAGGAGCTTAGAATAGGGACCACCGGAGCTCAAGGAGTCGATGAAGATTGGCTATGCGTGAAATGGTGGCCGGAATCGTGGTCGACGACGAAGAGCTCAACTTACTGCCATCGCGGATTTCGGGCGTTCCAGCGGGCTTCCGGCGGCCTACTCACGTCGGAGAGGAAGAGGAAGGAAGGGGGAGGAGGTTGGCGGCAGCTGGTGGTGGCAAAAGGCGGTCCGGTGAGGTGGAACGGGAGGCGCAGTGAGGGTAGGCGTCGGGAGAGAAGAAGGAAGAGGGAGGGGCAATTCGGTAATTTGGCAAAAATTTTGATTTTCAACTATATATATGTATATATATATATACTTTATACTATATATTAAAATAATATTAAATTACACACATTAAATATACACCACACACATATAATTTAATATTTTAAATAATTTAATACTAAATAAAATAATTAAATAACAATAAACTAATAAATAAATAATATAATATTAGGGTAATTAATCAAACCCTAATTAAATAAATAAGTACACATATATACGGTGTTTAGTATTTTAAAAATATATATGAGTTCATGCAAGTCCGTAAATCTATTTAAAATAATTAATAGTAAATTATTTACGTGAAAATTTTCCCGAAAATACAAGTCCTGGGAAAATTTTACGTAAAACACTTTAAATAATATACAATAATTAAAATAGGTTTTAAATACATATCAACTCGTAAAAATATCATAATATATATACAAAAATTATTAACACTGCATATCTCTATGAAATATTAAAACATTTAAAAACACGGGATATTACAAATAATAATAATAATTTGCAACCTCATTTCCTTCTCTTTAAGATGAATGGCATTTTAGCTGCCATGCAACATCAAAAAAAAAATCCTAAACTTAAATTAGCTAATATCACATTTATACTTTGTATGCACATATATTCATAGAAGGTTAACATTGAATATGATAAAACATCAAATATTAGTTAGCATTTCAATTCATCTTGGAATAGTCCTAACACTAAATTCTAACATGGAATTAGATAGACATCAAAAACAAGGCCAAGCTGCATTCTCACCTTTGAGTCATCTACCAAAGATATGCAACACGAAAGCAAGCTCATGATTTAATCATAACTTTTCAGTTTTGGCAAATGTAGATATATATATATAATCCATGATCGAATACTTTTAAAAAAAGTAAATTATGAAAACACCCAGTAATCTAAAAGAGGAAACAAAATATTGCATAAAATAAAATTAAAATAAATTAAAGAAGTATGCCTTTTCAAGAACTGGATTCCAACTTCTATATAAAAATTTACTAAATACCTATTATTCTAAAGCTTCCATTATGTAGCTACTATTCAATAAATGTATCTACTATTTAGAGTTGAGTGCTCTGATGTCTAAACTCTCTAGATATTGCATGTCACACTCACTTTACTAGCTGATGACTAGCTGAATAGCTGGCTAGGCTAGCTAACCCTTATATTGTTTATGATCCCTAAAAAATGATGTCTAATGTCTATATGCTTGGTCTTAAAGCATTTAATGGGATGTTTTCTAAGATTTATAGCACTAGTATTATCATATTTAATTAAAATATAGTCAACTTCAATGCTATAGTCCCTAAGTTGCTTTTTTCCATAAGACTTGTGAGTAACAATAACTAGCCCCCATATACTTAGCTTTGGCAGTGGACAAGGTAATAGAAACTTTTTTCTTGCTAAAAAAAAAAACTAAGTAATTTCCTAAGAATTGAAAATTTTTGAAAGTGCTCTTTCCATCTAGCAAGCTACTTATAAAATTCACATCTGAATAACTAATCAAATCAAATAAAGAGCTCTTAGGTTACCAAATTCCTAAATGTAATGTTCCACTAAGATATTTAAAAATTCTCTTAATAGCATTCAAATGAGATTCTCTATGACAATTTTAAAATCTAACAAACAAGCATGTAGCAAACATAATATTTGGCCTACTTATGATTAAGTAAAGAAGACTTTCGATTGTACCTCTAAAGCGTTTTTCATCAACCAGTTTGCCATTCTCATCCTTGTTGATTTTGGTTATGCTGCTCATTAGATTCTTGCTTAAGTTAGATCCATCCATGCCAAATATCTTAAGAATGTCTCTTGTGTACTTGGTTTGATCGATGAAGATCCCATCTTTGCATTGTTTGATATGTAATCTGAGGAAGAATTTGAGTCACCCATCATACTCATATCAAATTCTCCTTGCCTTAGCTTAGAAATTTCCTCACACATGTAATGATTAGTAGCATAAAATATAATGTCATCAATATATATTTGAACACTGAGTAAATCACGCTTGGATTTATTTATGAAAAGTGTAGTGTCAACTTTTTCTTTAAAGATACCTTTCTTTAGTAATAAGTTGCTCAACCTTTCATACCAAGCTCTTAAAGCTTATTTCAATCCATATAATTCCTTTGAAAGCTTAAACACATTATTAGGAAAATCAAAGTTTTCAAAACCCAGAGGTTGTTTAATACAAACCTTCCCTTTAATGAAACCATTTAAAAATGCACTTTTAATATCCATTTGAAATTTTTTGAAATCCATGAATGATGCAAATGCAAGTAGCATTCTAATAGCTTTTAACCTTGCAACGGGGGCAAAAGTTTCATCATAATTAATGCCTTCCTCTTTATTATAACCTTTAGCTACTAGTCTAACTTTGTCCCTAGTTATGACACCTTGTTCATCCATCTTATTTCTAGACACCCATTTGGTGCCTATAATAGGATGATGTTTAGGCCTATGAACAAAAGTGCAAACCTTGTTTCTCTTAAATTGATTTAACACTTCTTACAAGGAATCAAAATTCATCACTAAAAGCATCTCCAACATTTTTGGGTTCAATTTAAGAGATGAATGCTAAATTGATAATAGATTTGAGTTAAGATCTAGCAATTACTCTTTTTGTAGTATCACCTATGATAACATCTTAAGGATATGGTTTCTTAAATTGCCACTCCTTTAGAAGTTCATCCTTTAAGGTGGGTTGAGGCATCTCCTCATTTGCTTCCTTGCTGGGACCTTCAAGTTTTAAAGGCTTGCTAGCATTTTCGCCTTGTGTATCCATATCTATAAGGTCATCTCATATCATCAACACTACATACATCCTTTCTAGGATCAAGTGGGTTAGATTCATTAAATACAACATGCATAGATTCCTCAACTACTAGAGTTCTCTTATTAAAGACTCTATATGCTTTGCTAGAGGTAGCATAGCCTAGGAAAATTCCCTCATCGGCTTTAGAGTCAAATTTCCTAAGATTTTCCATGGTGTTTAACATAAAGCACTTGCATCCAAATACTCTAAGATATGAGATTTTAGGCTTTCTATTATTCCAAAGCTCATAAGAGGTTTTGCTCAAAATTTTCCTTTTAAAGACTCTTTTTGCTATATAGCATGAGTTGCTAACAACTTTCACCCAAAAGAATAAATGCAAATTATACTTATGGAGTATAGTTCTAGCCATTTCCACTAGATCCCTATTATTCCTTTCAACTACCTGATTTTTTTGAGAAGTTTTAGGAGAAGAAAAAGTATATGAAATGTGATTTTCATTGTAAAAGGTTTTAAAGAATTCATTTTCAAATTCGGTTCCATGATCACTTTTAATAGTTCAAATGTAAAAATCTTTTTCTTTTTAGACTCTTTTTGAAAAACTTTCAAATGCTTTAGAGCATCATTCTTATGAGTAAGGAAACACACCCAAATGTATCTAGAGTAATCATTAACTAACACATATGTATATTGCATTCCATCCAAACTAGCAACTCTAGTAGGTCCAAACAAATCCATATGAATAAGTTCAAGTGGCTTATTACTATAAATAAGGATTGAGGGTTACCAATTTTAAATAATATAAAAATATTTTTATTATAATTATAATTATTTTATAATATAGAAAATTGTATTTATATTTTAATTTAAAATATTAGAAATTAAAATAAGTAAATTTATTTTTTTCAGTAAAAATATTAAAAGTGATAAGTATTAAAAAATTAAAAAAAGTGTGAATGTTAGAAATATAAAACTTTAGGAATTAAAAAGAAATAATTTGTGTTAAAAAATTGACATAAGGATTTAAAATTTTCAACCCATGAAGTACGAAAGTCTAGATATATAAAATGAAACTTGAGAGGTTTAAAGCTAAAAATGTAGAAAGTTTAGGGGGATGTGTAGTGACTGATATTTTAAATAATATAAGTATATTTTAGGATATGCAGTGTTAATAAAAATTTTAATTATATAAATATATATATATATATATATATATATATATATATATATATATATATATTAATTGTGTATATTTTCATTTTTTTTTATTTTAAAAGCTTTATTTACGTAAAATAATTTATTTGGGGCTTCTATTATTTGAAAATATTAAAGTTATTAATAATACTATTGTCACTATTATTATTATTATTATTATTATTATTATTATTATTATTATTATCATCATCATCATCATCATCATCATCATCATCATCATCATCATCATCATCATCATCATCATCATTTCATTATTATTAGCATGCATGTACATTATTTTATTTTAATTGTCGTTATCTTTAAATAGAATTATTATTATTATTTCTATTGTTATATATAATTATTTTAAACTAGGGTTATTTTATTATTGTTATGTGTATATGTGTGTGTTATATATGTGTGTGTATGTGTGTGTATGTGTGTGTGTGTGTGTGTGTATATATATATATATATATATTATTATTATTATTATGTAATTATTATTATTATCATTTCATTATTATTAGCATGCATGTACATTTTTTTATTTTAATTGTCATTATCTTTAAATAGAATTATTATTATTATTATTATTATTATTATTATTATTATTATTTTAAACTAGGATTATTTTATTATTGTTTTGTGTGTGTGTGTGTGTATATATATATATATATATATATATATATCTAATGGTCAAAAAGCTCATCAAACCGGTCAAACCCACCTCTCTCTTTCTTTCTCTCTTTTTATCACACCATTCTTTTCCTTCTTTCCCTGTCTTTATGCTTCAACTAGCAGTGCCACCACCACTCAGCCACCAGACCACCATCTTTACCACCACCAGCTTGCTTCCTCTCTTCTTATTGTCCTTACACTGAAGCCATCCATCCAACCTCCCTTCCTCTTCGTGTAAGGGACAGCAATGCTCCTTTCAGCCTCTGTCATGCAACGTCAAGCTCCTCCACCTCTTGCAGCCACTAAAGATAGCAGTAGCTCCAGCTTCCAGTGACAGCTCTACCTTCCTTTGTCCATAGGTTCCAGCTTCGGTAAAGGATAGAGGTTAGTTTAGTTAGAGTTTTTGAGTTGGTTTCTTGGTTGATTTAGGTTGTTTGCTAGTTGATTTTGTTAGTTAGTGTGTGATTTTCATGATTCAAGTTTCAATTTAAATTTTTGGTTAATTGGTATATATTTGTTTATTTATCCAGAATATATATATATATTAGGTTAATTTTTGGGTTGATTCATATATATAGTAGTTGATTTTAAATTATTTTAGTTGATTTTAATTATGGGGATATAAAAACAATTTATGTTAATTAATATAATATTTATGAAGTTTTGAATAATTAATTTTAGGTACTTTAAGTATTATGTATATTTTTTTATGGGTGAAATTTGAATTAATTAGTGTTAGTAATTTTAGTATTAATAAAATAATTTTTATAAATTATTTACTATTTTAACTAGTTAATACTAATTTTCAAAAATTATATTCAAATAATATATTATTTATTATTTTGGTGATTAAATGGATTTTAAATTAATTTTATTATAATTAAGCTATTTGAATAATTAAATGTGAATCTGACTATTTTATGTTGAATATTTGGAAAATTGGATTTTTATATAATTATATAAATTATTATGAAAAATATTTATATTTAATGTTTTGATGTTTAAATAAATTATATTGTGATTTATTATTTATTTTTATGGATTTTTAATAATTTTAATATATTATTATTTAATATTTATTTTATCTCGAATTGTGAACCTCGGTTGGGAATTGTGCAGTTCGGGTCCTAACCCGAGGTTTTGAGCTATTGTGAAGTTTAGAAGTGCATTTGCTTGTAGGATTGACTCTACTTCTGTAAAGGGATGTTCGTTTTACAAAGGAGACTCTATCAAATTTTTGGTAGAGTTCTCGTAAAACGTGACATTGGGTCAATCCTAAGTTTGAATTCTAGGTTCGAGTCAAGTCTTCCTTAGAAATTCTAGAAGTTAGATTTTCTACTTTCTGATAGTCATTTTTATTTTCTGTCTTTTAGCTGCCCCTTCGGTTGTTTCTATCAGTCAAGGTCAGACATGACGTAGCAGAGGAGTGCATCCATCTTATAAGTTAATATTCGATTTGCATGTCGAGTTTTCAAATTAAATACATAATTTTTTTTATGAATTTAAATTTATGAGATTCAAGTCGGTATTCTTTATATGATATTGCATGAATATAGTTGATTTATTTTATTTTTATTTATTGTAATTTTCCTTGTTTTATGTATCTTCATTTATTTTAAATAAACTATAGTAAAACGGGTTACCTAATGGGTTTCATCAAGACCGTGTGCACACCAGTAAAAGATTGGGTTACATTGATTATATTACTAGGGCTGAAGGTCTAGTGATGCTTTACTCTCAGACACCGCCAGTAATATGATAATTAGTTAGATTGATTCATACTGGGGCCAAAGGTCTAGTGATGCTTTGCTCTCAGACACCGCCAATGATATTGGATTAAGTGACGTGACTACGACTATGCATCCTAATGATACTTTGCTCTTGGGATCTGGCAATCTTGGATATAAGTAAGTCGATTGGCTGTTAGAATTTAGGACTAGGGTTCTACCTAGTTTTTATACTATAATGTTTTAAAAGCATTTTTTAAAAAAAATTATTCCTCCTTTGAAAAATGAATTTCTTATATGTATATTAAATGATTTGAATTAAATTATTAATATACTATATTTTCATAAAAACCTATTTTAAAGGAGATTTTCAAATCGAATTCATTTTTTTATTGGCTTACTCAGTGAGGTTTGACTCCCCTCAACTTATTTTCTTTTTCAGGAGTTTGGAAGTTTTTTGTTAAACCTACTTCCCTACGCTGAGTAGCTTCCTTATCGGCTATTTTATGTAGGTCTATATAGTTTGTGCTTGTAATAGTATTGTGTACCATAATAGAGAAATTGTATAGCTACATACTTTAATTTGGATATTATGTATTTGGGATTTATGCACTAAGATATTATTTTGTATAACTGATTATTACTATATTATGCATGAGGATGGTATGGTCTATTTAAATTGAGAAAAATCAGTTTGATAATGTGCATCATGATTTAATTATTGCATTGTAAAGTTTTAAAGGTGAAATGTTTCACGTTTTTCTTTTAAGGCTTACTACGGGTTTCAGTAGTTTTAAATTTTCTCATTCCTTAGTACCGGTCACATGTTCCCTGGGTTCTGGTCGTGACAAGATGAATATGGATTTTGACAATTTTTAATTCTTATACATAAATTTAGTAGAATTTTATATTATTAAATCAACCCATTAAAGTCTAGTTTGCTTAAAATGGATGATTTACTATCCTATCATAGGATTAAGGGGATGTTTGGTTTACCTGTTGGGATGCAACTATTAGTTGTTTACTTCCCAATAGCTATAATAACCTATTTGATTAATTTTTTTGAAAATGAGTTGGTAGCTATTAAATACATAAACAGTACCAGTTCATAAAAGCTCCAATTTGGAGCTTTTCACCAACAGCTCTCATATATTCAAATAAAATTATTTAATTAGCCTCATCAATTTAAATATAATTACTTAAATATTCTTATCTCTTTAAATTAAACTAATAGTTATATTTTTATATGTTAATTTTTTCCTTTATATATACATGCACACATAAAAAAATATAAAATTTATATTAGTATTATATAATTTTATTACATTTAAGCATATATATATATACACACACACACACAAACACAAAATATATTATTATTACTACTACTACATTTAAGCATATTATTTTCAATATTTAAAAATTATAAAAGTAAAATTTTTATGAATATTAATATGTATAATGAAATACAATTTAAATATAAATAAATAAATTATAATAAATGTAAAATTTTAAAATCTCTGAAACTTAATTAATATCTATGATAGTCATTTAACACAAAAACATCAATAGTTGTAAATGATTTCACCAAATACATAACATTAATAAGCTATCAGCTATCAGCTATCAACAAGCAACTAACAATTATCAGCAACAATTTAACCAAACAGGGCATTAATAGAGGTTGTAAGTTCAATCCCGCACTTTTCATTATCTCCTTTTAAAAGTTCTAATAAAAGAAAATTGTTTAAAAAGAAAAAAAAAATCAATTAAATAATCAATACACACACACATGGGGATTGTTATATCATGGACCCCTATCCATAATGCAATAAGGACACACATGTGTCAATGAAATACACATTTTTTCTTCTTTTTTTTCACATTAACATCTATTTTTTTTTTAACACTACATCAGTTCTATCATAATATATACATAAGTTGATAATGTTTGGGCTTGAACTAAAAACAATTAGTTGATAAAGTTTTTGTCTATCTATCCATAAGTTATATTCATTGACCTTCAAATGTTGATCCATTGATGTTCACTTGCTAGTTCATTAGCCTTCACCTACATATTTGTTGGTCTTTTAACCTGCAGGTTCAATGATCTTCGCCTCCATATTCATTGATTTTTACTTGCATATTCACTGACATTTACCTGCATATTAATTAATATCTTCATTTTATTTTTAATCGAATGAAAAAAAAAATATTTATCAAAGAATTATTTTTTTATTTTATTAATTAAAGTCTTTGAATTTAATTTTTTGTTCATAATTTTAGTCAAAATAAAAAATTTTATTCATTAAAAAATTATTTAATTATTTATTTTTTAATTATAATAAATAGAATTTTACTTGTACTTTTATTTTAGTTAAATATTTTCAGTTTATTATTTAAATAATGTAGGTTCATGTAATATCCCGAATTTTTAAATATTTTAATACTGCATCGGGATATGCAGTGTTAATAATTTTTGTATATATTTATGATATTTCATGAGTTGTTATTTAATAAAAATTAATTTTTATTATTTTATGTTATTTTAAGTATTTTACGTAAAATTTTCCCGGGACTTGCATTTTTTGGGTAATTTTCACGTAAATAATTTACTATTAATTATTTTAATTAGATTTATGAACTTGCATGAACTCATATATATTTTTAAAATACTAAATAACGTATATTTGTGTAATTATTTATTTAATTAGGATTTAATTAATTATCCTAATATTTTATTATTTATTAATTAGTTTTATTGTTATTTAATTATTTTTATTTAGTATTAAATTATTAAAATATTAAATTATATATGTGTGGTGGGTAATTTTTCCAAGTATTATATTAATATATTGTACTATAATATATATTAATATTATAAATGTATACTGTACTATATATTAATATATAATGTACTATATATATATATATATATATATATATATATATATATATATATATGTTTTATTTTTTTTCTTTTCTTTTGTTTTCCTTTCTCTTCTATTTCCTTCTCCTTCCCCCGACAACCCATCCCCTCACCCTCGCCGTCCGATCACCGGCCGTCAGAGTGCCTCCCTTGCGTGTCGCCGTCCTCCTCCGCTGCCTCGCCACTCCGGTCGTCTTCCCCGGCGTCGGCCAACTTGTTTTCTTCCATTTTTGACCGAAAGTCCCATTTTCTTCATAACTCACTATTCCGGTCACCAACTTCCTTTATTCTGGTGTTTTTGGACTCCCCTGAAGCCATAGAAGATGATTCCAAGCTTTGCTTAAGCTCAAAACTTGATTTGGTAAGGTTTTTGTCAATTTTTTAATTTCGGCCATAAATGATTTTTGAAATTTTTTGAGCTTCAAACGATTGATTCATGAAAAGTCCCTTAATAAATTTTGATCCTAATAGCTTAATATACTTTTTTAATTTTTGTAGAATTTTTGGGAATTATTTTGATTTTTGGGTATTTTTGAATATTTTATTATTATTATTTTCTAATTTTCGAAAATTAATTAAATAAATTATGAAATTGTGTTTTATGATAAATATAGGTGTTGAAATGAATTATAGAAATTTATTTGGAATTTTTATGAATTTCTATGTATTTATTTTGAATTTAATTAGGTTTATGTAATTTTGGAAAATTAGGTTAATTGTGTTTTTAAATGAATTTAATTGGTTAATTGAGTTTAATTATTGATATTATTGATAAAAATGTTGAGAAAATTAATTTTGGATAATTATATTATTTTTGGTGAATTTTTGGAGTAATTTTAGTATATATATATATATATATATATATATATATATATATATATATATGGGTATTTTGGTAATTTTATCCTAAATTGACTAAAAATGTAATTAAATTGGTTTTAATAGTTATTTAAGGTATAAAAATGATTTCTACAAATTATTTAGTATTTTTAACTAATTAAAACTATTTTTCATAAATTATTTTCAATTATATATATAATATACGATTTTTCTAATAAAATGAATTTTTATCGGTTTTTACTGTGTTTAGGGGTTAATTATGTAATTTCTACTTATAAAATGTATTTCTGTGATATAAGGGTATTTTTGGTATTTTTATATTCTTTTGTGGATTGTGGACCCCGGTCGGTAGACTGTAGTTTGGAGTCCGACCGAGGGATTGTGGATGTGTTTCTGTGTCTATTTTTCAAAGTGTGTTTCTTTGCAGGGCCGGCTCTACTCTTTGATTAGAGAGATGTCCATTTTACAGGGGAGGTTCTACTGAATTTTCGATAGAATTCTCGTAAAACGTGATGTCTGATCGAACTCTAATTTTGATTCTATGTCTAATATTCTAGATCGAGTTTCTAGGATTTTTTGTTAGGTTTATTCTGATGCCCGTTATTTATTATTTGTTTAGTTGCACCAAGATCGAGGCCTAGTGGACCAGGCCCGTCGGACCCATCTCGAAGAGCGCACTAAGTGTGAGTTACTATTTTATATATATGTGCTCTAGGGTGCATGATTTTAGAAATATATGTTTTATTTTGATAAATATGCATAAATGGTTTAATTATTACTTAAGTTTATTTTTAGTTTATCTTTGGTTTATTTTCAGTATATTTTCTGTTTATTTATCACAGTTAAATAAAATACAGTGCAGCGGAAATAAAAATCATAAATATCACAATAACATTTCCACCAACTGAATTTAAATCAAATATTCATCTCATATATATATTAACTCTTTTAATACAAATCTAGTTCAAATATAATACAACATCTCTTTAACAATTAATGACTACTGCAGTGTCTAGATAAAATAAACTCAAGACTCAGATAAGCAGTTTACACAAAGAAGCCGGGGTGGAAGAAATCTGGCGTACAGGCCTGCTATTGAGGTATGAGGAAGATGACTCTCCTGAAAAATAGTCAACGGAGGGGAGTCAGACCTCACTGAGTGAATTACTATAGTATATATACATGCATACTAAATGACAATGCATGCAGTCAACAGTATATATCTAATATGTATATATACAGGCAAATACACACAGATGCAGTAAAATCATTTTATATATCTTATTGAAAATCATCGTTTATGAAGGATCACATAGAACCCTAGAATATCGCAACCTCAAAAACAATGTTAGACAACACTCTAGCCATACAGGCTCACTTATTCCAAATATATTCACTTATTCCATTTAGATAGTATACTGGCCCCGAGACACTAAGTCAACTGAGCTCCAGCAGTCTGACTGTCAGTGTGATTGGCCCCAAGACACTTAGTCAACCGAGCTCCAGCAATCACACTCCCAAATCATATCACACATCAAATATTCATATCCAATCAATATCCACAATCTGGTTAGTAATATAGCCTAAATGCTATAAGCGTACCGGTACGTACTCGGTCCTAGTGCTGCCCACTAGGTAGCACGTTCTATCGATATCCTTCATTATTAAATATAAAACATACATTCACAAATCAATGATGCATGAATTTAAATAAATAACAATATAAACCATATATATACTGAAAATATACCAAAAGTAACCCAGGTATATTTCGAGTATATATACATCGAATAAATCCAATCAAATTATAAATTAAGCTAGAAATATATTTAAAAATATTTTAAATATAATTTATCAATAAAACATGCATATAATTTAATATATACCAAAAATAAACTAAAAATATACTTAAATACTAATCAAATTATTATGCATATTCAATTAAAATAAAACATACATTTCTAAATCATGCACCCTAAGCATATATATATAAAATAGTAACTCACACTTAGTGCGCTCCTCGAGATGGGTCCGACGGGCCTGGTCCACTAGGCCTCGGTCTCGGCGCAACTAAACAAACAATAAGGACAGAAATCAAAATAAACCTAACAGAAAATCCTAGAACTCGATCTAGAATATTAAACATAGAATCGAAATTAGGGTTCGACCGGATATCACGTTTTTCGAGAATTCTACCAAAAATTCGGCAGAACCTCCCCTGTAAAATGGAAATCTCTCTACTCAAAGAGTAGAGCTGACCCTGCAAAGAAATACACTTCAAAAAACAGGCTCAACCACTCATCCACAACCCCTTGGTCGGACTCCAAACTACAGTCTACCGACCAGGGTCCACAAACACAGAATAATATAAAAACACCAAAAATATCCTTATATCATAGAAATTCATTTTGTACGTAAAAATTACATAATTAACCTTTAAACACATTAAAAACCGATAAAAACTCATTTTATTAGTAAAATCGTATATTATATATATAATTGAAAATAATTCATGAAAAATAGTTTTAATTAGTTAAAAATACTAAATAATGTGTAGAAATCATTTTTATACCTTAAATAACTATTAAAACCAATTAAATTACATTTTCAGCCAATTTCATGTAAAATTACCAAAATGCCCCTATATATATAAATATACTAAAATTACTCCAAAAATTTACCAAAAATAGTATAATTATCCAAAATTAATTTTCTCAACATATTTATCAATAATATTAATAATTGAACTCAATTAACCAATTAAATTCAATTAAAAACACAATTAACCTAATTTTCCCAAAATTACATAAACTCAAATAATTCAAAATAAATACATAGAAATTCATAAAAATTAAAAATAAATTCCTATAATTCATTTAAACACCTATAATTATCATAAAACACAATTTCATAATTTAATTAATTAATTTCCGAAAATTAGAAAATAATATTAAAATATTCAAAAATACCTAAAAATCCAAACAATCTCTAAAAATTCTAAAAAAATTTCAGACATGTAGATTAAGCTACTAGGATCAACATTTGTGAAGGAATTTTTCATGAATCAATCAAATTGAAGTTCAAAAAATTCAAGAACCCTAATAGGCCGAATTCGAAAAATCGAAACCTAAGCAAATCAAGACCATTTCAAGTGAAACAAAGCTTGGAATCACACTCAATGGATCTCAAGGAGAAGAAAGAGACTGGCGGTGTCGAAAATGGTGGCCGAAAATATCATGAACGATGGTGGCCAAAGTTTCGGCTTCTCCGGCCAAAATCGATCTCCAGACGCCGGAAACGGCTGCAACAGGCGGCGAGGAAGGCTAAGGAAGGTGGTGGCACGCCGGACAGCACACCAATGGCAAGAAATCAGCGTGACAGGAGGCGTAACGGCGATGGGGATGGTCGGGGTTGAAGGAGGAACGAGAGGGGCAATTTTGTAAATAAGTTAAACTTTATAATTTGTTAATATATTAAATGTATATATGTATATATATATATATACTTTATACTATATAATAAAATAATATTAAATTACACACATTAAATATACACCATACACTTATAATTTAATATTTTAAAATTTAATACTCCTAAAAATAATTAAATAATATCAAAACCAATTAATAAATAATAAAATATTAGGGTAATTAATTAACCCTAATTAATTATATAAATACACATATATATTTTATTTAGTAATTTAAAAATATATATGAGTTCATGAAAGTCCGTAAATCTATTTAAAATAATTAATAGTAAATTATTTACGTGAAAATTTCCCCAAAAATGCAAGTCCCGGGAAAATTTTACGTAAAGCACTTTAAATAATACACAATAATTAAAATAGGTTTTAAATACATATCAACTCGTAAAAATATCATAATATATATACAAAAATTATTAACACTGCATATCTCGATGCAGTATTAAAATATTTAAAAACACGGGATATTACAGTCTTCCCCCCTTACAAGAATTCGTCCCCGAATTCCAGAAAGAAAATGATCATAAAATCAAGAATGGAAGAGATACGGGTAAGAAGCTCGCATAGCTTCAGTCTCCCACGTATGCTCCTCAACTCTGTTGCTACACTATAGAACCTTGACCATCGGAATCTGCTTCGACCGCAACTGTCAAACTTGATAGTCAACGATCGCCACAGGTTCTTCCACAAACGTCAAATCTTCACTCACTTCTACACTGTCAGGCTAAAACACTTGTGAAGGGTCTGAGATATACTTCCTCAACATCGAGATATGAAATACTGGATGCACTTGTGACATACTCGGAGGCAAATCCAACCGATATGCAACAGTGCCAACTCTCTCCAGAATCTCAAACGGTCCGATATATCTCGGTGCTAACTTACCTTTCCTACCAAATCTCATCATACCCTTCATCGGAGATACCTTCAGAAAAATAAAATCTCTGACCTGAAACTTCACATCTCTGCGCCTAGGATCCGCATAACTCTTCTGTTTGCTAACTGCGGTCTCTAATCTGCGCTTAATCATGACGACTTTCTCCGCAGCATCCTGAACCATCTCAGGTCCAGTCAAAGCTCTCTCACCAATCTCATCCTAACTCAAAGGGGATCTACACTTCCTCCCATACAATGCCTCATATGGTGCCATGCCAATACTGCTATGGTAGCTATTATTATATGCAAACTCAACGAGTGGCAAATGATCATCCCAGCTACCTCCCAAATCTAAGACATACATCCTCAACATATCTTCTAGTGTCTAGATCATCCTCTCAGACTGACCATCTATCTGAGGATGAAAAGCAGTACTGAAGTCCAACTTAATGCCCATCACTTCCTGCAACTTCTGCCAAAAACTCTGTCCGATAAAATGGACACAGGTACTCTATGAAGGCACACGATATGCTTCACATACAGCTTCGCCAATCTAGCTATAGAATATGTGGCTTTCACAGGCAAGAAATGTACAGACTTCATCAACCTGTCTATAATCACCCAGATGGAATCATATCCATCCTTCGAATGAGGTAATCCAACCACAAAATCCATAGCTATCCTTTCCCACTTCCACTCGGGAATAGGAAGAGGCTGAAGCTTCCCAGAAGGCTTCTGATGTTCGGCTTTCACTTGCTGACACGTCAAGCACTTAGCAACATAATCAGCGACATCCTTCTTCAATCCATCCCACCATTATAAATCTCTAATACTGTGGTACATCTTAGTAACTCCCGGATGTACGCTATAGGCTGTAGAATGTGCTTCCTCTAGGATCTCTTCTCTCAAATCATCCACATCAGGAACACACAATCTACCACTGATCCACAACACACCATCATCATCAAGTGTGAAATTAGTGAACTTCCCTGCTCGAACATTCTCTGCAAGCTCTTCTAGAATAGGATCTCGGCTCTGAGCTGCTTTAATCCTATCCCTCAGTACAGATCGTACTTTAAACTGAGCTAGCAGTCCACCTGATCTACTGATCTTCATCATCAGACCTTGATCCACCAACAGATGCAACTCCTGGATCAATGGTCTCCTCTCAACACTGATGTGAGCAAGATTGCCTGAGGACTTTCTACTCAAGGCATCTGCTACCACATTAGCTTTACCCGGATGATATAATATCTCACAATCATAATCCTTCAATAGCTCCAACCATCTCCTCTGCCTCAGATTCAGATCTTGCTGTTGGAAAATGTACTTAAGGCTCTTGTGATCAGTAAATATCTCACAAGTCACCCCGTACAGATAATGTCTCCAAATCTTAAGAGCAAAGATCACTGCAGCCATTTCTAGGTCATGTGTAGGATAGTTCTGCTCATGCTTCTTCAACTGCCTTGAAGCATAGGCTACTACCCTTCCATTCTGCATCAACACACAACCAAGGCCAACTCTAGAGGCATCACAATAAACTGTGAACTTGTCCACACTATTAGGCAAAGCTAACACTAGCGCTGTGGTCAACTTTTCCTTCAACAACTGGAAACTATTCTCACAAGCTTCTGACCACTCGAATCTAACATTCTTCTGAGTCAAGCGAGTCATAGGGGCTGCTATTCTGGAGAAATCCTACACAAACCGCCTATAATACCCGATTAAACCTAGAAAACTATGAATCTCAGTAACAGAAGTCGATCTAGGCCACTCAGACACTACCTCAATCTTTTGTGGATCAACCTGAATACCTTCTTTAGACACTACGTGTCCAAGAAAAGAAACACTCTCCATCCAGAAATCACACTTTGAGAATTTAGCATAAAGATGATGATCTCTCAGTGTCTGCAGTACAATCCTCAAGTGATATACATGCTCCTCCATACTCCTTGAATAAACCAGTATATCATCAATGAAGACTACCACAAATTGATCCACATATGGTCTGAATACCCTGTTCATCAGGTCCATAAAAGCTGCTGGTGCATTAGTCAAACCAAAAGACATCACCAGAAACTCATAATGGCCATATCGAGTGCGGAATGTCATCTTAGGAACATCGGCTTCACTAATCCGTAGCTGATGATAACCCGACCTCAAGTCGATCTTGGAAAAGAACTGTGCACCTTGTAGCTGATCAAACAAGTCATCTATCCTCGGGAGGGGATACTTGTTCTTCACTGTCACCTTATTCAATTCTCTGTAGTCAATGCACAGTCTCAGGGTACCATCCTTCTTCTTCATAAACAGGACTAGTGCACCCCAAGGAGAAACACTGGGTCTGATGAAACCCTTATCCAACAACTCTTACAACTGCTCCTTCAACTCTTTTAACTCTGCAGGAGCCATTCTGTAGGGTGGCATAGATATAGGAGTAGTGCCTAGAACCACATCTATACAAAACTCAATCTCTCTATAAGGTGGTAAACCTGGCAACTCCTTAGGAAAAACATCAGGAAACTCACAAGCAACAGGAACATCCGTGAGTGACAACTTCTCCACTGAAGTATCCCTGACCAATGCCAAATATCCCTGACAACCTTTCCTCAATAACTTCCTAGCCGTAATAGCAGAAATAAGAGTCTGAGGTGCTGAACTCCTATCACCAACAAACTTAAAATCTTCTTCACCAGGAATTCTGAAAGTCACCTCTTTATTCCTGCAATCTACCATGGCATAGTGCTGAGATAACCAATCCATTCCCAGAATAACATCAAACTCCATCACATCCAACAAAATCAAATCAGCGGGTAATTCTCTATCTCCCATGAGAACTGGACAATGAGAAAGAACAATATCGGTGTCCAAGGAATCGCTCAGAGGAGTGGCAACAGACAAAGGAAAAGCCATCCTCGAAGCTTGCCAATAAGATTTGGAAGCAAAAACAGGAGAAACAAATGAATGCGTGGCACCTGGATCAAACAAAACCTATGCATCCAGGTAACAAACAAAAACAATACATGCCATGACTGCATTGGATGCTTAAGCATCCTACTGAGTGAGATGGAAGACTCTGGCCTGTCCTCGACCTCCCTGCTGACTGGTAGAAGCCTGGCCAACACCTCTGGCACCTCCTCTAGTACCTCTACCATGACTCTGCTGTGGAACAAACTGAGTGGAACTCTGATGCTGAGCTGGTGGTAACTGAAATGGCACGGGTGCAGCACTAGCAATCGACTGCTGTGGGAATCGTAAAATCTGCGGCTGCTGATACCCGGAATAAGGAAATGATCTGGCAAAATGTCCTTTCTGCCCGCATCTAAAGCATGTCAGTGGTGTCAGATAACACAGTCCCTGATGGACTCTACCGCAAGTTTGGCATACACTGGCAGCTGATCCAGAACTACGACCACTGCTACTGCTCAAAGCACTTGACCCGAATCTGAATGGTCTACGCTGAACTCCACGGCCATGTCTACTGCTCTGATGCACTCGCTGCTGCTGCCTCTGACTCTGTTGAGTCGGACCTCGTTACTGACTACTCGAGCCAACATGAAAACTCGAGTATGGAGTAGCCTGCAATCCACTCGAATTAACTCCCAGCTGGTAATAATCAGGCATCGCTCCTTGCCTAACTAGCCTAAGCTCAATCTCCTTAGCCAACTCAATCACAGATTCCAGAGTAAGGCCTGCTGTAGGCATACCAGCAAAAGCAGAACCCAAACCAGTAACGTAGGTAGTGACCGCGAAGTACTGGTCTTGCATCAGATCCTCTGCATATTTACCCAAACGAAGAAACTCTTGGGTGTACTCCTCTACAGATCGATCACCGCGAGAAATGCTGGTCAGCCGGAGACGATAACTTATACGGAGAGGCTCTGGACAAAATCTCCTCATAAATCGCTCTCTGAACTGAGCCCAAGTCATCATCATCATATAAGGCTGGATCATCTGAATAAACCAATCTAGGGCTGGTCCCTCAATAGAAAACTCGACGATCATGATCTGCTAGTACTCGGTATGAGCAGTTCAAGTCCGAGTCTCGATCGTGTGCAGAAAGTCTAACGGATCAGAAGTCCTATCAAACGCAATCCTGCCAACTCGGGCATAGAACAAAGCTGCCTCAAGGTTAGACATACCCTGTTGATAGGCAGGCTGAACAGCGGAACAACTAGAGGTACAGGAACATCAAACTCATGCTCTACAGGCTCCTCATCCTGTAACTCTCTCTGCCTATGGTGACCTGCTGCTCCTCGAGGTCTACCTCTTCCATGACCTCTACGTCTAACTGGCTGCTCAGGAGGTAAAACCTCATCCTGAAAAGATTCATCATCCTCGGCCTCAACGACCGGTGGAGCGACACGCGCTCGCCTCCTCATTCTGAAAGGACAAACGAAAAGATTCAAATAAAACAGACAACGGAGGAATAACGTAGAAAACTAAAGCAAGGAATACTTATCAAGACATACTCGAACCTAATTCACTGCAGTAGTTACCAAAAGAAAACAAAATTCTAAAAACTAGGGCCACAACTCACACAACTAAGACCTGACACAGAACTCTGCTCTGATACCAACTTTGTCACGACCCAAAACAGGGGCCATGACCGGCGCTAGGGAACGGGAATTCTTTCGAATCCTGAACCTGTAGCAAGCCTAAAAAAATAAAATAAAACATGCAATAATAATAATAATAATATCACAGTTAAATAAAATACAGTGCAGCGGAAATAAAAATCATAAATATCACAATAACATTTCCACCAACTGCATTTAAATCAAATACTCATCTCATATATATATTAACTCTTTTAATACAAATCCAGTTCAAATATAATACAACATCTCTTTAACAATTAATGACTACTACAGTGTCTAGATAAAATAAACCCAAGACTCAGATAAGCAGTTTACACAAAGAAGTCGGGGCAAAAGAAATCCGACGTACAGGCCTGCTACTGAGGTCTGAGGAAGATGACTCTCCTGAAAAATAGTCAACGGAGGGGAGTCAGACCTCACTGAGTGAATTACTATAGTATATATACATGCATACTAAATGACAATGCATGCAGTCAACAGTATATATCTAATATGTATATATACAGGCAAATACACACAGATGCAGTAAAATCATTTTATATATCTTATTGAAAATCATCGTTTATGAAGGATCACATAGAACCCTAGAATATTGCAACCTCAAAAACAGTGTTAGACAACACTCTAGCCATACAGGCTCACTTATTCCAAATGTATTCACTTATTCCGTTTAGACAGTAGACTGGCCCCGAGACACTAAGTCAACCGAGCTCCAGCAGTCTGACTGTCGATGTGATTGCCCCAAGACATTTGGTCAACCGAGCTCCAGCAATCACACTCCCAAATCATATCACACATCAAATATTCATATCCAATCAATATCCACAATCTGGTTTGTAATATAGCCTAAATGCTATAAGCGTACCGGTACGTACTCGGTCCTAGTGTTGCCCACTAGGTAGCACGTTCTATCGATATCCTTCATTATTAAATATAAAACATACATTCACAAATCAATGATGCATGAATTTAAATAAAATAACAATATAAACCATATATATATTGGAAATACACCAAAAGTAACCCAGGTATATTTCGAGTATATATACGTCGAATAAATCCAATCAAATTATAAATTAAGCTAGAAATATATTTAAAAACATTTTAAATATAATTTATCAATAAAACATGCATATAATTTAATATATACCAAAAATAAACTAAAAATATACTTAAATACTAATCAAATTATTATGCATATTCAATTAAAATAAAACATACATTTCTAAATCATGAACCCTAAGCATATATATATATATATAATAGTAACTCACACTTAGTGCGCTCCTCGAGATGGGTCCGATGGGCCTGGTCCACTAGGCCTCGATCTCGACGCAACTAAACAAACAATAAGGATAGAAATAAGAATAAACCTAACAGAAAATCCTAGAACTCGATCTAGAATATTAAACACAAAATCAAAATTAGGGTTCGACCGGATATCATGTTTTACGAGAATTCTACCAAAAATTTGGTAGAACCTCCCTTGTAAAATGGAAATCTCTCTACTCAAAGAGTAGAGCTGACCCTGCAAAGAAATACACTTCAAAAAACAGGCTCAACCACTCATCTACAACCCCTCGGTTGGACTCTAAACTACAGTCTACCGACCGGGGTCCACAAACACAGAATAATATAAAAACACCAAAAATACCCTTATATCATAGAAATTCATTTTATACATAGAAATTACATAATTAACCTTTGAACACATTAAAAACCGATAAAAACTCATTTTATTAGTAAAATCATATATTATATATATAATTGAAAATAATTCACGAAAAATAGTTTTAATTAGTTAAAAATACTAAATAATGTGTAGAAATCATTTTTATACCTTAAATAACTATTAAAACCAATTAAATTACATTTTTAGCCAATTTCATATAAAATTACCAAAATGCCCCTATATATATAAATATACTAAAATTACTCCAAAAATTCATGAAAAATAGTATAATTATCCAAAATTAATTTTCTTAACATATTTATCAATAATATTAATAATTAAACTCAATTAACCAATTAAATTCAATTAAAAACACAATTAACCTAATTTTCCCAAAATTACATAAACTTAAATAAATCAAAATAAATACATAGAAGTTCATAAAAATTCCAAATAAATTCCTATAATTCATTTCAACACCTATAATTATCATAAAACACAATTTCATAATTTAATTAATTAATTTCCGAAAATTAGAAAATAATATTAAAATATTCAAAAATACCCAAAAATCCAAATAATCTCCAAAAATTCTAAAAAAAATTCACACATATATATTAAGCTACTAGGATCAAAATTTGTGAAGGAATTTTTCATGAATAAATCAAATTGATGTTCAAAAAATTCAAGAACCCTAATAGGCCGAATTCGAAAAATTGAAACCTAAGCAAATCAAGACCATTTCAAGTGAAAAAAAGCTTGGAATCACACTCACTAGATCTCAAGGATAAGAAAGAGACTGGCGGTGTCAAAAATGGTGGCTGGAAACGTCGTGAACGACGGTGGCCAAAGTTTCGGCTTCTCCGGCCAAAATCGATATCCATACGCTGGAAACGGCTGCAACAGGCAGCGAGGAAGGCTGAGGAAGGTGGTGGCACGCCGGAAGGCACACCAATAGCAAGAAATCGACATGATAGGCGGCGGAACGACGATGGGGATGGTCGGGGTTGAAGGAGGAACGGGAGGGGCAGTTTTATAAATAAGTTAAACTTTATAATTTGTTAATATATTAAATGTATATATGTATATATATATAATTTATACTATATAATAAAATAATATTAAATTACACACATTAAATATACACCACACACTTATAATTTAATATTTTAAAATTTAATACTCCTAAAAATAATTAAATAATATCAAAACCAATTAATAAATAATAAAATATTAGGATAATTAATTAACCCTAATTAATTAAATAAATACACATATATATTTTATTTAGTAATTTAAAAATATATATGAGTTCATGCAAGTCCGTAAATCTATTTAAAATAATTAATAGTAAATTATTTACGTGAAAATTTCCCCGAAAATGCAAGTCTCGGAAAAATTTTTCGTAAAGCACTTTAAATAATACACAATAATTAAAATAGGTTTTAAATACATATCAACTCGTAAAAATATCATAATATATATACAAAAATTATTAACACTGCATATCCCGATGTAGTATTAAAATATTTAAAAACACGGGATATTACAATTTTAAACTATATGCATGTCTTATTAATGAATTATGCTTAAAATGTTTTTGAATATATTTCTAGCTTATTTTGTAATTGTATTGGAGTTATTTGACGTATATATACTCGAAATATACCTGGTTTACTTTTGGTATATTTCTAGTATATATATGGTTATCGTTGCTATTATATTTAAATTCATGCATCATTTATTTTTATGAATGTATGTTTTATATATTAATGAAGGATATCAATAGAACATGATACCTAGTGGGCAGCACTAGGACCGAGTACGTACCGGTACGCTTATAGCATTTAGGCTATATTACTAACCAGTTTGAGGATATTAATTGGATTTGATTTGTCTGATGTATGATATGATGTGGGAGTGTGATTGCTGGAGCTCGGTTGACCAAGTGTCTCGGGGCCAATCACACTGACAGTCAGACTGCTGGAGCTCGGTTGACTTAGTGTCTCGGGGCCAGTCTACTGTCCAAATGGAACAAGTGAATATATTGGAATAAGTGAGCCTGTATGGCTAGAGTGTTGTCTAACACTGTCTTGAGGTTGCGATTTTCTAAGGTTCTATTTGATATAAATTGTGAACTTCAGTAAAAATATATATATAATGATTTTATTGCATTTGTGTGTATTTGCCTGTATATATATGTAATATCCCGTATTTTTAAATATTTTTACACTGTACCGGGATATGCAGTGTTAATAATTTTTGTATATATACTATGATAGTTTTACGAGTTGATGTGTATTTAAAACCTATTTTAATTATTATGTATTATTTAAATCCTTTACGTAAAATTTTCTCGAGACTTTCATTTTTAGGGAAATTTTCACGTAAATAATTTATTATTAATTATTTTAAATATATTTACGGACTTGCATGAACTCATACATATTTTTAAATTACTAAATAAAGCCTATGTGTGTATATATTTATTTAATTAGGGTTTAATATTACCCTAATACTTTATTAATTATTTATTAGTTTTATTGTTATTTAATTCTTTTTATTTATTATAAATTATTAAAATATTTAGTGTGTGGTGTATATTTAATGTGTGTAATTTAATATTATTTTAATATATATTATAAAGTATATATATATATATATATATACACACATAATACATTAAAAACCAAAAATTTTGGAAAATTACATTTTTGCCCCGATTTCTCTCTTCTCCCTCCCGACCATTTCCCTCGCCGTCCGACGCCTGTAACTATCGATTTCTCACTGTTGGTGTGTCGTCCGGTGTGTCACCACCTTCTCCAGCCTTCCTCGCCGCCCGTAGCAGCGGATTCCGGCGCCTGGAAGCCATTTTTGGGCGGAGAAGCCGAAAGTCGAGCCACCATCGATCACGACGATTCCGGCAACCATTTTCGACACCGCCGGTCTCTTTCTTCTCCTTGAGCTCCGGTGAGTGTGATTCTAGCTTTGCTTTGAACTTAAATGGTCTTGATTTGCTTAGGTTTTGAATTTTCCAATTCGGTCATATTAGGGTTTCTGATTTTTTTGAGCTACTAATTGATTGATTCATGAAAAATCCCTTCACAAATGTTGACCCTAGTAGCTTAATATACATGTATGAATTTTTGTGGAATTTTTGGAGATTTTTTGGATTTTTGGGTATTTTTGAATATTTTAATATTATTTTCTAATTTTCGGAAATTAATTATTTAAATTATGAAATTGTGTTTTATGGTTAAATTAGGTGTTGAAATGAATTATAGGAATTTATTTGGAATTTTTATGAATTTCTATGTATTTATTTTGAATTATTGAAGTTTATGTAATTTAGGAAATTAGGTTAATTGTGTTTTTAATTGAAATTAATTAGTGAATTGAGTTTAATTATTGATATTATTGATAAATATGTTAAGAAAATTAATTTTGGATAATTATACTGTAATATCCCGTGTTTTTAAAATATTTTTATACTGTACCGGGATATGCAGTGTTAATAATTTCTGTATATTATATGATATTTTTACGAGATAATATGTATTTAAAACCTATTTTAATTACTGTGTATTATTTCCAGTGTTTTACGTAAAATTTTCCCGGGACTTGCATTTTCGGGGAAATTTTCACGTAAACAATGCATTATTAATTATTTTAAATGTATTTTCGGACTTGCATGAACTCATACGTATTTTTAAAATACTAAATAAAGACTATGTGTGTATATACTTATTTAATTAGGGTTTAATATTGTCACGACCCAAAACAGGGGCCATGACCGGCGCTAGGGAACGGGAATTCTTTCGAATCCGGAACCCGTAGCAAGCCTAAAAATAAAATAAATCATGCCATAATAACAGTAACCATATTATATGCAACGGAAATAAAAAAAATCATAATATCATAATATCATTTCACATCAACCGGATTTAAATCAAATCCCATCTCATCTCATAAATATATAATCTTTAATACAAATCCAGTTTCAATATACAATACATCTCTTTAAAATAAAATACATGAAATCCAATACTTTAATTCACAACTACTGCAGTGTCTAGATAAAATAAATAAGAATCAAGTAGATAATTTACACAAAGAAGTTGGGGCGGAAGAAATCCGGCGTATCGACCTGCTACTGAGGTCTGAGGATGTTGACTCTCCTGAAAAAAATAGTCAACGGAGGGGAGTCAGACCTCACTGAGTGAATTACTATAATATATATACATACACACTAAGTGATAATGCATACAGTCAACAGTATATATATAATATGTATATATACAGGCAATTGCACATAGATGCAATAAAATCATTTTATATATTTTATCTGAAAACATCTTTTATGAAGGATCACATAGAACCCTAGAATGACGCAACCTCAGAAAATAGTGTTAAACAACACTCTGGCCATACAGGCTCACTTAATCCAAATATATCCACTTAATCCATTTAGACAGTAGACTGGCCCCGAGACACTAAGTCAACCGAGCTCCAGCAGTCTGACTGCCAGTGTGATTGGCCCCGAGACACTTGGTCAACCGAGCTCCAGCAATCACACCCAAACCACATCTCACATATCGATAATCATAATCAAATCAATATCCACAAATAAGTCAGTATTATAGCCTAAAGCTATAGGCGCACCGGTACGTACTCGGTCCTAGTGCTGCCCACTAGGTAGCATGTTCTATTGATATCCTTCATCATTAAATATAAAACATTCATTCACAAAAATAAATGATGCATGAATTTCAATAAAATAACAACATAAACCATATATATACCGAAAATATACCAAACATAAACCAGGTATATTTCGAGTATATATATATCAAATAAATCCAATCAAATTATAAATTAAGTTGGAAATATATTTAAAAACATTTTAAATATATTTTATTTACAAAACATGCATATAATTTATTATATACCAAAAATAAACCAAAAATATACTTAATGTAAACTTAAGAAATAATCAAATTATTTATGCATATTTAATCAACATAAAACATGCATTTCTAAATCATGCATCCTAAGCATATATATATAGTATAGTAACTCACCTAATGCGCTCCACGAGACGGGTCCGATGGGCCTGGTCCACTAGCCCTCGGTCTCGGCGCAACTAAACAAGCAATAAATAATCGACATCAGAATAAATCCTAACAGAAATCCTAGAATTCAATCTAGAGTATTAAAATACGAAAACAGAATTAGGGTTCGACTGGATATCACGTTTTACGAGAATTCTACCGAAAATCTGGCAGAACCTACCCAGTAAAACGGACATCTCTCTACTCAAAAGAGTAGAGCCGACCCTGCAAAGAAATAAACTTCGAAAAATAAGCTCAACACAATCAAAATCCCACGGTCGGACTCCAAACTACAGTCCACCGACCGGGGTCCACAAACACAGAATAATTCCAGATATACCAAAAGTATCCTTAAATCACAGAAATACATTTTATACGTAGAAATTACATAATTAACCTTGTAACACTGTAAAAACTGATAAAAACTCATTTTATTAGAAAAACCGTATATTATATATATAATTGAAAATAATTCCCGAAAAATAGTTTTAATTAGTTAAAAATACCAAATATTTTGTAGAAATCATTTTTATACCTTAAATAATTATTAAAACCAATTAAATTACATTTTTAGCCAATTTAGGGTAAAATTACCAAAATACCCTTATATATATTAATATACTTAAATTACTTCAAAAATTCACCAAAAATCATACAATTATCCAAAATTAATTTTCTCAACATATTTATCAATAATATAAATAATTAAACTCAATTAACCAATTAAATTCAATTTAAAACACAATTAACCTAATTTCTCAAAATCACATAAACTTCAATAATTCAAAATAAATACTTAGAAATTCATAAAAATTCCAAATAAATTCCTATAATTCATTTCAACACCTAATTTAACCATAAACTCCAATTTTATAATTTAAATAATTAATTTCCGAAAATTAGAAAATAATATTAAAATATTCAAAAATACCCAAAAATCCAAAAAATCTCCAAAAATTCTACAAAAATTCATACATGTATATTAAGCTACTAGGAACAACATTTGTGAAGGGAGTTTCCATGAATCATCCAATTCGAAGCTCAAAAAAATCGAAAACCCTAATGTGACCGAATTGGAAAAATCAAAACCTAAGCAAATCTAAACCATTTTAGCTCAAAAAAAAGCTAGAATCACACTCACCGGAGCTCAAGGAGAAGAAAGAGACCGACGGTGTCGAAAACGGTGGCCGGAGGAGGGAGAAACGGCGAAGGGAAGATTTCGACCAAAAGAGGGAAAAACGAAGCTGCCGGCGCCGGGGAAAGGAGCTGGAGGCGGCGGAGGACAGCTGGGAACGGCGGTGGCAAGCCGGGAGGCACACCGACGGTAGGTGACCGGAGTTGCAGATGGTGAGGGATGGTGGTGGTCGTCGGGCGCGCACGGGAGAAGAAGAAGAAGAAGAAAAAGAAAAAGGAAAAAGAAAGGAAAGAAAAAGAAAAAGAAAAAGAAAGAAAAAGGAAAAAAAAAGAAAAAAGAAAAATAAAATAATTAAATATTAATAAAATAATAATAATAAAATAATAAATTTTAATAAAATAATAAATTAAATAATTAAATAATAATAAATAAATAAATAATACAATATTAGGGTAATATATATTAAACCCTAATTAAATAAATATTCACACACGGACTTTATTTAATAATTTAAAAATATGCATGAGTTCATGCAAGTCCGAAAATACATTTAAAATAATTAATAATACATTGTTTATGTGAAAATTTCCCCGAAAATGCAAGTCCCGGGAAAATTTTACGTAAAACACTGAAAATAATATACAGTAATTAAAATAGGTTTTAAAATACATAACAACTCATAAAAATATCGTAATATATATACAAAAATTATTGACACTGCATATCCCGGTACAGTGTAAAAATATTTTAAAAACACGGGATATTACAAATATATTACCCTAATATTTTATTATTTGTTTATTCATTTATTGTTATTTAAGTATTTTATTTAATATTAAATTATTAAAATTATTTTTTTATTTTTTTATTATTATTTTAATATTATTTTATTTTTTTCTTTTTTCTTTTTTCTTTTTTATTTCTTTTTTCTTTTCTTTCTTTTTCTTTTCTTTTTCTTTCTTCTTCTTCTTCTTCTTTCCTCCCGCACGCCCGACCACCATTCTTCCTTCCCTCCCTTTCTGCAACTCCGGTCACCTACCGTCGGTGTGCCTCCCGGTTTGCCACCACCGTTCCCAGTCGTCCCCTGCCGCCAGCAGCTCCCTTCCCCGGCACCGGCGAGCTAGTTTCCCTCTTTTGGCCGAAAATCGACCCTTCGCCATTTCTCCCTCCTCCAGCCACCGTTTTCGACACCGCCGGTCTCTTTCTTCTCCTTGAGCTCCGGTGAGTGTGATTCTAGCTTTGGTTTGAGCTAAAATGGTTTAGATTTGTTTAGGTTTTGAATTTTCAATTTCGGTCACATTAGGGTTTTTGATTTTTTTGCGCTTCGAATTGATTGATTCATGAAAACTCCCTTCACAAATGTTGTTCCTAGTAGCTCAATCTGCATGTATGAATTTTTGTGGAATTTTTGGAGATTGTTTGGATTTTTGGGTATTTTTGAATATTTTAATATTATTTTCTAATTTTCGGAAATTAATTATTTAAATTATGAAATTGGAGTTTATGGTTAAATTGGGTGTTGAAATGAATTATAGGAATTTATTTGGAATTTTTATGAATTTCTAAGTATTTATTTTGAATTATTGAAGTTTATGTGATTTTGAGAAATTAGGTTAATTGTGTTTTAAATTGAATTTAATTGGTTAATTGAGTTTAATTATTGATATTATTTATAAATATGTTGAGAAAATTAATTTTGGATAATTGTATAATTTTTGGTGAATTTTTGAAGTAATTTAAGTATATTTATATATATATAGGTATTTTGGTAATTTTACCCTAAATTGGCTAAAAATGTAATTTAATTGGTTTTAATAGTTATTTAAGGTATAAAAATGATTTCTATAAATTATTTGGTATTTTTAACTAATTAAAACTATTTTTCGTGAATTATTTTCAATTATATATATAATATACGGTTTTTCTAATAAAATGAGTTTTTATCGGTTTTTGCTGTGTTTCAAGGTTAATTATGTAATTTCTACCTATAAAATGTATTTCTGTGATTTAAGGATATTTTTGGTATTACTAGAATTGTTCTGTGATTGTGGACCCCGATCGGTGGACTGTAGTTTGGAGTCCGACCGTGGGATTTTGATTGTGTTGAGCTTGTTTTTTCGAAGTGTATTTCTTTGCAGGGTCGGCTCTACTCTTTTGAGTAGAGAGATGTCCATTTTACAGGGGAGGTTCTGTCAGATTTTTGGTAGAATTCTCGTAAAACGTGATATCCAGTTGAACCCTAATTTTTGATTCTGTGTTAAATACTCTAGGTTGAATTCTAGGATTTCTATTAGGTTTATTCTGATGTCGATTATTTATTTCTTGTTTAGTTGCGCCGAGACCGAGGGCTAGTGGACCAGGCCCGTCGGACCTGTCTCGTGGAGCGCATTAGGTGAGTTACTATATATATATATATATATATATATATATATATATATATATATATATATATATATATATATATATATATATATATATGCTTAGGATGCATGATTTAGAAATGCATGTTTTATGTTGATTAAATATGCATAAATAATTTGATTATTTCTTAAGTTTATATTAAGTATATTTTTGGTTTATTTTTGGTATATATTAAATTATATGCATGTTTTGTTAATAAAATATATTTAAAATGTTTTTAAAAATATTTTTAGTTAATTTTTGATTTGATTGGATTTATTTGACGTATATATACTCGAAATATACCTGATTTACTTTTGGTATATTTCTGGTATATATATGGGTTATATTGTTATTTCATTTATATTCATGCATCATATATTTTTGTGAATGAATGTTTTATATTTATTAATGAAGGATATTGATAGAACATGCTACCTAGTGGGCAGCACTAGGACCGAGTACGTACCGGTACGCCTATAGTATTTAGGCTATAATACTAACTTATTTGTGGATATTGATTTGATTATGATTATCGATATGTGAGATGTGGTTTGGGTGTGATTGTTGGAGCTCGGTTGACCAAGTGTCTCGGGGCCAATCACACTGGCAGTCAGACTGCTGGAGCTCGGTTGACTTAGTGTCTCGGGGCCAGTCTACTGTCTAAATGGATTAAGTGGATATATTTGGTATAAGTGAGCCTGTATGGCTAGAGTGTTGTCTAACACTATTTCTGAGGTTGCGATATTCTAGGGTTCTATGTGATCCTTCATAAAAGATGATTTTCAATAAAACATATAAAATGATTTTACTGCATCTGTGTGAATTTGCCTGTATATATACATATTAGATATGTATTGTTGACTGTATGCATTATCATTTAGTGTGTATGTATATATATATTATAGTAATTCACTCAGTGAGGTCTGAATCCCCTCCGTTGACTATTTTTCAGGAGAGTCAACTTCTTCAGACCTCAGTAGCAGGTCGATACGCCGGATTTCTTCCGCCCCGGCTTCTTTATGTAAATTATTTACTTGAGTCTTATTTATTTTATCTAGACACTGCAGTAGTTGTGAATTAAAGTATTGGATTTCATATATTTTATTTTAAAGAGATGTATTGTATATTGAAACTGGATTTGTATTAAAGATTATATATCTGTGAGATGAGATTGGATTTAAATCCAGTTGATGTGAATAATACATTATGATAATATGATTTTTATTTCCGCTGCATATTATATGATTATTGTTATTATTGCATGATTTATTTTATTTTTAGGCTTGCTACGGGTTCCGGATTCGAAAGAATTCCCGTTCCCTAGCACCGGTCATGGCCCCTGTTTTGGGTCGTGACAAAGTTGGTATCAGAGCGGAGTTTTGAGTCAGGGCTTAGTTATGTGAGTTGTGGCCCTAGTTTTCAGAGTTGTGTTTTCTGTTGAACTACTGCAGTGTATTAGGTTCGAGTATGTCTTGATAAGTATTCCTTGCTGTAGTTTTCAGTGTTATTCCTCCGTTGTCTGTTTTGTCTGAATCTTTCCGTTTGTCTTTTCAGTATGAGGAGGCGAGCGCGTGTCGCTCCACCGGTCGTTGAGGCCGAGGATGATGAGTCTTTTCAGGATGAGGTTTTACCTCCTGAGCAGCCAGTTAGACGTAGAGGTCATGGCAGAGGTAGACCTCGAGGAGCGGCAGGTCGCCGTAGGCAGAGAGAGTTACAGGACAAGGAGCCTATTGAGCCTGAGTTTGATGTTCCTGTTCCTCCAATTGTTCAGCCTGTTCAGCCTGCCTATCAGCAGGGTATGTCTGACCCTGAGGCAGCTTTGTTCTATGCCCGAGTTGGCAGGATTGCTTTTGATGGTACTTCTGATCCGTTAGATTTTCTGCACGTGATTGAGACTAGGACTCGGACTGCTCATACCGAGTACCAGCGAATCATGATCGTTGAGTTGTCTGTCGAGGGACCAGCCTTAGATTGGTTCATTCAGATGATTTAGCCTTATATGATGACGATGTCATGGGCTCAGTTTCGAGAGCGGTTTATGAGGAGATTTTATCCAGAGCCTCTTCGTTTGAGCTATCGTCTCCGTCTGACCAATATTTCTCATGGAGATCGATCTGTAGAGGAGTATACCCGAGAGTTTCTTCGTCTGGGTAGATATGCTGAGGATCTGATGCGAGATCAATATTTCATGGTTACTACCTACGTTACTGGTTTGGGTTCAGCTTTTGCTGGTATGCCTACAGCAGGTCTTACTCTGGAGTCTGTGATTAAGTTGGCTAAGGAGATTGAGCTGAGACTAGTTAGGCAGGGAGCGATGCCTGATTATTACCAGCTAGGAGTTCAGTCGAGTGGATCGCAGGCTACTTCATATTCGAGTTTTCATGTTGGTTCGAGTAGTCAGCAGCGAGGTCTGACTCAGCAGAGTCAGAGACAGCAGCAGCGAGTGCATCAGAGCAGTAGACATGGCCGTGGAGGTCAGCGTAGATCATTCAGATTTGGATCAGGTGCTTCGAGCAGCAGTAGTGGTCGTAGTTCTGGATCAGCGACCAGTGTTTGTCAGACATGTGGTAGAGTCCATCAGGGACCATGTTATCTGACACCACTGACATGTTTCAGATGCGGGCAGACAGGACATTTTGCCAGATCGTGTCCTTATTCTAGGTATCAGCAGCAGCAGATTCTGCGATTCCCACAGCAGTCTATTACTAGTGCAGCACCTATGCCATTTCAGTTACCACCAGCTCAGCATCAGAGTTCCACTCAGTTTATTCCACAGCAGAGTCATGGTAGAGGTACTAGAGGAGGTGCCAGAGGTGTTGGCCAGGCTTCTACCAGTCAGCAGGGAGGTCGAGGTCAGGCCAAAGTTTTTCATCTTACTCAGCAGGATGCTCAGGCATCTAATGCAGTCGTGGCAGGTATTGTTTTTATTTGTTACCTGGATGCTTGGGTTTTGTTTGATCCGGGTGCCACGCATTCATTTGTTTCTCCCGTTTTTGCTTCTAAATCTTATTGACAAGCTTCGAGGATGGCTTTTCCTTTGTCTGTTGCCACTCCTCTGAGCGATTCTTTGGATGCCGATATTGTTCTTTTTGGTTGTCCAGTTCTCATGGGAGATAGAGAATTATCCGCCGATTGGATTCTGTTGGATGTGATGGAGTTTGATGTTATTTTGGGAATGGATTGGTTATCTCAGCATTATGCCGTGGTAGATTGCAGGAATAAGGAGGTGACTTTCAGAATTCCTGGTGAAGTAGAGTTTAAGTTTGTGGGTGATAGGAGTTCAGCACCTTAGAATCTTATTTCTGCTATTACGGCTAGGAAGTTATTGAGGAAAGGATGTCAGGGGTTTTTGGCATTGGTCAGGGATACGTCAGTGGAGAAGTTGTCACTCACAGATGTTCCTATTGCTTGTGAGTTTCCTGATGTTTTTCCCGATGAGTTGCCAGGTTTACCACCTCATAGAGAGATTGAGTTCTGTATAGATGTGATTCCAGGTACTACTCCTATATCTATGCCACCCTATCATATGGCTCCTGCAGAGTTGAGAGAGTTGAAGGAACAGTTGCAAGAGTTGTTGGATAAAGGTTTTATCAGACCTAGTGTTTCTCCTTGGGGTGCACTAGTCCTGTTTGTGAAGAAGAAGGATGGTACCCTGAGACTGTGCATTGACTACAGAGAGCTGAATAAGGTGACAGTGAAGAACAAGTATCCTCTCCCGAGGATAGATGATTTGTTTGATCAGCTACAGGGTGCACAGTTCTTTTCTAAGGTTGACTTGAGGTCGAGTTATCATCAGTTGCGGATTTATGAATCCGATGTTCCTAAGACAGCGTTCCGCACTAGATATGGCCATTATGAGTTTCTGGTGATGTCTTTTGGTTTGACTAATGCACCAGCAGCTTTTATGGACCTGATGAACAGAGTATTCAGACCGTATGTGGATCAGTTTGTGGTAGTCTTCATTGATGATATACTAGTATATTCTAGGAGTATAGAAGAGCACGTATATCATTTAAGGATTGTACTACAGACACTGAGAGATCATCAGCTTTATGCTAAATTCTCGAAGTGTGATTTTTGGATGGAGAATGTTTCTTTTCTTGGACACGTAGTGTCTAAAGAAGGTATTCAGGTTGATCCACAGAAGATTGAAGCAGTATCAGAATGGCCTAGACCTACTTCTGTCACAGAGATTCAGAGTTTTCTGGGTTTAACTGGGTATTATAGGCGGTTTATGCAGGATTTTTCTAGAATTGCATCCCCTATGACTCGCTTAACTCATAAGAATGTTAGATTCGAGTGGTCAGAAGCTTGTGAAAATAGCTTTCAGTTGTTGAAGGAGAAGTTGACCACAGCGCCAGTGTTAGCTTTGCCTAATAGTGTGGATAAGTTCACAGTTTACTGTGATGCCTCTAGAATTGGTTTTGGTTGTGTGTTGATGCAGAATGGAAGGGTGATAGCCTATGCTTCGAGGCAGTTGAAGAAGCATGAGCAGAACTATCCTACACATGACCTGGAGATGGCTGTAGTGATTTTTGCTTTGAAGATTTGGAGACATTATTTGTATGGGGTGACTTGTGAGATATTTACTGATCACAAGAGCCTTAAGTACATTTTTCAGCAGCGAGATCTGAATTTGAGGCAGAGAAGATAGTTGGAATTGTTGAAGGACTATGATTGCGAGATTCTTTACCATCCGGGTAAAGCTAATGTGGTAGCAGATGCCTTGAGTAGGAAGTCCTCAGGTAGTCTTGCTCACATCGGTGTTGAGAGAAGACCATTGATCCAGGAATTGCATCTGTTGGTGGATCAAGGTCTGATGATGAAGATTAGTAGATCAGGTGGACTGCTAGCTCAATTTAAAGTGCGATCTGTACTGAGGGATAGGATTAAAGCAGCTCAGAGCCGAGATCCTATTCTAGAAGAGCTTGTAGAGAATGTCAGAGTAGGGAAGTTCACTGATTTCACACTTGATGATGATGGTGTGTTGTGGATCAGTGGTAGATTATGTGTTCCTGATGTGGATGACTTGAGAGAGGAGATTTTAGAGGAAGCACATTCTACAGCCTACAGCGTTCATCCGGGTGTTACTAAGATGTACCACAGTATCAGAGATTTATACTGGTGGGATGGATTGAAGAAGGATGTTGTTGATTATGTTGCTAAGTGTCTGACGTGTCAGCAAGTGAAAGCTGAGCATCAGAAGCCTTCTAGGAAGCTTCAGCCTCTTCCTATTCCCGAGTGGAAGTGGGAAAGGATAGCTATGGATTGTGTGGTCGGTTTACCTCGTTCGAAGGATGGATACGATTCCATCTGGGTGATCGTAGACAGGTTGACGAAGCTTGCACATTTCTTGCCTGTGAAAGCCACATATTCAGTTGCTAGATTGGCGAAGTTGTATGTGAAGCATATCGTATGCCTTCATGGAGTACCTGTGTCCATTGTGTCAGATAGAGGTTCGGTATTTACTTCTCATTTTTGGCAGAAGTTACAGGAAGCGATGGGCACTAGATTGGATTTCAATACTGCTTTTCATCCTCAGACAGATGGCCAGTCTAAGAGGACGATCCAGACACTGGAAGATATGTTGAGGATGTGTGTCCTGGATTTGGGAGGTAGCTGGGATGATCATTTATCGCTTGTTGAGTTTGCATATAATAACAGCTACCATAGCAGTTTTGGCATGGCATCGTATGAGGCGTTGTATGGAAGGAAGTGTAGATCCCCGTTGAGTTGGGATGAGATTGGTGAGAGAGCTTTGACTGGACCAAAGATGGTTCAGGATGCTGCAGAGAAGGTCGCCATGATTAAACGAAGATTAGAGACAGCAGTTAGCAGACAGAAGAGTTACGCAGATCCTAGGCGCAGAGATGTGGAGTTTCAGGTTGGAGATTTTGTTTTTCTGAAGGTATCTCCGATGAAGGGTGTGATGAGATTTGGCAGGAAGGGTAAGTTAGCACCGAGATACATTGGACCGTTTGAGATTCTGGAGAGAGTTGGCACTGTTGCATATCGGTTAGATTTGCCTTCGAGTATGTCACAGGTGCATCCAGTGTTTCATATCTCGATGTTGAGGAAGTATATCTCAGACCCTTCTCACGTGTTGCAACCTGACAATATAGAAGTGAGTAAAGATTTGACGTTTGTGGAAGAACCTGTGGCGATCGTTGATTATCAAGTTCGATAGTTGCGATCGAAGCAGATTCCGATGGTCAAGGTTCTATGGCGTAGCGATAGAGTCGAAGAGCATACGTGGGAGACTGAAGCTGAGATGCGAGCTTCTTACCCGTATCTCTTTCCTTCCTGATTCTGTAATCTTTTCTTTTTAGAATTCGGGGACGAATTCTTATAAGGGGGGAAGACTGTAATATCCCGTGTTTTTAAAATATTTTTACACTGTACTGGGATATGCAGTGTTAATAATTTTTGTATATTATATGATATTTTTACGAGTTAATATGTATTTAAAACCTATTTTAATTACTGTGTATTATTTCCAGTGTTTTACGTAAAATTTTCCCGGGACTTGCATTTTCGGGGAAATTTTCACGTAAATAATGCATTATTAATTATTTTAAATGTATTTTCGGACTTGCATGAACTCATACGTATTTTTAAAATACTAAATAAAGACTATGTGTGTATATACTTATTTAATTAGGGTTTAATATATTACCCTAATATTTTATTATTTGTTTATTCATTTATTGTTGTTTAAGTATTTTATTTAATATTAAATTATTAAAATTATTTTTTTTATTTTTATTATTATTTTAATATTATTTTATTTATTTTATTTTTTTTTCTTTTTTCTTTTCTTTCTTTTTCTTTTCTTTTTCTTTCTTCTTCTTCTTCTTCTTTCCTCCCGCGCGCCTGACCACCATTCTTCCTTCCCTCCCGCTGCAACTCTGGTCACCTATCGTCGGTGTGCCTCCCGGCTTGCCACCGCCGTTCCCAGCCATCCCCCGCCGCCAGCAACTCCCTTCCCCGGCGTCGGCGAGCTAGTTTCCTTCTTGTGGCCGAAAATCGACCCTTCGCCGTTTCTCCCTCCTCCGGCCACCGTTTTTGACACCGCTGGTCTCTTTCTTCTCCTTGAGCTCCGGTGAGTGTGATTCTAGCTTTGGTTTAAGCTAAAATGGTTTAGATTTGCTTAGGTTTCGAATTTTCAATTTCGAATTTGCTAAAATGGTTTTTGATTTTTTTGAGCTTCGAATTGATTGATTCATGAAAACTCCCTTCATAAATGTTGTTCCTAGTAGCTCAATCTATAGGTATGAATTTTTGTGGAATTTTTGGAGATTTTTTGGATTTTTGGGTATTTTTGAATATTTTAATATTATTTTCTAATTTTCGGAAATTAATTATTTAAATTATGAAATTGGAGTTTATGGTTAAATTGGGTGTTGAAATGAATTATAGGAATTTATTTGGAATTTTTATGAATTTCTAAGTATTTATTTTGAATTATTGAAGTTTATGTGATTTTGAGAAATTAGGTTAATTGTGTTTTAAATTGAATTGAATTGGTTAATTGAGTTTAATTATTGATATTATTGATAAATATGTTGAGAAAATTAATTCTGGATAATTTTATAATTTTTGGTGAATTTTTGAAGTAATTTAAGTATATTTATATATATAGGGGTATTTTGGTAATTTTACCCTAAATTGGCTAAAAATGTAATTTAATTGGTTTTAATAGTTATTTAAGGTATAAAAATGATTTCTATAAATTATTTGGTATTTTTAACTAATTAAAACTATTTTTCGTGAATTATTTTCAATTATATATAATATACGGTTTTTCTAATAAAATGAGTTTTTATCGGTTTTTACTGTGTTTCAAGGTTAATTATGTAATTTATACCTATAAAATGTATTTCTGTGATTTAAGGATATTTTTGGTATTACCATAATTGTTCTGTGATTGTGGACCCCGGTCGGTGGACTGTAGTTTGGAGTCCGACCGTGGGATTTTGATTGTGTTGAGCTTGTTTTTTTGAAGTGTATTTCTTTGCAGGGTCGGCTCTACTCTTTTGAGTAGAGAGATGTCTGTTTTACAGGGGAGGTTCTGCCGGATTTTTGGTAGAATTCTCGTAAAACGTGATATCCAGTCGAACCCTAATTTTTGATTCTGTGTTAAATACTCTAGGTTGAATTCTAGGATTTCTATTAGGTTTATTCTGATGTCGATTATTTATTTCTTGTTTAGTTGCGCCAAGACCGAGGGCTAGTGGACCAGGCCCGTCGGACCTGTCTTTTGGAGCGCATTAGGTGAGTTACTATATTTTATATATATATATATGCTTAGGATGCATGATTTAGAAATGCATGTTTTATGTTGATTAAATATGCATAAATAATTTGATTATTTCTTAAGTTTATATTAAGTATATTTTTGGTTTATTTTTGGTATATATTAAATTATATGCATGTTTTGTTAATAAAATATATTTAAAATGTTTTTAAATATATTTTTAGTTAATTTATGATTTGATTGGATTTATTTGACGTATATATACTCGAAATATACCTGGTTTACTTTTGGTATATTTCTGGTATATATATGGGTTATATTGTTATTTCATTTATATTCATGCATCATATATTTTTGTGAATGAATGTTTTATATTTATTAATGAAGGATATCGATAGAACGTGCTACCTAGTGGGCAGCACTAAGACCGAGTACGTACCGGTATGCCTATAGTGTTTAGGCTATAATACTAACTTATTTGCGGATATTGATTTGATTATGATTATCGATATGTGAGATGTGGTTTGGGTGTGATTGCTGGAGCTCGGTTGACCAAGTGTCTCGGGGCCAATCACACTGGCAGTCAGACTGCTGGAGCTCGGTTGACTTAGTGTCTCGGGGCCAGTCTACTGTCTAAATGGATTAAGTGGATATATTTGGTATAAGTGAGCTTGTATGGCTAGAGTGTTGTCTAACACTATTTCTGAGGTTGCGATATTCTAGGGTTCTATGTGATCCTTCATAAAAGATGATTTTCAATAAAACATATAAAATGATTTTACTACATCTGTGTGAATTTGCTTGTATATATACATATTAGATATGTATTGTTGACTGTATGCATTATCATTTAGTGTGTATGTATATATATATTATAGTAATTCACTCAGTGAGGTCTGACTCCCCTCCGTTGACTATTTTTCAGGAGAGTCAACTTCTTCAGATCTCAGTAGCAGGTCGATACGTCGGATTTCTTCCGCCCCGGCTTCTTTGTGTAAATTATTTACTTGAATCTTATTTATTTTATCTAGACACTGCAGTAGTTGTGAATTAAAGTATTGGATTTCATATATTTTATTTTAAAGAGATGTATTGTATATTGAAACTGGATTTGTATTAAAGATTATATATCTATGAGATGAGATTGGATTTAAATCCAGTTGATGTGAATAATACATTATGATAATATGATTTTTATTTCCGCTGCATATTATATGATTATTGTTATTATTGCATGATTTATTTTATTTTTAGGCTTGCTACGGGTTCCGAATTCGAAAGAATTCCCGTTCCCTAGCGCCGGTCATGGCCCCTGTTTTGGGTCATGACATATACTATTTTTGGTGAATTTTTGAAGTAATTTTAGTATATTTATATATATAGGGGTATTTTGGTAATTTTACACAAAATTGGCTAAAAATGTAATTTAATTGGTTTTAATAGTTATTTATGGTATAAAAATGATTTCTACAAATTATTTGGTATTTTTAACTAATTAAAACTATTTTTTCATGAATTATTTTCAATTATATATATAAAATACGATTTTACTAATAAAATGAGTTTTTATCGGTTTTTATTGTGTTTAAAGGTTAATTATGTAATTTATACTTATAAAATGTATTTCTATGTTATAAAGGTATTTTTGGTATTTCTGAATTGTTCTGTGTTTGTGGACCCCGGTCGGTAGACTGTAGTTTGGAGTCCGACCGAGGGGTTGTGGTTGAGTGTTGAGCTTGTTTTTTTAAAGTGTGTTTCTTTGCAGGGTCGGCTCTACTCTTTGAGTAGAGAGATGTTCGTTTTACAGTGGAGGTTCTGTCGAATTTTTGGTAGAATTCTCGTAAAACGTGATGTCCGGTCGAACCCTAATTCTATTTATGTGATTAATACTCTAGATCGAATTCTAGGATTTCTATTAGGGTTATTATGATGTCTATTATTTATTGTTTATTTAGTTGCACCGAGACCGAGGGCTAGTGGATCAGGCCCATCGGATCCATCTCGTGGAGCGCACTAGGGTGAGTTACTATTTTATATATATATGCTTAGGATGCATGATTTAGAAATATACGTTTTATTTTGATTAAAATGCATAAATAATGTGATTTGTATATAAGTATATTTTTGGTATATTTTTGGTAAATAATAAATTGTATACATGTTTTGTTAATAAATTATATTTAAAATGTTTTTAAATATATTTCTAATTTAAATTGTAATTTAATTGGATTTATTTAGCATATATATACTCGAAATATACCTGGTTTACTTTTGGTATATTTCCAGTATATATGTGGTTTATATTGTTATTCTATTTAATTTTATGCATCATTTATTATGAATGAATGTTTTATAATTATTAATGAAGGATATCGATAGAACGTGCTACCTAGTGGGCAGCACTAGGACCCAGTACGTATCGGTACGCCTATAGTATTTAGGCTATATTAGTAACCATTTGTGGGTATTGATGGAATATGATTATTTGATGTGTGAGATGTGATTTGGGTGTGATTGTTGGAGCTCGATTGACCAAGTGTCTCGGGGCCAATCACACTGGCAGTCCGACTACTGGAGCTCGGTTGACTTAGTGTCTCGGGGCCAGTCTACTGTCTAAATGGATTAAGTGGATATATTTGGATTAAGTGAGCCTGTATGGCTAAAGTGTTTTCTAACACTATTTTGAGGTTACGATATTATAGGGTTCTATTTGATCCTTCATAACCAGTGGTTTTCAGACAAAATATATAAAAATGAATTTCTTGCATCTGTGTGTATTGCCTGTATATACACATATTAGATATATACTGTTGATTGTATGCATTGTCATTTAGCATCCATGTATATATATTATAGTAATTCACTCAGTGAGGTCTGACTCCCCTCCGTTGATAATTTTTCAGGAGAGTCAACATCTTCAGACCTCAGTAGCAGGCCTATACGTCGGATTTCTTCCGCCTCGGCTTCTTTGTGTAAAATGCTTACTTGAGTCTTATTTTTATAATCTAGACACTGTAGTAGTTGTAAATTAATCGTGGGATTTTATGTATTTTAATCATGTGAGATATTGTATTATATTTGAACTGGATTTGTATTTAAAAGATTTATATATATAAGATGAGATTTAATTTAAATCCAGTTGGTGAAAATACTATTGTGATATTTATGATCTTCATTTCTGCCGCATTTGATATTGTTATTATTATTATTGCATGTTTTATTTTATTTTTAGGCTTGCTACGGGTTCCGGATTCGAAAGAATTCCCGTTCCCTAGCGCCGGTCATGGCCCCTATTTTGGGTCATGACAAAGTTGGTATCAAAGCGGAGTTCTGTTTCAGGGCTTAGTTTTGTGAGTCATGGCCCTAGTTTTCAGAGTTGTGTTTTCTATTGAACTACTGCAGTGAATTAGGTTCGAGTATGTCTTGATAAGTATTCCTTGCTTAGTATTCCGCATTATTCCTCCGTTGTCTATTTTGTTTGAATCTTTCCGTTTGTCTTTTCAGAATGAGGAGGCGAGCGCGTGTCGCTCCATCGGTCGTTGAGGCCGAGGATGATGAGTCTTTTCAGGATGAGGTTTTACCTCCTGAGCAGCCAGTTAGACGTTGAGGTCGTGGCAAAGGTAGACCTCGAGGAGCGGCAGGTCGCCGTAGGCAGAGAGAGTTACAGGACGAGGAGCCTGTAGAGCTTGAATTTGATGTTCCTGTTCCTCCAGTTGTTCAGCCTGTTCAGCTTGCCAGTTGGGAGTTCAATCGAGTGGATTGCAGGTTACTCCGTATTTGAGTTTTCATGTTGGTTCAAGTAGTTAGCAGCGAGGTCCGACTCAGCAGAGTTAGAGACAGCAGCAGCGAGTGCATCAGAGCAGTAGACATGGTCGTGGAGGTCAGCGTAGATCGTTCAGATTTGGATCAGGTGCTTCGAGCAGCAGCAGTGGTCATAGTTCTGGATCAGCTGCCAGTGTTTGTCAGACTTGTGGTAGAGTCCATCAGGGACCGTGTTATCTGACACCATTGACATGCTTCAGATGTGGGTAGACAGGGCATTTTGCCAGATCGTGTCCTTACTCCGGGTATCAGCAGCCACAGATTTCGCGATTCCCACAGCAGTCGATTGCTAGTGCTGCACCAGTTCCATTTCAGTTACCACCAGTTCAGCATCAGAGTTTCACTCAGTTTGTTCCACAGCAGAGTCATGGTAGAGGTACTAGAGGAGGTGCCAGAGGTGTTGGCCAGGCTTCTACCAGTCAGCAGGGAGGTCGAGGAGAGGCTAGAGTTTTCCATCTCACTCATCAGGATGCTCAGGCATCTAATGTAGTCGTGGCAGGTATTGTTTCTGTTTGTTACCTGGATGCATGTGTTTTGTTTGATCCGGGTGCCACGCATTTGTTTGTTTCTCCCATTTTTGCTTCTAAATCTTGTTGGCAAGCTTCGAGGATGGCTATTCCTTTGTCTGTTGCCACTCCTCTGAGCGATTCCTTGGACACCGATATTGTTCTTTCTGGTTTGATGTTATTCTAGGAATGGATTGGTTATCTCAGCACTATACCGTGGTAGATTGCAGGAATAAAGAGGTGACTTTTAGAATTCCTGATGAAGCAGAGTTTAAGTTTGTAGGTGATAGGAGTTCAGCACCTCAGAATCTTATTTCTGCTATTATAGCTAGGAAGTTATTGAGGAAAGGATGTCAGGGATATTTGGCATTAGTCAGGGATACGTCAATGGAGAAGTTGTCACTCATAAATGTTCCTGTTGCTTGTGAGTTTCCTAATGTTTTTCCCGAGGATTTGCCAGGTTTACCACCTCACACAGAGATAGAGTTCTGTATAGATGTGGTTTCAGGTACTACTCCTATATCTATGCCACCCTATAGAATGGCTCCTGCAGAGTTGAAAGAGTTGAAGGAGCAGTTGTAAGAGTTGTTGGATAAAGGTTTTATCAGACCCAGTGTTTCTCCTTGGGGTGCACCAGTCCTATTTGTGAAGAAGAAGGATGGTACCCTGAGACTATGCATTGACTACAAAGAGCTGAATAAGGTAACAGTGAAGAACAAGTATCCTCTCCCGAGGATAGATGATTTGTTTGATCAGCTACAGGGTGCACAGTTCTTTTCTAAGATTGACTTGAGGTCGGGTTATCATCAACTGCGTATCAGTGAATCAGACCGTATGTGGATTAGTGAAGCCGATGTTCCTAAGACAGCATTCCGCACTCGATATGGCCATTATAAGTTTCTGATGATGTCTTTTGGTTTGACTAATGCACCAGTAGCTTTTATGGACCTGATGAACAGGGTATTCAGACCGTATGTGGATCAGTTTGTGGTAGTCTTCATTGATGATATACTAGTATATTCGAGGAGTATGGAAGAGCATGCATATCACTTGAGGATTGTACTACAGACACTGAGAGATCATCAGCTTTATGCTAAATTCTCGAAGTGTGATTTCTGGATGGAGAGTGTTTCTTTTCTTGGACATGTAGTGTTTAAAGAAGGTATTCAGGTTGATCCACAGAAGATTAAAGCAGTGTCTGAGTGGCCTAGACCTACTTTTGTCACTGAGATTCGGAGTTTTCTGGGTTTAGCCGGGTGTTATAGGCGGTTTGTGCAAGATTTTTCTAGAATAGCAGCCCCTATGACTCGCTTGACTCAGAAGAATGTTAGATTCGAGTGGTCAGAAGCTTGTGAGAATAGTTTTCAGTTGTTGAAGGAGAAATTGACCACAGCGCCAGTGTTAGCTTTGCCTAATAGTGTGGATAAGTTCACAGTTTACTGTGATGCCTTTAGAATTGGTCTTGGTTGTGTGTTGATGCAGAATGGAAGGGTGATAGCCTATGCTTCAAGGCAGTTGAAGAAGCACGAGCAGAACTATCCTACACATGACCTAGAGATGGTTGCAGTGACCTTTGCTTTGAAGATTTGGAGACATTATCTGTACAGGGTGACTTTTGAGATATTTACTGATCACAAGAGCCTTAAGTACATTTTCCAGCAGCGAGATCTGAATCTGAGGCAGAGGAGATGGTTGGAATTATTGAAGGATTACGACTGTGAGATTCTATATCATCTGGGTAAAGCTAATGTAGTAGCAGATGCCTTGAGTAGAAAGTCCTCAAGTAGTCTTGCTCATATCAGTGTTGAGAGGAGACCGTTGATCCATGAGTTGCATCTGTTGGTGGATCAAGGTCTGATGATGAAGATTAGTAGATCAGGTGGACTACTAGCTCAATTTAAAGTACGATCTGTACTAAGGGATAGGATTAAAGCAGCTCAGAGTCAAGATCCTATTCTAGAAGAGCTTACAGAGAATGTCAGAGCAGGGAAGTTCACTGATTTCACACTCGATGATGACGGTGTGTTGTGGATCAGTGGTAGATTATGTGTTCCTAGTATGGATGATTTGAGAGAGGAGATTTTAGAGGAAGCACATTCTACAGCTTACAGCGTTCATCCGAGCATTACTAAGATGTACCACAATATCAGAGATTTATACTGGTGGGACGGATTGAAGAAGGATGTCACTGATTACGTGGCTAAGTGTCTGACGTGTCAGCAAGTGAAAGTCGAACATCAGAAGCCTTCTGGGAAGCTTCAGCCTCTTCCTATTCCCGAGTGGAAGTGGGAAAGGATAGCTATGGATTTTATGGTAGGTTTACCTCGTTCGAAGGATGGATACGATTCCATCTGGGTGATTGTAGACAGGTTGACAAAGTCTGCACATTTCCTACCTGTGAAAGCCATTTATTCTGTAGCTAGATTGGCGAAGTTGTATGTGAAGCATATTGTGTGCCTTCATGGAGTACCTGTGTCCATTGTGTCAGATAGAGGTTCAGTGTTTACTTCTCATTTTTGGCAGAAGTTACAGGAAGCAATGGGCACTAGGTTGGATTTTAGTACTGCTTTTCATCCTCAGACAGATGGTCAATCTGAGAGGACAATCCAGACACTGGAAGATATGTTGAGGATGTGTGTCCTGGATTTGGAGGTAGCTGGGATGATCATTTGCCACTCGTTGAGTTTGCATATAATAATAGCTACCATAGCAGTATTGGCATGGCACCATATGAGGCGTTGTATGGAAGGAAGTGTAGATCCCCTCTGAGTTAGGATGAGATTGGTGAGAGAGCTTTGACTGGACCTGAGATGGTTCAGGATGCTACAGAGAAAGTCATCGTGACTAAGCGTAGATTAAAGACCGCAGATGGCAGACAGAAGAGTTATGCGGATCTTAGGTGCAGAGATGTGGAGTTTCAGGTTGGAGATTTCATTTTTCTGAAGATATCTCCGATGAAGGGTGTTATGAGATTTGGCAGGAAGGGTAAGTTAGCACCAAGATATATTGGACCGTTTGAGATTCTGGAGAGAGTTGGCACTATTGCATATCGATTGGATTTGCCTCCGAGTATGTCACAAGTGCATCCAGTATTTCATATCTCGATGTTGAGAAAGTATATCTCAGACCCTTCACACGTGTTGCAACCCGACAGTGTAGAAGTGAGTGAAGATTTGACGTTTGTGGAAGAACCTGTGGCGATCGTTGATTATCAAGTTCGACAGTTACGTTCGAAACAGATTCTGATGGTCAAGGTTCTGTGGCGTAGAAATAGAGTCGAGGAGCATATGTGGGAGACTGAAGCTGAGATGTGAGCTTCTTACCCGTATCTCTTTCCTTCTTGATCCTGTTTTCTGGAATTCGGGGACGAATTCTTGTAAGGGGGAAAGACTGTAATATCCCGTATTTTTAAATATTTTTACACTGTACCGGGATATGCAGTGTTAATAATTTTTGTATATATACTATGTTATTTTTACGAGTTGATGTGTATTTAAAACCTATTTTAATTATTGTGTATTATTTAAAGTCCTTTATGTAAAATTTTCCCAAGACTTTCATTTTCGGGAAAATTTTCACGTAAATAATTTATTATTAATTATTTTAAATATATTTACGGACTTGCATGAACTCATACGTATTTTTAAATTACTAAATAAAGCCTATGTGTGTATATATTTATTTAATTAGGGTTTAATATTATTCTAATATTTTATTAATTATTTATTAGTTTTATTGTTATTTAATTATTTTTATTTAGTATAAATTATTAAAATATTTAGTGTGTGGTGTATATTTAATGTGTGTAATTTAATATTATTTTAATATATAGTATAAAGTATATATATACACATAATACATTAAAAACCAAAAATTTTGGAAAATTACATTTTTGCCCCGATTTCTCTCTTCTCCCTCCCGACTGTTTCCCTCGCCGTCTGACGCCTGTAACTGCCGATTTCTCACCGTTGGCGTGCCATCCGGTGTGCCACCAACTTCTCCAACCTTCCTTGCCGCCCGTAGCAGCGAATTCCGACGCCTGGAAGCCATTTTTGGCCAGAGAAGCCGAAAGTCAAGCCACCATCGATCACGACGATTTCGGCCACCATTTTTGACACCGCCAGTCTCTTTCTTCTCCTTGAGCTCCAGTGAGTGTGATTCTAGCTTTGGTTTGAGCTTAAATGGTCTTGATTTGCTTAGGTTTCGAATTTTCCAATTCGGCCATATTAGGGTTTTTGATTTTTTTGAGCTTCGAATTGATTGATTCATGAAAAATCCCTTCACAAATGTTGATCCTAGTAGCTTAATCTACATGTATGAATTTTTTTGGAATTTTTGGAGATTTTTTGGATTTTTGGGTATTTTTGAATATTTTAATATTATTTTTTAATTTTCGGAAATTAATTATTTAAATTATGAAATTGTGTTTTATGGTTAAATTAGGTGTTGAAATTAATTATAGGAATTTATTTGGAATTTTTATGAATTTCTATGTATTTATTTTGAATTATTGAAGTTTATGTAATTTAGGAAATTAGGTTAATTGTGTTTTTAATTGAAATTAATTAGTGAATTGAGTTTAATTATTGATATTATTGATAAATATGTTAATAAAATTAATTTTGGATAATTATACTATTTTTGGTGAATTTTTGAAGTAATTTTAGTATAATTATATATATAGGGGTATTTTGGTAATTTTACACAAAATTGGCTAAAAATGTAATTTAATTGGTTTTAATAGTTATTTAAGGTATAAAAATGATTTCTACAAATTATTTGGTATTTTTAACTAATTAAAACTATTTTTTCGTGAATTATTTTCAATTATATATATAAAATACGATTTTACTAATAAAATGAGTTTTTATCGGTTTTTATTGTGTTTAAAGGTTAATTATGTAATTTATACTTATAAAATGTATTTCTATGTTATAAGGGTATTTTTGGTATTTCTGAATTGTTCTGTGTTTGTGGACCCCGGTTGGTAGACTGTAGTTTGGAGTTCGACCGAGGGGTTGTGGTTGAGTGTTGAGCTTGTTTTTTTGAAGTGTGCTTCTTTGCAGGGTCAGCTCTACTCTTTGAGTAGAGAGATTTCCGTTTTACAGGGGAGGTTCTGTCGAATTTTTGGTAGAATTCTCGTAAAACGTGATGTCCGGTCGAACCCTAATTCTATTTCTGTGATTAATACTCTAGATTGAATTCTAGGATTTCTGTCAGGGTTATTATGATGTCTATTATTTATTATTTATTTAGTTGCGCCGAGATCGAGGGCTAGTGGACCAGGCCCGTCGGATCCATCTCGTGGAACGCACTAGGGTGAGTTACTATTTTATATATATATGCTTAGAATGCATGATTTAGAAATATACGTTTTATTTTGATTAAAATGCATAAATAATGTGATTTGTATATAAGTATATTTTTGGTTTATTTTTGGTTTATTTTTGGTATATAATAAATTGTATACATGTTTTGTTAATAAATTATATTTAAAATGTTTTTAAATATATTTCTAATTTAAATTGTAATTTAATTGGATTTATTTGGCGTATATATACTCGAAATATACCTGGTTTACTTTTGGTATATTTCCGGTATATATATGGTTTATATTGTTATTCTATTTAATTTTATGCATTATTTATTATGAATGAATGTTTTATAATTATTAATGAAGGATATCGATAGAACGTGCTACCTAGTGGGCAGCACTAGGACCGAGTACGTACCGGTGCGCCTATAGTATTTAGGCTATATTACTAACCATTTGTGGGTATTGATGGAATATGATTATTTGATGTGTGAGATGTGATTTGGGTGTGATTGCTGGAGCTCGATTGACCAAGTGTCTCGGGGCCAATCACACTGGCAGTCAGACTGCTGGAGCTCGGTTGACTTAGTGTCTCGGGGCCAGTCTACTATCTAAATGGATTAAGTGGATATATTTGGATTAAGTGAGCCTGTATGGCTAGAGTGTTGTCTAACACTGTTTTGACGTTGCGATATTATAGGGTTCTATTTGATCCTTCATAACCAGTGGTTTTCAAACAAAATATATAAAAATGAATTTCTTACATTTGTGTGTATTGCCTGTATATATACATATTAGATATATACTATTGATTGTATGCATTGTCATTTAGCATCCATGTATATATATTATAGTAATTCACTCAGTGAGGTCTGACTCCCCTCCGTTGACAATTTTTCAGGAGAGTCAACATCTTTAGACCTCAGTAGCAGGCCTATACGCCGGATTTCTTTCACCCCGACTTCTTTGTGTAAACTGCTTACTTGAGTCTTATTTCTATAATCTATACACTGCAGTAGTTGTAAATTAATCGTGGGATTTTATGTATTTTAATCATGTGAGATATTGTAATATATTTGAACTGGATTTGTATTTAAAAGCTTTATATATATGAGATGAGATTTAATTTAAATCCAATTGGTGAAAATACTATTGTGATATTTATGACTTCATTTCCGCCGCATTTGATATTGTTATTATTATTATTGCATGTTTTATTTTATTTTTAGGCTTGCTACGGGTTCCGGATTCGAAAGAATTCCCGTTCCCTAGCGCCGGTCATGGCCCCTATTTTGGGTCGTGACAATATACATATTAGATATATACTGTTGATTGTATGCATTGTCATTTAGTATGCATGTATATATATTATAGTAATTCACTCAGTGAGGTCTGATGTCACGACCCAAAACAGGGGGCCATGACCGGCGCTAGGGAACGGGAATTCTTTCGAATCCGGAACCCGTAGCAAGCCTAAAAATAAAATAAACATGCAATAATAACAATAATAATATTATATATATATGCAGCGGAAATAAAAATCTTAAATATCACAATATCATTTTCATCACTGGATTTAAATCAAATCTCATATATATAAATCTTTTAGTATAAATCCAGTTTCAATATAATACATTACAACATCTCTTTAAATAAAATACATGAAATCCCACACTTTAATTCATAACTACTGCAGTGTCTAGATAAAATAAATAAAACTCAAGTAAATAGTTTACACAAAGAAGCCGGGGTGGAAGAAATCCGGCGTATCTACCTGCTACTGAGGTCTGAAGAAGTTGACTCTCCTGAAAAATAGTCAATGGAGGGGAGTCAGACCTCACTGAGTGAATTACTATAATATATATACATATACACTAAATGACAATGCATACAACCAACAGTATATATATATTTAATATATATACAGGCAAATTCACACAGATGCAGAAAAATCATTTTATATGTTTTATTGAAAATCATCTTTTATGAAGGATCACATAGAACCCTAGAATATCGCAACCTCAGAAATAGTGTTAGACAACACTCTAGCCATACAGGCTCACTTATTCCAAATATATCCACTTAATCCATTTAGACAATAGACTGGCCCCGAGACACTAAGTCAATTGAGCTCCAGCAGTCTGACTGCCAGTGTGATTGACCCCGAGACACTTGGTCAACCGAGCTCCAACAATCACACCCAAAACATATCTCACACATATCAATAATCACATCAAATCAATATCCACAAATAAGTTAGTAGTATAGCCTAAATACTATAGGCGTACCGGTACGTACTCGGTCCTAGTGCTGCCCACTAGGTAGCACGTTCTATTGATATCCTTCATCATTAATAATATAAAACATTCATTCACAAAAATAAATGATGCATGAATATAAATGAAATAACAATATAAACCATATATATACCGAAAATATACCAAAAGTAAACCAGGTATATTTCGAGTATATATATGTCAAATGAATTCAATCAAATTATAACTTAAGCTAGAAATATATTTAAAAACATTTTAAATATATTTTATTTACAAAACATGTATATAATTTAATATATACCAAAAATAAACCAAAAATATACTTAAATACAAATCACATTATTTATGCATATTTAATCAAAATAAAACATATATTTCTAAATCATGCATCCTAAGCATATATATATAGTATAGTAACTCACCTAGTGCGCTCCACGAGACGAGTCCGACGGGCCTGGTCCACTAGCCCTCGGTCTCGGCGCAACTAAACAAGCAATAAATAACCGACATCAGAATAAACCTAATAAAAATCCTAGAATTCGATCTAGAGTATTATACATAGAATCGATATCAGGGTTCGACTGGACATCACGTTTTACGAAAATTCTACCAAAAATTCGATAGAACCTCCCCTGTAAAACAGACATCTCTCTACTCAAAAGAGTAGAGCCGACCCTGCAAAGAAATACACTTCGAAAAACAAGCTCAACATAATCAAAATCCCACGGTCGGACTCCAAACTACAGTCCACCGACCGGGGTCCACAACCACAAAACAATTCCAGATATACCAAAAATATCCTTATAGCATAGAAATACATTTCACAAATAGAAATTACATAATTAACCTTCAAACACTATAAAAATCGATAAAAACTCATTTTATTTGAAAAATCGTATATTATATACATAATTGAAAATAATTCTCGAAAAATAGTTTTAATTAGTTAAAAATATCAAATAATTTATAGAAATCATTTTTATACCTTAAATAACTATTAAAACCAATTAAATTACATTTTTAACCAATTTAGGGTAAAATTACCAAAATACCCTTATATATATATATATATATATATACTTAAATTACTTCAAAAATTATACAATTATCCAAAATTAATTTTCTCAACATATTTATCAATAATATCAATAATTAAACTCAATTAACCAATCAATTTCAATTTAAAACACAATTAACCCTAATTTCCCAAAATTCCATAAACTTCAATAATTCAAAATAAATACTTAGAAATTCATAAAAATTCCAAATAAATTCCTATAATTCATTTCAACACCTAATTTAACCATAAACCCCAATTTCATAATTTAAATAATTAATTTCCAAAAATTAGAAAATAATATTAAATATTCAAAAATACCTAAAAATCCAAAAAATCTCCAAAAATTCCACAAAAATTCATACATGTATATTGAGCTACTAGGAACAACATTTGTGAAGGGATTTTTCACGAATCAATCAATTCGAAGCTCAAAAAAATCAAAAACCCTAATGTGACCGAAATGGAAAAATCAAAACCTAAGCAAATCTAGACCATTTAAGCTCAAAAAAAAGCTAGAATCACACTCAACGGAGCTCAAGGAGAAGAAAGAGACCGGCGGTGTCGAAAACGGTGGCCGAAAATGGGAGAAATGGTAAAGGGACGATTTCGGCCAAAAAATGGAAAACAGGGGCTGCCGGCGCTGGGGAAGGGAGCTGCTGGCGACGGGGGACGGCTGGGAACGACGGTGGCAAGCCGGGAGGCACACCGACGGTAGGTGACTGGAGTTGCAGCGGGAGGGAAGGAAGTCGAGCGCACGGGAAGGAAGAAAGAAGAAGAAGAAGAAAAAGAAAAAGAAAGAAAAGAAAAAGAAAAGAAAAAGAAAAGAAAAAGAAAAAAGAAAAAAAAGAAAAAGAAAAAAATGAAATAATAATAAAAATAATTTTAATAATTTAATAATAAATAAAATAATTAAATAACAATAAATAAATAAACAAATAATAAAATATTAGGATAATATATATTAAACCCTAATTAAATAAATATTCACACACATAGTCTTTATTTAGTAATTTAAAAATATGCATGAGTTCATGCAAGTCCGAAAATATATTTAAAATAATTAATATTACATTATTTACGTGAAAATTTCCCCGAAAATGAAAGTCTCGGGAAAATTTTACATAAAGGACTGTAGATAATACACAATAATTAAAATAGGTTTTAAATACATAACAACTCATAAAAATATCATATAATATACAGAAATTATTAACACTGCATATCCCGATACAGTGTAAAAATATTTTAAAAATACGGGATATTACAGTCTTCCCCCCTTACAAGAATTCGTCCCCGAATTCCAAAAAGAAAAGATTACAGGATCAGAAAGGAAAGAGATACGGGTAAGAAGCTCGCATCTCAACTTCAGTCTCCCATGTATGCTCCACGACTCTATCGCTACGCCACAGAACCTTGACCATCGGAATCTGCTTCGATCGTAACTATCGAACTTGAAAGTCTACGATCGCCATAGGTTCTTCCACAAACGTCAAATCTTCACTCACTTCTACACTGTCAGGTTGCAACACGTGTGAAGGATCTGAGATATACTTTCTCAACATCGAGATATGAAATACTGGATGCACCTGTGACATACTCGGAGGCAAATCCAACCGATATGCAACAGTGCCAACTCTCTCCAGAATCTCAAACGGTCCGATATATCTTGGTGCTAACTTACCCTTCCTGCCAAATCTCATCACACCCTTCATCGGAGATACCTTCAGAAAAATGAAATCTCCAACCTAAAACTCCACATCTCTGCGCCTAGGATCCACATAACTCTTATGTCTGCTAACTGCGGTCTCTAATCTTCGCTTAATCACAGCAACTTTCTCTGCAGCATCCTGAACCATCTCTGGTCCCGTCAAAGCTCTCTCACCAATCTCATCCCAAATCAGAGGGGATCTACACTTCCTTCCATACAACGCCTCAAACGGTGCCATGCCAATACTGCTATGGTAGCTGTTATTATATGCAAACTCAACAAGTGGAAAATGATCATCCCAGCTACCTCCCAAATCCAGGACACACATCCTCAACATATATTCCAGTGTCTGGATCATCCTCTCAGACTGACCATCTGTTTGAGGATGAAAAGCAGTACTAAAATCCAACCTAGTGCCCATCGCTTCCTGCAACTTCTGCCAAAAACAAGAAGTAAACACCGAACCTCTATCTGACACAATGGACACAGGTACTCCATGAAGGCACACAATATGCTTCACGTACAACTTCGCCAATCTAGCAACTGAATATGTGGCTTTCACAGGCAAGAAATGTGCAGACTTCGTCAACCTGTCTACAATCACCCAGATGGAATCGTATCCATCCTTTGAATGAGGTAAACCAACCACAAAATCCATAGCTATCCTTTCCCACTTCCACTCGGGAATAGGAAGAGGCTGAAGCTTCCCAGAAGGCTTCTGATGTTCGGCTTTCACTTGCTGACACGTCAAGCACTTAGCAACATAATCAGCGACATCCTTCTTCAATCCATCCCACCAGTAGAAATCTTTGATACTGTGGTACATCTTAGTAATGCCTGGATGAACGCTGTAGGCTGTAGAATGTTCTTCCTCTAAAATCTCCTCTCTCAAATCATCCACGTTAGGAACACACAATCTACCACTGATCCACAACACACCATCCTCATCAAGTGTGAAATCAGTGAACTTCCCTGCTCGGACATTCTCTGCAAGCTCTTTTAGAATAGGATCTCGGCTCTGAGCTGCTTTAATCCTATCCCTCAGTACATATCGCACTTTAAACTGAGCTAGCAGTCCACCTGATCTACTAATCTTCATCATCAGACCTTGATCCACCAACAAATGCAACTCCTGGATCAATGGTCTCCTCTCAACACCGATGTGAGCAAGACTACCTGAGGACTTCCTACTCAAGGCATCTGCTACCACATTAGCTTTACTCGGGTGATATAGAATCTCACAGTCGTAATCCTTCAACAGTTCCAACCATCTCCTCTACCTCAAATTCAGATCTCGCTGCTGAAAAATGTACTTAAGGCTCTTGTGATCAGTAAATATCTCACAAGTCACCCCGTACAGATAATGTCTCCAAATCTTCAAAGCAAAGATCACTGCAGCCATCTCTAAATCATGTGTAGGATAGTTCTGCTCATGCTTCTTCAACTGCCTTGAAGCATAGGCTATCACCCTTCCATTCTGCATCAACACACAACCAAGACCAATTCTAGAGGCATCACAGTAAACTGTGAACTTATCCACACTATTAGGCAAAGCTAACACTGGTGCTGTGGTCAATTTCTCCTTCAACAACTGAAAAATATTCTCATAAGCTTCTGACCACTCGAATCTAACATTCTTCTGAGTCAAGCGAGTCATAGGGGCTGCTATCCTGGAAAAATCCTGCACAAACCGCCTATAATACCCGGCTAAACCCAGAAAACTCCGAATCTCTGTAATAGAAGTAGGTCTAGGCCATTCAGATACTGCCTCAATCTTCTGTGGATCAACCTGAATACCTTCTTTAGACACTATGTGTCCAAGAAAAGAAACACTCTCCATCCAGAAATCACACTTCAAGAATTTAGCATAAAGTTGATGATCTCTCAATGTCTGTAGTACAATCCTCAAGTGATATACATGCTCTTCCATACTCCTAGAATATACCAGTATATCATCAATGAATACTACTACAAACTGATCCACATACGGTTTGAATACCCTATTCATCAAGTCCATAAAAGCTGCTGGTGCATTAGTCAAACCAAAAGACATCACCAAAAACTCATAATGACCATATCTAGTGCGGAACGCTGTCTTAGGAATATCAGATTCACTGATACGCAGCTGATGATAACCCGACCTCAAGTCGACCTTAGAAAAGAACTGTGCACCCTGAAGCTGATCAAACAAATCATCTATCCTCGGGAGAGGATACTTGTTCTTTACTGTCACCTTATTCAATTCTCTGTAGTCAATGCACAATCTCAGGGTACCATCCTTCTTCTTCACAAACAGGACTGGTGCACCCCAAGGAGAAACACTAGGTCTAATAAAACCTTTATCCAAAAACTCTTGCAATTGTTCCTTCAACTCTTTCAACTCTGCAGGAGCCATACGATAGGGTGGCATAGATATAGGAGTAGTACCTGGAACCACATCTATACAGAACTCAATCTCTCTGTGAGGTGGTAAACCTAGCAACTCCTTGGGAAAAACATCAGGAAACTCACAAATAATAGGAACATCTGTGAGTGACAACTTCTCCATTGAAGTATCCCTAACCAATGCCAAATATCCCTGACAACCTTTCTTCAACAACTTCCTAGCTGTAATAGCAGAAATAAGATTCTGAGGTGCTGAACTCCTATCACCAACAAACTTAAATTCTACTTCACCAGGAATTCTGAACGTCACCTCTTTACTCCTACAATCTACCATGGCATAGTGCTGAGATAACCAATCCATTCCCAGAATAACATCAAACTCCATCACATCCAACAAAATCAAATCAGCGGGTAATTCTCTATCTCCCACGAGAACTGGACAACCAGAAAGAACAATATCGGCGTCCAAGGAATCACTCAGAGGAGTGGCAACAGACAAAGGAAAAGCCATCCTCAAAGCTTGCCAATAAGATTTAAAAGCAAAAATAGGAGAAATGAATGAATGCGTGGCACCCGGATCAAACAAAACCCAAGCATCCAGGTAACAAACAGGAACAATACCTGCCACGACTGCATTAGATGCCTGAGCATCCTGCTGAGTGAGATGGAAAACTCTGGCCTGACCTCGACCTCCCTACTGACTGGTAGAAGCCTGGCCTCTGGCACCTCCTCTAGTACCTCTACCATGAATCTGCTGTGGAACAAACTGAGTGGAACTCTGATGCTGAACTGGTGGTAACTGAAATGGCACGGGTGTAGCACTAGCAATCCACTGCTATGGGAATCGTGGAATCTGCTGCTGCTGATACCCGGAATAAGGACACGATCTGGCAAAATGTCCTGTCTGCCCGCATCTGAAGCATGTCAGTGGTGTCAGATAACACGGTCCCTGATGGACTCTACCACAAGTCTGATAAACACTGGCCGCTGATCCAGAACAACGACCACTGCTGCTGCTTGAAGCACCTGATCCAAATCTGAATGATCTACGCTGACCTCCATGGCCATGTCTACTGCTCCGATGCACTCGCTGCTACTGTCTCTGACTCTGTTGAGTCAGACCTCGCTGCTGACTACTCAAACCAACATGAAAACTCAAATACGAAGTAGCCTGCGATCCACTCGACTGAACTCCTAGCTGGTAATAATCAGGCATCGCTGCCTGCCTAACTAGTCTCAGCTCAATCTCCTTAGCCAACTTAATCACAGACTCGAGAGTAAGGCCTGCTGTAGGCATACCAGCAAAAGCAGAACCCAAACCAGTAACGTATGTAGTGATCGTGAAATACTGATCTCGCATCAGATCCTCAGCATATCTACCCAGACGAAGAAACTCTCGGGTATACTCCTCTACAGATCGATCTCCATGAGAAATACTGGTCAAACGGAGACGATAACTCAAATGAAGAGGCTCTGGACAGAATCTCCTCATGAATCGCTCTCGGAACTAAACCCACATCATCGTCATCATGTAAGGCTGGATCATCTGAATGAACCAATCTAAAGCTGGTCCCTCGACAGATAACTCGACAATCATGATCCATTGGTACTCGGTATGAGCAGTCCGAGTCCTAGTCTTGATCGCGTGCAGAAAATCTAACGGATCAAAAGTACCATCAAAAGCAATCCTGCTAACTCGGGTATAGAATAAAGCTGCCTCAGGGTCAGACATACCCTGCTGATAGGCAGGCTGAACAACTGAAGGCACAGGAACATCAAACTCAGGCTCAATAGGCTCCTCGTCCTGTAACTCTCTCTACCTACGACGACCTGCCGCTCCTCGAGGTCTACCTCTGCCACGACCTCTACGTCTAACTGGCTACTCAGGAGGTAAAACCTCATCCTGAAAAGACTCATCATCCTCGGCCTCAACGACCGGTGGAGCGACACGCGCTCGCCTCCTCATACTGAAAAGACAAATGGAAAGATTCAGACAAAATAGACAACGGAGGAATAACACTGAAAACTACAGCAAGGAATACTTATCAAGACATACTCGAACCTAATACACTGCAGTAGTTCAACAGAAAACACAACTCTGAAAACTAGGGCCACAGCTCACATAACTAAGCCATGACACAGAACTCCGCTCTGATACCAACTTTGTCACGACCCAAAACAGGGGGCCATGACCGGCGCTAGGGAACGGGAATTCTTTTGAATCTGGAACCCGTAGCAAGCCTAAAAATAAAATAAACATGCAATAATAACAATAACAATATTATATATATGTGCAGTGAAAATAAAAATCTTAAATATCACAATATCATTTTCATCACTCGATTTAAATCAAATCTCATATATATAAATCTTTCAATACAAATCCAGTTTCAATATAATACATTACAACATCTCTTTAAATAAAATACATGAAATCCCACACTTTAATTCACAACTACTACTGTGTCTAGATAAAATAAATAAGACTCAAGTAAATAGTTTACACAAAGAAGCCGGGGCGGAAGAAATCCGACGTATCTACCTGCTACTGAGGTCTGAAGAAGTTGACTCTCCTGAAAAATAGTCAACGGAGGGGAGTCAGACCTCACTGAGTGAATTACTATAATATATATACATACACACTAAATGACAATGCATACAACCAACAGTGTATATATATTTAATATATATACAGGCAAATTCACACAGATGCAGAAAAATCATTTTATATGTTTTATTGAAAATCATCTTTTATGAAGGATCACATAGAACCCTAGAATATCGCAACCTCAGAAATAGTGTTAGACAACACTCTAGCCATACAGGCTCACTTATTCCAAATATATCCACTTAATCCATTTAGACAGTAGACTGGCCTCGAGACACTAAGTCAATCGAGCTCCAGCAGTCTGACTGCCAGTGTGATTGGCCCCGAGACACTTGGTCAACCGAGCTCCAGCAATCACACCCAAAACATATCTCACACATATCAATAATCACATAAAATCAATATCCATAAATAAGTTAGTAGTATAGCCTAAATACTATAGGCGTACCGGTACGTACTCGGTCCTAGTGCTGCCCACTAGGTAGCACATTCTATTGATATCCTTCATCATTAATAATATAAAACATTCATTCACAAAAATAAATGATGCATGAATATAAATGAAATAACAATATAAACCATATATATACCGAAAATATATCAAAAGTAAACCAGGTATATTTCGAGTATATATATGTCAAATGAATTCAATCAAATTATAACTTAAGCTAGAAATATATTTAAAAACATTTTAAATATATTTTATTTACAAAACATGTATATAATTTAATATATACCAAAAATAAACCAAAAATATACTTAAATACAAATCACATTATTTATGCATATTTAATCAAAATAAAACATATATTTCTAAATCATGCATCCTAAGCATATATATATATAGTATAGTAACTCACCTAGTGCGCTCCACGAGACGGGTCCGACGGGCCTAGTCCACTAGCCCTCGGTCTCGGCGCAACTAAACAAGCAATAAATAACTGACATCAGAATAAACCTAATAAAAATCCTAGAATTCGATCTAGAGTATTATACATAGAATCGATATCAGGGTTCGACTGGACATCACATTTTACGAAAATTCTATCGAAAATTCGACAGAACCTCCCCTATAAAATAGACATCTCTCTACTCAAAAGAGTAGAGCCTACCCTGCAAAGAAATACACTTCGAAAAACAAGCTCAACACAATCAAAATCCCACGGTCGGACTCCAAACTACAGTCCACCGACCGGGGTCCACAACCACAAAATAATTTCAGATATACCAAAAATATCCTTATAGCATAGAAATACATTTCACAAATAGAAATTACATAATTAACCTTCAAACACTATAAAAATCGATAAAAACTCATTTTATTTGAAAAACCGTATATTATATACATAATTGAAAATAATTCTCGAAAAATAGTTTTAATTAGTTAAAAATATCAAATAATTTATAGAAATCATTTTTATACCTTAAATAACTATTAAAACCAATTAAATTACATTTTTAACCAATTTAGGGTAAAATTACCAAAATACCCTTATATATATAAATATACTTAAATTACTTCAAAAATTCACCAAAAATTATACAATTATCCAAAATTAATTTTCTCAACATATTTATCAATAATATCAATAATTAAACTCAATTAACCAATCAATTTCAATTTAAAACACAATTAACCCTAATTTCCCAAAATTCCATAAACTTCAATAATTCAAAATAAATACTTAGAAATTCATAAAAATTCCAAATAAATTCCTATAATTCATTTCAACACCTAATTTAACCATAAACCCCAATTTCATAATTTAAATAATTAATTTCCGAAAATTAGAAAATAATATTAAATATTCAAAAATACCCAAAAATCCAAATAATCTCCAAAAATTCCACAACAATTCATACATGTATATTGACCTACTAGGAACAACATTTGTGAAGGGAGTTTTCATGAATAAATCAATTCAAAGCTTAAAAAAATTGAAAACCCTAATGTGACCGAAATGGAAAAATCGAAACCTAAGCAAATCTAGACCATTTAAGCTCAAACCAAAGCTAGAATCACACTCACCGGAGCTCAAGGAGAAGAAAGAGACCGGCGGTGTCGAAAATAATGGCCAAAAATGGGAGAAACGGTAAAGGGACGATTTCGGCCAAAAAATGGAAAACAGGGGTTACCGGCGCCGGGGAAGGGAGCTGCTAGCGGCGGGGGACAGCTGGGAATGACGGTGGCAAGCCGGGAGGCACATCGATGGTAGGTGACCGGAGTTGCAGCAGGAGGGAAGGAAGTCGGGCGCATGGGAGGGAAGAAAGAAGAAGAAGAAGAAAAAGAAAGAAAAAGAAAAGAAAAAGAAAAGAAAAAGAAAAAAGAAAAAAAAAAGAAAAAAATAAAATAATAATAAAAATAATTTTAATAATTTAATAATAAATAAAATAATTAAATAACAATAAATAAATAAACAAATAATAAAATATTAGGGTAATATATATTAAACCCTAATTAAATAAATATTCACACACATAGTCTTTATTTAGTAATTTAAAAATACGCATGAGTTCATGCAAATCCGAAAATATATTTAAAATAATTAATATTACATTATTTACGTGAAAATTTCCCCGAAAATGAAAGTCTCGGGAAAATTTTACGTAAAGGACTGTAGATAATACACAATAATTAAAATAGGTTTTAAATACATAACAACTCATAAAAATATCATATAATATATAGAAATTATTAACACTGCATATCCCGGTACAGTGTAAAAATATTTTAAAAACACGGGATATTACATCTGACTCCCCTATGTTGACCATTTTTCAAGAGAGTCTTCTTCTTCAGACCTCAGTAGCAAGCCTGTACGCCAGATTTCTTCCGCCCCGGCTTCTTTATGTAAATTGCTTATCTGAGTCTTGAGTTTTATATTTATAATCTAGACACTGCAGTAGTTGTAAATAAATTATGGGTTTTATGTATTATATTTGTGTGAGTTATGTATTTTGAGAAATTGAACTGAAACTTGTATCAAAGGATTTATCTATATATGAGATATGGATTTTTATTTTGATAATTATAATTTTATTTCCGCTGCATTAAGAGCTGTTATTATTATTATTGCATGTTTATTTTATTTTTAGGCTTGCTATGGATTCCGGATTCGAAAGAATTCCCGTTCCCTAGAGCTGGTCATGGCCCCTGTTTTGGGTTGTGACAGGTCATAACATAAAATATGTACTGGGTTTGCACATCTCATCTCATGGGTTGACCTAAAAAAATTAGATAAATTTATAGAATCAGTGACATTTTCTACCTTCTTACGGTAATTTACCCTACCTTTTATATAAATTACACGAATGTCCTTTTTAATTTTCACGCATACCCTATTTTTAGTTTTCACGAGTGTCCATTTTGCTTTGTTTTCTACTCTTTGTTATTTTTTTTAGCTTTTTTAATGGTTTTTTTATTTTTTTCTTTCTCCTTCTTGTTTTCTTTTTTCCTTTTCCTTTTTTCTTTTTTCTTTTTCTTTTTTCTTTATTTATTTTTCACTTCTGTTCTTTTTTATTTTCTCCTTATTTTGTTATTCTCTGTTATCTTTGTTTTTCATATTTTATTTTATCCTTATATTTATTTATTAATTTTATTTATTTTGATTTTCATTCCTTATTTTTCTTTTTTATTTTTTAACATTTTTTATTTTTTTTCATATTTCCTATTATCCTTCTTTTTATTTTCTTTTTTTATTTTTTCTTTTTTTGTCACAATCCGAACCCAAGGGCACGTGATTGGCACTAGGGAATAGGAAAGTATAAAGCTATCGAAACCCATAGTAAGCCTTAAAAATATGCGAAATATTTCACTTTAAAACCTTATAATAAAAGCCTTAAAAATATGCGGAATATTTCACTTTAAAACCTTATAATAAAATAAATAATTAAATCATAATGTATATTATCAAACTGATTTTTCTCAATTTAATTAAACCATAACATCATGGTGCATAAAATAAACATCATCAGTTATACAAATAACATCTCAGTAAATAAATCTCAATACATAATATCCAAATTTAAAATATTCAATTATACAGTTTCTTTACTACAATACACGGATACTAATACAAACACAACTATATAGGCCTACATAAGATAGCCAGTGAAGAAGCTACTCGGTGTAGAGAAATAGGCCTAACAAAAGACTCCTAAACTCCTAAAAAAATAAATTAAGGAAAGTCAAACCTCACTGAGTAAGCTAATAAAAGAAATGAATACGGTTTAAAAATCTCCTTTAAAATAAGTTTTTATGAAAATATAATATATTTATAATTTTATTCAAATAATTTGATATACATATAAGAAATCCATTTTTCAAAAGGAAAGAAATAAATATTTTTTAAAACATTTCAGTATAAAAACTAAGTAGAACTCTAGTCCTCAATTTTAACAGCTATACAACTCACTTAAATCTAAGACTGTCAGATACTGAGAGCAAAGCATCACTAGGATACACAGTCGTAGTCACATCACTTAATCCAATATCACTGGCGGTGTCTGAGAATAAAGCATCACAGACCATCGGCCCCAATGATTTAATAAATAAAAATTCAACTTTAGTGGCGAAGTCTGAGAGCAAAGCATCACCAAACTTTCGGCCCCAATATAAATCAATAATATAATTAGATATTATATTATTGGCGATGTCCTAGAGCAAAGCATCACCAGACCATCGACCCTAGTAATATAATCAATATAATCAAATATTTTACCAATGCACACATGGTCCTAATGAAACTCATTAGGTAGCCCGTTCTACCATAGTTTATTTAAAATAAAAAAAAAGATAAATAAAAAAAAGGAAAATTACAATAAATGGAAATAAATTAAACCGACTATAATTTAAATCATGCATCATTATTTAAAAGTACCGACTAGAATCTCACAAATATATAACTCATCAAAATTTAATATGATTTAAATTGAAAGACCCAACATGAAAATTGATTATTAACTTCCAAGATAAAGGCACTTATCTGCTACGTCATGTTTGACCTCGACTGGTAGACGCGACTGGAGGGGCGGTTAAAAGACATAAAATAAAACGACCATAAAAAATTAGAAACCTCAACTTCTAGAATTCTAATGAAGACTCGACTCGAACTCATAATTCAAAACTTAGGATTAACACGGTGTCACGTTTTACGAGAAATCTATCAAAAATTCAGCAAAGTCTCCTCTATAAAACGAACATCCCTATACCAAAGTAGAGTCAATCCTACAACCAAACACACTTCTAAACTTCACACAAGCTCAACACCTTCAGTTGAGACCCCGAACTACCCAAATCTCCAACTGAGATTCACAAAACACAAAAAGGCAAATATTAAATGCTAACATATTAAAATCACTAAAATCCATAAAATCAATAATATAATTTATTTAAATTTCAAAACACTAAATATAAATAATTTTCACAATAATTAATAAAATATTAAATAATAATATAATATTTATAAAATTCCTACTTTTCAAATATTCAACATATTTAGTCAAATTCACATTTAATTATTTAAATAGTTTAAATATATTATGAAATTAATTAAAAACCCATTTAATCACAAAATAATAAATAATTTATTATTTGAATATAATTTTCAAAAATTAGAATTAATTAGTTTAAAATAATAATTAATTTATAAAAATTATTCCAGTACTCTATAAAATTCTAAAACCATTTAAAATATAATTTAACTATATTTTCAACAAAATTACATGATTACCCAAAATTTCAATATTCACATAAACATAATAATTCCTCAAAAATTATATAAATTTACTAAAAATAATTTTATTAACACAAAAATTACTAACTTAATTTACTAACTCTAATTAACTCAATATTCAACCCAAATAATTAGTTAACAAAATATACATAAACTTAAAACATCTAAATAAATTATACAAAATCCATAAAATTAAATTAACCAACATAAATCATTTTTATATATACCCATAACCAAAATCAATCAAAATAATTTAGATAAACTAATATATATATATATATATATATATATATATATATATATATATAAATCAACCAAAAATTAGCCAAATATTAAAATAAAATTCTTCATAATTAACAAATATAATAAAAAAATCGACCAAAAATCAAATCAACACAAAAACTAACTAACAAGCTAAATTAACTAAAAATCAACCCCAACCAACCCTAACTAAACTAACCTAGAACTTACCTAACACTGAAATCCTAGGATAGGGGAGGGCTACTGCTGTATGTCAGAGCTACTGTTGTTGCTACTGCTTGTCACGATCCAAAACAGGGGCCATGACCGGCGCTAGGGAACGGGAATTCTTTCGAATCCGGAACCCGTAGCAAGCCTAAAAATAAAATAAAGCATGCCATAATAAAAATAAAAATATAATATGCAGCGGAAATAAAAATCATAATATCATTTTTCCATATCAACTGGATTTAAACTAAATCTCATCTCATCACATAGATGTATATAATCTTTAATACAAATCCAGTTTCAATATAATACATCTCTTTAAAATAAAGTACATAAAATCCCATACTTTAATTCACAACTACTGCAGTGTCTAGATAAAATAAATAAGACTTAAGTAGATAATTTACATAAAGAAGCCGGGGTGGAAGAAATCCGGCGTATCGACCTGCTACTGAGGTCTGAGGAAGTTGACTCTCCTGAAAAATAGTCAACGGAGGGGAGTCAGACCTCACTGAGTGAATTACTATAATATATATACATACACACTAAGTGATAATGCATACAGTCAACAATATATATATAATATGTATATATACAGGAAAATTCATACAGATGCAGAAAAATCATTTTTATATATTTTACTGAAAAATCCCAGTTTATGAAGGATCACATAGAACCCTAGAATATCGCAACCTCAGAAAATAGTGTTAAACAACACTCTGGCCATACAGGCTCACTTATACCAAATATATCCACTTAATCCATATGGACAGTAGACTGGCCCCGAGACACTAAGTCAACCGAGCTCCAGCAGTCTGACTGCCAGTGTGATTGGCCCCGAGACACTTGGTCAACCGAGCTCCAGCAATCACACCCACAAACCACATCTCACATACCAATAATCATATCAAACCAATATCCACAAATAGTTAGTAACATAGCCTAAAGCTATAGGCGTATCGGTACGTACTCGGTCCTAGTGCTGCCCACTAGGTAGCACGTTCTATTGATATCCTTCATTAATAATATAAATCATTCATTCACAATAAATGATGCATGAATGTAAATGAAACAACAATATAAACCATATATATACCGAAAATATACCAAACATAAACCAGGTATATTTTGAGTATATATATGTCAAATAAATCCAATCAAATCATGAATTAAACTAAAAATATATTTAAAAACATTTTAAATATATTTTATTAACAAAACATGTATATAATTTATTATATACCAAAAATATACTTGAATATAAATCACATTATTTATGCATATTCAGTCAAAATAAAACATGCATTTTCTAAATCATGCATCCTAAGCATATATATATAATATAGTAACTCACCTAATGCGCTCTACGAGACAGGTCCGACGGGCCTGGTCCACTAGCCCTCGGTCTCGGTGTAACTAAACAAGCAATAAATAACTGACATTAGAATAAACCTAACAGAAATCCTAGAATTCAATCTAGAGTATTTAACACAGAATCAAAAATTAGGGTTCGACTGGATATCACGTTTTACGAGAATTCTACCGAAAATCCGACAGAACCTCCCCTGTAAAACGGACATCTCTCTACTCAAAAGAGTAGAGCCGACCCTGCAAAGAAACACACTTCGAAAAATGAGCTCAACACAATCAAAATCCCACGGTCGGACTCCAAACTACAGTCCACCGACCGGGGTCCACAAACACAGAACAATATTCCAGATACAACAAAAATATCCTTAAATCACAAAAATACATTTCATACATAGAAATTACATAATTAACCTTGAAACACTATAAAAATTGATTAAAACTCATTTTATTAGAAAAACCGTATATTATATATATAATTGAAAATAATTCCCGAAAAATAGTTTTAATTAGTTAAAAATACTAAATAATTTGTAGAAATCATTTTTATACCTTAAATAAATATTAAAACCAATTAAATTATATTTTTAGACAATTTAGGGTAAAATTACCAAAATACCCCTATATATATAAATATACTTAAATTACTTCAAAAATTCATCAAAAATTATACAATTATCCAAAATTAACTTTCTCAACATATTTATCAATAATATCAATATTTAAACTCAATTAACCAATTAAATTCAATTTAAAACACAATTAACCTAATTTTCCAAAATCACCTAAACTTCAATAATTAAAAATAAATACTTAGAAATTCATAAAAATTCCAAATAAATTCCTATAATTCATTTCAACACCTAATTTAACCATAAACTCCAATTTCATAATTTAAATAATTAATTTCCGAAAATTAGAAAATAATATTAAAATATTCAAAAATACCCAAAAATCCAAACAATCTCCAAAAATTCTACAAAAATTCACACATGAATATTAAGCTACTAGGAACAACATTTGTGAAGGAAGTTTTCATGAATCAATCAATTCGAAGCTCAAAAAAATCAAAAACCCTAATAGGCCGAAATTTACAAATCGAAAACTAAGCAATTCTAGACCATTTTAGCTCAAACCAAAGCTAGAATCACACTCACCGGAGCTCAAGGAGAAGAAAGAGACCAGCGGTGTCAAAAACGATGGCCGGAATCGGCGTGATCGACGGTGGGTTGATTTTCGGCTTCTCTGGCCAAAATCATTCTCCCGACGCCGGAAACGGCCTCCACAGGCGGCGAAACTGGTCGGGGAAGATGGTGGCACATCGGACGGCACACCCACGGTGAAGGAACGGCGTGACAGACGCCCGGACGGTGAAGGAACGGTCGGAGAAGAAGAAGGAGACTCGGGGGCTAAAATGTAATTTTCCAATTCTTGTGTAATTTTGACAAATATATGTATATATATATACTTTATACTATATATTAAAATAATATTAAATTACACACATCAAATATACACCACACACATAAAAATATTAATATTTTAATAATTTATACCAAATAAAATTAATTAAATAACAATTAAAACAATTAAATACTTAATAAAATATTAGGGTATAATAAACCCTAATTAAATACATATACACACACAGGCTTTATTTAATAATTTAAAAATATGTATGAGTTCATGCAAGTCCGTAAATACATCTAAAATAATTAATAATAAATTGTTTACGTGAAAATTTCCCCGAAAATGCAAGTCCCGGGAAAATTTTACGTAAAACACTGTAAATAATATACCGTAATTAAAATAGGTTTTAAATACATATTAACTCGTAAAAATATCACATATATATTCAAAATTATTGACACTGCATATCCCGGTACAGTGTAAAAAAAATATTTTTAAAAACACGGGATATTACAGTCTTCCCCCCTTACAAGAATTCGTCCCCGAATTCCAGAAAACAAGATTACAGAATCAGGAAGGAAAGAGATATGGGTAAGAAGCTCGCATCTCAGCTTCAGTCTCCCACGTATGCTCTTCAACTCTGTCGCTACGCCACAGAACCTTGACCATCGGAATCTGCTTCGATCTCAACTGTCGAACTTGAAAATCAACGATCGCCACAGGTTCTTCCACAAAAGTCAAATCTTCATTCACTTCCACACTGTCGGGCTGCAACACGTGTGAAGGATCCGAGATATACTTCCTCAACATCGAGATATGAAATACTGGATGCACCTGTGACATACTCGAAGGCAAATCCAACCGATATGCAACAGTGCTAACTCTCTCCAGAATCTCAAACGGTCCAATATATCTCGGTGCTAACTTACCCTTCCTGCCAAATCTCATCACACCCTTCATCGGAGATACCTTCAGAAAAACGAAATCTCCAACCTGAAACTCCACATCTCTGCGCCTAGGATCCGTATAACTCTTCTGTCTAATAACTGTGGTCTCTAATCTACGCTTGATCACGGTGACTTTCTCTGCAGCATCCTGAACCATCTCTGGTCCAGTCAAAGCTCTCTCCCTAATCTCATCCCAACTCAACGGGGATCTACACTTCCTTCCATACAACGCCTCATATGGTGCCATACCAATACTGCTATGGTAGCTGTTATTATATGCAAACTCAACAAGCGACAAATGATCATCCCAGCTACCTCCCAAATCCAAGACACACATCCTCAACATATCTTCTAGTGTCTGGATCGTCCTCTCAGACTGACCGTCTGTCTGAGGATGAAAAGCAGTACTGAAATCCAACCTAGTGCCCATCGCTTCCTGCAACTTCTGCCAAAAACGAGAAGTAAACACCGAACCTCTGTCTGACACAATGGACACAGGTACTTCATGAAGGCACACAATATGCTTCACGTACAACTTCGCCAATCTAGCAACTGAATATGTGGCTTTCACAGGCAAGAAATGTGCAGACTTCGTCAACCTATCTACAATCACCCAGATGGAATCGTATCCATCCTTCGAACGAGGTAAACCGACCACAAAATCCATAGCTATCCTTTCCCACTTCCACTTGGGAATAGGAAGAGGCTGAAGCTTCCCAGAAGGCTTTTGATGTTCGGCTTTCACTTGCTGACACGTCAAGCACTTAGCAACATAATCAGCAACATCCTTCTTCAATCCACCCCACCAGTATAAATCTCTGATACTGTGGTACATCTTGGTAACACCCGGATGAACGTTGTAGGTTGTAGAATGTGCTTCCTCTAAAATCTCCTCTCTCAAATCATCCACATCAGGAACACACAATCTACCACTGATCCACAACACACCATCATCATCGAGTGTGAAATCAGTGAACTTCCCTACTCTGACATTCTCTGCAAGCTCTTCTAGAATAGGATCTCGGCTCTGAGCTGCTTTAATCCTATCCCTTAGCACAGATCGCACTTTAAACTGAGCTAACAGTCCACCTGATCTACTAATCTTCATCATCAGACCTTGATCCACCATCAAATGCAACTCCTGGATCAATGGTCTCCTCTCTACACCGATATGAGCAAGACTACCTGAGGACTTCCTACTCAAGGCATCTGCTACCACATTAGCTTTACCCGGATGGTAAAGAATCTCACAATCATAATCCTTTAATAGTTCCAACCATCTTCTCTGCCTCAGATTCAAATCTCGCTGCTGAAAAATGTACTTAAGGCTCTTGTGATCAGTAAATATCTCACAAGTCACCCCGTACAGATAATGTCTCCAAATCTTCAGAGCAAAGATCACTGCAGCCATCTCCAGATCATGTGTAGGATAGTTCTGCTCATGCTTCTTCAACTGCCTCGAAGCATAGGCTATCACCCTTCCATTCTGCATCAACACACAACCAAGACCAATTCTAGAGGCATCACAGTAAACTGTGAACTTATCCACACTATTAGGCAAAGCTAATACTGGCGCTGTGGTCAACTTCTCCTTCAACAACTGAAAACTATTCTCACAAGCTTCTGACCACTCGAATCTAACATTCTTCTAAGTCAAGCGAGTCATAGGGGCTGCTATCCTAGAAAAATCCTGCACAAACCGCCTATAATACCCGGCTAGACCCAGAAAACTCCGAATCTCCGTGACCGAAGTAGGTCTAGGCCATTCAGATACTGCCTCAATCTTCTATGGATCAACCTGAATACCTTCTTTAGACACTACGTGTCCAAGAAAAGAAACACTCTCCATCCAGAAATCACACTTCGAGAATTTAGCATAAAGCTGATGATCTCTCAGTGTCTGTAGTACAATCCTCAAGTGATATACATGCTCTTCCATACTCCTCGAATATACCAGTATATCATCAATGAAGACTACCACAAACTGATCCACATACGGTCTGAATACTCTGTTCATCAGGTCCATAAAAGCTGCTGGTGCATTAGTCAAACCAAAAGACATCACTAGAAACTCATAATGACCATATCGAGTACGGAATGTTGTCTTAGGAATATCGGATTCACTGATCCACAGCTGATAATAACCTGACCTCAAGTCGACCTTAGAAAAGAACTGTGCACCTTGTAACTGATCAAATAAATCATCTATCCTCGGGAGAGGATACTTGTTCTTCACTGTCACCTTATTCAACTCTCTGTAGTCAATGCACAGTCTCAGGGTACCATCCTTCTTCTTCACAAACAAGACTGGTGCACCCCCAAGGAGAAACACTAGGTCTGATAAAACCCTTCTCCAACAACTCTTGCAACTGCTCCTTCAGCTCTCTCAACTCTGCAGGAGCCATACGATAGGGTGGCATAGATATAGGAGTAGTACCTGGGACCACATCTATACAGAACTCAATCTCTCTATGAGGTGGTAAACCTGGCAACTCCTCGGGAAAAACATCAGGAAACTCACAAGCAACCGGAACATCTGTGAGTGACAACTTCTCCACTGACGTATCCCTAACCAATGCCAAAAACCCCTGACAACCTTTCCTCAACAACTTCCTAGCAGAAATAGCAGAAATAAGATTCTGAGGTGCTGAACTCCTATCACCAACAAACTGAAACTCTTCTTCACCAGGAATTCTGAAAATCACCTCCTTATTCCTGCAATCAACCACGGCAAAGTGCTGAGATAACCAATCCATTCCCAAAATAACATCAAACTCCATCACATCCAACAAAATCAAATCAGCGGGTAATTCTCTATCTCCCACAAAAACTGGACAACCAGAAAGAACAATATCGACGTCCAAGGAATCGCTCAGAGGAGTGGCAACAGACAAAGGAAAAGCCATCCTCGAAGCTTGCCAACAAGATTTAGAAGCAAAAACAGGAGAAACAAACGAATGCGTGGCACCCGGATCAAACAAAACCAAAGCATCCAGGTAACAAACAGAAAGAATACCTGCCACGACTGCATTAGATGCCTGAGCATCCTGCTGAGTCAGATGGAAGACTCTGGCCTGACCTCGACCTCCCTGTTGACTGGTAGAAGCCTGGCCAACACCTCTAGCACCTCCTCTAGTACCTCTACCACGACTCTACTGTGGAACAAACTGAGTAGAACTCTGATGCTGGGCTGGTGGCAACTGAAATGGCACGGGTGCTGCACTAGCAATCGACTGCTGTGGGAATCACGGAATCTGCTGCTGCTGATATCCGGAATAAGGACACGATCTGGCAAAATGTCCTATCTGTCCGCATCTGAAACATGTCAGTGGTGTCAGATAACACGGTCCCTGATGGACTCTACCACAAGTCTGACAAACACTGGCCGCTGATCCAGAACTACAACCACTGCTGCTGCTCGAAGCACCTGACCCAAATCTGAACGATCTACGCTGACCTCCACGGCCATGTCTACTGCTCCGATGCACTCGCTGCTGCTGTCTCTGACTCTGCTGAGTCGAACCTCGCTGCTGACTACTCAAACCAACATGAAAACTCGAATATGGAGTAGCCTGCAATCCACTCGACTGAACTCCCAATTGGTAATAATCAGGCATCGCTCCCTGCCTAACTAACCTCAGCTCGATCTCCTTAGCTAGCTCAATCACAGACTCCAGAGTAAGACCTGCTGTGGGCATACCAGCAAAAGCTGAACCCAAACCAGTAACATAGGTAGTAACCGCGAAATACTGATCTCGCATCAGATCCTCAGCATATCTACCCAGATGAAGAAACTCTCAGGTATACTCCTCTACAGATCGATCTCCACGAGAAATACTAGTCAAATGGAGACGATAGCTCAAATGAAGAGGCTCTGGACAAAATCTCCTCATGAATCGCTCTCGAAACTGAGCCCAGGTCATCGTCATCATATAGGGCTGGATCATCTGAATGAACCAATCTAGAGCTGGTCCCTCAACAGACAACTCAACGATCATGATCCGCTGGTACTCGGTATGAGCAGTCCGAGTCCTAGTCTCAATCGCATGCAGAAAATCTAAAGGATCAGAAGTACCATCAAAAGCAATCCTGCCAACTCGGGCATAGAACAAAGCTGCCTCAGGGTCAGACATACCCTGCTGATAGGCAGGCTGAACAGGCTGAACAACTGGAGGAACAGGAACATCAAACTCAGGCTCAACAGGCTCCTCATCCTGTAACTCTCTCTGCCTACGGCGACCTGCCGCTCCTCGAGGTCTACCTCTGCCACGACCTCTACGTCTAACTGGCTGCTCAGGAGGTAAAACCTCATCCTGAAAAGACTCATCATCCTCGGCCTCAACGACCGGTGGAGCGACACGCGCTCGCCTCCTCATTCTAAAAAGAAAAATGGAAAGATTCAGACAAAACAGACAACGGAGGAATAACGCTGAAAACTACAGCAAGGAATACTCATCAAGACATACTCGAACCTAATACACTGCAGTAGTCCAACAGAAAACACAACTTTAAAACTAGGGCCACAACTCACATAACTAAGCCCTGACACAGAACTCCACTCTGATACGAACTTCGCTCTGATACCAACTTTGTCACGACCCAAAACAGGGGCCATGACCGGCGCTAGGGAACGGGAATTCTTTCGAATCCGGAACCCGTAGCAAGCCTAAAAATAAAATAAAGCATGCCATAATAATAATAAAAATATAATATGCAGCGGAAATAAAAATCATAATATCATTTTTCCATATCAACTGGATTTAAACTAAATCTCATCTCATCACATAGATGTATATAATCTTTAATACAAATCTAGTTTCAATATAATACATCTCTTTAAAATAAAGTACATAAAATCCCATACTTTAATTCACAACTACTGCAGTGTCTAGATAAAATAAATAAGACTTAAGTAGACAATTTACATAAAGAAGCCGGGGCGGAAGAAATCCGGCGTATCGACCTGCTACTGAGGTCTGAGGAAGTTGACTCTCCTAAAAAATAGTCAACGGAGGGGAGTCAGACCTCACTGAGTGAATTACTATAATATATATACATACACACTAAGTGATAATGCATACAGTCAACAGTATATATATAATATGTATATATACAGGCAAATTCATACAGATGCAGAAAAATCATTTTTATATATTTTACTGAAAAATCCCAGTTTATGAAGGATCACATAGAACCCTAGAATATCGCAACCTCAGAAAATAGTGTTAAACAACACTCTGGCCATACAGGCTCACTTATACCAAATATATCCACTTAATCCATATGGACAGTAGACTGGCCCCGAGACACTAAGTCAACCGAGCTCCAGCAGTCTGACTGCCAGTGTGATTGGCCCCGAGACACTTGGTCAACCGAGCTCCAGCAATCACACCCACAAACCACATCTCACATATCAATAATCATATCAAACCAATATCCACAAATAGTTAGTAACATAGCCTAAAGCTATAGGCGTACCGGTACGTACTCGGTCCTAGTGCTGCCCACTAGGTAGCACGTTCTATTGATATCCTTCATTAATAATATAAATCATTCATTCACAATAAATGATGCATGAATGTAAATGAAACAACAATATAAACCATATATATACCGAAAATATACCAAACATAAACCAAGTATATTTTGAGTATATATATGTCAAATAAATCCAATCAAATCATGAATTAAACTAAAAATATATTTAAAAACATTTTAAATATATTTTATTAACAAAACATGTATATAATTTATTATATACCAAAAATATACTTGAATATAAATCACATTATTTATGCATATTCAGTCAAAATAAAACATGCATTTTCTAAATCATGCATCCTAAGCATATATATATAATATAGTAACTCACCTAATGCGCTCTACGAGACAGGTCCGACGGGCCTGGTCCACTAGCCCTCGGTCTCGGCGCAACTAAACAAGCAATAAATAACCGACATTAGAATAAACCTAACAGAAATCCTAGAATTCAATCTAGAGTATTTAACACAGAATCGAAAATTAGGGTTCGACTGGATATCACGTTTTACGAGAATTCTACCGAAAATCCGACAGAACCTCCCCTGTAAAACGGACATCTCTCTACTCAAAAGAGTAGAGCCAACCCTGCAAAGAAACACACTTCGAAAAACGAGCTCAACACAATCAAAATCGCACAGTCGGACTCCAAACTACAGTCCACCGACCGGGATCCACAAACACAGAACAATATTCCAGATACAACAAAAATATCCTTAAATCACAAAAATACATTTCATATGTAGAAATTACATAATTAACCTTGAAACACTATAAAAACCGATTAAAACTCATTTTATTAGAAAAACCGTATATTATATATATAATTGAAAATAATTCCCGAAAAATAGTTTTAATTAGTTAAAAATACTAAATAATTTGTAGAAATCATTTTTATACCTTAAATAAATATTAAAACCAATTAAATTACATTTTTAGACAATTTAGGGTAAAATTACCAAAATACCCCTATATATATAAATATACTTAAATTACTTCAAAAATTCATCAAAAATTATAAAATTATCCAAAATTAACTTTCTCAACATATTTATCAATAATATCAATATTTAAACTCAATTAACCAATTAAATTCAATTTAAAACACAATTAACCTAATTTTCCAAAATCACCTAAACTTCAATAATTAAAAATAAATACTTAGAAATTCATAAAAATTCCAAATAAATTCCTATAATTCATTTCAACACCTAATTTAACCATAAACTCCAATTTCATAATTTAAATAATTAATTTCCGAAAATTAGAAAATAATATTAAAATATTCAAAAATACCCAAAAATCCAAAAAATCTCCAAAAATTCTACAAAAATTCACACATGAAGATGAAGCTACTAGGAACAACATTTGTGAAGGAAGTTTCCATGAATAAATCAATTCGAAGCTCAAAAAAATCGAAAACCCTAATAGGCCGAAATTTACAAATCGATAACTAAGCAATTCTAGACCATTTTAGCTCAAACCAAAGCTAGAATCACACTCACCGGAGCTCAAGGAGAAGAAAGAGACCGGCGGTGTCGAAAACGATGGCCGGAATCGGCGTGATCGACGGTGGGTTGATTTTCGGCTTCTTCGGCCAAAATCGTTCTCCCGACACCGGAAACGGCCTCCACAGGCGGTGAAACTGGTCGGGGAAGATGGTGGCACACCGGAAGGCACACCCACGGTGAAGGAACGGCGTGACAGATGCCCGGACGGTGAAGGAACGGTCGGAGAAGAAGAAGGAGACTCGGGGGCTAAAATGTAATTTTCCAATTCTTGTGTAATTTTGACAAATATATGTATATATATATACTTTATACTATATATTAAAATAATATTAAATTACACACATCAAATATACACCACACACATAAAAATATTAATATTTTAATAATTTATACCAAATAAAATTAATTAAATAACAATTAAAACAATTAAATACTTAATAAAATATTAGGGTATAATAAACCCTAATTAAATACATATACACACACAGGCTTTATTTAATAATTTAAAAATATGTATGAGTTCATGCAAGTCCGTAAATACATCTAAAATAATTAATAATAAATTGTTTACGTGAAAATTTCCCCGAAAATGCAAGTCCCGGGAAAATTTTACGTAAAACACTGTAAATAATATACCGTAATTAAAATAGGTTTTAAATACATATTAACTCGTAAAAATATCACATATATATTCAAAATTATTGACACTGCATATCCCGGTACAGTGTAAAAAAAATATTTTTAAAAACACGGGATATTACACTACTGGTCTTCGTGCTGCTGCTACTATTGAGACGGCAAGGAAAGAAGAAGAAGCAGATGGTGTGGGTGGCATGAGGATGGTGGTGTTGTTGGGATGGAAGACAGTGTGAGAGTGAGGGCAAGAAATGAAATGGGACAGCAACAAAAGGGAAAGAGAATGGCGTGGGGAAAGAAATGAAAGAAGGAAAAAAAATGGTAGGGATGGATTGGTTGAACCGGATGGGTGAGCTTTTTAACCAAAATTTATACACACACACACACACACACACACACACACATATATATATATATATATATACATGTACCACTTAATATAAACCACACATTATATACTTATATAAACTTATATATATATATATCACAATAAAAATAATAACTCTAGTTAAAATAATGCTATAAATAATAATAATCAATAATAATAATGCTATGTATATATATAAAAAAATATTATGACAATTAAAAATAATATTGTAGGTGCATGTAAATAAAAATGAGATAGAAATAATAATATTAATAATGACAATAATATTATAAGTAACTTTAGTATTTTTAAATAATAGAGTTCCCAAAATATATTTATATTAATTAAAAATATCGATCATTACATTTTTCTTATTTTTTTATTATTCTCTATTATCCTTATTTTTTATTTTATCCTTATATTTATTTTTTAATTTTCTCTCTTATTTATATATTTATTTTTTCATTTCTTATTTTTTGTTATCCTTATTTTTTATTTTTAGTTTTTTTTTTAGTTTTGGTTTTGGGTATATATATGGCGGTATGCTCTATTTCAGATATTATATTTAAACATATTTAAATTATACAACTCATATTAGTTTTAATAAAGAATTAAAGTTTAAGATATTTTAGGAATATATTTTGAAATATAAATTTTTATATTTATATATATTTATTAGGCTGATATTATTTCATTTATTTTACACAGGAAAATAAACTAAAATATACAAATAATTAAATAGAAATAAATGAAAAATATTTCAAGTCTCATTTATTTAAAAAAGGATGGGCACTTGAATTCAAATTAATTGAATTGAATACAATTATATTTGAAATTTATTATTGTATTTATGAGTTTGAGATACCTTTTTAATTTTCATATACCATTTTGAGTTTCATATACGAATAATATTCAAAAAATATATTATTTTGTCACGACCCAAAACAGGGGCCATGACCAGCGCTAGGAAACGGAAATTCTTTCGAATCCGGAACCCGTAGCAATCCTAAAAATAAAATAAAACATGCAATAGTAATAGCAATATATAATGCAGCGGAAATAAAAATCATAAATATCACAATAACATTTGCACCAGCTGGATTTAAATCAAAACCATATCTCATATATATATATAAACTCTTTTAATACAAATTCAGTTCAAATATAATACAACATCTCTTTAATAATTTAATGACTACTGCAGTGTCTAGATAAAATAAAACTCAAGACTCAGATAAGCAGTTTACATAAAGAAGCCGGGGCGGAAGAAATCCGGTGTATAGACCTGCTACTGAGGTCTGAAGATGATGACTCTCCTGAAAAATTAGTCAACAGAGGGGAGTCAGACCTCACTGAGTGAATTACTATAATATATATACATGCATACTAAATGACAATGCATAAAATCAACAGTATATATCTAATATATATATATATATATACAGGTAAATACACACAGATGCAATAAAATCATTTTTATATATTTTTATTGAAAATCATGCTTTATGAAGGATCAAATAAAACCCTATAATATCGCAACCTCAAAACAGTGTTAGACAACACTATAGCCATACAGGCTCACTTATTCCAATTATATTCACTTATTCCATTTTGGACAATAGACTGGCCCCGAGACACTAAGTCAACCGAGCTCCAGCAGTCTGACCGTCAGTGTGATTGGCCCCGAGACACTTGGTCAACCAAGCTCCAGCAATCACACTCCCAAATCATATCTCACACATCAAATAATCAAATTCAATCAATGTCCACAAATGGTTAGTAATATAGCCTAAATGCTATAAGCGTACCAGTACGTACTCGGTCCTAGTGCTGCCCACTAGGTAGCACGTTCTATTGATATCCTTCATTAATAAATATAAAACATTCATTCACAAATCAATGATGCATGAATTTAAATAAAATAACAATATAAACCATATATACTGGAAATATACCAAAAGTAAACCAAGTATATTTCGAGTATATATACGTCGAATAAATCCAATTAAATTACAAGATAAGCTAGAAATGTATTTAAAAACATTTTAGACATAAATGGTTAATAAAGCATGCATATAATTTAATATATACCAAAAATAAACCAAAAGTAAACTAAAAATAAACTTAAATAATAATCAAACCATTTATGCATATTTAATCAAAATAAAACATACATTTCTAAATCATGCACCCTAAAACATATATATAGATAGCATAGTAACTCACACTTAGTGCGCTCCTCGAGATAGGTCCGACGGGCCTAGTCCACTAGGCCTCGGTCTCGGCGCAACTAAACAAACAATAACGACAGGAATCAGAATAAATCTAACAAAAGTTTTAAGGACTCAATCTAGATTACTAGAAACAGAATTAGAAGTAGGGTTCGACCGGATATCACATTTTACGAGAATTCAATCAAAAATTTGGCAGAACCTCCCCTGTAAAATGGACATCTCTCTACTCAAAGAGTAGAGCCGGACCTGCAAAGAAACACACTTCAAAAATAAACGCAGAATTACAATCACAACCCCTCGGTCGAACTCTAAACTACAGTCTATCGACCGGGGTCCACAATCACAAAATAATTCTAAAAATACCAAAAATACCCTTATATCATAGAAATTCATTTTATAAATAGAAATTACATAATTAGCCTTAAAACACAGTAAAAATCGATAAAAACTCATTTTATTAGTAAAATCGTATATTATATATATAATTGAAAATAATTCACGAAAATTAGTTTTAATTATTTAAAAATACTAAATAATTTGTAGAAATAATTTTTATACCTTAAATAACTATTAAAACCAATTTAATTATATTTTTAGTCAATTTTGCATAAAATTACCAAAATACCCCTCTATATATAAATATACTAAAATTACTCCAAAAATTCACCAAAAATCATATAATTATCCAAAATTAATTTTCTCAACATATTTATCAATAATATCAATAAATAAAACTCAATTAAATAATTAATTTCAATTAAAAACACAATTAACCTAATTTTCCAAAAATTCCATAAACTAATTAAATTCAAATTAAATACATAGAAATTCATAAAAATTCCAAATAAATTCCTATAATTCATTTCAACACCTATATTTATCATAAAACACAATTTCATAATTTAATTAATTAATTTCCTAAAATTAGAAAATAATATTAAAATATTCAAAAATACCCAAAAATCTAAATAATCTCCAAAAATTCTAAAAAAATTCATACATGTAGATTAAGCTACTAGGATCAAAATTTGTTAAGGGACTTTTCATGAATCAAACAATTCAAAGTTCAAAAATTCAAAAACCCTAAAATGGCCGAATTGAAGATTTAGTTCAAACCTCATCAACCACTTGATTTCAGGCCAAAAGGAGCTTAGAATAGGGACCACCGGAGCTCAAGGAGTCAATGAAGACCAGCGGTGCACTAAATGGTGGTCGAAATCGTGGTCAACGACGAAGAGCTCAACTTGCTGCCATCGTGGATTTCGAGCGTTCCAGCGGGCTTCCGGCGGCCTGGTCACATTGGAGAGGAAGAGGAAGGAAGGGTGAGGAGGTTGGCGGCAGCTGGTGGCAGCGAAAGGAGGTCCGGTGAGGTGGAATGGGAGGCGCAGTGAGGGTAGGCGTCGGGAGAGAAGAAGGAAGAGGGAGGGGCAATTCGATAATTTGGCAAAAATTTTGATTTTCAACTATATATATGTATATATATATATATACTTTATACTATATATTAAAATAATATTAAATTATACACATTAAATATACACCACACACTTATAATTTAATATTTTAAATAATTTAATACTAAATAAAATAATTAAATAATAAAAAACTAATAAATAAAAAATATAATATTAGGGTAATTAATCAAACCCTAATTAAATAAATAAGTACACATATATACGGTGTTTAGTATTTTAAAAATATATATGAGTTCATGCAAGTCCGTAAATCTATTTAAAATAATTAATAGTAAATTATTTACGTGAAAATTTTCCCGAAAATATAAGTCCCGGGAAAATTTTACGTAAAGCACTTTAAATAATATACAACAATTAAAATAGGTTTTAAATACATATCAAATCGTAAAAATATCATAATATATATACAAAAATTATTAACACTGCATATCCCTATGAAATATTAAAACATTTAAAAACACGGGATATTACATATTTTTAATTGTATCATATACAAATAATATTTAGAAAATATACCGTATTTATGAGTTTAAGACACCATTTTTAATTTTCATATACTGTTTTGAATTTTAAATATTGTTTTGAGTTTAAAACACTGTTTTGAATTTTATATACTGTTTTAATTTTCAGATACTATTGTAATACCCTACGTTTTATTTAAATAAAAATAATCATTTAGTTTGCATTATTAGTAAACAATTTTAAATTATATTAAATAGTTGTTAATTAGCTAGCTATATTATTATGCTATATCATTTGGGAATTTTTAATTCATATGAGTGTTATTTCCTTATTATTTAAAAATGACATATATTATTATTATTATTATTATTATTATTATTATTATTATTATTATTATTATTATTATTATTATTATTATCATTACTATTACTATTTTAAAAAACTACATGAAATTCATGGTTGTTTTATGTGTGTTGCTAATACCTATATGTATATATATATACATATATATGTGTAAGGTTCATAATAAATATAAGTTATTATAATAGTACATGTATACTCATGTTTATTATAATAGTATGAGTATATATGCACATATATATGTATATATATATATATGGATATGCATGTGTGTATACGTATAAAGTATATACTATTAGAGTAATATACATGTACATACACCTATATTTACACACACACACACACACACACACACACACATATATATATATAGTTAAATAACCAAAAAAGCAAACAAAGAACAAAAACAGAACAAAAAAAAAAGAAAGGAAAGCATACCTCCCGAAAACAAAGACTCGAGTTTCTGCAACTCCCCATCTCCGCCTATCACTGTCCTTGTCTTCCCTCTCACCATGCCATTTCCTCCTCTACCACCGAGACTCCATCCCCATCGTGAGCTTGAAGCTTCCAGGTGTTTCCGCTGCTTTTGTTTCTCTTCTTCACCTTCGGTCACTCTTAATCTGAGCTGATCTGGCGCCACCAAAGCTTCCTCAACTTCCCTCACCCTCTCAGGCATCAGTCCAAACCAGAACCCACCATTGTAACTCACCTCCGACGTCCGAATTGGAGGTTAAAGGTGAGTTGTTCTGGGTTGTTCTTAGGTTATTCTTAGGTCATTTCCTGGTTGTTGAATGGAATTGGGTGTTGATCTTAAGTTTTTCTAAGCTAAATGTTGAGTTATACCATTTGGTTGTTCAAATTCAAATTTTTATGCATTATTCTGAATTTTTCTTGATTTACAGAATTTTTGTATAATTTTATTTAATTTTTATTTGAATTTATTGGATTTTTCTTTAGTTTAATTAGTAAATTAGAGTAAATAAGGTTAAATATTTGTAAGGTTTTGGGTTGTTTTTAAGGTTTTAGAAATTTTGGTGTTAATTAGAAGTTTTTATAAATTTTGGGTATTTAATTAATATTTTTATTAATTTCAAAAATTATTTGTTAAAATTATAAAATTTTGATAATTGAGGTTATTATTAAATGATATTAATTTTAGAACTCAAATTATAATTTTTGTGATTTTTAAACTATTTTTATAAATATTTTTGAGTTTATGTGAAATGTGATTACTAGGTTAAATTATATTTTTTAGAAGAAATTATTAGTTGATTTTATGTTTTAATTATATTAAGAAGTTTAATTTTGAGAAAATAATTTTTAGATGATTAAATAATTTTAAGGAATTTTTTTAGTGCTAATAATACATTATGTAAATTATTTATTTAGGGGTAAAAATGTAATTTTATGCTAATTATAGTTAAATATATATTTTAGTTAGTTTTATTAATATTTAAGAGGTTTACAGAATTTTTATAAATTAATTGATATTTTTAATTAAGTAGTGTTAATTTTGAATATTAATTCCAAATATTATATACATTTATAATACATTATTTTGGTAACAAAAATTGAATATAAGGTTGCATTTAGCATGTTTGGGTATAATGGTTTTAATTTAGGTTATAATTATATTTTGATAATGAAATGCAAATTGAGTTGTTTAAATTTTGAATAATTGAGATTTTATATATTTTTAGTATATATGTATGTATAATATGTATTTTGGGAAATAAATGATATTATTTCTTGATGTTTTGTTGACTTGTGATCTCGGTCGGGGCTAAGTGTAGTTTTGGAAGCCCGACTCGAGTGTGTATGTCTGTGGCTATTAGAAGTACGTTTTCTATGCAGGTTTGGCATTACCTTTGGTAGAGAGATGTCCGTTTTACAGAGGAGACTCTGCCAAAATTTTGGTAGATTTTTTCGTAAAACGTGATATTCGTAATAATTTCTATCGTTAGTTAGGTTTTATCCTGTCTATTGAGTCTTGTCCAGTCTTCCTCATGTCAGCCTGGAATTTCATTATTTTGTTGATTTTTGATTTTATTTCATAGTCATGTTTTAAAATCGATTTGTTAATCTCTTTCTAGAGCATATCGAAGCAGAAGCCGTGAGACCGAGGCAAACGCGTGGTCGTCAGCCTTCGCATTCATCTTGTAAGTCAATAGAATAATCTGTGCGTGTGTTTACTTAAAGAATGCATGTGCTCACATTTTTTAATATTGATTATATGATTTATTTAATTTAATGCTATTATTTAAGATTTAAAATACACTTTATTTATTTAAAAGTTGATTTTGAGAAATTTTGTGTAATATCCCGTGTTTTTAAAATATTTTTACACTGTACCGGGATATGCAGTGTTAATAATTTCTATATATTATATGATATTTTTACGAGTTAATATGTATTTAAAACCTATTTTAATTACTGTGTATTATTTCCAGTGTTTTACGTAAAATTTTCCCGGGACTTGCATTTTCGGGGAAATTTTCACGTAAACAATGCATTATTAATTATTTTAAATGTATTTTCGGACTTGCATGAACTCATACGTATTTTTAAAATACTAAATAAAGACTATGTGTGTATATACTTATTTAATTAGGGTTTAATATATTACCCTAATATTTTATTATTTGTTTATTCATTTATTGTTATTTAAGTATTTTATTTAATATTAAATTATTAAAATTATTTGTTTATTATTTTTATTATTATTTTAATATTATTTTTTTTATTTTTTTTTCTTTTTTCTTTTTTTTTTTCTTTTTCTTTTTTCTTTTTCTTTTCTTTTTCTTTCTTCTTCTTCTTCTTCTTCTTCTTTCCTCCCGCGCGCCCGACCACCATTCTTCCTTCCCTCCCGCTGCAACTCCGGTCACCTACCGTCGGTGTGCCTCTCAGCTTGCCACCGCCGTTCCCAGCCGTCCCCCGCCGCCAGCAGCTCCCTTCCCCGGCGCCAACGAGCTAGTTTCCCTCTTTTGGCCGAAAATCGACCCTTCGTCATTTCTCCCTCCTCCGGCCACCGTTTTCGACACCGCCGGTCTCTTTCTTCTCCTTGAGCTCCGATGAGTGTGATTCTAGCTTTGGTTTGAGCTAAAATGGTTTAGATTTTCTTAAGTTTTCAATTTTCGATTTCGGTCACATTAGGGTTTTTGATTTTTTTGAGCTTCGAATTGAATGATTCATGAAAACTCCCTTCACAAATGTTGTTCCTAGTAACTCAATCTACATGTATGAATTTTTGTAGAATTTTTGGGTATTTTTGAATATTTTAATATTATTTTCTAATTTTCGGAAATTAATTATTTAAATTATGAAATTGGAGTTTATGGTTAAATTGGGTGTTGAAATGAATTATAGGAATTTATTTGGAATTTTTATGAATTTCTAAGTATTTATTTTGAATTATTGAAGTTTATGTGATTTTGAGAAATTAGGTTAATTGTGTTTTAAATTGAATTTAATTGGTTAATTGAGTTTAATTATTGATATTATTGATAAATATGTTGAGAAATTAATTTTTGGATAATTGTATGATTTTTGGTGAATTTTGAAGTAATTTAAGTATATTTATATATATAGGGGTATTTTGGTAATTTTACCCTAAATTGGCTAAAAATGTAATTTAATTGGTTTTAATAGTTATTTAAGGTATAAAAATGATTTCTATAAATTATTTGGTATTTTTAACTAATTAAAACTATTTTTCGTGAATTATTTTCAATTATATATAATATACGGTTTTTCTAATAAAATGAGTTTTTATCGGTTTTTACTGTGTTTTAAGGTTAATTAGGTAATTTCTACCTATAAAATGTATTTCTAGGTTTTAAGAGTATTTTTGGTATTTCTGAATTTTTCTGTGATTGTGGACCCCGGTCGGTGGATTGTAGTCTGGAGTCCGACCGAGGGGTTGTGGATTTGTGTTGAGTTTATTTTTTGAAGTGTGTTTCTTTGCAGGGTCGGCTCTACTCTTTTGAGTAGAGAGATGTCTGTTTTACTGGGGAGGTTCTGTCGGATTTTTGGTAGAATTCTCGTAAAACGTGATATCCAGTCGAACCCTAATTCTGTTTCCGTATTTCAATACTCTAGATTGAATTCTAGGATTTCTGTTAGGTTTATTCTGATGTCGATTATTTATTGCTTGTTTAGTTGCACCGAGACCGAGGGCTAGTGGACCAGGCCCGTCGGACCTGTCTCGTGGAGCGCACTAGGTGAGTTACTATACTATATATATGCTTAGGATGCATGATTTAGAAATGCATGTTTATTGTTGATTAAATATGCATAAGTAATTTGATTATTTCTTAAGTTTATATTAAGTATATTTTTGGTTTATTTTTGGTATATATTAAATTATATACATGTTTTGTAAATAAAATATACTTAAAATGTTTCTAAATATATTTCCAGCTTAATATATAATTTGATTGAATGCATTTGATATATATATACTCGCAATATACCTGGTTTACTTTTGGTATATTTCCGGTATATATATGGTTTATATTGCTATTTCATTTAAATTCATGCATCATTTATTGTGAATGAATGATTTATATTATTAATGAAGGATATCAATAGAATGTGCTACCTAGTAGGCAACACTAGGACCGAGTACGTACCGGTACGCCTATAGCTTTAGGCTATGTTACTAACTATTTGTTGATATTGATTTGAATATTATTATTTGATATGTGAGATATGGTTTGGGTGTGATTGCTGGAGCTCGGTTGACCAAGTGTCTCGGGGCCAATCACACTGGCAGTCAGACTGCTGGAGCTCGGTTGACTTAGTGTCTCGGGGCCAGTCTACTGTCTAAATGGATTAAGTGGATATATTTGGAATAAGTGAGCCTGTATGGCTAGAGTGTTGTTTAACACTGTTTTCTGAGGTTACGATATTCTAGGGTTCTATGTGATCCTTCATAAAAGATGATTTTCAATAAAACATATAAAATGATTTTACTGCATCTGTGTGAATTTGCCTGTATATATACATATTAGATATGTATTGTTGACTATATGCATTATCATTTAGTGTGTATGTATATATATATTATAGTAATTCACTCAGTGAGGTCTGACTCCCCTCCGTTGACTATTTTTCAGGAGAGTCAACTTCTTCAGACCTCAGTAGCAGGTCGATACGCCGGATTTCTTTCGCCCTGGCTTCTTTGTGTAAATTATCTACTTGAGTCTTATTTATTTTATCTAGACACTGCAGTAGTTGTGAATTAAAGTATTGGATTTCATATATTTTATTTTAAAGAGATGTATTGTATATTAAAACTGGATTTTTATTAAAGATTATATATCTATGAGATGAGATTGGATTTAAATCCAGTTGATGTGAATAATATATTATGATAATATGATTTTTATTTTCACTGCATATTATATGATTATTGTTATTATTGCATGATTTATTTTATTTTTAGGCTTGCTACGGGTTCCGGATTCAAAAGAATTCCCGTTCCCTAGCGCCGGTCATGGCCCCTGTTTTGGGTCGTGACATTTTGGTAGAACGGGCTACCTGGTGGGCTTCACCAGGACTATGTGCACATAGTAGAGATTGAGAGATGGATCCAAAATATATAAATGACTGGTGAATGTTAAACTAAGACGGGTGCCTCGGTGGAAGCCTATGCTCTCGGGGATCGCCAGTGATTGTAAGGTTAATAAGGGACTGGGATGGGTGCCTCGGTTGATGCCTTTGCTCTCTGGGACCGCCAGTGCCATATATTTGGATTAAGTGGATGGCTACGACTTGGTGCCTGGGTTGATGCCTTTGCTCTTGGGGACCTGTAGTCTAGTTGGAATAAGTGGGCCCAGTTGGCCATTTAGATTTTTGGGTTTAGGGTTCTACCGAGATTTTTCAAAAGCTATATCTATACACTATATATTAATTTCACTATAAATATATAGCTTTCAAATAGGTTTTCAAATCGTACAGCTCTTTTTATTGACTTACTCAGTGAGGTCTGATTCCCCTTAACTTATTTTTTTCAGAAGCTTAGGAGTTCGACCTTAAACTACCTCCACGCCGGGTTTCTTCATCACCGGCTATTTTATATAGGTCATTGTAAGCTTTACCATTGTATTATTCTAGGATGTTGCAGTAGTATATGTACTAAGAATTGTATGGTTTAAGTATATTTATGTAATTTATTTGTATGAGTCATGCTTATGTATAAAGATTTAAGTTTGATTTATATTATGTAACGCCAAAGCATATTTTTATTAAGCACTTGATTTAGTTTCTTCATAAGGAAAAAAATTAGTTTGATAATATGTTCTGTTATAAATTAAAGTTTAAAATTGGAAGGTTTTATTTTTCTTTTCTTTTAGGCTTACTACGGGTTTCGGGGGCCTTATGCCTACCCATTCCCTAGTGTCAGTCACGTACCCTCAAGTTCAGGTCATGACAAAGTTGGTATCAGAGCATAAGTTCGATTAATTATCCATGTCTATCTTTTTGTGTAACTACTGCAGCTTTAGGGTTGATAATTGTCTTTGAGATGTTCTTATTTCTAATTCCACATTGTGTTAAATATTCTTAACCTATTTTGAATTCAATTTTCCTTGTCTTCTTTCTAGAATGAGGCGTGTGTGCACTGACCCTGATGCTGATCTGACCCTTAGACTTGATGAGCAGTCTGTGCACGATGAGGCTCCCCTTCCTGCTCCACGTCGTAGGGGCAGAGGTAGAGGTAGAGGTCGAGCCAGGGTAGCTGCAATTGAGATTCATGATCAGCAGCCAGTCGAGCCTGAAGCCCTAGCCGTAGATCCCATAGCCTTTGCAGCTAGATTGGCAGGGATTAATCAGGGACTTACAGCATTGAATCAGGCGATGCCCTTGTACAGCAAACGCTACAGCAGAGGAACCAGGGGATGTCAGATACTGAGGCAGCACTTCTTTATTCTTGGATCGGTAGAGTTTCTTTTGACGGTACGGGTGATGCCTTAGACTTCATTAATGCGATTGAGGCACGTACCAGGATGGGACATATGGATTATCAGAGGATAATGATTTTGGAGTTGTCAGTTTAAGCGGCAGCTCAAGACTGGTTTATGCAGTCGATTCAGCCGTCTATGCACGAGTTGACTTGGCCAGAGTTTAAGGATCGCTTCTTGAGATTTTTCTATCCTTCAGCCACCAAAGATGCCTACAGGTGGCAGTTGCTCCACATCACTAGAAGGGATAGGTCAGTGGAGGACTACACCAGGGAGTTTAATAGGTTGTCCCGACATGCAGAGGATATCAGGAGGGACCCTTACAGAGTAGTGGAGTTGTATGTTACTGGATTGGGACCCACTTTTATTGGTATGCGTACCGAGGACCCCACCCTAGAGAGTGTGATTAAGGAGGCCCATTTAACTGAGAGGCGACATATCCGCCAGGGCACCATGATAGATCCCTATATGGTTGGGGGCAGTGGATATGGTGTAGCTCCCGAGTACCAGCAGCCACCATTTCACATCGGTAGTTTGAGTCAGCAGGCTGTGAGTAGTTCACAGCAGGGTGGTAGGAGGTCCAGGACTCACCAAGTTGGCCGACATAGGTATGTCACGAACAGGAGGAGTGGTAGGGGTCACAGATTTAGTACTAGAGTTAGTAGCAATAGTAGTGGGCAGAGTTCCGGGCAAAGTAGTTCTAGGTCTAGAGCCAATGCTTACGCGAGTTGTGGATGATTCCATTAGGGCCTATGTCATCTGTTGTCGAGCGCTTGCTTTATATATGGGCAGGTTGGTCATCTTGCCAGAGCTTGTCCTCACTCTGGATACCAGCCACAGTATGTTCAGGGTTCATCTTCATCAGTGGCTCAGCCCTATTATCCAATGCCTCAGCAGTATCGAGCACCAGTACAGCCATAGCAGAGATCGCCTCAGCCTATGAGTCAGTAGGGTTGAGGTTCAGTTGGTAGGCCTAGCGGTCGTGGGTTTGTGCAGCCTTCGACATTTCAGTAGGTAGGTCATGTCAAGCTCGAGTGTTCACTTTGACACCACAGGATGCTCAGACTTTGAATGTAGTGGTAGCAGGTATTCTCTCAGTGTATACATGCAATGCTAGAGTATTGTTTGACCCCAGTGCTTCACATTCATTCATTTCTCCTGCGTTCGCTTTGAGAATCGAGTGGCAACCTTCCAGGTTGTCCTTTCCTCTATTTGTGTTAACTTCTCTTAGTGACAAGTTAGAGACAGATGTCTTCTTTCCTTCATGTCCGGTATTAGTTGATGGTAGAGAATTATTGGCGGACTTGCTGTTGCTTGATGTGTTGGAATTTGATGTCATTTTGGGTATGGATTGGTTGTCGAGGTATTATGCTTCGGTGAATTGTAGAGAGAAAGAAGTGGTGTTCAGAATTCCAGATGAAGGAGAATTTTATTTCAAGGGTGAAAAGAGCTTCATGCCTCATAATCTCATTTCTTCCATTATAGCCCGGAAGATGCTTAGAAGGGGTTATCAAGGTTACTTTGCAGTGGTAAGAGATGTTGAGAAAGAGAATGTGGCAATTGAGCAGGTGCCAGTGGTGTGTGAATTTTTGGATGTTTTTCCTGAAGAATTACCAGGATTACCACCAAACAGAGAGATAGAGTTCTGTATCGATGTCATACCTGGTACGGATCCTATTTCTATACCACCTTATAGAATGGCACCAGCTGAATTATAGGAGCTGAAAGAGCAATTGCAGGAATTGCTTAATAAGGGTTTCATCAGACCCAGTACATCGCCTTGGGGTGCTCCGATGTTATTTGTGAAGAAGAAGGATTGTAGCCTTCAACTTTGTATTGATTACAGGCAGTTGAATAAGGTCACCATTAAGAACAAGTATCCACTTCTGAGGATTGATGACCTGTTTGATCAACTTCAAGGTGCTACATGCTTCTCTAAGATAGACCTGAGATCTGGGTATCACCAGTTGAGGATCAGAAGAGGTGATGAGCCCAAGACAGCCTTTTGAACAAGATATGGCCATTATGAGTTCTTGGTAATGTCCTTTGGGTTGACTAATGCTCCAGCAGCCTTTATGGACTTGATGAATTGGGTGTTTAGGCCAGACTTGGACCGGTTTGTAATAGTCTTCATTGATGATATCTTGGTTTATTCCAAGAGTGAGGATGAGCATGTTATGCATCTGAGAAGGGTACTTCAGACTTTAAGGGAGCACAAGTTGTATGCCAAATTTTTGAAGTGCAAGTTCTAGTTGAATCAAGTGGCATTTTTAGGCCACATGGTTTCTAAAGATGGCATACAGGTGGACCCTAAGAAGATAGAGGCTATTACAGAGTGACCGAGGCCGACTACAGTTAGAGAGGTACGGAGTTTCCTGGGTCTAGCAGGCTATTACAGGAGATTTATGTAAAACTTCTTTAAAATTGCTGCACCTTTGACAAGGTTGACCCAGAAGAGTGCTAAATTTGTATGGATAGACAAATGCAAAGAGCACTTCCAGTTATTAAAGGACTTGTTGACGTCGGCTCTAATTCTAACTTTGCCCTCTGGAAATAAAGGGTATACAGTGTATTGTGATGCTTCCAGAGTAGGATTAGGATGTGTGTTAATGCAAAATGGCTAAGTGATTGCTTATGCTTTGAGGAAGTTGAAGAAGCACGAGCAAAACTATCCTACTCATGACCTAGAGATGGCAGCCATGGTGTTTGCTTTGAAAATATGGAGGCATTACTTGTATGGGGTGACATGTGAGATATACACTGATCACAAGAGCTTGAAATATATTTTCCAGTAAAGGGATTTGAGTCTGAGGTAGAGAAGATGGATGGAACTCCTTAAGCATTATGATTGTTCCATTTTATATCATCCAAGCAAGGCGAATGTTGTTACGGATGCCTTGAGTAGAAAATCAGCAGGCAGTCTTACCCATATTAACACCGAAAGAAGGCCCATTATCAAGGAGTTACATGGGTTAATTGATCAAGGGTTGCATATGAAAGTTACCCGGAAGTGCCTTTTAGCTCAATTCAAGGTACAATCAGTATACTTGGATCGGGTTAAGGCAGCTCAGAGTAGAGACCCACAGTTGCATAAGATTATGTATGAAGTGCAACAAGGGCAGTCAAGGGACTTTATGATTGACAGAGAAGGTGTATTACGGTTAGGCACTAGGATTTGTGTGCCAGATGTTGATGACTTGAGGAAGGAAATTATGGAAGAAGCACATTTTTCTGCATATAGTATTCATCCAGGTTCTACCAAGATGTATCATAACTTTAAGGTTACATATTGGTGGAATGGAATAAAGAGGGATATTGTAAAGTTTGTATCCAGGTGCCTGACTTGCCAACAAGTAAAGCTTGAACATTAGAGACCCTCGGGACTGTTGCAACCTATGCCAATTCCTGAATGGAAATGGGATATGATAGCTATGGATTTTATAACTGGGCTACCTCGAACTACAGGAGGTTATGACGCTATTTGGGTGATTGTTAATAGGTTAACTAAGTCAGCACACTTTCTGCCAATAAAGAAGACGTACTCTATTGATAGACTGGCGAGACTTTATGTCAATAGGATTGTTTATCTACATGGAGTACTAGTGAGCATAGTGTCGGATAGAGGAGCCACATTTACCTCAGTCTTTTGGCAAGAGTTACATAAGGCCTTGGGTACTAGATTGGATTTTAGTACGGCCTTCCACCCTCAGACAGATGGTTAGTCAGAGAGGACCATCCAGACGTTAGAAGATATGATGAGGATGTGTGTAATGGATTTTGGAGGACAGTGGGATTCACACTTGCCATTGATTGAGTTTGCTTACAATAACAGCTATCATGCTAGCATCAAGATGGCTCCATATAAGGCACTATATGGTAGGAAGTGTAGATTACCATTGTGTTGGGAGATTGGTGAAAGGCAGTTAACGGGTCCAAAGTTGGTGCAAGTCACTTCAGAGAAAGTCCCCATTATACAGCAGCGATTGAAGACAACCTTCAGTAGACAGAAGAGCTATGTTGACCCTAGGAGGAAGGATGTATCCTTCATGGTTGGAGACATGGTGTTCCTAAAGGTGTCTCCAATTAAAGGAGTTATGAGATTTGGTAAGAAGGGTAAACTAGCTCTTAGATATATTGGACCATTTGAGATTCGGTCTAGAGTGGGTGAAGTGGCATATAGGCTGGTGTTACCACCAGAACTGTCGAGAATCCATCCTGTATTTTATATATCCATGCTGAGGAAATATGTTCCTGATCCATCTCATGTTTTGCAAACTCAAACCGTAGAGCTTAGTGACGATCTGACTTATGAGGAGTACCTAGTGGCGATTGTAGATCACAACATTCGACAGCTACGGACTAAGGAGATAACGATGGTGAAGGTGCTATAGAATAACCATTCTACTGAGGATTGCACTTGGGAAACTGAAGCTGAGATGCGAGTTTCTTTCCCATATCTCTTTCCTTCTTAGCCATGTAATTCTTCTTTTCTTTCTTTTCTTGAATTCGGGGACAAATTCATATAAAGAGGGAAGACTGTAATACCCTACGTTTTATTTAAATAAAAATAATAATTTAGTTTGCATTTTTAGTAAATAATTTTAAATTATATTAAATAGTTGTTAATTAGCTAGCTATATTATTATGCTATATCATTTGGGGATTTTTAATTCATATGAGTGTTATTTCCTTATTATTTAAAAATGACTTATTATTATTATTATTATTATTATTATTATTATTATTATTATTATTATTATTATTATTATTATTATTATTATTATTATTATTATTATTATTATCATTATTATTATTATTTTAAAAAACTACATGAAATTCATGGTTGTTTTATGTGTGTTGCTAGTACCTATATGTATATATATATATATATATATATATATATATACATATATATGTGTAAGGTTCATAATAAATATAAGTTATTATAATAGTATATGTATACTCATGTTTATTATAATAGTATGAGTATATATGCACATATATATGTATATATATATATATGGATATGCATGTGTGTATACGTATAAAGTATATACTATTAGAGTAATATACATGTACATACACCTATATTTACACACACACACATACACACACACACACACACACACACACACACACACACACACATATATATATATATATATATATATATATATATATATAGTTAAATAACCAAAAAAGCAAACAAAGAACAAAAACAGAACAAAAAAAATAAAAAGGAAAGCATACCTCCCGAAAATGAAGACCCGAGTTTCTACAACTCACCATCTCCGCCTATCACTGTCCCTGTCTTCCCTCTCACCGTGCCATTTCCTCCTCCACCACCGAGACTCCATCGCCACCGTGAGCTTAAAGCTTCCAGGTGTTGCCGCTGCTACTGTTTCTCTTTTTCACCTTTGTTCACTCTCGATCTGAGTTGATCCGGCACCACCAAAGCTTCCTCAACTTCCCTCACCCTCTCAAGCATCAGTCCAAGCTAGAACCCGTCGCTGCAACTCACCTCCGGCGTCCGAATTGGAGGTTGAAGGTGAGTTATTCTGGGTTGTTCTTAGGTCGTTTCCTGGTTGTTGAATGGAATTGGGTGTTGATCTTAAGTTTTTCTAAGCTAAATGTTGAGGTATACCATTTGGTTGTTCAAATTCAAATTTTTATGCATTATTCTGAATTTTTCTTGATTTACAAAATTTTTGTATAATTTTATTTAATTTTTATTTGAATTTATTGGATTTTTCTTTAGTTTAATTAGTAAATTAGAGTAATTAAGGTTAAATATTTGTAAGGTTTTGGGTTGTTTTTAAGGTTTTAGAAATTTTGGTGTTAATTAGAAGTTTTTATAAATTTTAGGTATTTAATTAATATTTTTATTAATTTCAAAAATTATTTGTAAAAATTATAAAATTTTGATAATTGAGGTTATTATTAAATGCTATTAATTTTAGAACTCAAATTATAATTTTTGTGATTTTTAAACTATTTTTATAAATATTTTTGAGTTTATGTCAAATGTGATTATTAGGTTAAATTATATTTTTTAGAAGAAATTATTAGTTGATTTTATGTTTTAATTATATTAAGAAGTTTAATTTTGAGAAAATAATTTTTAGATGATTAAATAATTTTAAGGAATTTTTTTAGTACTAATAATACATTATGTAAATTATGTATTTAGGGGTAAAAATGTAATTTTATGCTAATTATAGTTAAATATATATTTTAGTTAGTTTTATTAATATTTAAGAGGTTTACAAAATTTTTATAAATTAATTGATATTTTTAATTAAGTAGTGTTAATTTTGAATATTAATTCCAAATATTATATACATTTATAATACATTATTTTGGTAACAAAAATTGAATATAAGGTTGCATTTAGCATGTTTGGGTATAATGGTTTTAATTTAGGTTATAATTATATTTTAATAATGAAATGCAAATTGAGTTGTTTAATTTTTGAATAATTGAGATTTTATATATTTTTAGTATATATGTATGTATAATATGTATTTTGGGAAATAAATGATATTATTTCTTGATGTTTTGTTGACTTGTGATCTCGGTCGGGGCTAAGTGTAGTTTTGGAAGCCCGACTCGAGTGTGTATGTCTGTAGTTATTAGAAGTATGTTTTCTATGCAGGTTTGGCTCTACCTTTGGTAGAGAGATGTCCATTTTACAGAGGAGACTCTGCCAAAATTTTGGTAGATTTTCTCGTAAAATGTGATATTCGTAATAATTTCTATCATTAGTTAGGTTTTATCTTGTCTATTGAGTCTTGTCCAGTCTTCCTCGACTCAGCCTGGAATTTCATTATTTTGTTGATTTTCGATTTTATTTCATAGTCATGTTTTAAAATCAATTTGTTAATCTCTTTCTAGAGCATATCAGAGCAGAAGCCGTGAGACCGAGGCAGACGCGTGGTCGTCAGTCTTCGCATTCATCTTGTAAGTCAATAGAATGATCTGTGTATGTGTTTACTTAAAGAATGCATGCACTCATATTTTTTAATATTGATTATATGATTTATTTAATTTAATGCTTTTATTTAAGATTTGAAACGTATTTTATTTATTTAAAAGTCGATTTTGAGAAATTTTGGTAGAACGGGCTACCTGGTGGGCTTCACCAGGACTATGTGTACATGGTAGAGATTGAGAGATGGATCCAAAAAATATATATGACTGGTGAATGTTAAATTGGGATGGGTGCCTCGGTGGAAGCCTATGCTCTCGGGGACCGCCAATGATTGTAAGGTTAACAATGGACTGGGATGGGTGCCTCGGTTGATGCCTATGCTCTCGGAGATCGCCAGTGCCATATATTTGGATTAAGTGGATGGCTACGACTTGGTGCCTGGGTTGATGCCTTTGCTCTCGGGGACCGGTAGTCTAGTTGGAATAAGTGGGCCCAGTTGGCCATTTAGATTTTTAGGTTTAGGGTTCTACCAAGATTTTTCAAAAGCTATACCTATACACTATATATTATTTTCACTATAAATATATAGTTTTCAAAAAGGTTTTCAAACCTTACAGCTCTTTTTATTGACTTACTCAGTGAGGTCTGATTCCCCTCAACTTATTTTTTTTCAAGAGCTTGGGAGTTCGACCTCAGACTACCTCCATGTCGGGTTTCTTCATCACCGGCTATTTTATGTAGGTCAATGTAAGTTGTACCGTTGTATTATTCTAGGATGTTGCAGTAGTATATGTACTAAGAATTGTATGGTTTAAGTATATTTGTGTAATTTATTTGTATGAGCCACACTTATGTATAAAGATTTAAGTTTGATTTATATTATGTAATGCCAAAGCATATTTTTATTAAGCACTTGATTTAGCTTCTTCATAAGAAAAAAATTAGTTTGATAATATGTTCTGTTATAAATTAAAGTTTAAAATTAAAAGGTTTTATTTTTCTTTTCTTTTAGGCTTACTACGGGTTTCGAGGGCCTTATGCCTACCCATTCCCTAGTACTGGTCACATGCCCTCGAGTTCGGGTCGTGACAACTATTTTGAGTTGTCGATACTATTTAAGTTTCACATCTGAATAATATTTAGAAAATATATTGTTTATAATATTAAGATGATATACTATTTTGATTGTATTATATACAAATAATATTCAAAAAATATATTATTTTTAAGTATCATTCTTATTATTTCTTAAACTTTTTGTGTAACAAAATTTTAATTAATAATTTTTGTTAATTTTAACACAATTGGACAATATAGACCCAACTTTTTTTTTAATAAAATATAACATTTACTTTTCAATAATAATACAGTGATCTAAAATATAAAAAAATGTTAGAAAATAATAATTTCTAGCCATAAAATTAGCTCTTAAATTGTGCCAAGAATGAAAGCTTTTGATATTTTTGTTTTAAAAAGAAAAAAAGATGAAATGTCTTCACCAAACTTGTTCTCACGACATTACATTATTAATTAAAAATAATTGAAATAATAGTCTCAAATTAAACTAATCTAATCTATCGACTAATTGATGCACCAGTTAGATAATGTATTGTTTTTTAGTATCATATGCAATTTTGAATTTTTAGATACATATAATATTCAAATAGTATAGTATATTTATGAGTGTGAGATACTATTTTTAATTTTTAGATATTGTTTTGAGCTTTAAATACTTATAATATTCAGATAATATTGTCACGACCCAAACCCAAAGGGCACGTGACTGGCGCTAGGGAATGGGAATACATAAAGTAACTGAAACTCATAACAAGCCTTAAAATAAAATAACATGCAAACATATCACATAAAAATACATTAGAATTAAAGCTTTAGTTAATATAAAATAAATCCTTATATCATAAAATAATAAAATATATTCATACAATATTCAAATATAGGAACATAGTCTAATACAATACAGATACTAAAACAATGAGCACTACTACCGCAACATTTACTAAAATATAAGAAAAATATAGTTCAATAGTTGCATAAGTCGGTCAGAGAGTAAAGAGTTTGACAAACAAGTCTAATAGGAAAATCTGAAGTAGAAGATCCTGAAAAAAAAATGTTGAGTAGAGTCAAATCTCACTAAGTAAGTTAATAAAAGAAATGTAAAATGTATGAAAATCTCCTTTAAAATATAATTTATGAAAAATATATAATTTATAATTTAAAACATTTGATTTATTCAAATCCTCTTTTATCGAAATAAAATATTTAAAATCATAAAATACTTTATAAAATACAATAAGCTTCCTTAAATCATTTTTATAAGAAAACTAGGCAGAACCCTTACAATAAGCTTCCTTAAATCATTTTTATAAGAAAACTAGGCAGAACCCTAGTTCGCAATTTTAATAGTCTTTCAGCTCTCTTATAATTCAAAGACTGTCGGTTCTCGAGAGCAAAGCATCAATCGAGCTACTAGCCACAGTCAATTCACTTAAATCAATATTTATTAGTAGTTCCCAAGAGCAAAGCATCACCAAGCTACCGGCCCCAGTAATATATAAATCACGCCCAAGAGCAAAGCATCATTGAGCCTTATAACCACCAACACTCACTCTCAATTATACTAGTGGGCACACGGTTCTGATAAAACCCATCAGGTAGCTCATTCTACAGTAGTTTGTTTAAAAATAATTAAATATAAATAAAACAAGGAAGATTACAATAAAATAAAATTTACTAATCATGTGAAAATTTAACATAAACATGCTAATATAACCATAGCAATAATAGAAAAATTTAATTTAAATTTATATTCTTATAATAATATAATTCTTTAATAAATTCTCCTATTTATCAAAATCTATATATATATATATATATATATCATATGCACAGTTCAATTATTAACTTAGAAGTTAAATGAGCTCCACTAAAAAGACAAGACTGGTCCAGTCTTATAGGCCTCAGTCTTGATGCAACTATAGAAAAATAAATAAATAAATAATAATATTAGAATCAAAATCCTAATTTTATACTTCTACAAATTATAAAAATGACTCAATCTAGGATACGACTTAACCAAAATTCAAAACTCAAGATCGACCTGATGTCACGTTTTATGAGAATTCTATTGAAAATTTGGAAAAGTCTCCTATGTAAAACGGACGTCTCTTTATTAAATGTAGAGTCGATTCTGCACACAAATACACTTTAAATATACAAAATTCTCAACTTCTCAGGTTGGGCCCCCAAACTGTATAAATTACCCAACAAATAACCAATATATATATATAATTTCAAATAATTCACCCAAAAGTCATAAAAATCTATATAAAAATATAATAACTTCTTAAATCACCAAAATTTCTCATAAAAATATCAAAAACCTTTATTTTCCAACTAAATAATAAAATTCTAGCTTTTAAATATATTTGCTAATAAGATTCATAAATGGAATAAAATTCCCATTTTACAATTAAATTAGCATAGATTGCAAACAATTATTAAAATCACTATTTAACATCATAAAAATAATAAAATACCCATTTAAGCTGAAAAATAATAAATAAATTTATTATTTACATATTATTCCAAAATTAACTAATAAATGGGAAATAATATTAAAAATTACTTTTCATACTTTTATTAATCCATAAATAGTTTAAAACAAAATAATTAACAACAATTCCAATTAAAATCAAATAATTTGCTAACTTCCAAAAATACATATGTAGACATAAACTATCAAAATTCAATCAAATACCACAATAAACAAACTAATAATAAAAGCCATTAATTCATCCAAAATTATAAAAATCTCATTTAATTATCAAATCAACTTATTTATATTATAAAAGCATAAAAAATATTTATTTTCCAAATTAAATAATAAAATTTCAAATATAAGTAAATAATATTAATTAAACTCATTCTTTTAAATATTCTAAATTAAATAGCATTTAATTACCGATAATCAATTAAATTATTAAAATATCTAATTTAAACAATTAAAACTCATTTAAGTTCAAATTTAATAATTAAAATTATTATTCGGATATAATTCTAGAAATTAATATTAATTAGCTAAAAATAGTAATTAATTTATAAAAATTATCTTAATGCCAATTATCACTCAAAAACTATCCCAAACCTATTAATTATCAATATTATCAATTAAAACATAAAAATTACTTATTTATATTAATTTCTCCAAATTTTTTTTTTTTTACATAAACATTAACAAATTTGTAATAAAAATTCAGTACGTAATTTAAACAAACTTACTTCACAAAACTTGCTCTAAATATTATATAGACATTAATAAAAATAAGAAAATTTCCAAGCCCGGGACTGTCAACAATAACTAAACCAAAAAAATAAGTATTTTATTATTAAAAAATTTCAAAAAAATAAATAATTTCAAAAAAATAAATAAAAATAATATTTAGGTAGATATTAACTCAAAAATCAATTTATCTAACTAACACATCTCCAAATAAAATTAAATTCAATAAGAAAAATCAACTTAAACATGTTGACGTAGATATAAAATCGAGTTTTCAAAATTCTTATCGGTCAATTCACTCAAAACTAACTACAGGTTATCTAAGCTTGTAGCGTGAGTTTTGAAATGAGCCCAAGCTTGATTGGTTTTCTCGTCGACGACCGAACTGCACTGTGTGAACAGTGCAGCCCACACTATCACTACTGTTGTTGCTGCTATCTGCTGCTAGTGGCAATTTGATGAGCAGGTGGTGGCATGGTGGTAGTGCACGCGAAGGTTTGGTTTGTAGAGAAAAACAAAAGAAAGAAAACAATAAATAAAGAGAAAAAGAAAGCTGTACGTTTTTACCAAAATCTTCCCTTTTTTTTAATAATAATAATAATAATAAAATACTAACTCTCCCATCAAAACACTATACAATATACATATTTTATACATATATATTTTTTTACGATTAATTCAATCTAATACAATTACCAAAATAATCATAATCATAATTTATCAATCAAAACACTAATTCAATAAAATTATTAATAACTTAATAATCCACAACTAATAAATTAACTCACTTAATAAAAATTCCAAAAAAATAAATAAACTTTGAAATCCCGAAATAAATTTAATTTCGTGAATAATTAAATACTACAAATTACAATGATAATAAAATTAAAATATTAAAATAATCATTAGTAAAAATATTTATTAATACTGTATATCTCATAAATTAATTTAATAATTAATATGAAAATCTTGGGTCATAACAAATATATTGTTTTGATTGTATCATATTCGAATAATATTTAGAAAATATATTTTTGGTTGGAGGAAAATATTTGAATAATATTCAGATAATTATTAATCATTTTCAGATGTTGTATTGAATTTTTTATACGAATAATATTCAAAAAATATATTGTTTTTAGTTTTCAAAACTGTTTTGATTTTATATACAAATAATATTCAAAAAATATATTATTTTGAGTTTTCAATATTGTTTTAAGTTTCAGATACGAATAATATTTAGAAAATATAATATTTTAGAATAGTATAATCATTGTATACTATAATATAGTTGTTCAACATGTATTTTTAATTTTTTTTTTACATGTTTTTTATTATCTATGCTAATGAATTTTGGTATTTGAATACAAAAAATATATGTTATTTCAAGACATACAATTTGCAATAATTAATTATTTAGAAACATTTTTTTTTATATATTTTAATGAATTATTTTTATTTTATTTTGGAGCCAATATTTAAATTAAAAATTTTAAATATGTGAAGACTGATATATAGTATAAGAAATCAAGAATTTAGCTTAAAATTTTAAAAAGAAAAAAAAAACCAATTGCACCAGCCATGAATTATTTGAATTTTGGTTCAAGATTGATGCATAATAATAATAATATTTATTAATGCACCAAATGACTACTTTAGCCTCTTGTATCATCATTAAAAGCCAAATCATGAAGAAATCTATCCACTTCTCCAGCTAGAGTACTGACATTATCCTAAAAATTCAAGTTCCAAAAAAGGGTATTAAATTACAATGTCCAATCTTTTTTAACACCTTTTTAGCCTTAAACTAATCCATGTACTACGCTTAATCTTAGGAATCACAATAAGAGACTTAACAATAATAATATAGAAAGCAAACTAGCAATATACCTAACAATAGTTAAACCAGTACAATTTAAAAAAGATAAGACCAAAATTGAAATCAAAATAACAACTTTGCAAGGCCAACCAGAATCCAAAACAGGCAATACCTTCTCCATGTAATTAATGCAAAGTACTAGAAAAGTCACAATATCAATACACCACTCAAGAATTTTCAAGACCATATTAGAGATCCAAAGAAGGGACCAAAAGCTCAATCAGTCCAAATAACAAATCCACCATTGCCAAGATACCCAGTAGAAAGCTTAACAATGATGACACCCTCAGGAATACTCCATATGAATGACAATATCAAGAACCCAAAAAGCGCATAGAGTGGAACTGCAGCTTGAGTAATAGGTTCTTCACCTATTGACTTTTCATCAAAGATGTGCCATTAGCCAACTATCAAAACCAAAGAGTGGTATCTCCCCATTTCTTAATTGATGCATAATCATATAGTCACTCAACCTTTCAACTTGGCACTTAAAGTTTAACTCATAACTAAAGAGCATACACATTATTGACTTCGCCCCTTCATGGTAGTAATATTTAAAATAAGAGAAATTGGACATTGGACTTAAGTAATAACTAGTTCTACAATAATCATAAATCAATATAAATTTTATTAAAAATGAAGCATAATAAAGATTAAAGTTTTAGTTCAAGACAATTGAACAACCTAAATTATCAAGAATACAAAAGCTAAATATTCTAATAGGTAATACAAGTATCTCCTAAATGATTTTTGCTAATTTCTGCGATATCAAAACTTATTGTTGTACCATAATAAGCCTTTGCTTTGATCACCATTATCTAGTTCTACATAAATACACTCCTTTGCCATAATAACCCACTTAATATGCAATTGACTAAGAGGAAAGTAAAAAACTAACTTCAAGATAAAAATCTATCTACACATAAATAGAATAATCACAAACACTAAAAAAATGAAGTCTTTTTTATACTTAACTACAACTTACTACTTGATTTTCAACTATAATACTTAAAATTCCACTGAACTATTCTAAAATAGCATAAGCTAATAGAAACTCTAACATCAAAACTATACCCACATCCCAAACTGTTTCATTTTTTTATCCAAAAATACTAGAATAGACTGACCAATCATAACGGAGTTGATCATGATCATTACAACTATAATTAAAATTCAAAATAGCAAAATTGAAAACACAAAAAAAGCCCATCTCAATTCTCAACAAAAAAACAAGAAGTATAAAAAGAAATTAAATTGAAAGAAATGTATTAAACAAAAAAAGCTTTACTCATAGAGTGTCACGACCCAAACCATAGTCATGACCTGTGCTAAGGAACGAGAATTCTTTCGAATCCAACCCGTAGCAAGCCTTAAAAGAATAAAAGCATGTAATAAATAAATAAAATACACCAGAATAAAAATCTTAAATCAATATATAATAAATACTTCTGTCATATCATAAAATAAAAATATTTACATACAATATGTAGAGAAAGGTCTCTAATATTAAAAATAATATTTTACAGATACAATAATAACAACTACTGATACTAATATTGCAGTTTCCTAGAATACAATAAAGTCAAATAAGTAATTTACATAGACTAGCGAGGGCTGAAGAAATCCGGTGGATGGGCCTACTACTGAGGTCTAACGAAGAAAAATCTCCTAAAAAATCAACAACTGAGGGGAGTCAGACCTCACTGAATGAATTATTATATTATATATACATACATCTCCTGATATCATATGCAATCAATCATCAGTATATATAATAAATATATATAGGCATTTCACACAGATGCTGAAATCACTTTATATATAATAAATAATGGAAAAACATTTATTTTAGTAAAGGTTCAAATGGAACCCTATTTAATCGCAACCTCAATCAATAATACCTTTCTAGCCATACAAGCTCACTTAATTCCAAATTAATTCACTTATTCCATACTAGACAGTAGACTGGCCCCGAGACACTAAGTCAACCGAGCTCCAGCAATCTCACTATCAGTGTGATTAGCCTCGAGACACTAGGTTAACCGAGCTCCAGCAACCACACTATTCAATCATATCAATTTCAAATCAATCAATCAATCATATATCACCTCAAGTGATTCATAACTCAGCCCTAAATCTATTGCATTGGTACGTACACGGTCTTAATGTTGCCCACTAAGTAGCACGTTCTATCGATATCCTTCAATTCAAGTTAAACATACATATAGGAAAATAAATAATGCATAATAACAAAATAAACCATATATATACCAGAAATACACCTAAAATATGCTAAGTATATTTCAAGTATATATATGCTAAATAAATTCAAAATCAACCACAAAAATATACTAATTTAAAACCAATAATATACTAAAAACATTCTAAGTATATATAAAAAAATATAACATGCATTTATTTTGAAATATATCAAAAATATACTAAAAATATACCTAACATATACTAAACATTTAATAAAATAATTCATGAATAAATACACATTAAAACATGAATATTCTAAATCATGCTATGTGTGATGTATATATAAGATAATAACTCATAATATTGCACTCCACAAGACTGACTTGATGGGTCCGGTCCGATAGGTCTCGGTCTCGGCGCAACTAGAAAATAAAATAATAATAACAATCAAAATAAATATAACTTATACTTCTAAAGAGACTAGATCTAGGAATATAAAAACTCAAAAAAATCCAAAAATTTAGCATCGATCCAACGTCACGTTTTATGATAATTCTATCAAAAATTTGGCAAAACCTTCTTTGTAAAATGGACATCTCTCTACTAAAAAAAGATTCGATCCTGCAAGAAAAATGCACGTCCAATATGAAACACTCAACACCTTCGGTTGGGACCTCGAACTGCATAATTCCCAACCGAAGTTCATAAATTCACCAAAAATACATTTATTATAATAAATATATTAAAAATCAATAAATTCCATACACATCATCAAAATACCAAGATATAATATATTTAAACAATAAAACACCAAATACCATTATTTTCACAATTATTAAATAAAAATCTCAAATAATAATATAATATTATTAAAAATCTAATTTTTCAATAATTCAATATAAAATAGTAAAAATTCATTTTAATATACTTAAATAGCTTAAATAGTCTAAATATATAATAAAAATAATTAAAAACCCATTTAATCATGAAAATAGTAAATAATATATTATTTGAATATAATTTTCAAAAATTAGTATTAATTAGAGAAAATAGTAAATAATTTATAAAAATCATTTTAATACCCTATTTAAATCATATAAAATATATTATTTAACTATAATTTCCACAAAAACCCACAATTAACATGTATTTTCAAAATCACATAATACTACATAATTTCTCAAAAACTATATAAAATCTCTAAAATTATTTTATCACTATATATTATATCAAAATGATCTAAAACATATAATTAAACAATAATTTCAACAAAAATGCATATTTAAAACAAAATTCCCATAATACAAAAATATTCCTAAAAATTATATAATATATCAAAAAATTATTCTCTTTACTAAAATTAATAAATTTCAAGGATCTCTTCTCTCAAATTATCCACATTAGGAACACACAATCTACCACTGATCCATAAAACACCTTCATCATCAAGTGTAAAATTAGTGAACTTCCCTAGACTAATATTCTCTGTAAGCTCTACTAGAATAGGATCTCGACCCTGAGCTACCTTAATCCTATCTCTTAGCACATATCAAATTTTGAACTGAGCTAATAGTCTACTAGACCTACTCATCTTCATCATCAGACCTTAATCCACTAACTAGTGCAATTTTTGGATCAATGGTCTCGTCTTAATATTGATGTGAACAAGATTACCTAAGGACTTCTTACTCAAGGCATCTGCTACCACATTAGCCTTGCCTAGATGATATAAGATCTTATAATCATAGTCCTTCACAAGCTCTAACCATCTCCTCTACCTCATATTTATATCTCTTTGCTGAAAAATATACTTAAGGCTCTTATGATCAGTGAAAATCTCACAAGTCACCTCGTACAAATAATGTCTTTAAATCTTGAGAGCAAAGATCACTACAGCTATCTCTAAGTCATAGATAGGATAAATCTGTTCATGCTTCTTTAACTGCCTAGAAGCATAAGCTATCACCCTTTCTGCATCAACACACAACCTAGGCTGACTCTAGAGGCATCACAATACACCGTGAACTTATCTACTCCATTGGGCAAAGCCAAAACTAGAGCTATGGTCAACTTCTCCTTTAGCAACTGGAAACTATTCTCACAAGCATCTGACCACATAAACTTTACATTCTTCTGAGACAAGCAAGTTATAGGAGCTGCAATTCTAGAAAAATCCTGTGCAAATCTCTTATAATACGTAGCTAAACCCAGAAAACTATGAATCTACATAACTGTAGTCGGTCTAGGCCACTCAAACACTGCCTCAATATACTGTGGATCAACCAAGATACCATCTTTAGACACCACGTGTCCAAGGAATTCAACACTTTCCAACCAGAAATCACACTTTGAGAATTTATCATAAAGCTGATATTCTCTTAGTGTATGTACTACAGCCCTCAAGTGATATACATGATCCTCCATACTCTTTTAATACACCAGTATATCATTAATGAAGACTACCATAAACTGATCCACAAATGGTTTGAATACCCTGTTCATCAGATTCATAAAAGCAACTGGTGCATTAGTCAAGCCAAATGACATCACTAGAAACTCATAGTGGCCATATCGAGTGCAGAATGTCGTTTTAGGAACATCGACTTCACTGATCCACAACTAATGATAACCCGACCTTAAATCAATCTTAAAAAAGAACTGTGCACCCTGAAGCTGATCAAACAAATCATCTATCCTCGGGAGAGTATACTTGTTCTTCACAGTCACCTTATTCAGCTCTCTGTAGTTTATGCACAGTCTTAGGGTACCATCCGTCTTCCTCATAAATAGGACTGGTGCACCCCAAGGAGAAACACTGGGTCTGATAAAACCCTTATCCAGTAATTCCTACAACTGCTCCTTCAACTCTTTCAACTCTACAGGAGCCATTCTATAGGGCAGCATCAAAATAAGAGTAGTTCTTGAAACCATATCTATACAGAACTCAATCTCTTTGTAAGGTAGTAAACCTGCCAACTCATCAGGAAAAACATCAGGAAACTCACAAGATACAGGAACATCTATGAGTGATAACTTCTCCACTGAAGTATCCCTGACTAATGCCAAATATCTTTAATAACCCTTCCTCAGCATCTTCCTAGCTGTGATAGTGGAGATAAGATTCTGAGGTGCAGAACTCTTATCACCCACAAACTTAAACTCTTCTTCATTTGAAATTCTAAAAATCACCTCTTTACTCCGACAATCCATAATGGCATAGTGTTGAGACAACCAATCCATACCCAAAATCACTTTAAATTTCATCACGTTCAACAATACCAATTCTACTGGCAATTCTTTACCTCCAATAAAAATTGGATAACCAGAAAGAATAATATCGGTGTCTAATAAATCGATTAGAGGAGTGGCGATAGATAAAGAAAAGGCCATCCTCAAAGCTTGCCAACACGATTTTGAGGCAAAAATAGAAGATACAAAGGAATGCGTGGCACCCGGGTCAAACAAAACCTAAGCATCTAGATAACAAACAAGAATAATACATGCCATGAAGGCATTAGATGCTTGAGCATACTATTGAGTGAGGTGGAAAACTCTGGCCTGACCTCAACCTCCTTGCTGACTAACAGAAGCCTAGCTAAAACCTCTAGCATCTCCTTTAGTACCTCTACCATATCCCTGCTGAGCAACAATCTGAGTCAAACTCGGGTGATGAGTTGGAGGTAAATGAAAAGGAACTAGTGTTGCACTAGTGATCTATTACTGCAGAAACTGCGAAATCTGCTATGGCTGATAACTAAAATAGGGACATGATCTGGAAAAATGTCTCATCTATCCGTATCAAAAACACGTTAATAGCACCATGTAACATGGTCCCTGATAGACCCTACCACACGTCTTGAACTCCGACCATTACTGCTACTAGAAGCACCTGACCTAAATCTGATCGATCTACGATGTCCCTTATGACCATGTCTATTACTCCTGTGCACTCTATGCTGCTATCTTTGGCTCTGCTATACTGGGCCTCTCTGTTGACTACTCAAACTAATCTGAAAGCTCAAATAAGGACTAGTCTGGAATCCTCCTTACTAAGTGCCTAATTGGTAATAATTAGGCATAGCTCCTTACCTGACTAGCCTCAGCTCAATCTCCTTGGCCAACTCTATCACCAACTCCAGAGTAAGGCCTGCTGTAGGCATCCTAGCAAAAGCAAAACCTAGACCAATGACATATGTGGTGATCTTAAAGTACTGATCTCGCATCAAGTCCTTTGCATATCTGCCAAGTCAAAGAAACTCTCTAGTGTAGTCCTCGACAGATCTGTCACTGTAATATCCCGTGATTTTAAATATTTTTATACTGCATCGAGATATGCAATGTTAATAATTTTTATGTATAATTAGGATATTTATGAGTTTGTTATTTAATTAAAGCTAATTTTAATTTTTTTATATTATTTTAAGTACTTTACGTAAATTTTTCCCGGAACTTGCATTTTCGGGGAAATTGATACATAAATTATTTATTATTAATTATTTTAAATAGATTTCCATATTTTCATGAACTCATATGTACTTTTAAAATACTAAATAAAGCATATGTGTATATTTATTTATTTAACTAGGGTTTAAATAATTACCCTAATATTTTTTTATTTATTTATTATTAGTTTTAACATTATTTAATTATTTTTTTTAGTGTGTATAAACTATTAAAATTTTAAATTGTATGTGTGTGGTGTATATTTAATGTGTGGGGGTTTATATTATTTTAATGTATAGTGTGAATATATATATATACCTATATACTTATTATTTAACAAAAAAAAAATAAAGTTAACAAAAATTACATTTTTGCCATTCTTCCCTTCCCCTCCTTCCCGATCGATTTCCGTCACCCTCACCACTGCTACTTCCGTTCTCAGGCCGTCGGTGTGCCACCAGCAGCTCCGCCCTTCCCAACCAGCAGCTCCGCCACCTTTCCTTCTCTTCTCTAGTGTCGTTTGCCTCTGTTATCGCCGAAAAGCCGAAAGTTGCATTTTCTTCCTCCCTCGTGATTTCGGCCACCAAATTCCTTGCTTCTGGTGTCGTCGGACTCCCCTAAAGCCATATAAGATGATTCCAAGCTTTTTTTGAGCTTAAAACTTGATTTGGTATGGTTTTTCTCAATTTTTCAATTTCGGCCATATTGGATTATTGAATTTTTTTGAGCTTTTCTTTGTAATTCATGAAAAATCCCTTAAAAAATGTTGATCCTAGTAGCTTAATCTTCATGTGTGAATTTTTGTAGAATTTTTGGAGTTTATTTTGATTTTTGGGTATTTTTGAATATTTTATTATTATTTTCTAATTTTTGAAAATTAATTAATTAAATTATGAAATTGTGTTTTATGATAAATATAGGTGTTAAAATGAATTATAGGAATTTATTTGGAATTTTTATGAATTTCTATGTATTTATTTTGAATTTAATTAGTTTATGTAATTTTGGAAAATTAGGTTAATTGTGTTTTTAATTGAAATTAATTATTTAATTGAGTTTAATTATTGATATTATTGATAAATATGCTGATAAAATTAATATTTGATAATTATATTATTTTTTGTGAATTTTTGGAGTAATTTTAGTATATTTATATATATAGGGGCATTTTGGTAATTTTACCCTAAATTGGCTAAAATGTAATTAAATTGGTTTTAATATTTATTTAGGGTATAAAAATGATTTCTACAAATTATTTAGTATTTTTAATTAATTAAAACTATTTTTCGTGAATTATTTTTAATTATATATATAATATACTATTTTTCTAATAAAATGAGTTTTTATCGGTTTTTACTGTGTTTTAGGGTTACTTAAGTAATTTCTACTTATAAAATGTATTTTTATGTTATAAGGGCATTTTTGGTATTTTCATAATTATTCTGTGAATTGTGGACGCCGATCGGTAAACTGTAGTTTGGAGTCCGACCGAGGGGTTGTGATTGTAATTTTGCATTTATTTTTTGAAGTGCGTTTCTTTGCAGGGCCGGCTCTACTCTTTGAGTAGAGAGATGTCCATTTTACAGGGGAGGTTCTGTCGAATTTTCGATAGAATTCTCGTAAAACGTGATGTCTGGTCAAACCCTAATTCTGATTCTGTGTCCAATATTCTAGATTGAGTTTTTAGGATTTTCTGTTAGGTTTATTCTGATATCCACTATTTTTGTTTGTTTAGTTGCGCCGAGACCGAGGCCTAGTGGACCAGGCCCATCGGACCCATCTCGAGGAGTGCACTAAGTGTGAGTTACTATTCTATATATATATATATATATGCTTTAGGATGCATGATTTTAGAAATATATGTTTTATTTTGATTAAATATGCATAATGATTTAATTAATACTTAAGTTGATTTTTAGTTTACTTTTGGTTTATTTTTGGTATATTTTAAATTATATGCATGTTTTATTAATGAATTATGTTCAAAATGTTTTTGAATATATTTCTAGTTTATTTTGTAATTTTATTGGATTTATTTGACGTATATATACTCGAAATATACCTGGTTTACTTTTGGTATATTTTCGGTATATATATGGTTTATAATGTTATTTTATTTAAGTTCATGCATCATTTATTTGTGAATGTATGTTTTATATATTAATGAAGGATATCAATAGAAAGTGCTACCTAGTGGGCAGCACTAGGACCGAGTACGTACCGGTACGCTTATAGCATTTAGGCTATATTACTAACCATTTGTGGATATTGATTGGATATGATTATTTGAAGTGTGAGATATGGTTTGGAGGTGTGATTGCTGGAGCTCGATTGACCTAGTGTCTCGGGCCCAATCACACTGATAGTCAGACTGTTGGAGCTCGGTTGACTTAGTGTCTCGGGGCTAGTCTACTGTCCAAATGGAACAAGTGAATATATTGGAATAAGTGAGCCTGTATGGCTAGAGTGTTATCTAACACTGTTTGAGGTTGCGATTTTCTAGGGTTCTATTTGATCCTTCATAAACTGTGATTTTCAGTAAAAATTTATAAAATGATTTTATTGCATCTGTGTGTATTTGCTTGTATATATATACTTATTATATGTATATTATTGACTATGTGTATTGCCATATAGTATGCATGTATATATATTATAGTAATTCACTCAATGAGGTCTAACTCCCCTCTGTTGACTATTTTTCAGGAGAGTCATCATCTTCAGACCTCAGTAGCAGGCCTGTACGCTGTATTTCTTCCGCCCCGACTTCATTATGTAAACTGCTCACTTGAGTTTTATTTTATGATCTAGACACTGCAGTAGTCATTAAATTGTTAAAGAGATGTCGTATTATATTTGAACTGGAATTGTATTAAAAGATTTATATATATGAGATGAGGATTTGATATAAATTCATTTGGTGTAAATGTTATTTTGATATTTATGATTTTATTTTCGCTGCATTAAATATTGTTATTATTATTATTGTATGTTTTATTTTATTTTTAGGGTTGCTACGGGTTCTAGATTCGAAAGAATTCCCGTTCCCTAGCACCGGCCATGGCCCCCATTTTGGGTCGTGACAGTCACCTATGGTGATACTCGTCAATCTGAGTCTGTAGCTCATACGGAGTGGCTCTAGGTAGAATCTCCTCATAAATCACTCTCTGAACTGTGCCCAGGTTATAGTCATCATATATGGCTGAATCATCTGAATAAACCAATCTAAGGCTGGTCCCTCGATAAATAACTTAATAATCATGATCCGCTGGTACTCGATTTGAGCAGTCTGAGTCCTCATCTCAATCGCATATAGGAAATCCAATGGGTCTAATGTCCCATCAAAAGCTATCCGACTAACTCTGGTGTAGAACAATGCTGCCTCAAGGTCAGACATACCCTGCTGATAGGCAGGTTGTATCGGTAATGCAACTGGAGGTATCGTAACATCCTCATACTTAGGCTCTACAGGTTCCTCATATTGTAGCTCACGCTGTCTACGATAACCTATCACTCCTTGAGGTCTACCTCTACCTTGACCTCTGCGCTTAGCTGGTGGCTCAAGAGGTAAAACCTCATTCTAAAAGGACTCATCATCCTCAGCCTCAATGACCGGTGGAGCGACATGCACTCGCCTCCTCATTTTGAAAAAATAAAAGCAAAAAGATTCAAACAAAACAGACAAGCTAACAGATATGCGAAAACTAAAATCAAGGAAAACTTATTGAAGACATACTCAAACCTAATTAAATTGTAGTAGTTACAAAGAAAACACAACTCAAAAAACCTAGGTCTATAGCTCTAACAACCTAGGCTCTGATACCAACTTTATCACGACCCAAACCGGGAATCATGACCAGCGCTAGGGAACGGGAATTTTTTCAAATCTAGAACTCGTAGCAAGCCTTAAAAGAATAAAAGCATGCAATAAATAAATAAAATACACCAGAATAAAAATCTTAAATCAATATATAATAAATACTTCTTTCATATCATAAAATAAAAATATTTACATACAATATTTAGAGAAAGGTCTCTAATATTAAAAATAACATTCTAGAGATACAATAACAACAGCTATTGATACTACTACTGTAGTTTCTTAGAATACAATAAAATCAAATAAGTAATTTACATATATTAGCCGGGGCAGAAGAAGTCCGATGGATAGGCCAACTACTAAGGTCTGAGGAAGAAGAATCTCCTGAAAAATCAACAACTAAGGAGAGTCAGACCTCACTGAGTGAATTATTATATTATATATACATGCATCTCCTAATATCATATGCAATCAATCGTCAATATATATAATAAATATATACAGGCATTTCACACATATGCTGAAATTACTTTATATATAATAAATGCTGAAAAAACATTTATTTTAGTGAAGGATCAAATAGAACCCTGTAATATCCCGTGTTTTTAAAATATTTTTACACTGTACCGGGATATACAGTGTCAATAATTTTTGTATATGTATTACGATATTTTTGTGAGTTGATATGTATTTTAAACCTATTTTAATTACTGTATATTATTTTCAGTGTTTTACGTAAAATTTTCCCGGGACTTGTATTTTCGGGGAAATTTTCACGTAAACAATGTATTATTAATTATTTTAAATGTATTTACGAACTTGCATGAACTCATACATATTTTTAAATTATTAAATAAAGCCTGTGTGTGAATAATTATTTAATTAGGGTTTATTATTACCCTAATATTTTATTAAGTATTTATTTGTTTAATTGTTATTTAATTAATTTTATTTGGTATAAATTATTAAAATATTAATATTTTTATGTGTGTGGTGTATATTTGATGTGTGTAATTTAATATTATTTTAATATATAGTATAAAGTATATATATACATATATTTGTCAAAATTTCAAAAGAATTTGGAAAATTACACTTTTGCCCTCGACATCTCCTTCTTCCTCCCGATCCTTCCCCTTGCCGTCCGGGCGTCTGTCACGCCGTTCCTTCATCGTGGGTGTGCCGTCCGGTGTGCCACCATCTTCCCCGACCAATTTCGCCGCCTGAGGAGGCCGTTTCCGGCGTCGGGAGATCGATTTTGGCCGGAGAAGCCGAAAATCGATCCACCGTCGATCACACCGATTCCGGCCACCGTTTTCGACACCGCCAGTCTCTTTCTTCTCCTTGAGCTCCAATGAGTGTGATTCTAGCTTTGGTTTGAGCTAAAATGGTCTAGAATTGCTTAGTTTTCGATTTGTCAATTTCGGCCTATTAGGGTTTTTGATTTTTTTGAGCTTTGAATTGGATGATTCATGGAAACTTCCTTCACAAATGTTGTTCCTAGTAGCTTAATCTACATGTATGAATTTTTTTAGAATTTTTGGAGATTTTTTGGATTTTTGGGTATTTTTGAATATTTTAATATTATTTTCTAATTTTCGGAAATTAATTATTTAAATTATGAAATTGGAGTTTATAGTTGAATTAGGTGTTGAAATGAATTATAGGAATTTATTTGGAATTTTTATGAATTTCTAAGTATTTATTTTGAATTATTGAAGTTTATGGAATTTTGGAAAAATTAGGTTAAATGTGTTTTAAATTGAATTTAATTGGTTAATTGAGTTTAAATATTAATATTATTGATAAATATGTTGAGAAAATTAATTTTGGATAATTGTATGATTTTTGGTGAATTTTTGAAGTAATTTAAGTATATTTATATATATAGGGGTATTTTGGTAATTTTACCCTAAATTGTCTAAAAATGTAATTTAATTGGTTTTAATATTTATTTAAGGTATAAAAATGATTTCTACAAATTATTTGGTATTTTTAACTAATTAAAACTATTTTTCGTGAATTATTTTCAATTATAAATATAATATACGGTTTTTCTAATAAAATGAGTTTTAATCGGTTTTTATAGTGTTTAAAGGTTAATTATGTAATTTCTACCTATGAAATGTATTTCTATGTTATAAGGATATTTTCGGTATTTCTGGAATCATTCTGTGTTTGTGGACCCCGATCGGTGGACTGTAGTTTGGAGTCCGACCGTGGGATTTTGATCGTGTTGAGCTTGTATTTCGAAGTGTGTTTCTTTGCAGGGTTGGCTCTACTCTTTTGAGTAGAGAGATATCCGTTTTACAGGGGAGGTTCTGTCGAATTTTCGGTAGAATTCTCGTAAAACGTGATATCCAGTCGAACCCTAATTTCTGATTCTGTGTTTAATACTCTAGATTGAATTCTAGGATTTCTGTTAGGTTTATTCTAATGTCAGTTATTCATTTCTTGTTTAGTTGCGCCGATACCGAGGGCTAGTGGACTAGGCCCGTCGGACCTGTCTCGTGGAGCGCATTAGGTGAGTTACTATATTATATATATATGCTTAGGATGCATGATTTAGCAATGCATGTTTTATGTTGATTAAATATGCATAAATAAGTTGATTATTTCTTAAGTTTATATTAAGTATATTTTCGGTTTATTTTTGGTATATATTAAATGATATGCATGTTTTGTAAATAAAATATATTTAAAATGTTTTAAATATATTTTTAGTTTAATTTATGATTTTGATTGGATTTATTTGATATATATATACTTGAAATATACCTGGTTTATGTTTGGTATATTTCCGGTATATATATGGATTATATTGTTATTTCATTTATATTCATGCATCATTTATTTTTGTGAATGAATGTTTTATATTTAAGAATGAAGGATATCAATAGAACGTGCTACCTAGTGGGCAACACTAGGACCGAGTACGTACCGGTACGCCTATAGCTTTAGGCTATAATACTAACTTGTTTGTGGATATTGATTTGATTATGATTATTGATATGTGTGAGATGTGGTTTGTGCGTGTGATTGCTGGAGCTCGGTTGACCAAGTGTCTCGGGGCCAATCACACTGGCAGTCAGACTGCTGGAGCTCGGTTGACTTAGTGTCTCGGGGCCAGTCTACTGTCCAAATGGATTAAGTGGATATATTTGGAATAAGTGAGCCTGTATGGCCAGAGTGTTGTTTAACACTATTTTTTGAGGTTGCGATATTCTAGGGTTCTATGTAATCCTTCATAAAAGATGATTTTCAGATAAATTATATAAAAAAGATTTTGTTGCATCTGTGTGTAATTGCCTGTATATATACATATTATATATACTGTTGACTGTATGCATTATCACTTAGTGTGTATGTATATATATTATAGTAATTCACTCAATGAGGTCTGACTCCCCCTCCGTTGACTATTTTTTAGGAGAGTCAACTTCTTCAGACCTCAGTAGCAGGTCGATACGCCGGATTTCTTCCGCCCCGGCTTCTTTATGTAAATTGTCTACTTGAGTCTTATTTATTTTATCTAGACACTGCAGTAGTTATGAATTAAAGTATTGGATTTCATGTACTTTATTTTAAAGAGATGTATTATATTGAAACTGGATTTGTATTAAAGATTATATATATCTATGTGATGAGATTTTGAATTAAATCCAGTTGGTATGGATGATATTATGATATTATGATTTTATTTTCCGCTGCATATTATACTGTTACTGTTATTATGGCATGCTTTATTTTATTTTTAGGCTTGCTACGGGTTCCGGATTCGAAAGAATTCCCGTTCCCTAGCGCCGGTCATGGCCCCCTGTTTTGGGTCGTGACAAAGTTGGTATCAGAGCGGAGTTCTGTGTCAGGGCTTAGTTATGTGAGTTATGGCCCTAGTTTTAAAGTTATGTTTTCTGTTGGACTACTGCAGTGTATTAGGTTTGAGTATGTCTTGATAAGTATTCCTTGCTGTAGTTTTCAGCGTTATTCCTCCGTTGTCTGTTTTGTCTGAATCTTTCCGTTTGTCTTTTCAGAATGAGGAGGCGAGCGCGTGTCGCTCCACCGGTCGTTGAGGCCGAGGATGATGAGTCTTTTCAGGATGAGGTTTTACCTCCTGAGCAGCCAGTTAGACGTAGAGGTCGTGGCAGAGGTAGACCTCGAGGAGCGGCAGGTCACCGTAGGCAGAGAGAGTTACAGGACGAGGAGCCTGTTGAGCCTGAGTTTGATGTTCCTGTTCCTCCAGTTGTTCAGCCTGTTCAGCCTGCCTATCAGCAGGGTATGTCTGACCCTGAGGCAGCTTTGTTCTATGCCCGAGTTGGCAGGATTGCTTTTGATGGTACTTCTGATCCTTTAGATTTTCTGCATGCGATTGAGACTAGGACTCGGACTGCTCATACCGAGTACCAGAGGATCATGATCGTTGAGTTGTCTGTCGAGGGACCAGCCTTGGATTGGTTCATTCAGATGATCCAGCCCTTTATGATGACGATGACCTGGGCTCAGTTTCGAGAGCGATTCATGACGAGATTTTGTCCAGAGCCTCTTCGTTTGAGTTATTGTCTTCATCTGACTAGTATTTCTCGTGGAGATCGATCTATAGAGGAGTATACCCGAGAGTTTCTTCGTCTGGGTAGATATGCTGAGGATCTGATGCGAGATCAGTATTTCGCTGTTACTACGTACGTTACTGGTTTGGGCTCAGCTTTTGCTGGTATGCCTACAGCAGGTCTTACTCTGGAGTCTGTGATTGAGCTAGCTAAGGAGATCGAGCTGAGGTTAGTTAGGCAGGGAGCAATGCCTGATTATTACCAGTTGGGAGTTCAGTCGAGTGGATCGCAGGCTACTCCATATTCGAGTTTTCATGTTGGTTCGAGTAGTCAGGAGCGAGGTTTGACTCAGCAGAGTCAGAGACAGCAGCAGTGAGTGCATCGGAGCAGTAGACATGGCCGTGGAGGTCAGCGTAGATCGTTCAGATTTGGGTCAGGTGCTTCGAGCAGCAGCAGTGGTCGTAGTTCTGGATCAGCGGCCAGTGTTTGTCAGACTTGTGGTAGAGTCCATCAGGGACCGTGTTATCTGACACCACTGACATGTTTCAGATGCGGACAGACAGGACATTTTGCCAGATCGTGTCCTTATTCCGGATATCAGCAACAGCAGATTCCACGATTCCCACAGCAGTCGATCGCTAGTGCAGCACCCGTGCCATTTCAGTTGCCACCAGCCCAGCATCAGAGTTCCACTCAGTTTGTTCCATAGCAGAGTCGTGGTAGAGGTACTAGAGGAGGTGCCAGAGGTGTTGGCCAGGCTTCTACCAGTCAGCAGGGAGGTCGAGGTCAGGCCAGAGTTTTTCATCTGACTCAGCAGGATGCTCAGGCATCTAATGCAGTCGTGGCAGGTATTCTTTCTATTTGTTACCTGGATGCATGGGTTTTGTTTGATCCGGGTGCCACACATTCGTTTGTTTCTCCTGTTTTTGCTTCTAAATCTTGTTGGCAAGCTTCGAGGATGGCTTTTCCTTTGTCTGTTGCCACTCCTCTGAGCGATTCTTTGGACACCGATATTGTTCTTTCTGGTTGTCCAGTTCTCGTGGGAGATAGAGAATTACCCGCTGATTTGATTTTGTTGGATGTGATGGAGTTTGATGTTATTTTGGTGTCACGACCCAAAACAGGGGCCATGACCGGCGCTAGGGAACGGGAATTCTTTCGAATCCGGAACCCGTAGCAAGCCTAAAAATAAAATAAAGCATGCCATAATAACAGTAATAGTATAATATGCAGCGGAAAATAAAAATCATAATATCATAATATTATCCATATCAACTGGATATAAATAAAAATCTCATCCCATACATAAAATCTCTTTAATACAATCCAGTTTCAACATAATATATCTCCTTTAAAATAAAGTACATGAAATCCAATACTTTAATTTACAACTACTGCAGTGTCTAGATAAAATAAATAAGACTCAAGTAGACAATTTACATAAAGAAGCCGGGGCGGAAGAAATACGGCGTATCGACTTGCTACTGAGGTCTGAGGAAGTTGACTCTCCTGAAAAATAGTCAACGGAGGGGAGTCAGACCTCACTGAGTGAATTACTATAATATATATACATACACACTAAGTGATAATGCATACAGTCAACAGTATATATAATATATATATACAGGCAATTACACACAGATGCAGTAAAATCATTTTTATATACTTTATCTGAAAATCACAGTTTATGAAGGATTACATAGAACCCTAGAATATCGCAACCTCAGAAAATAGTGTTAAACAACACTCTGACCATACAGGCTCACTTATCCAAATATATCCACTTAATCCATTTGGACAGTAGACTGGCCCCGAGACACTAAGTCAACCGAGCTCCAGCAGTCTGACTACCAGTGTGATTGGCCCCGAGACACTTGGTCAACCGAGCTCCAGCAATCACACCCAAACCACATCTCACATATCAATAATCATAATCAAATCAATATCCACAAATAGTTAGTAATATAGCCTAAAGCTATAGGCGTACCGGTACGTACTCGGTCCTAGTGCTGCCCACTAGGTAGCACGTTCTATTGATATCCTTCATTAATAAATAATAAAACATTCATTCACAAATATAAATGATGCATGAATATAAATGAAATAACAATATAAACCATATATATACCGAAAATATACCAAACATAAACCAGGTATATTTTGAGTATATATATGTCAAATAAATCCAATCAAATCATGAATTAAACTAAAAATATATTTAAAAACATTTTAAATATATTTTATTAATAAAACATGTATATAATTTATTATATACCAAAAATATACCAAAAATATACTTGAATATAAATCACATTATTTATGCATATTCAGTCAAAATAAAACATGCATTTTCTAAATCATGCATCCTAAGCATATATATATAATATAGTAACTCACCTAATGCGCTCCACGAGACAGGTCCGACGGGCCTGGTCCACTAGCCCTCGGTCTCGGCGCAACTAAACAAGCAATAAATAACCGACATTAGAATAAACCTAACAGAAATCCTAGAATTCAATCTAGAGTATTTAACACAAAATCGAAAATTAGGGTTCGACTGGATATCACGTTTTACGAGAATTCTATCGAAAATTCGGCAGAACCTCCCCTGTAAAACGGACATCTCTCTACTCAAAAGAGTAGAGCCGACCCTGCAAAGAAACACACTTCGAAAAATGAGCTCAACACAATCAAAATCCCACGGTCGGACTCCAAACTACAGTCCACCGACCGGGGTCCACAAACACAGAATGATTCCAGATATAACAAAAATATCTTTAAATCACAGAAATACATTTTATAAATAAAAATTACATAATTGACCTTGAAACACTATAAAAACCGATTAAAACTCATTTTATTAGAAAAACCGTATATTATATATATAATTGAAAATAATTCCCAAAAAATAGTTTTAATTAGTTAAAAATACTAAATAATTTGTAGAAATCATTTTTATACCTTAAATAAATATTAAAACCAATTAAATTACATTTTTAGACAATTTAGGGTAAAATTACCAAAATACCCTTATATATATAAATATACTTAAATTACTTCAAAAATTCACCAAAAATCATACAATTACCCAAAATTAATTTTCTCAACATATTTATCGATAATATTAATAATTAAACCCAATTAACCAATTAAATTCAAATAAAAACACAATTAACCTAATTTTCCAAAATCACCTAAACTTCAATAATTAAAAATAAATACTTAGAAATTCATAAAAATTCCAAATAAATTCCTATAATTCATTTCAACACCTAATTTAACCATAAACTCCAATTTCATAATTTAAATAATTAATTTCCGAAAATTAGAAAATAATATTAAAATATTCAAAAATACCCAAAAATCCAAACACTCTCCAAAAATTCTAAAAAAATTCATACATGTAGATTAAGCTACTAGGAACAACATTTGTGAAGTAATTTTCCATGAATCATCCAATTTGAAGCTCAAAAAAATCGAAAACCCTAATAGACCGAAATTTACAAATCGAAAACTAAGCAATTCTAGACCATTTTAGCTCAAACCAAAGCTAGAATCACACTCACCGGAGCTCAAGGAGAAGAAAGAGACCGGCGGTGTCGAAAACGGTGGCCGAAGGAGGGAGAAACGGCGGTAGCTCGACTTTCGGCCTCCTAAGCTAATTCCGGCCAAACTCGTCGGGAAAGGGGGCTGCTGGCGGCGGGGAATGGCTGGAGACGGAGGTGGCTCACCGAGAGGCACACCGACGGTGAAGGAACGGCAGTTGCAGACGGTGGAGGTGGGTGGTGGTCGTCGGGCGCGGGAAGGAGAAGAAGAAGAAGAAGAAGGAAGCTCGGGGGCAGTTTGGTAATTTTCCAAAAATTTTTGATTTTGATGTATATATGTATATATATATACTTTATACTATATATTAAAATAATATTAAATTACACACATCAAATATACACCACACATAAAAATATTAATATTTTAATAATTTATACTAAATATAATTAATTAAATACTTAATAAAATATTAGGGAATTAATAAACCCTAATTAAATAAATATACACACACCGACTTTATTTAATAGTTTAAAAATATGTATGAGTTCATGCAAGTCCGTAAATACATCTAAAATAATTAATAATAAATCGTTTACGTGAAAATTTCCCCGAAAATGCAAGTCCCGGGAAAATTTTACGTAAAACACTGTATATAAAACACATTAATTAAAATAGGTCTAAAATACATATCAACTCGTAAAAATATCATATAAAATACAGAAATCATTAACTCTGCATATCCCGGTACTGTGTAAAAATATTTTAAAAACACAGGATATTACATTTGGGAATGGATTGGTTATCTCAGCACTATGCCGTGGTAGATTGCAGGAATAAGGAGGTGACTTTTAGAATTCCTGGTGAAGAAGATTTTAAGTTTGTTGGTGATAGGAGTTCAGCACCTCAGAATCTTATTTCTGCTATTTCTGCTAGGAAGTTGTTGAAGAAAGGTTGTCTGGGGTTTTTGGCATTGGTTAGGGATACGTCAGTGGAGAAGTTGTCACTCACAGATGTTCCTGTTGCTTGTGAGTTTCCTGATGTTTTTCCCAAGGAGTTGCCAGGTTTACCACCTCATAGAGAGATTGAGTTCTGTATTGATGTGGTTCCAGGTACTACTCCTATATCTATGCCACCCTATCGTATGGCTCCTGCAGAGTTGAGAGAGTTGAAGGAGCAGTTGCAAGAGTTGTTGGATAAGGGTTTTATTAGACCTAGTGTTTCTCCTTGGGGTGCACCAGTCTTGTTTGTGAAGAAGAAGGATGGTACCCTGAGACTGTGCATTGACTACAGAGAGTTGAATAAGGTGACAGTGAAGAACAAGTATCCTCTCCCGAGGATAGATGATTTGTTTGATCAGCTCCAGGGTGCACAATTCTTTTCTAAGGTCGACTTGAGGTCAGGTTATCATCAGCTGCGGATTAGTGAAGCTGATATTCCTAAGATAGCGTTCCGCACTCGATATGGTCATTTTGAATTTCTGGTGATGTCTTTTGGTTTGACTAATGCACCAGCAGCTTTTATGGACCTGATGAACAGAGTATTCAGACCGTATATGGATCAGTTTGTAGTAGTCTTCATTGATGATATACTGGTATATTCGAGGAGTATGGAAGAGCACGTATATCATTTGAGAATTGTACTACAGACACTGAGAGATCATCAGCTTTATGCTAAATTCTCGAAGTGTGATTTCTGGATGGAGAGTGTTTCTTTTCTTGGACACGTAGTGTCTAAAGAAGGTATTCAGGTTGATCCACAGAAGATTGAGGCAGTATCTGAATGGCCTAGACCTACTTCTGTTACGGAGATTCGGAGTTTTCTGGGTTTAGCCGGGTATTATAGGCGGTTTGTGCAGGATTTTTCCAGGATAGCAGCCCCTATGACTCGCTTGACTCAGAAGAATGTTAGATTCGAGTGGTCAGAAGCTTGTGAGAATAGTTTTCAGTTATTGAAGGAGAAGTTGACCACAGCGCCAGTATTAGCTTTGCCTAATAGTGTAGATAAGTTCACAGTTTACTGTGATGCCTCTAGAATTGGTCTTGGTTGTGTGTTGATGCAGAATGGAAGGGTGATAGCCTATGCTTCAAGGCAGTTGAAGAAGCATGAGCAGAACTATCCCACACATGATCTTGAGATGGCTGCAGTAATCTTTGCTTTGAAGATTTGGAGACATTATTTGTACGGGGTGACTTATGAGATATTTACTGATCACAAGAGCCTTAAGTACATTTTTCAGCAGCGAGATTTGAATTTGAGGTAGAGAAGATGGTTGGAATTGTTGAAGGATTATGATTGCGAGATTCTTTACCATCCGGGTAAAGCTAATGTTGTAGCAGATGCCTTGAGTAGGAAGTCTTCAGGTAGTCTTGCTCACATCGATGTTGAGAGGAGACCATTGATCCAGGAATTGCATCTGATGGTGGATCAAGGTCTGATGATGAAGATCAGTAGATCAGGTGGATTGTTAGCTCAGTTTAAAGTACGATCTGTACTGAGGGATAGGATTAAAGCAGCTCAGAGCCGAGATCCTATTCTGGAAGAGCTTGCAGAGAATGTTAGAGCAGGGAAGTTCACTGATTTCACACTCGATGATGATGGTGTGTTGTGGATCAGTGGTAGATTGTGTGTTCCTGATGTGGATGATTTGAGAGAAGAGATCCTAGAGGAAGCACATTCTACAGCTTACAGCGTTCATCCAGGTGTCACTAAGATGTACCACAGTATCAGAGATTTATACTGGTGGGATGGATTGAAGAAGGATGTTGCTGATTATGTTGCTAAGTGCTTGACGTGTCAGCAAGTGAAAGCCGAACATCAGAAGCCTTCTGGGAAGCTTCAGCCTCTTCCTATTCCCGAGTGGAAGTGGGAAAGGATAGCTATGGATTTTGTGGTCGGTTTACCTCGTTCGAAGGATGGATACGATTCCATCTGGGTGATTGTAGACAGGTTGACGAAGTCTACACATTTCTTGCCTGTGAAAGCCACATATTCAGTTGCTAGATTGGCAAAGTTATATGTGAAGCATATTGTGTGCCTTCATGGAGTACCTGTGTCCATTATGTCAGATAGAGGTTCCGTGTTTACTTCTCGTTTTTGGCAGAAGTTACAGGAAGCGATGGGCACTAGGTTGGATTTTAGTACTGCTTTTCATCGTCAGACAGATGGTCAGTCTGAGAGGACGATCCAGACACTGGAAGATATATTGAGGATGTGTGTCTTGGATTTGGGAGGTAGCTGGGATGATCATTTGCCGCTTGTTGAATTTACATATAATAACAGCTACCATAGCAGTATTGGCATGGCACCATATGAGGCGTTGTATGGAAAGAAGTGTAGATCCCCGTTGAGTTGGGATGAGATTGGTGAGAGAGCTTTGACTGGACCAGAGATGGTTCAGGATGCTGCAGAGAAAGTTGCCGTGATCAAGCAAAGATTAGAGACCGCAGTAAGCAGACAGAAGAGTTATGCGGATCCTAGGCGCAGAGATGTGGAGTTTCAGGTTGGAAATTTCATTTTTCTGAAAGTATCTCCGATGAAGGGTGTGATGAGATTTGGCAGGAAGGGTAAGTTAGCACCGAGATACATTGGACCGTTTGAGATTCTGGAGAGAGTTGGCATTGTTGCATATCGGTTGGATTTGCCTCCGAGTATGTCACAGGTGCATCCAGTATTTCATATCTCGATGTTGAGGAAGTATATCTCAGACCCTTCACATGTGTTGCAACCTGACAGTGTGGAAGTGAGTGAAGATTTGACGTTTGTGGAAGAACCTGTGGCGATCGTAGATTTTCAAGTTCGACAGTTGAGATCGAAGCAGATTCCGATGGTCAAGGTTCTATGGCGTAGCGACAGAGTTGAAGAGCATACGTGGGAGACTGAAGCTGAGATGCGAGCTTCTTACCCGTATCTCTTTCCTTCTTGATCTTATCTTTTAGAATTCGGGGACGAATTCCTGTAAGGGGGGAAGACTGTAATATCTCGTGTTTTTAAAATATTTTTACACTGTACCGGGATATACAGTGTCAATAATTTTTGTATATGTATTACGATATTTTTATGAGTTGATATGTATTTTAAACCTATTTTAATTACTGTATATTATTTTCAGTGTTTTACGTAAAATTTTCCCGGGACTTGTATTTTCGGGGAAATTTTCATGTAAACAATGTATTATTAATTATTTTAAATATATTTACGGACTTGCATGAACTCATACATATTTTTAAATTATTAAATAAAGCCTGTGTGTGAATAATTATTTAATTAGGGTTTATTATTACCCTAATATTTTATTAAGTATTTATTTGTTTAATTGTTATTTAATTAATTTTATTTGGTATAAATTATTAAAATATTAATATTTTTATGTGTGTGGTGTATATTTGATGTGTGTAATTTAATATTATTTTAATATATAGTATAAAGTATATATATATACATATATTTGTCAAAATTTCAAAAGAATTTGGAAAATTACACTTTTGCCCCCGACATCTCCTTCTTCCTCCCGATCCTTCCCCTTGCCGTCCGGGCGTCTGTCACGCCGTTCCTTCACCGTGGGTGTGCCGTCCGGTGTGCCACCATCTTCCTCGACCAATTTCGCCGCCTGAGGAGGCCGTTTCCGGCGTCGGGAGATCGATTTTGGCCGGAGAAGCCGAAAATCGATCCACCGTCGATCACGTCGATTCCGGCCACTGTTTTCGACACCGCCGGTCTCTTTATTCTCCTTGAGCTCCGGTGAGTGTGATTCTAGCTTTGGTTTGAGCTAAAATGGTCTAGAATTGCTTATTTTTCGATTTGTCAATTTCGGCCTATTAGGGTTTTTGATTTTTTTGAGCTTCGAATTGGATGATTCATGGAAACTTCCGTCACAAATGTTGTTCCTAGTAGCTTAATCTACATGTATGAATTTTTTTAGAATTTTTGGAGATTTTTTGGATTTTTGGGTATTTTTGAATATTTTAATATTATTTTCTAATTTTTGGAAATTAATTATTTAAATTATGAAATTGGAGTTTATAGTTGAATTAGGTGTTGAAATGAATTATAGGAATTTATTTGGAATTTTTGAGAATTTCTAAGTATTTATTTTGAATTATTGAAGCTTATGGAATTTTGGAAAAATTAGGTTAAATGTGTTTTAAATTGAATTTAATTGGTTAATTGAGTTTAAATATTAATATTATTGATAAATATGTTGAGAAAATTAATTTTGGATAATTGTATGATTTTTGGTGAATTTTTGAAGTAATTTAAGTATATTTATATATATAGGGGTATTTTGGTAATTTTACCCTAAATTGTCTAAAAATGTAATTTAATTGGTTTTAATATTTATTTAAGGTATAAAAATGATTTCTACAAATTATTTGGTATTTTTAACTAATTAAAACTATTTTTCGTGAATTATTTTCAATTATAAATATAATATACGGTTTTTCTAATAAAATGAGTTTTAATCGGTTTTTATAGTGTTTAAAGGTTAATTATGTAATTTCTACCTATGAAATGTATTTCTATGTTATAAGGATATTTTCGGTATTTCTGGAATCATTCTGTGTTTGTGGACCCCGGTCGGTGGACTGTAGTTTGGAGTCCGACCGTGGGATTTTGATCGTGTTGAGCTTGTATTTCGAAGTGTGTTTCTTTGCAGGGTCGGCTCTACTCTTTTGAGTAGAGAGATATCCATTTTACAGGGGAGGTTCTGCCGAATTTTCGGTAGAATTCTCATAAAACGTGATATCCAGTCGAACCCTAATTTCCGATTCTGTGTTTAATACTCTAGATTGAATTCTAGGATTTCTGTTAGGTTTATTCTAATGTCAGTTATTCATTTCTTGTTTAGTTGCGCCGAGACCGAGGGCTAGTGGACCAGGCCCGTCGGACCTGTCTCGTGGAGCGCATTAGGTGAGTTACTATATTATATATATATGCTTAGGATGCATGATTTAGCAATGCATGTTTTATGTTGATTAAATATGCATAAATAAGTTGATTATTTCTTAAGTTTATATTAAGTATATTTTCGGTTTATTTTTGGTATATATTAAATGATATGCATGTTTTGTAAATAAAATATATTTAAAATGTTTTAAATATATTTTTAGTTTAATTTATGATTTTGATTGGATTTATTTGATATATATATACTCAAAATATACCTGGTTTATGTTTGGTATATTTCCGGTATATATATGGATTATATTGTTATTTCATTTATATTCATGCATCATTTATTTTTGTGAATGAATGTTTTATATTTAAGAATGAAGGATATCAATAGAACGTGCTACCTAGTGGGCAGCACTAGGACCGAGTACATACCGGTACGCCTATAGCTTTAGGCTATAATACTAACTTGTTTATGGATATTGATTTGATTATGATTATTGATATGTGTGAGATGTGGTTTGTGGGTGTGATTGCTGGAGCTCGGTTGACCAAGTGTCTCGGGGCCAATCACACTGGCAGTCAGACTGCTGGAGCTCGGTTGACTTAGTGTCTCGGGGCCAGTCTACTGTCCAAATGGATTAAGTGGATATATTTGGAATAAGTGAGCCTGTATGGCCAGAGTGTTGTTTAACACTATTTTCTGAGGTTGCGATATTCTAGGGTTCTATGTAATCCTTCATAAAAGATGATTTTCAGATAAATTATATAAAAATGATTTTGTTGCATCTGTGTGTAATTGCATGTATATATACATATTATATATACTGTTGACTGTATGCATTATCACTTAGTGTGTATGTATATATATTATAGTAATTCACTCAGTGAGGTCTGACTCCCCTCCGTTGACTATTTTTCAGGAGAGTCAACTTCTTCAGACCTCAGTAGCAGGTCGATACGCCGGATTTCTTCCGCCCCGGCTTCTTTATGTAAATTATCTACTTGAGTCTTATTTATTTTATCTAGACACTGCAGTAGTTGTGAATTAAAGTATTGGATTTCATGTACTTTATTTTAAAGAGATGTATTATATTGAAACTGGATTTGTATTAAAGATTATATATATCTATGTGATGAGATTTTGAATTAAATCCAGTTGGTATGGATGATATTATGATATTATGATTTTATTTTCGCTGCATATTATACTGTTACTGTTATTATGGCATGCTTTATTTTATTTTTAGGCTTGCTACGGGTTCCGGATTCGAAAGAATTCTCGTTCCCTAGCGCCGGTCATGGCCCCTGTTTTGGGTCGTGACAAACCCTATTTAATCACAACCTCAATCAATAATACCTTTCTAGCCATACAGGCTCACTTAATTCCAAATTAATTCACTTATTCCATATTGGATAGTAGACTAGCCCTGAGACACTAAGTCAATCGAGCTCCAACAGTGTCACTGTTGATGTGATTGGCCCCCAGACATTAGGTCAATCGAACTCCAGCAACCACACTATTCAATCATATCAACTTCAAATCAATCAATCAATCATATATCACCTCAAGTGATTCACAACTTAGCCTAAATCTATCGTACCGATACGTACACGATCCTAGTGTTGCCCACTAGGTAGCACGTTCTATCGATATCCTTCAATTCAAGTTAAATATACATATGGGAAAAATAAATAATGCATAATAACAAAATAAACCATATATATACTAGAAATATACCTAAAATATACTAAGTATATTTTAAATATATATATGGTAAATAAATTCGAAATCAACCATAAAAATATACCAATTAAAATCCAATAATATACTAAAAACATTCTAAGTATATATCAAAAATATAACATGTATTTATTTTGAAATATATCAAAAATATACTAAAAATATACCTAACATATACTAAACATTTAATAAAACAATTCATGAATAAATACATATTGAAACATGAATATTCTAAATCATGCATCTTATATGCGATGTATATATAAGATAATAACTCATAATGTTGCGCTCCACGAGATTGGGTTGACGGGCCTAGTCCGATAGGTCTTAGTCTCGGCGCAACTAGAAAATAAAATAATAATAATAATCAGAATAAATCTAACTTATAGTTCTAAAGAGACTCAATCTAGGAATACAAAAACTCAAACAAATCTGAAAATTTAAGATCGACCCGACGTCACGTTTTACAAGAATTCTATCAAAAATTCGGCAGAACCTCCTTTATAAAATGGACATCCCTCTACTAAAAAGTAGAGCCGATCCTACAAGAAAAATGCAATTCCAATATGAAAAACTCAACACCTTCGGTTGGGACCTCAAACTGTATAATTCCCAACCGAAGTTCACAAATTGACCAAAAATACATTTAATATAATAAATATATTAGAAATCAATAAATTCCATAAACATCATCAAAATACCAAAATATAATATATTTCAACAATAAAACATCAAATACCATTATTATCACAATTATTAAATAAAAATCTCAAATAATAATATAATATTATTAAAAATCCAATTTTTTGATAATTCAATATAAAATAGTAAAAATTCATTTTAATATACTTAAATAGCTTAAATAGTCTAAATATATAATAAAAAAATTAAAAACCCATTTAATCACGAAAATAGTAAATAATATATTATTTGAATATAATTTTCAAAAATTAGTATTAATTAGAGAAAAATAGTAAATAATTTATAAAAATCATTTTAATACCCTATTTAAATCATAAAATCATATAAAATATATTATTTAACTATAATTTCCACAAAACCCCACAATTAACCTGCATTTTCAAAAATCACATAATACTACATAATTTCTCAAAAATTATATAAAATCTCTAAAATTATTTTATCACCATATATTATATCAAAATTATCTAAAACATATAATTAAATAATAATTTCAACAAAAATGCATATTTAACACAAAATTCCCACAATACAAAAATATTCCTAAAAATTATACAATATATCCAAAAATTATTTTTACTTCGCTAAAATTAATAAAATAATATACTAACACAAAATTAATCAAATTTAAATTCAAAATAATTAACTAACCTAATTAACAAAAATTCAATATTTAATATTAAAATAATCAAAATACCCATAAATTCAAACTAATTCAAAAAAAATAAGCAAAAAATGTTTTTAGCAAGATTGAACTACCAAGAACAACAATTCAAAAACAAAAATCCATAAATAAATCAATAACTAACTAAAAAAATAAAAACCCTAAATATGCACAAACAAAAACTTCGAATAACTCACAAACTAGGAGGATTGAGCTTGAACCAAGCTCAGAATCATCTTGGCTGGAGCTAGAGGAGTTGACAGAGACCAAGAATAGGACTTGGAGCCGTCGGAGTCGTCGCCGATCCACTATGCAAGCTCTCAGGTTTACGAAAAAAATGGAGGAAAAAGGAAGAAGCAGGCGGCAGGAAGTGAAGAAGAAGAAGAAGAGGTGATGCTGATGGGGTCGGGTGGTAGTCGTGGTGGCAGATGAAGGCAGTCCGGTTGTGGAGGAAGAAGCACAGTGGCAGTGCTGGAACAGGACAGAGAGTAGGGGAAGGTAATCTTTATATATATATGCACACACATTTAAATTTAGTCAACAACCCACATGCACAAATAAAATAAAGTAATATAATATTAAAAATGGCAAAAATAATATTATTAATAATAATGGAACAATATAATAATAATAAAAATACTCATAATAATGATAAATAATAATAATAAAAATAATAATACAATTGCAAATAACAACAATAATAATAACTTTAATATTTAAATAATAAACTTCCAAAAATAAATATTTTTACATAAGAAAATTTATATACATAAAATAACTATGATTAACTACAAATAATAATAATAATAATAATAATAATAATAATAATAATAATAATAATAATAATAATAATAATATAAATCTCACGTAAATTAATTTATTTTTATGTAAAAAAATTTCTCAAAATAAAATACGAAATTAATATTAATAATTATCGATAATAATACACAATTAAAATTTAAAATTATTAATACCACATATCCCGAAATAATTTCATTTAATTTAAAATTTAGGATCATTACATAGAGCATTAACATGATGTACATAAGCTTCTAAAATTTTAGAGACTCTTGATAAGAAGAGTTACCCAATTGTAAATACAACATCTCTATATCTCTCCAACATAAAAGCACATACTTGAAGAAGAAAAAGAAGCAAAACAACAATTGGGTTTTTATTTAATGAATCAATAAACCGAATCCACTAGAAAACTCAACACGAAAAAGAGTTCTTATTGACAGTAGTAGTAGAAGAAGAAAAAGAAGATGATGATGGTGAATGAGGAAGAAGAAGGTAGGAGAAAGAGAAGGAAGTAAGGAATGAAATTGATGGAAAAAAAAAAGACACGCATGTAATTTTATGAAAACAAAGGACACGCATGTAAATTATTTAAAATATAGGGTATTTGATCTTAATGTCTGTCACGACCCAAATTAGGGGCCATGACCGGTGCTAGGGAACGGGAATTCTTTCGAATTCGGAACCCGTAGCAAGCCTAAAAATAAAATAAAATATGCAATAATAATAACAATATATAATGCAGCGGAAATAAAAATCACAAATATAATAATAACATTAGCACGAACTGGATTTAAATCAAATCCTCATCATTTCATATATATAAATCTTTTAATACAAATCCAATTCAAATATATAATACAACATCTCTTTAAATATTTAAATGACTACTGCAATGTCTAGATAAAATAAATCCAAGACTCAGGGAAGCAGTTTACATAAAAAAGCCGGGGCAGAAGAAATCCGGCGTACAGGCCTGCTACTGAGGTCTGAAGATGTTGACTCTCCTGAAAAATTATCAACGGAGGGGAGTTAGACCTCACTGAGTGAATTACTATAATATATACATGCATACTAAATGACAATGTATACAGTCAATAGTATATATATAATATGTATATATACATGCAAATTCACACAGATGCAATAAAATCATTTTATATATATTTCATTGAAAATCATCGCTTATGAAGGATCAAATAGAACCCTATCATATCGAAACCTCAATCAGTGTTAGATAACACTCTAGTCATACAGGCTCACTTAATCCAAATATATCCACTTAATCCATTTAGACAGTAGACTGGCCCCGAGACACTAAGTCAACCGAGCTCCAGCAGTCTGACTGTCAGTGTGATTGGCCCCGAGACACTTGGTCAACCGAGCTCCAGCAATCACACCTCCAAACCATATCTCACACATCAAATAATCATATTCCATCAATATCCACAAATGGTTAGTAGTATAGCCTAAATACTATAGGCGTACTGGTACGTACTCGGTCCTAGTGCTGCCCACTAGGTAGCACATTCTATTGATATCCTTCATCAATAAATATAAAACATCCATTCACAAATAAATGATGCATGAAATTAAATAAAATAACATTATAAACCATATATATACCGAAAATATACCAAAAGTAAACCAGGTATATTTCGAGTATATATACATCAAATGAATCCAATCAAATTATAAATTAAACTAGAAATATATTTAAAAATATTTTAAACATAATTTATTAATAAAACCTGCATATAATTTAATATATACCAAAAATAAACCAAAATAAACCAAATATAAACTTAAGAAATAATCAAATTATTTATGCATATTTAATCAAAATAAAACATGCATTTCTAAATCATGCATCCTAAGCATATATATATATATAATAGCAACTCACACTTAGTGCGTTCCACGAGATGGATCCGATGGGCCTGGTCCACTAGGCCTTGGTCTCGACGCAACTAGACAAACAATAACGACAGAAATTAGAATAACCCTAACAAAAATCCTAGAAACTCGATGTAATATCCCGTGTTTTTAAAATATTTTTACACTGTACCGAGATATGCAGTGTTAAGAAATTTTGAATATATATGTGATATTTTTACGAGTTAATATGTATTCAAAACCTATTTTAATTACTGTATATTATTTTCAGTGTTTTACGTAAAATTTTCCCGGGACTTGCATTTTCGGGGAAATTTTCACGTAAACAATGTATTATTAATTATTTTAAATGTATTTACGGACTTGCATGAACTCATACATATTTTTAAATTATTAAATAAAGACTGTGTGTGTATATTTATTTAATTAGGATTTATTATTACCCTAATATTTTATTAATTATTTAATTGTTTTATTGTTATTTAATTAATTTTATTTAGTATAAATTATTAAAATATTAATATTTTTATGTGTGTGGTGTATATTTGATGTGTGTAATTTAATATTATTTTAATATATAGTATAAAGTATATATATATACATATATTTGTCAAAAATCAAAAGAATTATAAAATTACCATTTTGCCCCCGACTTCTTCTTCTTCCTCCCGATTCTTCCCTTCTCCATTTCCGGTCGCTGCCACGCCGTTTCTTCACCTTGGGTGTGCCGTCCGGTGTGCCACCGTCTTCCCCGACCAATTCGGCCGCCTGAGGAGGTCGTTTTCGGCGTCTGGAGATCGATTTTGGCCGGAGAAGCCGAAAATCGATCCACCGTCGATCACGTCGATTCCGGCCACCGTTTTCAACCCAACTGGTCTCTTTCTTCTCCTTGAGCTCCGGTGAGTGTGATTCTAGCTTTGGTTTGAGCTGAAATGATCTAGAATTGCTTAGGTTTCGAATTTTCAATTTCGGCCTATTAGGGTTTTTGATTTTTTTAAGCTTCGAATTGGATGATTCATGAAAACTTCCTTCAGAAATGTTGATCCTAGTAGCTTAATCTACATGTATGAATTTTTGTAGAATTTTTGGAGATTTTTTGGATTTTTGGGTATTTTTGAATATTTTAATATTATTTTCTAATTTTCGGAAATTAATTATTTAAATTATGAAATTGGAGTTTATGGTTAAATTAGGTGTTGAAATGAATTATAGGAATTTATTTGGAATTTTTATGAATTTCTAAGTATTTATTTTGAATTATTGAAGTTTATGGAATTTTGGAAAAATTAGGTTAAATGTGTTTTTAATGGAAATTAATTGGTTAATTGAGTTTAATTACTGATATTATTGATAAATATGTTGAGAAAATTAATTTTGGATAATTGTATAATTTTTGGTGAATTTTTGAAGTAATTATAGTATATTTATATATATAGGGGTATTTTGGTAATTTTACCCTAAATTGTCTAAAAATGTAATTTAATTGGTTTTAATATTTATTTAAGGTATAAAAATGATTTCTACAAAATATTTGGTATTTTTAATTAATTAAAACTATTTTTCGGGAATTATTTTCAATTATATATATAATATACGGTTTTTCTAATAAAATGAGTTTTATTCGGTTTTTACGGTGTTTAAAGGTTAATTATGTAATTTTTACGTATGAGATGTATTACTATGTTGTGAGGATATTTTTGGTATATCTGGAATCATTCTGTGTTTATGGACCCCGGTCGGTGGACTGTAGTTTGGAGTCCGACCGTGGGATTTTGATTGTGTTGAGCTTGTTTTTCGAAGTGTATTTCTTTGCAGGGTCGGCTCTACTCTTTTGAGTAGAGAGATGTCCGTTTTACAGGGGAGGTTCTGCCAAATTTTTGATAGAATTCTCGTAAAACGTGATGTCCAGTCGAACCCTAATTTCTGATTCTGTGTTAAATACTCTAGATTGAATTCTAGGATTTCTATTAGGTTTATTCTAATGTCGGTTATTTATTGCTTGTTTAGTTGCGCCGAGACCGAGGGCTAGTGGACCAGGCCCGTCGGACTTGTCTCGAGGAGCGCATTAGGTGAGTTACTATACTATATATATATGCTTAGGATGCATGATTTAGAAATACATGTTTTATATTGATTAAATATGCATAAATATTTTGATTATTTCTTAAGTTTATATTAAGTATATTTTTGCTTTATTTTTGGTATATAATAAATTATATACATGTTTTATTAATAAAATATATTTAAAATGTTTTTAAATATATTTTTAGTTTTATTTATGATTTGATTGGATTTATTTGATATATATATACTCGAAATATACCTGGTTTATGTTTGGTATATTTTCGGTATATATATGGTTTATATTGTTGTTTTATTTAAATTCATGCATCATTTAATTGTGAATGAATGTTTTACATTATTATTAATGAAGGATATCAATAGAACGTGCTACCTAGTGGGCAGCACTAGGACCGAGTACGTACCGGTACGCCTATAGTTTTAGGCTATAATACTAACTTATTTGTGGATATTGATTTGATATGATTATTGATATGTGTGAGATGTGGTTTAGAGGTGTGATTGCTGGAGCTCGGTTGACCAAGTGTCTCGGGGCCAATCACACTGGCAGTCAGACTGCTGGAGCTCGGTTGACTTAGTGTCTCGGGGCCAGTCTACTGTCTAAATGGATTAAGTGGATATATTTGGAATAAGTGAGCCTGTATGGCTAGAGTGTTGTTTAACACTATTTTCTGAGGTTGCGTTATTCTAGGGTTCTATGTGATCCTTCATAAACTGGGATTTTTCAATAAAATATATAAAAATGATTTTTCTGCATTTGTGTGAAATTGCCTGTATATATACATATTACATATATACCGTTGACTGTATGCATTATCATTTAGTGTGTATGTATATATATTATAGTAATTCACTCAGTGAGGTCTGACTCCCCTCCGTTGACTATTTTTCAGGAGAGTCAACTTCTTCAGACCTCAGTAGTAGGTCGATACGCCGGATTTCTTCCGCCCCGGCTTCTTTATGTAAATTGTCTACTTGAGTCTTATTTATTTTATCTAGACACTGTAGTAGTTGTGAATTAAAGTGTTGGATTTCATGTATTTTATTTTAAAAGAGATGTATTGTATATTGAAACTGGATTTGTATTAAAGATTATATATCTATGAGATGAGATTTTAATTTAAATCCAGTTGATATGAAATGATATTATGATATCATGATTTTTATTTCCGCTGCATATTATAATATCATTATTGTTATTATTGCATGCTTTATTTTATTTTTTTAGGCTTGCTACGGGTTTCGGAATCGAAAGAATTCCCGTTCCCTAGCGCCGGTCATGGCCCCTGTTTTGGGTCGTGACACTCGATCTAGAATATTAAACACAGAAACAGGATTAGGGTTCGACTGGACATCATGTTTTACGAGAACTCTACCAAAAATTCGGCAAAACCTCCCCTGTAAAATGGACATCTCTGTACTCAAAGAGTAGAGCTGACCCTGCAAAGAAATACACTTCAAAAACAAGCACAACAATTCATCTATAACCCCTCGATCGAACTCCAAACTATAGTCTACCGACCGGGGTCCACAATCACATAACAATTCCAGAAATACCAAAAATACCCTTATAACACAGAAATACATTTTATAAGTAGAAATTACATAATTAACCTTAAAACACAGTAAAAACTGATAAAAACTCATTTTATTAGTAAAACTGTATATTATATATATAATTGAAAATAATTCACGAAAAATAGTTTTAATTAGTTAAAAATACTAAATAATTTGTGGAAATCATTTTTATACCTTAAATAACTATTAAAACCAATTAAATTACATTTTTAGCCAATTTTGTGTAAAATTACCAAAATACCCCTATATATATAAATATACTAAAATTACTTCAAAAATTCACCAAAAATAGTATAATTATCCAAAATTAATTTTCTCAAAATATCTATCAATAATATCAATAATTAAACTCAATTAACCTATTAATTTCAATTAAAAACATAATTAACCCTAATTTCCCAAAATTACATAAACTTCAATAATTCAAAATAAATACTTAGAAATTCATAAAAATTCCAAATAAATTCCTATAATTCATTTTAACACCCATAATTATCATAAAGCACAATTTCATAATTTATTTAATTAATTTCCGAAAATTAGAAAATAATATTAAAATATTCAAAAATACCCAAAAATCAAAATAATCTCCAAAAATTCCAAAAAAATTCACACATGTAGATTAAACTAATAGGATCAATATTTGTGAAGGGATTTTTCATGAATCAAACAATTCGAAGCTCAAAAAAATCAAAAACCCTAATATGGCCGAAATTGAAAATTCGAAACCTAAGCAAATCAAGACCATTTAAGCTCAAACCAAAGCTAGAATCACACTCACCGGAGCTCAAGGAGAAGAAAGAGACTGGCGGTTTTGAAAATGGTGGCTGGAATCATCGTGATCGACGGTGGTTCAACTTTCGGCTTCTCCGGTCAAAAATGGCTTTCGAGCGCCGGAATCAACTGCTATAGGCGGCGAAAGAGGCTGGAGAAGGTGGTGGCACACCGGACGGCACACCAACGGTGAGAAATCGACAGTTGCAGGCGGTGGTTGGTGATCGGACGCAATCGAGGAAGGAGTTCGATCAGGGGCAAAAATGTAATTTTCCAAAAGTTTTGTTTTTAACTTATAATATGTATATATATATACTTTATACTATATATTAAAATAATATTAAATTACACACACATTAAATATACACCACACACTTATAATTTAATATTTTAATAATTTATACTAAATAAAAATAATTAAATAATAATAAAACTAATAAATAATTAATAAAATATTAGGGTAATAAATTAAACCCTAATTAAATAAATATATACACACATAGGCTTTATTTAGTATTTTAAAAATACGTATGAGTTCATGCAAGTCCGTAAATATATTTAAAATAATTAATAATAAAATATTTACGTGAAAATTTCCTCGAAAATAAAAGTCTCGGGAAAATTTTACGTAAAGCACTGTAAATAATACACAATAATTAAAATAGGTTTTAAATACACATTAACTCATAAAATATCATAATATATATACAAAAATTATTAACACTGTATATCCCGGTACAGTATTAAAATATTTAAAAACACGGGATATTACAGTCTTCCCCCCTTACAAGAATTCGTCCCCGAATTCCAGAAAGAAAAGATTACAGGATCAGGAAGGAAAGAGATACGAGTAAGAAGCTCGCATCTCAGCTTCAGTCTCCCACGTATGCTCCTCGACTCTATTGCTATGCCATATAACCTTGACCATCGGAATCTGCTTCGACCGCAACTGTCGAACTTGATAGTCAACGATCACCACAGGTTCTTCCACAAACGTCAAATCTTCACTCACTTCTACACTGTCGGGCTGCAACACATGTGAAGGGTCTGAGATATACTTCCTCAACATTGAGATATAAAATACTGGATGCACCTGTGACATACTCGGAGGCAAATCCAACCGATATGCAACAATGCCAACTCTCTCTAGAATCTCAAACGGTCTGATATATCTCGGTGCTAACTTACCCTTCTTACCAAATCTCATAACACCCTTCATCGGAGATACCTTCAGGAAAACAAAATCTCCAACCTGAAACTCCACATCTCTGCGCCTAGGATCTGCATAACTCTTCTGTCTACTAACTGCGGTCTATAATCTGAGCTTAATCACAGCGACTTCCTCTGCAGCATCCTGAACCATCTCAGGTCCAATCAAAGTGCTCTCACCAATCTCATCCCAACTCAAAAGGGATCTACACTTCCTTCCATATAACGCCTCATATGGTTCTATACCAATACTGCTATGGTAGTTGTTATTATATGCAAACTCAACGAGTGGCAAATGATCATCCCAGCTACCTCCCAAATCCAAGACACACATCCTCAACATATCTTCCAGTGTCTGGATCGTCCTCTCAGACCGACCATCTGTCTGAGGATGAAAAGCAGTACTGAAATCCAACCTAGTGCCCATCGCTTCCTGCAACTTCTACCAAAAATGAGAAGTAAACATTGAACCTCTATCTGACACAATGGACACAGGTAATCCATGAAGGCACACAATATGCTTCACATACAGCTTCGCTAATCTAGCTACAGAATAAGTGGCTTTCACAAGCAAGAAATGTGCAGACTTCGTCAACCTGTCTACAATCACCCAGATGGAATCGTATTCATCCTTAGAACGAGGTAAACCTACCACAAAATCCATAGCTATCCTTTCCCACTTCCACTCGAGAATAGGAAGAGGCTGAAGCTTCCCAGAAGGCTTCTAATGTTCAGCTTTCACTTGCTGACACGTCAAGCACTTAGCAACATAATCAACGACATCCTTCTTCAATCCATCCCACCAGTATAAATCTCTAATACTGTGGTACATCTTAGTAACACCTGGATGTATGCTGTAGGCTGTAGAATGTGCTTCCTCTAGGATCTCTTCTCTCAAATCATCCACATCAGGAACACACAATCTACCACTGATCCACAACACACCATCATCATCGAGTGTGAAATCAATGAACTTCCCTACTCTGACATTCTCTGCAAGCTCTTCTAGAATAGGATCTCGGCTCTGAGCTGCTTTAATCCTATCCCTCAGTATAGATCGCACTTTAAACTAAGCTAGCAGTCCACCTGATCTACTAGTCTTCACCATCAGACCTTGATCCACCATCAAATGCAATTCCTGGATCAATGGTCTCCTCTCAACACTGATGTGAGCAAGACTGCCTGAGGACTTCCTACTCAAGGCATCTGCTACCACATTAGCTTTACCCGGATGATATAAGATCTCGCAATCATAATCCTTCAATAATTCCAACCATCTCCTCTGCCTCAGATTCAGATCTCTCTGCTGGAAAATGTACTTAAGGCTCTTGTGATTAGTAAATATCTCATAAGTCACCCCGTACAGATAATGTCTCCAGATCTTTAAAGCAAAGATCACTGCAGCCATCTCAAGGTCATGTGTGGGATAGTTCTGCTCATGCTTCTTCAACTGCCTTGAAGCATAGGCTATCACCTTTTCATTCTGCATCAACACACAACCAAGGCCAATTCTAGAGGCATCACAATAAACTGTGAACTTATCCACACTATTAGGCAAAGCTAACACTGGCGCTGTGGTCAACTTCTCCTTCAACAACTAGAAACTGTTCTCACAAGCTTCTGACCACTCGAACCTAACATTCTTCTGAGTCAAGCAAGTCATAGGGGTTACTATTCTGGAAAAATCCTGCACAAACCACCTATAATACCCGGCTAAACCTAGAAAACTTCGAATCTCAGTGACAGAAGTCGGTCTAGGCCACTCAGACACTGCTTCAACCTTCTGTGGATCAACCTGAATACCTTCTTTAGACACTACGTGTCCAAGAAAAGAAACACTCTCCATCCAGAAATCACACTTCGAGAATTTAGCATAAAACTGATGATCTCTCAATGTCTGCAGTACAATCCTCAAGTGATATACATGCTCCTCCATACTCCTTGAATATACCAGTGTATCATCAATGAAGACTACCACAAATTGATCCACATATGGTCTGAATACCCTATTCATCAGGTCCATAAAAGCTGCTGGTGTATTAGTCAAACCAAAAGACATCACCAGAAACTCATAATGACCATATCTAGTACGGAATGCCATTTTAGGAATATCAGCTTCACTGATCCGTAACTGATGATAACCCAACCTCAAGTCAATCTTAGAAAAGAACTGTGCACCCTGTAGTTGGTCAAACAAATCATCTATACTCGGGAGAGGATACTTATTCTTCACTGTCACCTTGTTCAGTTCTATGTAGTCAATGCACAGTCTCAGGGTACCATCCTTCTTCTTCACAAATAGGACTGGTGCACCCCAAGAAGAAACACTAGGTCTGATGAAACCTTTATCCAATAACTCTTGCAACTGCTCCTTCAACTCTTTCAACTCTGCAAGAGCCATTCTGTAGGGTGGCATAGATATAGGAGTAGTACCTGGAACCATAACTATACATAACTCAATTTCTCTATGAGGTGGTAAACCTGGCAACTCCTCGGGAAAAACATCAGGAAACTCACAAGCAACAGAAACATCTGTGAGTGACAACTTCTCTACTGAAGTATCCCTGACCAATGCCAAATATCCCTGACATCCTTTCCTCAATAACTTCCTAGCCGTAATAGCAGAAATAAGATTCTGAGGTGCTGAACTCCTATCACCCATAAACTTAAAATCTTCTTCATTAGGAATTTTGAACGTCACCTTTTTATTCCTACAATCTACCACGGCATAGTGCTGAGATAACCAATCCATTCCCAGAATAATATCAAACTCCATCACATCCAACAAGATCAAATCAGTGGGTAATTCTCTATCTCCCACGAGAACTGGACAACCAGAAAGAACAATATCGGTGTCCAAAGAATCACTCAGAGGAGTGGCAACAGACAAAGGAAAAGCCATCCTCGAAGCTTGCCAACAAGATTTAGAAGCAAAAACGGGAGAAACAAATGAATGCGTGGCACCCGGATCAAATAAAACCCAAGCATCCAGGTAACAAACAGAAATAATACCTACCACGACTGCATTAGATGCCTGAGCATCATGCTGAGTGAGATGGAAAACTCTGGCCTGCCCTCGACCTCCCTGCTGACTGGTAGAAGCCTGGCCAACACCTCTGGCACCTCCTCTAGTACCTCTACCACGACTCTGCTATGGAACAAGCTGAGTGGAACTCTGATGTTGAGCTGGTGGTAACTGAAATGGCACGGGTGCAGCACTAGCAATCGACTGTTGTGGGAATCACGGAATCTGTGGCTGTTGATACCCGGAATAAGGACACGATCTGGCAAAATGCCCTGTTTGCCCGCATCTGAAGCATGTCAGTGGTGTCAGATAACACGGTCCCTGATGGACTCTACCACAAGTCTGACAAACACTGGCCGCTGATCCAGAACTACGACCACTGCTGCTGCTCGAAGCACCTGACCTGAATTTGAATGGTCTATGCTGACCTTCACGGCCATGTCTACTGCTCCGATGCACTCGCTGCTACTGTCTCTGACTCTGCTGAGTCGGACCTCGCTGCTGACTACTCGAACCAACATGAAAACTCGAATATGGAGTAGCCTGCAATCCACTCGACTGAACTCCTAGCTGGTAGTAATCAGGCATCGCTCCCTGCCTAACTAGCCTCAGCTCAATCTCCTTGGCTAACTCAATCACAGACTCGAGAGTAAGGCCTGCTGTAGGCATACCAATAAAAGCAGAACCTAAACCAGTAACGTAGGTAGTAATCGCGAAATACTGGTCTCGCATCAGATCCTCTGCATATCTACCCAGACAAAGAAACTCTCGAGTGTACTCCTCTACAGATCGATCTCCATGAGAAATACTGGTCAAACGGAGATGATAGCTCATACGAAGCGGCTCTGGACAGAATCTCCTCATGAATCGCTCTCTGAACTGAGCCCAGGTCATCATCATCATATAAGGCTGAATCATCTGAATAAACCAATCTAAGGTTGGTCCCTCGACAGACAACTCGACGATCATAATTCGCTAATACTCGGTATGAGCAGTCCGAGTCCGAGTCTCGATCGTATGCAGAAAATCTAACGAATCAAAAGTACCATCAAAAGCAATCCTGCCAACTTGGGTATAGAATAAAGCTGCCTCAGGGTCAGACATACCCTGCTGATAGGCAGGCTAAACAAGCTGAACAACTGGAGGCACAGGAACATCAAACTCAGGCTCAACAGGCTCCTTATCCTGTAACTCTCTCTGTCTACGGCGACCTGCCGCTCCTCGAGGTCTACCTCTGCCATGACCTCTACGTCTAGCTGGCTGCTCAGGAGGTAAAACTTCATCTTGAAAAGATTCATCATCCTCGGCCTCAACGACCGATGGAGCGACACGCACTCGCCTTCTCATTCTGAAAAGACAAACGGAAAGATTCAGATAAAACAGACAACGGAGGAATAACGTAGAAAACTAAAGCAAGGAATACTTATCAAGACATATTCGAACCTAATTCACTGTAGTAGTTCAACAGAAAACACCACTCTAAAAACTAGGGCCACGACTCACAAAACTAAGCCCTGACACAGAACTCCGCTCTGATACCAACTTTGTCATGACCCAAAATAGGGGCCATGATCGGCGCTAAGGAACGGGAATTCTTTCGAATCCGGAACCCGTAGCAAGCCTAAAAATAAAATAAAACATGCAATAATAATAACAATATATAATGCAGCGGAAATAAAAATCACAAATATAATAATAACATTAGCACGAACTGGATTTAAATCAAATCCTCATCATTTAATATATATAAATCTTTTAATACAAATCCAGTTCAAATATATAATACAACATCTCTTTAAATATTTAAATGACTACTGCAATGTCTAGATAAAATAAATCCAAGACTCAGGGAAGAAGCTTACACAAAGAAGTCGGGGCGGAAGAAATCCGGCATACAGGCTTGCTACTGAGGTCTGAAGATGTTGACTCTCCTAAAAAATTATCAACGGAGAGGAGTCAGACCTCACTGAGTGAATTACTATAATATATACATGCATACTAAATGACAATGCATACAGTCAACAGTATATATATAATATGTATATATACAGGCAAATTCACACAGATGCAATAAAATCATTTTATATATATTTCATTGAAAATCATCGCTTGTGAAGGATCAAATAGAACCCTATGATATCGAAACCTCAATCAGTGTTAGACAACACTCTAGCCATACAGGCTCACTTAATCCAAATATATCCACTTAATCCATTTAGACAGTAGACTGGCCCCGAGACACTAAGTCAACCGAGCTCCAGCAGTCTGACTGTCAGTGTGATTGGCCCCGAGACACTTGGTCAACCGAGCTCCAGCAATCACACCTCCAAACCATATCTCACACATCAAATAATCATATTCCATCAATATCCACAAATGGTTAGTAGTATAGCCTAAATACTATAGGCGTACCGGTACGTACTCGGTCCTAGTGCTGCCCACTAGGTAGCACGTTCTATTGATATCCTTCATCAATAAATATAAAACATCCATTCACAAATAAATGATGCATGAATTTAAATAAAATAACAATATAAACCATATATATACCGAAAATATACCAAAAGTAAACCAGGTATATTTCGAGTATATATACGTCAAATGAATCCAATCAAATCATAAATTAAACTAGAAATATATTTAAAAACATTTTAAACATAATTTATTAATAAAACCTGCATATAATTTAATATATACCAAAAATAAACCAAAATAAACTAAATATAAACTTAAGAAATAATCAAATTATTTATGCATATTTAATCAAAATAAAACATGCATTTCTAAATCATGCATCCTAAGCATATATATATATATATATATATAATAGCAACTCACACTTAGTGCGCTCCACGAGATGGATCCGATGGGCCTGGTCCACTAGGCCTCGGTCTCGGCACAACTAGACAAACAATAATGATATAAATCAGAATAACCCTAACAGAAATTCTAGAAACTCGATCTAGAATATTAAACACAGAAACAGGATTAGGGTTCGATTGGACATCAAGTTTTACGAGAATTCTACAAAAAATTCGGCAAAACCTCCCCTATAAAATGGACATCTCTCTACTCAAAGAGTAGAGCTGACCCTGCAAAGAAATACACTTCAAAAACAAGCTCAACAATTCATCCACAACCCTTCGGTCGAACTCCAAACTACAGTCTACCGACCGGGGTCCACAATCACAGAACAATTTCAGAAATACCAAAAATACCCTTATAACACAGAAATACATTTTATAAGTAGCAATTACATAATTAACCTTAAAACATAGTAAAAATCGATAAAAACTCATTTTATTAGTAAAACCGTATATTATATATATAATTGAAAATAATTCACAAAAATAGTTTTAATTAGTTAAAAATACTAAATAATTTGTGGAAATCATTTTTATACCTTAAATAACTATTAAAACCAATTAAATTACATTTTTAGCCAATTTTGTGTAAAATTACCAAAATACCCATATATATATAAATATACTAAAATTACTTCAAAAATTCACCAAAAATAGTATAATTATCCAAAATTAATTTTCTCAACATATCTATCAATAGTATCAATAATTAAACTCAATTAACCTATTAATTTCAATTAAAAACATAATTAACCCTAATTTCCCAAAATTACATAAACTTCAATAATTCAAAATAAATACTTAGAAATTCATAAAAATTCCAAATAAATTCCTATAATTCATTTTAACACCCATAATTATCATAAAGCACAATTTCATAATTTATTTAATTAATTTCCGAAAATTAGAAAATAATATTAAAATATTCAAAAATACCCAAAAATCAAAATAATCTCCAAAAATTCCACAAAAATTCACACATGTAGATTAAACTACTAGGATCAACATTTGTGAAGGGAGTTTTCATGAATCAAACAATTCAAAGCTCAAAAAAATCAAAAACCCTAATATGGCCGAAATTAAAAATTCAAAACCTAAGCAAATCAAGACCATTTAAGCTTAAACCAAAGCTAGAATCACACTCACCGGAGCTCAAGGAGAAGAAAGAGGCTGGCGGTTTTGAAAATGGTGGCCGGAATCGTCGTGATCGACGGTGGTTCAACTTTCGGCTTCTCCGGCCAAAAATGGCTTCCAGGCGGCGGAATTAGCTGCTACAGGCGGCGAAAGAGGCTGGAGAAGGTGGTGGCACATTGGACGACACACCAATGGTGAGAAATCAGCAGTTGCAGGCGGTGGTTGGTGATCGGACGCAATCGGGGAAGAAGGAGTTCGATCGGGGGCAAAAATGTAACTTTCCAAAAGTTTTGTTTTTAACTTATAATATGTATATATATATACTTTATACTATATATTAAAATAATATTAAATTACACACACATTAAATATACACCACACACTTATAATTTAATATTTTAATAATTTATACTAAATTAAAATAATTAAATAACAATAAAACTAATAAATAATTAATAAAATATTAGGGTAATAAATTAAACCCTAATTAAATAAATATATACACACATAGGCTTTATTTAGTATTTTAAAAATACGTATGAGTTCATGCAAGTCCGTAAATATATTTAAAATAATTAATAATAAAATATTTACGTGAAAATTTTCCCGAAAATAAAAGTCTCGGGAAAATTTTACGTAAAGCACTATAAATAATACATAATAATTAAAATAGGTTTTAAATACACATTAACTCGTAAAATATCATAATATATATACAAAAATTATTAACACTGTATATCCAGGTACAGTATTAAAATATTTAAAAACACGGGATATTACAATGTCCTCTATTTTTTGAACATTTTCGTAAAAATCTCAAAAAATTAGTTGATATTATTTTTACCTATCCATAAGTTAAATTCATTAACCTTCACATATAGGTCCATTAACCTTTATCTACAGGTTCACTAGCGTTCACATGCAAATTTTTGGTCTTTTTGAACCTGTAAATTCAATAATCTTGTCACGACCCGAACTCAGGGCATGTGACCGGCACTAGGGAATTGGAAAGCATAAAGCTACCAAATCCCATTGTAAGCCTTGAAAGAAAATGCAGAATTAAAAAAAATTTTGAAACCTTCCAATAAATATTTAAATTACAATGCACATTATCAAACTGATTTTTCTTAATATAATTTAAACCATTGCATCGTAGTACATAATGTAAATAAACATTAGTTATACAATATCATAAGTACATGATACTCCCAAATAAAATATTCAGTTAAACAGTTTTCTCTACTGCAGTACATAAAAGTAAACACAATATAACTAAGTAGACCTACGTAGAATAGTCGGTGATGATGCTACACGGTGAAAAAAAGTAAGCTTAATGGAAAAGTCCCAAACTCCTCAAAAAAATAAATTGAGTGGAGCCAGACCTCACTGAGTAAGTTAATAAAAGAGTTGTACGGTTTGAAAACCGTATAGATGTATCAAAAATAATTTATAATATATATACATATACAGCTTTTGAAAAATCTCAGTAGAACCCTAAACTCAATTTTAAATGGCCAACTGGGCCCACTTAATCCAACTAGACTGCCAGTCCCCTAGAGCAGAGGTATCAATCGAGGCACCAAGCCGCAGTCATCCACTTAATCCAAACACATGGCACTGGCGATCCTTGAGAGCTAAAGCATCCACCGAGGTACCCATCTCAGTCCATTTTTAACTTTCCACATCACTAGCGGTCTCCGAGAGCATAGGCTTCCACCGATGCACCCGTCCCAGTTTCTAACCACAAGTCACACATATTTTGGATCTATCTCTCAATCTCCACCATGTGCACATGGTCCTGGTGAAACCCACCAGGTAGCTCGTTCTACAAAAATTTCTCAAAACAAATTTTAAAATAAATAAATAAATAAATGCATTGCAATGAAAATTCTCGATAATGTAAACAATACTAAAAATATGAGCGCATGCAATTTTAAAGAAAAAAAATTCACAAAAATCAAAATAAATTTCAAAAATCATACAAAAATTCATAGAGGTAGATTGAGCGACTAGGAATCACATTTGTAAAGGGAGTTTGCAAGAATCAAGCTAGATCAAGCTAAAAAAAAAATTTTTGAAACCCTAAAGCTCAAAACAAAAAATCAACCAAAAACTCAACCAAACTAATATCAAAGCTCAAACTAAGCTTGGAATGGGTCTCACTAATGCAAAAGGAGGAGAATGGCGCTGGAATGGCGTGAAATGGTGGCAGGACGGAGCTTGGCCGGTTTTAACGGTGACTCTCAACTTCTCCGGCCTTCCTCGCTGCTGATGCCGGCGAGCTTCACCACAGGCTGGACGGTGACGAGAATGAGGAGAAGAAGGTGGTGGGTGGTGGCTGGAAGAGAGGGAGGCACAGTGAGGGTGGTGGTCGGGACAGTTGTAATATCCCGTGTTTTTAAAATATTTTTACACTGTACCGGGATATACAGTGTTAATAATTTCCATATGTATATTATATGATATTTTCACGAGTTGATATGTATTTAAAACTTATTTTAATTACTGTGTCTTATTTACAGTACTTTACGTAAAATTTTCCCGGGACTTGCATTTTCGGGGAAATTTTCACGTAAATAATTTATTATTAATTATTTTAAATATATTTTCGGACTTGTATGAACTCATACATATTTTAAAATATTAAACACCGTGTATACATATAATTATTTATTTAATTAGGGTTTAGTATTACCCTAATATTTTATTAATTATTTATTAGTTTTATTGTTATTTAATTATTTTTATTTAGTATAAATTATTAAAATATTAAATTTTATGTGTGTGGTGTATATTTAATGTGTTTAATTTAATATTATTTTATTATATAGTATAAAGTATATATATATACATATAATACATCAAAAAACCAAAACTTTGGAAAATTACCACTTTGCCCCCGAGCCTCCTTCTTCCCCGATTTGCTTCCCTTCGCCGTCCGGACGCCTGCCGTGCCGATTCCTCACCGTTGGTGTGCCGTCCAGTGTGCCACCACCTTCTCCAGCCTTCCTCGCCGCCTGTAGCAGCGGATTCCGGCGTCTAGAGGTCGATTTTGGCCGAAGAAGCCGAATTCTTCTCCTCGCCGTCGACGACGATTCCGGCCACCATTTTTTACACCGCCGGTCTCTTTCTTCTCCTTGAGCTCCGGTGAGTGTGATTCTAGCTTTTTTTTGAGTTAAAATGGTCTAGAATTGCTTAGGTTTCGAATTTTCAATTTCTGTCACACTAGGGTTTTTGATTTTTTTGAGCTTCGAATTGATTGATTCATGAAAAATCCCTTTACAAATTTTGATCCTAGTATCTTAATATACATGTATGAATTTTTTTAGAATTTTTGGAGATTTTTTGGATTTTTGGGTATTTTTGAATATTTTAATATTATTTTCTAATTTTCGGAAATTAATTATTTAAATTATGAAATTATGTTTTATGGTTAAATTAGGTGTTGAAATGAATTATAGGAATTTATTTGGAATTTTTATGAATTTCTAAGTATTTATTTTGAATTATTTGAGTTTATGTAATTTTGGGAAATTAGGGTTAATTATGTTTTTAATTGAATTTAATTGGGTAATTGAGTTTAATTATTAATATTATTGATAAATATGTTGAGAAAATTAATTTTGGATAATTATACTATTTTTGGTGAATTTTTGAAGTAATTATAGTATATTTATATATATAGGGGTATTTTGGTAATTTTACAAAAAATTAGCTAAAAATGCAATTTAATTGGTTTTAATAATTATTTAAAGTATAAAAATTATTTCTACAAATTATTTGGTATTTTTAACTAATTAAAACTATTTTTCGTGAATTATTTTCAATTATATATATAATATACGGTTTTACTAATAAAATGAGTTTTTATCAGTTTTTACTGTGTTTAAAGGTTAATTATGTAATTTTTACCTATAAAATGTATTTCTAGGTTATAAGGGCATTTTTGGTAATTCTAAATTGTTTTGTGTTTGTGGATCCCGGTCGGTAGATTGTAGTCTAGAGTCCGACCGAGGGGGTTGTGAATGTAATTTTGTGTTTATTTTTGAAGTGTATTTCTTTGCAGGGTCGGCTCTACTCTTTTGAGTAGAGAGATGTCCGTTTTACAGGGGAGGTTCTGCCGAATTTTTGGTAGAATTCTCGTAAAACGTGATATCCGATCGAACCCTGATATCGATTCTATGTTTAATACTCTAGATCGAATTCTAGGATTTCTATTAGGTTTATTCTAATGTCAGTTATTTATTGCTTGTTTAGTTGCGCCGAGACCGAGGGCTAGTGGACTAGGCCCGTCGGATCCATCTCGTGGAGCGCACTAGGGTGAGTTATTATACTATATATATATGCTTTAGGATGCATAATTTTAGAAATATATGTTTTATCTTGATTAAATATACATAAATGATTTAATGATTACTTAGGTTTATTTTTGATTTATTTTTGGTATATATTAAATTATATGCATGTTTTGTTAATAAATTATATTTAAAAATATTTTTAAATATATTTCTAGTTTAATTTATGATTTGATTGGATTTATTTGACGTATATATACTTGGAATATACCTGGTTTACTTTTGGTATATTTCTAGTATATATATGGTTTATGTTGATATTTTATTGAACTTCATGCATCATTTATTTTTGTGAATGAATGTTTTATATTATTAATGAAGAAGGATATCAATAGAACGTGCTACCTAGTGGGCAGCACTAGGACCGAGTACGTATCGGTATGCCTATAGTATTTAGGCTATATTACTAACTTATTTGTGGATATTGATTGAATGTGATTATTGATATGTATGAGATATGGTTTGGGTATGATTGTTGGAGCTCGGTTGATCAAGTGTCTCGGGGTCAATCACACTGGCAGTCAGACTGCTGGAGCTCGGTTGACTTAGTGTCTCGGGGCCAGTCTACTGTCTAAATGGATTAAGTGGATATATTTGGATTAAGTGAGCCTGTGTGGCTAGAGTGTTGTCTAACACTGTTTTCGAGGTTGCGATATTCTAGGGTTCTATGTGATCCTTCATAAAAGATGATTTTCAATAAAAGCATATAAAATGATTTTCCTGCATCTGTGTGTATTGCCTGTATATATACATATTATATATATACTGTTGATTGTATACATTGTCACTTAGAGTGTATGTATATATATTATAGTAATTCACTCAGTGAGGTCTGACTCCCCTCCGTTGACAATTTTTCAGGAGAGTCCACATCTTCAGACCTCAGTAGCAGGCTTGTACGCCGGATTTCTTCCGCCCTGGCTTCTTTATGTAAACTGCTTACTTGAGTCTTATTTTTTTTATAATCTAGACACTGCAGTAGTTGTAATTAAAATGTGGGATTTCATGTATTTTATTTAAAGAGATGTTGTATTGTATTATATTTGAAACTGGATTTGTATTAAAAGATTTATATATATGAGATGAGATTTGATTTAAATCCAGTTGGTAAAAATGATATTGTGATATTTATGATTTTCATTTCCGCTGCATTTGATATTGTCATTATTATTATTGTATGTTTATTTTATTTTTAGGCTTGTTACGAGTTTCGAATTCGAAAGAATTCCCGTTCCCTAGCGCCGGTCATGGCCCCTGTTTTGGGTCATAACAACAGTCGTGGGGGAAGGGAGGTTGAGGATGGTGATGCTGTGTTTTTTTTTTTTTTGTATAAGTATATGTATATGCATATTTATTTAACTAATACTATATAATATAATTACTAAAACTTTATTTTATAATATTATATAATATAATATTAATTTTCACCACACACATGCATACTACATACATATATACATATATATATACACACATATATATATACATACACATACCTACAACAATATTCACCCTATATCCACATAAAATACACATATATATAATATAAAACCCTAATTAATTATATATTACATGATTAAATACAATAGCCTTGAAAATAATAAGGATAAATATATATATATATATATATATATATATATTAAATTATATGTATGAAATAATTAAATAATGTTTAATAATATAAAAAATATTAAGTAAATCAACCAAATAATATAGTACTTAAATTAATATTATTAAAGTAAAAATTTTAAAAATAAGAATATATATATATATATATATATATATATATATATATATATATTAAATTATATGTATGAAATAATTAAATAATGTTTAATAATATAAAAAATATTAAGTAAATCAACCAAATAATATAGTACTTAAATTAATATTATTAAAGTAAAAATTTTAAAAATAAGAATAATAATATAAACCCTAATATAAGTTTATTGACTTCTAAAATACATATTTACATAGAATATATAATTTAGCATAAAATGTCAATTAATAATCACAAATAATAGAATAACTTAAATATAAATTTTTGAATTTATTAACACTGCATATCTCATTTTAAAATAAATTAATTTAAAAAAAAACTAGGGTTATTACAAATCTTTATCTGTATATTCATTGATCTTCAATTACATATTCACATGCATATTTATTAATATTTTCTTTTTATTTTTAATAGAAATGAAAAAAAAATTATTTATCAAAAAATATTTTTTTCTTTTTATGTTATTAATTATTTTTATTTTATTAATTATAGTGGTTGAATTTAATTTTTATTCATGATTTTAGTTAAATAAAATTTTTATTCATCAAAAAATTATTTTATTATTTAATTATTTTTAATTATAATAAATAAACTATTACTTTTTTTTTTATTTTAGTCAAATAATGTAGGTACATCACTTAAATAATGCAGGTTTACAAAATAAAATACGTAGTTTCATTTCTTAAATAATACAAATTCATTAATCTTCACATATTAACCTTCACCTACAGGTTCTTTGATCTTAGATTCTTTAATCTTCACATGCAGATTTATTAATCAAATAATACAATTTCATTACTTAAATTATAGAGGTCTCTTAGTTATGCACTATAGATTCAACACTTTTTTCTTGACATACATAACTAATAATTATAATTGTTTATTTTAGAAATTATTTTGATTTATTTAGTAAAATGTTGTTATAGTTATCTATAAATAAAAATTATTTATTAAAATATTTAATTTGAAACGTTACATTTTAATATTTTATTTATTTAAAAAATTTATAGTTAATTAATTATCAGTTATAAATAAATAAAAAAATCTTTAAAAAATAGGCAACTTTTATTAATGAAAATTCAATTTAAAAAAAATTAATTTTAATTTTTAGAAAGAGTTTGAAAAATTAAAAGACAAAAAAAAAAACAATACACCTTAAAAAAAAAAATAATAAGACGTTAACAAAAAAATAATAATAATAATGACAAACGTATGTAAAGACCTGATCCATCTTGCAAGATAGAATTTCCGCGCACTGACGCACACACACATCATAAGTAGCGTAATTGAATGACGTGGGATATTATGTGGCAAGTTGCATCCGGTAAATAAAAAAAGACATTTATTCTTTTTCGTTAAAGATTTTTTTTTCCGGCAGGAAAATGGATTAGATTGTTCACACGAACTAATTTACATCTATTTATCTTCAATCGTCAATCTTCTTCTTTAAATTTATCATCTTTCATCAATTTTTAAAGGTATCGTTTGCTTTTTTTAATGAACAATGATCACTGATTTACTTTTCTTTATTGTTAATTTTTTTCTTGCAATTCCTGCAACAGGTAGATATAGATTCTTGTTTTCTTGAAGTTTTATGTTTCTGGGTTCCTTCAAAGAGTGCAGATTTCTCCTGGGTTTTGACTTAATCTTTGATTTCTTGGTCTTAATTTAGCTATGTTAGTAAGGTTTCTTTTTCTTTTTTTAAAGGTTGACTGATTATAGTTGGAACTTGAATTAGGATTTGGTTATGTTTTCTTTTAATTTGGAGATTTGGTTATGTGGACTTTTAGCAAATAATGCTTTGAATTAATGGGTGAAATCTCTGTTTCTTTGCAAAGAGAAATTGTTAAAACAGTGTCATTGACTGATTTGTGTGCTGTTTTTTATTTGACGTAATTCTATTATTCATGTTGTGTTCTTTGGAAATTAGAGAATGGTTTGATTTAGCAAGTTGATTGATGCTAATATCTTTTCTTCTTGTTTTTACAACTTCAGATGTGTGAAGTAGCATTGAGTTGGGTTCCCAAGATCTGAACTGATTCATTTAGTTGAGTATAGATAAATCTGTTATGATCTGAAAGTTATCCATGGGGTCTATCTTGAGTGTAAATAGTTCAAAGACCGTTATTAATAAGGTTCTCGAGGTAAACCAGAGCGAAACTTGCAAGAGACAGAGGTTATCATCAGTGTCTTGTGAAGGGAATCCAAGATTGATTCCCAGTCTTCCTGATGAGATATCAATTCAGATCCTTGCAAGAATTCCTAGGATTTGTTACTTGCAAATGAAGTTAGTGTCTTGTGCTTGGAAAGCAGCAATTGTCAGTACTGAGCTTTTTAATGTTAGAAAAGAACTTGGAACTACTGAGGAGTGGCTTTATATATTAACAAAAATTGATGATGAGAAGTTGTTGTGGTACGCCTTAGATCCGGTGTTAAGAAGATGGCAAAGGTTGCCTATGATGCCTGGTGTTTCTTTTGAAGATGAGCCCGAAAAAGGCATGTGGAATGTCATGGGCTCAAGTATCAAAATTGCGGAAACAGTAAGGGGTTGGTTTGGAAAGAAGGGCCAACTAGATCCATTGCCATTTCATGGTTGTGCCATTGGTGCTGTTGATGGCTGCCTCTATATGTTAGGAGGACTCTCTAAAGCTTCAGTAGTGAGATGTGTGTGGCAGTATAATCCAATTATAAATGCTTGGAGTGAGATTAGTCCAATGTCCATTGGTAGAGCCTTTTGCAAGACAAGTGTTTTAAACAAGAAGCTTTATGCTGTCGGAGGAGTTACTAGAGGCCGTGGTGGATTGACCTCGCTTCAGTCTGCCGAGGTTTTTGATCCCCAAACTGGTGTATGGTCTGAAATTCCAAGCATGCCTTTTTCGAAAGCTCAGGTGCTGCCTACTGCATTTCTGGCTGATTTGCTGAAGCCTATTGCAACAGGAATGACATCATACAGGGGAAGGTTGTTTGTGGCTCAGAGCTTATATTGCTGGCCCTTTTTCATTGACGTGGGAGGAGAGGTTTATGATCCTGAGTTGAATTCATGGTGTGAAATGCCAGCTGGCATGGGCGATGGCTGGCCAGTAAAACAGGCAGGAACAAAATTGAGTGTTACAGTTGAAGGTGAATTGTATGCTCTTGAGCCATCTAGTTCTCTTGATAGTGCTAGAATCAAGGTATATGATCACCGAACTGACACTTGGAAATTTTTGGTTGGGGAGGTTCCAATTTGTGACTTTAGTAACTCAGAGTCATCCTATTTACTTGCTGGTTTAAGTGGAGTGCTTCATGTGGTCACTAAAGATACCAATAACAACATTACAGTTCTGCAGGCAGATGTACGAAATCATTTAGATGCCTCATCAACATCTCAATCATTTTCATTTGATAACACCTTCCATGAAAAGACCGACTCTCTGACAGAATCAGTAACACCTCTTTGGAGGGTCCTTGCCACTAGGAATGGTAGGTCTGCTGATCTGGTTAGCTGTCAGACCCTTGATCTTTAGTTCCTGTGCGGCTACAACATTTGTCCTTTCAGTAATTTATGTGTGCGGATGATCGAGCTATATATGTTACTGCATGCCTATTAGAATTTACAAAGAAATCACACAAAATGAAAAAGAAAAAGAATGTTGATGTGGAAACTCTGTGAGATGAGCAAGTGTATTTCATGCATTTGCATGTAATCAAAAGATTTGACAATCAACTGAAAAGCAAGAGCAGGGTATGATATTTTTTCCCCCTGCTTGAATATAGAGTGTGAAATTATGTTTGCCTTGAATTATCCATGCTTTGGCATAATTATTGTGTTCAATTACTCTCAACTCTTACATGGCTTGAGATGTTTTTGCCTTGTATTTGCTTGTTTTGGCAGTTAATGCACAATGCTTAATCCGCACTTTCTTTGATTTAAATTAGTAATTATTTACTTTCCAGTTTGACTGTTTACAGCAAATCGGACATTTGTTATAATCTTGGAGTCACCTTAGTCTTCACATATATTGCTAAATTAATTATATGGGGATATTTATATACATCTCATGCTAGGGTTGTTTATATATATATATATATATATATATATATATATATATATAAATGAAGTCCTTTCCATAAGAAAATCACATCATTTAGCCAGGAAGACCTGCTAAAATTTTAAATATTCTCAGTAAAGGGACAAGGCATTGCATGCTTTTCTCTGCATTTGGATGCAGAGTTGGTCAACAAGACAATTTCATGGGTTTTGCCTTCTAGACTGGGTCGTCGTTGCAATCTCATGAATTTTCAAAGAAAACATACTTTTGTCCTCGTCCCTAAGAAAAACTTGGAGCTTTCTTACTCATGTAGACCAGAAAGTGTATTGTATTCTTGAACGAACTTTCATTTTGCCAATGTTTTTCAACTAGTCCATCCAAAAGAGAAAATCAATTAGAACATTGTTGTGCACCATGTGCATATCATTTCCAAAACGAAGGACGAGTACATTTTAAGTTATTAAAATTTTAGCTACTCTTTACAAATATAAAGTTCATATTACTTGATACATGAACCTCATTACTTTGTCGATCCATACAACAGTTCAGTTTATTTAGTACAGAAAATAGTTGCAGACACTAGGATCTTTGTCTAAGAGAATAAGTTTTTCATCCTCTTTGAAGCTTCCAGGATATTTGCCCTGTGTTCGAATGCACTGATTCTTATGAACTCCTCGCCGCCGGGACCAAATCCAGAACCTGGTACGGTTATTATATGTGTTTTCTCAAGAATCTCATCAAATACGTCCCAAGATTTTGAACCAGGAAAGTGGACCCAAACATATGGCGCATTTTCACCTCCACATGTCTTTAGACCGAGAGAAGCAAAAGTGTCGAGTAATATTTTTGCGTTCTCCTTGTAATAGTCAACTTTAGATCGAACCGCCTGCAAGAATTATTCAAACTCGTGATCAATCGTCATATTTTGGTTGATATAAGGTCTAGTCAAATGGAATAGGTTAGAGATTGCAAATGCAAGTTTCTTGCTTCCCCCAATAATTAAGAATGTAGTAACTACCCCATGCTATATCCAGATAAACCATGGAAATTTTTCTACAGCAGTATGAAAATGAAAAAAACAAAAAAAATTTTGCAGCAACTTGGTATGAGAGAATAATCATTCATACGTTATTGAGTGGTTGCACATATCACACATGGTGGTTTATCATTAAAGCTCAGCTGAGCAAAGTTAGCAGATGGGATTCTTGCAGGAAATGGCTTCCTGCAATTACTCTTACCATGAAACCCTCTTCAGAAAGGCATGCCAGTCCACCAGCCTGAGCAATATTTGATGCTCCATTGAAGCAAGTGCATACAATGCGATTGAAGTCATTTATTACAGGAAAACCATTTGAAAAGTGCAGCTCTTCAGGAATAACTGTCCAACCAAGACGAATGCCTGTGAAGCCAGCAAACTTAGAGAACGATGAAACTTCAATTGCAACCTGGAAAAGAAATAACAGAATCATGAAGTTACTTTACATAACCTGGAAGCAAATTGATTATGTGCTGCGCTCCATGGCAGTACTAGTGAAATTATGCACAGAGAACAAGGCCTAATTGACATATTTTGAGCTTATAGACTTGCAATAGCAGTTGGTCACTGAAAACAATAATTCTCATATTCAGTGAATTATCATTAGCAGAAGTCCTCAACTTTCAAGTTGCTTCTCAGTTACTATGTAAGAAACACAACCACAGAATCAGCATTTACCTCTTTGGCTCCAGGGATTTCAAAGATTGACCGTGGAGATTCATCTGCAATGTAAACTGCATATGCTGAATCAAAAATTATTATTGATCCATTCTCCTTCGCGAATTTTACAAGGTCCTCTAATTGCCGACGCGTTGCTGTATGACCAGTGGGATTATTTGGCGAGCAAAAGAAGATTATATCTGTTCTTGAAGTTCTGGTCAAGTCGGGAAAGAAGTTATTTTGCGGGTCGCATTTCATGTACACAATGCCCCCATACATCCCACTTTTTTCTTCAAAATCACCAGCTTGACCAAGAATGACACTTGTATCTATATAAGCCTGTCTCATATCAAATTTTCCATCAGTACCCAGCAATTTTAATATTATTTTGCCGACATCTACATTGCAGATAAGATGAGGAACTAATAACATGCAATTTCAATCATCAAGAAGGAAGAAGGAAGAAAAGTAAAAACAAGAGAGCGTGCTATCAATACTGCTAAAAGGGATAAAAAGAAAAAAAAGGTGGCATCCGACATGAAAACAAGCATTAATATGCTTACCAGAAACACTGTCAAAAACAAAAGAAATCTGTGAAGAAATTAGATTTAAATACACTTGAGCACAATATCACCAAAATCTTTTCTATACTTTCCAACGTACTGAAGCAAGTAATTACTTCTCCCTCTCAAACAGATTTAATTGTTCCATTATATCTACAACCAGACTTCTGAGAGAACTATTTTTTTCACTGATAAAACAGTTCTAGCAGTTTATATTCTTAAGATTTTTATTTTAATAATTTGAACCTAAGTAGTAACTCCAGGAAATTAAAAGGAAAAGAGAATAGCAATATTGTAAATAAAACAATAAACTACCTGGATTTGACTGACTGAAAAGAAAATTATAGTTTGCAATTTTGCATCTTTATATAATATTTCTTCCATCACATATCTACTAAAGCATACCTATACACAATCATATTGGTAAAGGCCTTAGGTACAGACAAGGATAAAATGATGAAAAAAAAAAATCTGGACAAAAATCATAATCTGCGTCCGCTAGACATTTTAAAGCATGCTCTTCAATTACAATAGTGCCCATTCTAGGAAAAAATTAAAAATTGATGGAAAGGAACAAAAGATTATCACCGGAAATGATGGATCCTGCACAGCTATCGTCACATTGGACCCCAGGAGCAGCTGTAAATATGAAAAGAAATCGTATTATCAGCTGTGTTCAATAAGTGGAATTTTTTAGTATCTAAGTAAACTGAACTCAATCGAATTCACAGCTTGCTTCAAGTTGTATTGGATGTATATTGACATACATAAAAATGAATGGCCACTGATGGCAAGGGAAGTGGAAAAAAGAAAAGAAATCATTGGAAGAATTGATAAATTAAAATAACTGGATACCTGGAGGCGAGCAATATCACATTGTGAGCCATCTGATACAAAAACTTCTGTGTCTTTTACCTGTAAATCTTTGTAAAATGTTTCTGCAATTGCTTTCCTCAATGCCTGCTATTTACAAGTAGAAATTAACCTTCTGGAAGACTTCCTCATATCTTTATACACATAGTGAAAGTTAAGAAAAATAAAATAATAATAATAACAGACTGCTCACTAAAATACAGAAGTGAAGTATTATATTAACCTTGCACAAAAAGATCATGGAGAAGAGAGTTGGAGAGGGAATTTGAACTTTACTACTCATAATTTAATTCAACTTTTGAAGAATATCAAAATACTTGCTACCCTCAGTGCAACACAAAGGATATAGAACAAAAGTTAAGTATGTGATATGGAATTGGACTTTAAAAAATCCCAGGATAGATTGCACTTATACCCGTCATGCCTCCCAATTAGAAAACCTAGATGAGAAAATTTTACAACAAAACAGCAGGTCCTATGAACAAAAATTACAATTATCTCGTCAATCTGCCAACTGAAGCATACAATAAATATATGTGCTGATACACAAGCAGTAGAATATAAATTTCCATATTTACGAATTTAAGAATCATCTGAACACGAGAATGAAGGAAACTACAATTATTAGATAACAAGAAACTTTTACCAAGAGAGCAATGCCCATCAAAACATCCTACCTTGTTGCCCTGCTCAGCTCCATATCCTCTATAACCTTCTATTGTTGAAAGCGCATATGCATACTGCCAAAGACACCATTTATTATCTTTTCAGAAGGAAAAACCTCAATTTTTTATCACAAAACAATAACTTCTGTGATTTATAACCAACTCCCTAATCCTTATTTTTCCTCAATTTATTATGGTGATAGAAACAAGGAAAATTAAGAAGATAGATAAAGTGAACTTTCGTTTGAATTTGCATCAACAATAAGTGCATGCGTATGTGCTTTAGCATTAGCTTATCCATACACATTTTAAGTATAAGCTTCATTATGTTAATCTCGTGTCCTTGGTCAATCAGATTATCAAGTACTAACTTATAAATGAATATCAGAAAGAATTAAAATCGGAAATGATTGGATTATGTTTAGTCTTTAGATCTTTAGGGTTGAAAACACTCCTGAATTCAAAATTAGGTTGATGGTATAAACTAGAAGCCAGAAAAGGTTTAGAAATTAAGTAGATTTTTATCAACTTGGATATCATGATGTAGCTGAAACCACTGGGAAGCAATATGATTCTGGTAAACAGATGCACAAATTGATCTTCTAGGCCATTCTTCTGGGATTAATCAATTCAAGAAGATCATAGAGAGTTCTCCAAAGGTCAGATCAAACATAGATAATCTTGTCTTGTCTTGTTTCAAGTCCAAGATTTCACATCTTCTAAAAGTTTTAAGTGAAATTATTCTCTATTTAGGTATTAATCATGAAAAGATATGCAAATTTACAACAGAACAAAGAAGGAAAAAAGCAGCCAATTTCATACACTCACTAAGCATCAATTTAGCAGAGCTGCAATATGGCTAAAATTAAATAATAAGTTAAATCAGTCCTCATTTTCCTGATAAAATTTACAACAATGTGAACTGCTGAATTTTTTAAATCTACAGGAGAAAAGGCAACTTCATAAACTTCAATTAATCAATATTCAGGCAGACTCAGAACTACAAATTTCAGAAGTCCTTGACTATTTTTCTGGGAAACCCAGTTGAACTGTTGCAGACCTCATTTAAACAAGAGATATTTTGTACTGGTATGAAACCAAGACTCATGCAACTTGAGTACAGCTGTTTTGCAATTTTTTCTACCTTTAGGTTTTTATCTTTGACATAAAAAAATAAAAAAAATAAAGAAAACAAAAACATATAATAGAAACAGTTATACATCAGGAAAAAATAATTACTTCTGCCATGCTTGATGCTATGGTGCCTGGTATTGGCTGTGTTGTATCACCAATTCCAAGGCTTATCAACTTTGCATCTGGGTACTTCTCAAGGTGTTCATTCTCACGAATTGAAATCTGCTTTAAAGCACAAACAGAACCATTACTTCTCACCCATCAATGTAAAGTAGACAGCAAGCAGTACGCTACTGTCTTCATGAGGAAGTTAAAGGAGAAATGCCCCTAAAAACAATAAATGGAAAATAATACTAGACAAAAACAGGATAAAACAATGTATATTATAATGACCTCAGGAAACAAATAGCCACGGTGTAACTTCTCCATGTTAATATTACGTGGTACCTTTGTATGAAAAACTACAATCACACAATGTTAGAAGTCTATAGGCTTATGAAAGATCTATAAAAATATATTAAGAAAAAATCCAGCACTATAATACATGCGCATACCAATTCCTTCCTTCTGCGTTTTCAATCTGTGCACCAAACAGCATTGAAACAACAGAATACAATGAGCACAATACAGAAAAGAAACTGCATATGCAGGAAAAAGAAAAGAGCAACTAACTTTGGTTCATAGTTTTGGAGACCATGGTAGTACCTGGCATGGGGAATCATAGGCCATAAAAAATTTCTACAAGGCATAGTGTTGCATGTTGGAAAATAATACATTTTTAGTTCAGAATTAAATCAATGATGAATTCCCACCAACATCAACAACTATATATAGATGCCCACCACAGTCAATTAACAATCAAATAAGTTTCATGAGGAAGCATGTCACCCTCAGCCTGGATTTGTTTGAAATGTCAAAGAGGTGACAAATGCAGGTTTTTCTGCAAAAGTCCCCTTAAGCAAACACACAAACGTTGTCAATATACATGACACGTCAATATTTTATTTGTTGATAATAGCAATTGGATTAAAGTATCCATGTAATTCATATTTGTAAATTAGCAGAGTGCGACCAGTCTGTTCCACATCCACCTAATGTGGTTCTTTCTCCATTGTTCACCAGTATGATCATCTTGACTTGTGATTGCTTGGAAAACTGACCAAGGCTCCTGTCTCATACCACTTGTCATATGCGTTTAAGTCCTATGATCTCTTCAAAAATGGTGATTATAAGGATATCAATTCAGATAAGTACATGTAATGAGACAAAAAAAAAATTCTCTATCGACTTTTTTCTAAAAAAATTTTGCAGTGAGAGTCCTCAATGCCAGTTTAATCCTAAGCAAGATGTGAGCATAATGCAGCCACATTGACATTTAATCCAGGGGATAAAATCAGCCACATTGACATTTAATCCAGGGGATAAAATCAATTCCCTATGTTGTAAAAGTAACTTTTCATGAATGAAGTGCTTCATTTATTTCAGTACAAAGCAAAATTTAGGCCAGCATGCTCCCACGCAGCCCACCAAAATGCTGTGAGAAATCTCAGTCCTTGATATCACAGGTAAAGGGGAGTTTATTCTTATTCTCATTGCTATTAGAACAGCAATTATGAAATTCAAGCTAACATAAAGCGCACAACAAACGGAATAAATACAATCAACAGCCATCCCATTCCTCTTTGATGATGCTTGGGAGCATTACCTAGTCCCTCATACGGTAAGGAAACATTAGCGAACATCATTCAAAATTCGTTGATCAATGGAATTTTAACATTATTTAGCATATTTGACCAATATGTTGAGTCAAAACCTACAAATTTCCACACATAATTCCAATATCAGCTCACCTAATTCTGAGAAATATTCATGGAACTATTTCAGAAATTGTTCTGCATTTATATGAGAATTTTCAAGAATCAGCACGTCCCCAAGAACTTTCAGAGTAATTGGTCTCATAATGCTAAGAATGCTGAATTGACTAAAAACCATTTCAAAGAACTTGCAAGAGTGGATATCTATTCACCTCTTGACGTCGATTAAATTGAAAAAAAAAAAGGAAGGAAATATTGAGGACCATCAAAGTGATTATAGAACACAAAACCATTGTCATTTGTCACTGAGAAGCTGCAGTAGAACCACACTGAAAATGACTCCTGTCAGTATGAACCATCAAGAAATTTGTCATTAGGAATCCATTGTCCATGGAACAAATAAATAAAAATTGACTGAAGACTTAAACAGCAATAAAAAAAAATCAAATCAAATCAAATTAAAAACAGAAAAAAGAAACAGGTTTTGACAAAAATGAAGTCCTGACCTTTGCTTCTGAGTCCTGAGCATATTATATTGTTTGGCAACAGCATCTGAAAACTTGGGAAAAAAATAAAAAGAAAAAACACAAGTCAAAGAAGACCCAGAAACAAAAAGCATAGAAACACACTTCTCTGACTTTGACATTAATATAGTGTCAAAATTATCAAAAGATTCAATGAACATATAGAGTACCTTTCTTTTCTTTTGTTTCCTCCTTTTTCTTTTCTTTTTTTTTTTTTTTTGGTTTTGAGTTGGTTTCAAATTGAATATACAAATATACAAAAAGGAAGTCAAGAAACAAAATTATAAAACAGAATAAGAAAAGAACAGAAGGAAGAGAAACAGATAATAGACTCAACACCTAACCTCAGAGTTGGAAAATGCAAACAAATCCCAAAAAAAAAAAAAAAGAATATGAAGATGGTATATACAATAAGTATTCAAAAAGGTTTTTTTTCTTTTTTTTTTTTTTTTTTTTTTTTAGTTCTCCGTGTTTGGAAAAACCTGCAGTGCTGCTAGCACAGTGAAAATGGCAGGCAGCTCTACTCTGCTCAATCAAAAACCACCCATTTCAGCTGTAAGCTGTAGTAGTGTACATTTTTTGCAACTATAACTGTGGAGCTCTAAAAACTGGCGCTTATTGTGTTTGATGGATCCAGGGCCTGTAGTTGAGTTGGAGTTGAATTCTAACTATGATAAGTATAAGGCCGTCAGGATTCGGCCAATGTTCCAGCCTCCAGGCACGGTAGTCTCCATTTTCTTACTCATCAATTTTCATGCACTAATTTTAAAATAATGTGCTGAATTTTTTTTTTAAAAAAAAAAAGAATAGTTATAATAAATAATCATGTGATTAGATATTCTTTGGTTTACAAGAATTATAATTTTTTAAAATTCATAATATCTATCAATTAATATCATTATTATTTTACTATAAAATATAATATAATATTACTTTTAATGATAAATTTATTAATTTTTATCACTAATATAATTATTTGAATTTTTTTGAACAACTGAAAAGTTAAAAGAGAGGAGAAAATCAAAACTATAACATCATCTTATAATATCCATTATTTGAATCACTATACTATCAAGGAAGGACAAATATTTTTTTAAAGTATTATAAAACTATTTTAAAAATTATTTTTTTATTTTTAATAAATTAAAATTTTATATTAATTTATTTATATTAAGTTCATCGTAAGCAGATGCATTCTACATCACTTATCAAATAATTTTATTATTAAATATTTATATTATTTTAACATTATATATATATATATATATATTTCAGTATTAGTGAGCAGGTTGTAAAATATAAGTAAAAACCCCTAAAAATCAAGAAAAAATCACAAATTTTGAATTGAAAGGCACCTAAGTACGTGGATTTTTTACTTTTTCCTTTTAAATAACTTGAATTTGGTTAATTTTTTTATCGGTTCTTATTACTATTGTTGTTGTTGTTGTTAGAAACTAAATAGATCAAACACATACCAATTAGACTTTTATCTAACTAAAAAAGTTAAACTTGTCACGACCCCAAATAGGGATTATGACCGACGCTAGGGAACGAAAATTCTTTCGAATCCGGAATCCGTAGTAAACCTAAAATAAAATAAAACATGCAATAGAAATAATAACAACACATTTAAGTAAAATATTATGCAGCGGAATAAAATCATAAATATCAAAATAATATTTCCACCAAATGAAATTAGATTCAATCCTCATCTCATATATAAATAAACTCTTTTAATACAAGTCTCGTTCAAATTCTTAAAATACATAACTCATACAAATATAATACAATATCTTTTAACAATTTTACGACTACTGCAGTGTCTAGATCATAAAATAAAACTCAAGTGAACAATTTACATAGAGAAGTCGGGGTGGAAGAAATCCGGCGCTAGACCTACTACTGAGGTCTGATGAAGATGACTCTCCTAAAAAATAGTCAATGGAGGGGAGTCAGACCTCACTGAGTAAATTACTATAATATATATACATGCATACTAAATGTCAATGCACACAATCAAAAGTATATATAATTTGTATATATACAAGCAAATACACACATATGCGATAAAATCATTTTATATATTTTTATTGAAAATCACTGTTTATAAAGGATAAATAGAACCCTAGAATATCGCAACCTCAAACAGTGTTAGACAACAGTCTAGCCATACAGACTCACTTATACCAATATATTCACTTGTTCCATTTGGACAGTAGACTGGCCCCGAGACACTAAGTCAACCGAGCTCCAGCAGTCTGACTGTCAGTGTGATTGGCCCCAAGACACTTGGTCAACCGAGCTCCAGCAATTATACTCCCAAATCATATCTCACACATCAAATAATCATATCCAATTAATATCCACAAATGGTTAGTAATATAGCCTAAATGCTATAAGCATACCGGTACGTACTCGGTCATAGTGTTGCTCACTAGGTAGCATGTTCTATTAATATCCTTCATTGAAATATAAAGCATACATTCATAAAAGTAAATGATGCATGAATTGAATAAAATAGCAACAATAACCATATATATACTAGAAATATACCAAAAGTAAACCAGGTATATTTCGAGTGTATATATGTTAAATAAATCCAATTAAATTACAAAATAAACTAGAAATGTATTTGAAAACATTTTAAACATAATTCATTAATAAAACATGCATATAGTTTAAAACATACCAATAATAAACCAAAGATAAACCAAAATAAACTAAAAATAAACTTAAATACTAATTGAATTATTTATGCATAATTAATCAAAATAAAACATAAATTTCTAAATCATGCATCCTAAAGCATATATATATATAATAGTAACTCACAATTAGTGCGCTTCTCGAGATGGATTCGATGGGCCTGGTCCACTAGGCCTCGGTCTCGGTGCAACTAAACAAACAAAAATAACAGGAATCAGAACAAATCTAACAGAAGTTCTAAAGACTCGATCTAGATTACTAGACACAGAATTAAATCAGAATCCGACCGGACATCATGTTTTACGAGAATTTTATCGAAAATCTGGCAGAATCTTCCTTGTAAAACGAACATCTCTCTACTCAAAGAGTAGAGCCAGCCCTGCAAAGAAACACACTTCGAAGAAAAAGAAAAAAAATAGACACAGAATCACAATCACAACCCCTCGGTCGAACTCTAAGCTATAGTTTACCGACCGAGGTCTACAATTCACAGAGTATTTACAAAATATCGAAAATACTCTTATATACTAAAAATACATTTTATAAGTAGAAATTACATAATTAACCCTAAAACATAGTAAAAATTGATAAAAACTCATTTTATTAGAAAAATCGTATATTATATATATAATTGAAAATAATTTACGAAAAATAGTTTTAATTAGTTAAAAATACTAAATAATTTGTAGAAATTATTTTTATACCTTAAATAACTATTAAAACCAATTTAATTACATTTTAGCCAATTTAGGGTAAAATTACCAAAATACCCCTATATATATAAATATACTAAAATTAATCCAAAAATTCACCAAAAATAATATAATTGCTAAAAATTAATTTTCTCAACATATATATATCAATAATATCAATAAATAAACTCAATTAACTAATTAATTTCAATTAAACACACAATTAACCCTATTTTTCCAAAATTACATAAACTAAATAAATTCAAAATAAATACATAAAAATTCACAAAAGTTCCAAATAAATTTCTATAATTCATTTAAACACCTATATTTATCATAAAACAAAATTTCACAATTTAATTAATTAATTTTCGAAAATTAGAAAATAATAATAAAATATTTAAAAATACCCAAAAATCAAAATAATTTCCAAAAATTCTAAAAAAATTCACACATGAAGATTAAGCTAAGTGTAACAAAATTTGTGAAGGAATTTCTCATGAATCAATCAAATTGAAGCTCAAAAAAAATTAAGAACCCTAATAGGCCGAAATTGCAAAATTGAAACCTAGGAAAATCTAAACCATTTTAAGTGAAAAAAAGCTTGGAATCCCACTCACCGGAGTTCAAGGAGAAGATAGAGACCGGCGGTGTCAAAAACGGTGGCCGGAATCACGTCGATCGACGTTAGCTTCAACTTTCGGCTTTCCGGCCAAAAACGAGCTTCCCAACGCCGGAAACAGCTGCAGCAGGTGGCGGGGAAGACTGAGGAAGAAGGTGGCATGCCGGGAGGCACACCGATGGCAAGAGAACGGCGTGACAGACGATGGTTGTGGGTGGTTGGGTGATCGAGGAAGAAGGAGAGGGGATTAGGGCAAAATGGTAATTTGGCAAGAGTTTTTGATTTTTAACAATAGAATATTTATATATATTATCACACTATATATTATAATAACATAAATTCCCACACACATATAATTTAATATATTAAAAATTTTATACACTCAAAAATAATTAAATAATATTAAAACTAAATAATAAATAATAACAATTAGGGCAATTAATTAAACCCTATTTTAATTTAAATATATACACATATATACACTCTATTTAGCACTTTAAAAATATATATGAGTTCATGCAAGTCCGTAAAATTATTTAAAATAATTAATATTAAATTATTTACGTATTAATTTCTCCGAAAATAAAATTTCTGAAAATTTTTTACGTAAAGTACTTAAAATAATATAAACAATTAAAATAAGCTTTAATTAAATAACAAACTCATAAAATATCAATATTATATATAAAAATTATTAACACTGCATATCCCGATGCAGTATTAAAATAGTTAAAAACACGAGATATTACAAAACTGTTAAGCAAAAATATTCAAATGGTATATAAATCCATTTAATCTAATTTATAAAATCGATGTGGAATTATGATAAGCTTACATGGTGAATTTTTTAAAAAAATTATTGGGTCCGATCATGTAACAAAAAGAAGAACATTTCAATTAAGAATGAAGTTGTGGAAAGAATTTATTTTTGAATATGGGTGATAGCTCTAATACAAATGTTAGAAATGTGAATAAAATTAGCCGAATATACACTAATTGAACCTTCATACAACTTAAAAGTTAAAACTATTAAATGGAAATATCCAATTAATATATAAGAAGATAATTATAATAATAATAATTATTATTATTATTATTATCATAAAAAACCTCATATCTACCATTAGTCTATAAAAAAAAATTTGACCAAATTATAGGAATTCAAATATCTCCTACTGCATAATATTCTCATAAAAAAATTTAGTGATAGTTTATATCATTTAATCGACCTTTAAGTTATTCATAAATTTATTTATAAGTTTAATAAGTTGAATTTTATCAAATCTAAAATTAAATCATATATTAAATAAGTCTTAATATAAAAATTTAAATAACTTTTTATCATCTTAAGTTTTGAATATTTTATAATGGGTTAGGGTCGATCAGCACAGTTAAGCTTGAAACCAATCTACTATATTTATGATTTTATTAAATCAAGAATACTACTTATAACAAATATTTATGCTAACATTTATTGAACTTTGAGAAGAACATTTATTGAACTTTTAGGTAAGACGGAACTCCTTGTTCTTAACTCAAAACAAACAATAAATAAATTTAGGGCGTTTGGTTGATACTATATAATCGATTTCAAAATAAGGAGAAACAGAAAATGAAATGAAAATTTAAATAAAACATTTGATTCACTATAATATGGAAATAAAGTCAATATTATTTATTATTTAAAAAATTTATAATTATTTTTTATATATACAATTAACATTATAATTATTTGTTATAGATTAAAATTAAAATTAAAATTATTTATTATAAAAATTTATTTAAAAAATTACTATAATTTTTTAAAACTATTATAAAAATTATTTATTTTTTAATAAAAATAAAATATTTTAAATATCATTTTTATTTACTAAAATATTATTATAATTTTTAAAAATTATTATAAAAATATTTATTTTCTAATAAATATTTTTTGTTCAAACATTTTAATATTATTTTTTATTTATATATTCTTATTTATAATTTTAAATAATATATAATAATATTTAATTATTTAATTATAGTTGGTTTGACTTGATTACAATTTTGATTATCTACGAGGCAGGTAGGAATAGGTGATTTTCAGTTCTAAAGTAATGAATTCCCATTCTTTAACTAATAGATTTTCAAAAAGAATAAATCATTCTCGTTCTCATTCATGATTTTATTTTAGTCCAAACAAAGAGACCCTTAAAGGAGTAGGTTCAAAATAAATAAAATTATAATAATAATTAACTAAATAAATATTGATTTTAAATTTTTTACTTTTATTTTAAAATAAATAAATTATTATTCGAAAATAAATTATTAAACATTTGACCACTGATCCAAATAAATAATTATTTATTATTTTCATTTTTTCTTTTCTGCCTTTTGTATATTTTCTTTTTGTACCTCAGGAAATGTGACTAATCTTCATTCAAAAGTGAAGTGCCTGGAATTCAGAAATTCCTAATTCAATCAAACAAAAGTAGGTTCTAAGGTAAAGGAATTTGATATTTAGAAGATCCCATATGCTACCACCTATATCGAATAGAAAGAAAAGTATGCCATGGAAAAATGCTTCGCTAGCTGGTCTGATTGGCCTCCTTATATATATAAAGAGAGACAGTGAGAGAGAGAGAGCAGAGTTTTCAAATTCTATTCACTCCATCTACTGATATAGGTACATCTCTTCCAAAAAAAAAAAAAAATCTTCACAAATTCAAAATGGTATACCTTATTTTTTAAGAATAGTTCATAATTGAATAATTAAAATAATATATAGCTCGTCATCAATTGTTGGTGTTGGAAATTCCACAAGTTGATACAGTAAAATATTAGTTATAAAATACTGTAAAAAAATTATTGAATAAAATGACATTGATATTTAGTTTAATGTGGTTCATTTTGCATATTGGTGTTATGATTTCATGAAAAATTTTAAAATTTTCTTTCACTAATAAAATAGTAAGTATAGAGAAAGTTTTCTCCAAATCTACACTAAAGAATACAAAAACTAGAAACTTCACCAAAATAGTGGTATTCCCCAAATGTCAAAATAATTTTTTCACTATTTTATCATCCATTTTTCTAAAACAATTTCTCAAGCACTTAACAAAATTCTCTCACAAATTATTCCTCAAAGCAAAACTGGTTTTCACTTGCACAATTCTCTTCAAAACAAAATTGTCTTGGCTATCTATTCAAATCACTCTCAATTGTTTTGGCTTTCTAAACCTCATACATAAAAATGTTTGTGCCTCTTGCCTATCCTTACATGCCTTAAATAGGGGTGGCCACGGTTCCACCCAAACAGGAACTTGCCTCCACCTCAGTTAGAAGGCCAATTTGGATTCAATTCGTCTATACTTCATTTGGTTTAAAAAGTTAGTTCTTTTTTTTCTTTGCAATTTTTTAGTTTTAAACTAAAATCGTCCGATTTGAAACCAATGGGGATTAGAACCTTCCCCTCCCTAGTTTCAGACTGGTTCACATCTTGATTTTGACAGGGCTAGTTAAAGTCCAGTTCTGGACACGAATCGACTCATGACTTGCTTAAACCTTATGGCTCTTGTTTATTTATAGGCAAATATTTATTTGAAATCCAAGACATCTATATATATTTTTGGAATTCAAGAAATCTTCAAAACCTCCAATAACTCTAGCAAAGAAGCAAATACTATGAGATTCAAAATCTCATTACCAACTTTATATCAATTCTCGAAAACTCATCCACGATCCCTTATATTTCATTCAAGTGATTGATGACAAAAGTACCTTCTTGATATTTCACTTGCACCAATTTTATTAGATAAAATAATGTTGATGGCTTTTGAAGAGTACAACTTTTCAAGCTTGTCCCACAATGTTCTTCTATGAGTCACTTTACAAATGTGATTATATACATTGTATTCAACAAATTGTCAAATGCCGCCACATAGTTGCTCATGCACAAATGCTCATTCCTCGTTTGTTTTATTATAGAGTTTTGTTATAGCAAAAATCAATAGATGAAACTTTGTCATAAGTAGGATATATTTCATCTTGTTTCTCCATATATAATAATTCATGCCATTTAAATTGATCATTTTGCTAGTCTAAACCTTCATGGTTGTAGTATTGACAATGCTTCCAAAATAAGAACCAACAACTCTAATACAATTCACTGAAATTCCAAAGTTGATGCAGGAGAATATAAATTATAAAATACTATAGAAAATAATCAAATAAAATGATATTGATATTTAATATTGGGCTACATCTACCAGATAAATTTTGAGATTTTCTTCCACTAATAAAATAGGAAGTACATAGAGGAATAAAAAAAGAGATTCCACCAAAATAGTGACACATAAGATATTTCTTAAACCCCTAAATAATTTTCCCAATTTTTTGTTATTCACCTTTTTATAAAATATTTCTCAAACACTTTACCAAGCTTTGTCACAAATTATTCTCAAAGCAAAACTAGCTTTGGTCACAAAATTCTCTTTAAAGCAAAATTGTCTTGACTACTACCTCTCATCAAAGCACTCTTAATTGGTTTGGCTCTATGTACCTCAAGCACACAAATGCTTGTGCCTTTTGGTTGTCCTTTCATGACTTACGGCTCTTACTTGTTTATAAACAAATATTTACTTGGAGTTCAAGATAAATATTTTCCTTGTCTTTAAAAGATTCCCTTCACCAACTTAATTTCTTCCTTTTTTGATTTTTTTTTTTTTTATAATTTAATTGCATATGGACTCCACATGTAGGAGGGAACCTCAACAATTTGATTAGTTGATAGGCATTTATTATTGCTTAAGCGACATTTCAACTTTGAACTATGATATATGCAATCGTATTCAATTAGTTATTAAAATATTTGTATTGCTCTTATGGTCCTACTTTTATTGAATTAGAGTAGTTAGAGTTCAATAAATTTTTAATACTAATGTTTTAGACAAAAAATAATATGTAGTTCAAAATCTCGTTGAAAAGAAAAATTCATGTTATCAAATATCATATTACATTAAATTTTTATTTATGATTGTTGAGGGTAAATTGTGTAGATTATCGTTAAACTTTTTGTTTAATAATAATTTGGTTACAAAATTTTAATTTATATTTTTTTATGTATAAAATTTCTATTTATATTTCTTGAGTAGTCTTTATAATTTTTTGGTCTAGAAAAAATTCAACCTTATAACCATTTTAATCCAAAATATAAAGATAACATATATACAAGTCATTTTTTATTCATATACAGATTAATAAAAAAAATAAAAAAACTTTATTCATATACAATAAAAAAAACTATCTTGATGGATGAATATCTTATTCCTTAAATAATGTAAAAACGATATCCAATTAGAGAACGAAGCAAATTTTAATATTTATCTTTATGTTTTAATTTTTATATAATAAAAGTTAAGTTCATAAAATATTTGTATATTATATTACATTTAAATAATTTATAAATATAATTTTTATTTTATATTGAAATATTATTTTAATGTTTTTACAAATTATAAACTATACATTGATAATAAATATATTTATATATTATGTTATGTTTAAATAATTTATAACTATAATTTCAGGGTAATATATGGACTTATTTATATAATATTTTTAAATTTTGAACTAACATAATAATACTGGATTATTTATGGACCAAAACAAATTATAGCGACTACACAGGTAACCTAAATAGAAATATGCTAACTAAATATTTAAATACAAAGTTAAAGTCTTGTAACCAAATTGTAATTAACTATAAAGTTCAGTGACCATTTTTACAAATTTATAAAGTTCATCCTGGAGAGTTGTCTCCTTTTAGTGCCTCAATGGTCACTTTATGTGCATCACCTATTGGTTTTAATCTGTTAGTAAGTAATTTGCTTTTTTCCCTTTTCTTCTTATTGGAAAATTGCAAACAAAGATTACAATCTATGTGTGCATGTGAGTGTACATGTAAATTGATTTAGGTTTCTTTTTTCTCTAATTAGCTGAATTTTCTGATAATGGCATTGCATTGTTGATTGATTGATTGGAGTATTATTAGGATATTCTCTTTTGTTTATTTTTGTTTTTTTTTTTTGAAGTTTTTATTTATTTTTTGTTTTTTAAAATTTACTTGAATAAAACATGACATACACACATATAGGACTGGACCAAACTCGATTTCATAATGCTATCCAAATCCAACCTAAATATATATGGAGGTAATTAATGCTATTCCAAATTCAATCCAAATATTTTCAGGTAATTTTGGGTATGAAATGGGTCGAGCTGAATACAAAAAATCTCTATCCAGGCCTTATTACCTTGTGTTAAGCCAAGCCCGAGAGGTCGTCAGATCCATGAACATGTCTGCATAAAATTGATATATTTTAATAAAGTAATGTCGATATGGATAAAAAAAAAATTTATACAAACTAAATAATATTTATTGAAAATAGATAATATAATTGAAAAATTTTTGTCCTAAATTTTATTATTAATTATTAATTTTATTTTTATTGGTTTGAAAGCTAGTATTTAACATATTTAGAATCATTTGAAATCAATTAATAGCCCAGTTCAATATTATATGAGTGAAATGGAACTGAAAAATGTAAATATAAAGATGAAAATGTTTAAAAGCTTAATAGAAAAAAAAAAAAAAAACAAACTGAAAGGTATTTAAGATTAGTCATATAAATTTGAGGGGTGAAAATATGCATTCAGCCTTGATATAGATTCAAAGGAAATTAATGACATATAAAACATTTTGCTCTTGTTTGATTGATGAATCAGATGGGCATTGCTAGTGGATTGGAGACCTTATGTGGGTAGTCATTTGAAGCAAAACAATACCATATGCATGGCATACACATAAAAAGAGTTATGATTGTCCTTTGCCACAGTAGTGCATTTCTTGCCATCATTTGTGCAAGCACAAAATCCATCTTAAAAGCTTTGCACTAAGATATTCAAATTTCACAAGTAGTAGGACTAATGCTGGTTTCATTATTCAAGTCTCTTTGTATGTGGTGTTCTTCAATGCCTTGTGATTTTCCTACAAACATAGAACAATGTCTTCCCAGTAATGATGTTGATGTCTGGTATTATAAAGATATCTGGCTGTGTTGAAGAGACATTTTTTTTATCTGTCTCATTTCTTCATTCAGAATACCATTTTTTTATGAATTTCATATTCACTACACGATTTGGTTTATAATTTATAAGTGAAATCTTCAAAAACTTCCTTGACTTTAATAAAGAAACAAACACTACAAGAGCAAGAATCTCATTGTCAAACTTTATAGCCATTCTCAACAACTAATCTATCCCTTGCATTTAAGTGATTAGCGACAAAGTAACTTTTCAATATTTTACTTGCATTAATTTTGTTAAATGAAATAATTTGTTATTGTTGATTTTTGAAGCATACAACTCCTTAGGCTTATTCTATAATGTTCTTTCATAAGTCTAATTACAAATGTCATTGTATATATTGGCTTCAACGAACTATCAAATGTAGTCATACTCTTGCTCGTGCTCAAATGCTAATTCCTCGTTCATCTTGTTATTGGGTTCTGTTGTAGGAAAAATTGATGAATGCAAATTTGTCACAAATAGGTGATTTGTCATCTTTGTTTCCTCGTATGTGATAATTAGTACCATTTAAACTTATCGTTTTGCTAGTCTTAACTTCCATGAGTGTAGTATTGGCAATACCTCCAACATAAGAACCAACATCTTTGATACCATTCTATTAGGATTCTAGAGTTGACAAAGAGGAATATCAATTATAAAAATTGCAAAAATAATTAAACAAAATGACACTGATATTTAATGTTGTTCACCTTTAATAATGGGCTACATTTGCGAGACAAAATTCAAGAATTACCTTTACTGATAAATTAGCAAGTATAGAGAAAGTTGCCTCTAAATCAATGCTAAAGAAATGCAAAAGAAAAAAAAAGAGATCTCACCAACATAGTAGCACTTAAATTCTTTACCAAATCTCAAAATGATTTTCTCATTATGTTATCGCTCACCCTTTTGAGAAATATTTTTCAAGTTGTTAATAAACTTTCTCACAAATTATTTTTTAAAGCAAAACTAGCTTTAACTTATACAATTCTCTTTAAAGCAAAATTACCATGGCTACTGCTTCTCATCAAAGCACTCTTAATCACTTTACTCTTTGCAACTTACACATACAAATGCTTATGCCTCTTTCCTATCAAGTAAATTATATAAGAGGCTACCAAACTTTGTACTAAATCTTATTTTGATTTGTATCTTTTTGGTTACAAAACATTGATTTTAATTACATAGAAAAGTCATCTAAAATAATTATGGCTAATTTAGATGACGTGGGACACTGAAGTTGCCATATTATAATCTAATGCAATAAAATTTATCATGTCACACTATCTCATCACTTGCTTATTTCTTTGTCTGTTTTCTTATAAAAATTATTGTACTAAATATAGTTTGTTCTCTTGCAATTTTTGTGTATTGTTGAAACTAAAGACTTGCTTTAAGTTTGAATTAGAGAACTTTTTTCTTTATTAATGTGTAAAATAAACTATAAGAACTTATTAACGAAGATGTCGGTAGTAATTGTAATAACCCATATTTAATTAAATAAATAAATATGTGTTACTATTGTTATCAAGTTGTTTTTAGGTTATTGGATGATTGTTGATTCATGGTATGATGTTAACACAAATAATTGCTACCAACTTTCTAGTGTAAAAAAGGATTAACTCATATAATTTGCTAGCAATTATCCAGGCTTCCAAAGTGGGAGGACCAAATGAAAATTTTACCAAAAATGCTAGTTCCAAAGTGGTAATTTTCTATCTCCTCTTTGGTTATATCTATAGACATGATAAAATGCATAAAGATCCTTGAACTCTCTCCCAGTGTTCATTGTAGCACTAGAAAGTTCTCCTTGTCCATTCACTAGCCAAGCGACCTCCGTTGACTGTGAAATTTGAACCACAAACACTTATTAATCTCCCCTCCATGTCTATGATTTTTATTTAGTGAACATTGACCTAGATTTCATCAATTCACCTTCAAAGTTTCAGCTTGAACTTCCAGCGTCCAAACCACCATCTCCGATGAAGTGCAGCTATTGCAACCACCACAATTGGACTCGTCTTGCTGTCAGGAGTCCATAGAGACCAACCACGAGTCTGAGTGTAATCATTTAGTGTTTAGTCAGAGCTTAATCAGTAAATTTACATTTTCTCTTTGATCTATTAATTTGGTAGTTGTTTATGGTGTTTTAGGCTATTTCAAAGTCTTTTTTAGTGTTGTGATCATTTTGGTATTAGTGGTTTGTGTCAATATGATTTTCTAATGAGGAATCTGGTGAGTCCCAACTGGATTCCTATGAGGAATAGTTACTAGCTAAAAAATTATGATTTTATTTTTAATAAATAGTATAAATTATAAGGATTAATTTCTATAATTAGAGCTTAGGCTAATTCCTCACAGATTTTGAATTAAAATTTTTGAAAGTGTTTCGATGGAAATTTCATAATTTCTATTTAAATTGTTTTAGCTTATCAAAATAATTGTTTTAGCCTCAAATGATATGTTTAAGGTGTTTTAAGTCAGTTTTAATAATTCTTTGATTTTATTAATTTTTTTTTTGAAATCTTGAGAAAACTATTATGGATTTATTTGTATTTGTAAGCATTTTTTTAATATTAATTATGTTAAAGAGTTTGGGAGCATGAAGTGCTGAGTTGAGGTGGCTGAGGACACATCAACCAGTATGCACCACATGTGAACTAATTTTATAAAATGTTTATTGAAATTATATAAAATGAGAATCTTTATGTGATAAAGATTATAATTAAATTAAGTATATGTTTGATCATGCTTATTAATTTTGCCTACAAGCTTGCTTACCTATTTTATCACTACTAAGGATTTTAGAAATGATTTAGCTTGATTTTATTTATTTATTTCATTTATGAAATAAACTTTTTTTGGAGAAAGTGGTAGAACATGCTACCTGGTGGGTGTCACCAGGACTGTGTGTGCACTAGTATTGAATTCATGTGTGAGCTGGCTATATTATGGATTACGAGCCCTGGTCAAGCTTTAGTCTTTAGGTAGATGTGTATTATAGACAATGAGCCTTGGTTGAGCTTATTCTTTGGGCAAAGGTATGTTTGCTAGTTGGACCCTATTTGAGCTTGCTCTCTGGGCGCCAGTAAAAACTTGGAGTAAGAGATCGACTGTAGCTAAACCCTAGTTGAGCTTGCTCTCTGGACCAATAATCATTTGGACTTAAGAGAGCCAGAAGACTACTAGATTTTGAGGTTTAGGGTTCTACCATGATTTTTGCCAAAGATTTTATTTTATGTGAATTTCAAATAAGGAGTTTTGCATTAATAGATTTATGATTGTTGGAAAGATATTTTTATAAAACTAATTTTAAATAAAATAAATTATTTTTAAATGTTTATCTATTTCTTGAATTTATTAGTTTTAAATAAGTATTTTAAAGTCAACATGCATTTTATATTACTAATTCAACTAGTGAGGTCTGACTCCCCTCAACTATTTTTTAAGATCTTAGGAGTCTACTACTTTATGTAGGTTATTGTAATTTCATTAATGTTTATGGATTAATTTAGTTAATCTAGACACCACAATAGCTTAAAGGAATTATTATTATTATGTTGTATTAGTATTTGTATTGTATTAAAATATGTATATTGATATATTTCAGTTGAGATGTTGGCGATTATGGTGATTTTGGAGAACTAATGGTTCTTACATATTATTAAGAGTGTTATTTGCATTATGCAAGTTTTGGATTTATTCCCAGTATAGAGGAAACTCTGTCGAATTTTTGTTGGAATTATTAGGTTGGATAATGTTTTGTTGTGAATTTTTTTTAAAGCTTACTATGAGTTTTGGAAGCTTCCTGCTTTCCGATTCCCTAGTGCTAGTCACAGGCCCTTAGGGTTCAAGTTGTGATAAAGTTAGTATCAAAGTAATGGTTCATTGCTTGTTCTTTTAGTCAATGGTATTTTTCTTTTCTTAAAACTACTATGGTGATTATGTGGTAATTGTTGCTTGATGTTATCATCTCTTTTATAATTTTGCATATATGATAATATTTTTGTTATGTCTTAAATCTTATTTTCTTGTCTTTTTAGAATGAGGCGAGCACGAAATGCTTTAACTATAAATGCAACATATGATAATTTTGAGCAATCCTTTCAGGTTGAAGCTCCTCCCCCTACCCCATGATGTAGAGGAAGGGGTAGGCCTAGGGCAGTGGTAGCTTAAAGATAAGAGCAATAACCATAAGTAGAGCAAGAATCTTTAGAGATGGATCCTGTGGCCTTTATAATTGGAATTGCAGGAATAAATCAGGGTTTGGCTGCACTTAATTAAGCTATACCATTGGTGCATCAGATGCTTAACAAATAAACTAAGGGATGACAAATGATGATGCTCTTCTTCTATACTCTAGAGATAAGAGGATTTCTTTTGATAAGACTAAAGATGCCTTGGACTTCATTAAGGCCATTGAGTCAAGGACTAAAAATGGGTATACAGTCTATCAAAGGATCCTTATTGTTGAGTTGTCAGTCCAAGCATTAGCTCATGATTGGTTCATGCAGTTTATATGACTCTACATGGATGTTGTGACCTGGATAGAGTTTAAGGGTTGATTCATGAGATAGTTTTATCCACCTGCTATGAGAGATGCATACAGATGGCATTTATTGCACATCAATAAGGGAGATAGATTAGTTAAGGAGTATACAAGAAAATTTCTCAGATTGTCACTTCATGTAACAGATGTGATAGGAGATAAGTGTAGATCAATGGAATTTTTTGTGATTAGGTTAGGCCTAATATATATGGAAATACATAGTGATGGTCACACTTTTAAGAGTGTTATTAAGGAGGCCAGAGAGTTGGAGAGGTGACATATAAGGCATGGCACTATTCCAGTCTTATATATTCGTTAATATGGTAGTGCAGTTGGTGTTTAGGGTATTCCTTCACCCACGTTTCAAATTGGTAGTACTGGTGCGTAGACTGGTACCTCTCAATAGTATAAAGGTCAGAGAGTACATAGGTCTAGGAGGCATAATCGTAGGCATAATAGGCTTATCAGATTTAGGCCTGGGGCTAGTAGTAGTAGCAATGGTCAGAGTTATAGGTATGGTAGTATAGGCTTAGGACCCAGTGCATGTCTTAACTGTGGTTGAGTACATCAAAGGCCTTGCCACCTATTATTAAGAGCATGTTTTAGGTTTGTTTAGGTTGGGCACTTTGCTAGAGCATGTCAAAATTTTGGCTATCAGTAAGTATACCCGCAGGGTTCATATGCTACAGTTCCCTAGTTAGTACAACACACTCCTCAGTTTCATGCACCAATATATCCTTGATAGATTGGTACTCAGTATATGGGCCAATAGGGTCATGTTCAAGAGGTTGATTAAGAGGGAGATATTATGGCAGAGGAATTATACAACCCTCTACATCGTAATAAATAAGTTATGGTCAAGCTAGAGGTTTTACCTAAACTCCTCAGGATGCTCAAGCATTTAATGTAGTTATGGCAGGTATTCTTCTAGTATGTTATCTTGATGCTATAATTTTAATTGATTATAGTGCATCTCATTCCTTTGTGTCACCTGGATTCGCTTTTAAGATGGGATAACAACCATCTGAATTGTTAGTTCCATTATTTGTAGTAACTTCCCTTAATGATGAGTTAGAGATAGATGTAGTCTTTTTAGTTTATTCGATGTTGGTGGAAGGTAATGAGTTGTTGGAAAAATTAGTATTCTTGGATATGATTGATTTTGATATGATTTTAGGAATGGATTAGTTGGCCCAACATTATGCCACATTGGATTATCAAGAGAAGGTAGTCATTTTTAAAATTCTAAATGATGTGGAATTTCAATTTAGAGGTGATAAAAGTCTAATGCCTCAAAATCTCATTTCTGCAATCATAACTACAAAGATGCTTAGAAGAGGGTATTAAGGCTATTTAGCTATGGTTAGAGATGCAAAGCAGGCAAGAGGGTAGTTGAGAATGTGCCAATTTTATGTGAGTTTCTCGTTGTCTTTTCTGAAGAATTACTAGGCTTGCCACCTGAGAGAGAGATAGAATTTTGTATTAATGATAGAATTCTATATTGATGTTATATCTGGTATAGATCCCATCTCTATACCACTTTATAGGATGGCTCTTATAGAGTTAAAGGAACTTAAAGAGCAGTTGCAAAAATTACTAGATAAGGGTTTCATTAAACCAGTACATCTCCTTATGGTGCATCGGTATTGTTTATAAAGAAGAAAGATGGTAGCCCTGATTGTGTATCGACTATAGAGAGTTGAACAAAGTCACCATTAAGAACAAGTATCCTCTCTCAAGGATTAATGACTTGTTCAACCAATTACAAGGGTCACGGTGTTTTTCCAAAATTGACTTGAGGTCAGGGTATCATTAGCTAAGAATTAAAAGCAAAGATATACCCAAGATTACTTTTTGGACAAGGTATGACCATTATGAATTTTTGGTGATTTCCTTTAGGTTGACTAATGCCCCAATAGCTTTTATGGACTTGATGAATTAGGTGTTTAGGCCATTGTTGGATCGATACATGATAGTGTTTATTGATGACATTTTGATGTATTCAAGGAGTGAAGAGGAACATGTTATGCATTTGAGAATGGTGCTTCAGACTTTAAGGGAGCATCAATTGTATGCCAAATTCTTTAAGTATGAGTTTTAGTTAGATTAAATGGCATTCTTTGGCCATGTGGTATCGAATGATGGCATACAAGTGGATCCTAAAAAGATGAAAGTTATTGTAGAATGGTAGAGACTTACAATAATCATATAAGTAAGGAGTTTTTTTGGGTTTAGTTGGCTACTATACGAGATTTGTGAAGGATTTCTCCAAGATTGCTACACTTTTAATGAGGTTAACCTAAAAGAATGCTAAGTTCATGTGGATTGATAAATATAAAAAGCATTTTTAGATGCTTAAAGATAGGCTAACTTCAACTATGGTGTTAACTTTACCTTCAGCGAATGAAGGGTATACCGTATATTGTGATGCTTCTTGAGTATGGTTAGGTTGTGTATTAATCCAAAATGGAAGAGTGGTAGCTTATGCTTTACATCAGTGAAAGAAGCACGAGCAGAACTATCCTACTTATGATTTAGAAATGGTGGTAATGGTGTTTGCATTGAATATTTGAAGGTATTACTTGTATGATGTAACTTGTTAAATATACACCAATCATAAGAGCTTGATGTACATTTTTCAATAAAGAGATTTGAACTTGAGAAAAAGAAGATGGATGGAACATTTAAAAGATTATGATTACTCTATTATATACCATATGGGTAAAGCTATTTGGTAGGTGATGCTTTGAGTTGAAAATCAGTAGGCAGCTTTGCTTATATTAGCATGGAAAAGAGGCTAATCATTAAAGAATTACATGAGCTATTGATCAGGGGTTATAGTGGAAGGTAATAAAAAAGTGTCTTTTAGGTCAATTCAGGGTATAATCAGTATACCTGGATAGAGTTAAAATAGCCCAGAGGAGAGACCTACAATTATACAGAATTATTACATAACTTTAGTAAGGCCGGTCTAAGGACTTTGCAATTGATAATGATGGTGTATTGCACTTAGGCACTAGGCTTTGTGTGTCAGATGTGGATGAATTGAGGAAAGAGATTATAGAAAAGGTACACTTCTATAATTACAGTGTTCATCCAGGTTCTACTAAGATGTATCATGATTTGAAAGATTCATATTGGTGGAATGGAATGAAAAAGGACATTTTAGAATTTTTATCCAAGTGTCTGACATGTCAACAGGTGAAATTAGAACACTAGAGACCCTCGAGATTATTATAATAGCTACCCATTCCTGAATGGAAGTAGGACATGATTGTGATGGACTTTGTTTTTAGATTGCCTAGCACATTTAATGGCTATGACTCCATATGGGTGATAGTGGACAAGTTAACCAAGTCAGCTCACTTTTTACCAATTAAGTAGACTTATACTATAGAAAAGTTGGCTAGATTGTATATTAATTGAATTGTCTGTCTATATGGTGTGCTATAGAGCATAGTGTCTAATAGAGGAGCTACTTTTACTTCAATCTTTGGGCAAGAATTGCACAAAGCTCTAGGCACAAGACTTGATTTTAACATAGCTTCCCATCCTCAAACTGATGGTCAATCAAAAAAGACATTTCAAACATTGGAGGATATATTATGAATGTGTGTTATGAATTTTGGTGGTCAATAGGATTTACACTTTCCATTAATTGAATTTGCATATAACAAAAATTATTATAAAAGTATTAAAATGGCTCTATATGAAACATTATATGGTAGGAAGTGTAGATCACCTTTATGTTGTGAAGTTAGAGAGAGGCAACTATCAAGAATAGAGTTAGTAAAAGTAACTTCAAAAAAGATTTCGATCATCCAACAAAGGTTGAAGACATCTTTTAATAGACAGAAGAGCTATGCCGATCCTAAAAGGAAGGATGTATCATTTTTTTATGGGAGACATAGTATTTCTAAAGGTGTCATCAATGAAAGGAGTGATGAGATTTAGTTAAAAGAGTAAGCTAGCTCCAAAATACATCGAACCATTTAATATTCATTCGAGAGTTAGTATTGTGGCTTACAGATTGCTATTACCACTAGAGTTGTCTCGAATTCATCCGATGTTTGATGTATCTATATTGAGGAAGTACATTTCTGATACCTCTCACATTCTTCAACCACAGATAGTCGAGCTTAGTAAGGATTTGTCATATAAAGAGTATCCTATGGCAATTATAGATTGGCAAGTTCGTCAGCTATACATAAAAGAAATTCATATGGTAAAAGTGCTATAAAGCAATCACGCTGTAGAGGACTGTACTTAGGAGATAGAGGTGGATATGCATAATAGATACCCCTATTTATTTTCATATTAATATAAAATTAAAAGGGAAGAATGTAATAACCCATATTTAATTAAATAAATAAAGATATGTCGTTGTTGTTATCAGGTTGTCTTTGGGTTACTAGACAGTTGTTGATTCATGGTATGGTATTAACACAGATAACTGCTAACAACTTTCTAGTGTAAAAAAGGATTAACTCATATAATTACTAGCAATTATCTAGGCTTCTAAAGTAGGACCAAATGGAAATTTTTTCAAAAATGCAAGTATCAAAGTGGTAATTGTACATCTTCTCTTCGGTTATATCCATAAACATGATAAAATGCATAGAGACTCTTGAACTCTCTCCCGGAATTCACTGTAGCACTAGAAAGTTCTCCTTCTTTATTCATTGGCCAAACGACCTCTGTTGGCCATGAAATTTGAACCACAAACACTTCTCAACCTCCTCTACATGTCTATGATTTTATTTAATGAAAATTGACCCATATTTCATTAGTTCACCTTCAAAGTTTTGGCTTGAACTTCCAACGTCCAAACCACCATCTCTAGTGAAGTTTAGCTACTATAATCACCACCATTGGACTTGTATTACTGTAAGGAGTCAATAGAGACCAACCATGAGTCCAGGTGCCATCATTTGGTGTTTAGTCGGAGCTTAATCAGTAAATTTATATTTTCTCTGTAACATATTAGTTTGGTAGTTATTTATGGTTTTTGAGGTTATTTATAAGTCTTTCTTAGTGCTGTGATCATTTTGGTATTAGTGGTTTGTGTAAATACTATTTTTCGATGAGGAATCTGGTGAGTCCCAATCGAATTCTTGTGAGAAATACAAACTAGCCAAAAAATTATGATTTTATTTTTAATAAATAGTATAAATTATAAGGATTTATTTATGTAACTGGAGCATAGGCTAATTCCTCACAGATTGTGAATTAAAAATTGCGAAAGTGTTTTAGTGGAAATTTCATAATTTCCATTTAAATTATTTTAACTTATCAAAATAATTCTTTTAGCCTCAATTGCACAATCCCGGTCGAAATTGGACTCTCTTGTCCCTGTTTTTGATTTTTTTTAGGCTTCTAACTCAATCCTAATTGGTCTAAAATTCCTAAATATGATTTTAAGTATTAATCCAATTTTTTTAGGAATTAGAATCACGTTAGAATTGAGCTAGGGTTTTTATTTTTTTTCTATATAAAGAGGACAGTAAGGAAGAGATAGGGGGAGGAGAAGAAAAAGAACAGATTTTTAAGCTTTTAGGTTTTTGTGCGTTTATGAAAACAATTTTCATCCATTGTTGATTTTGAAAAGGATCTTTCTTAATTCTTTTTTTGGTGAGTTGGTTTTCTACAAAATTTTTTTTGGTTTATCAATTAATTCAAGATCCTTGTTGAATTTTTGAAGAAGAAGATTAGAAGACCTATTAAGAAACAGTGACTTTACAAATCTGAGGAGCTTCCCATCACTCATAAGCATCATCATCTTCTTCTTATTCTATTTTATTTATTTATTATTTTATTGATTATTTCTATTATTTGAGTTATTATTATTATTTATTCACTAACCATAATTTTTATTCTTTTTTTGTGGTGATTGTGGAGGAAAACACATGATGATTATATTTAAGGAATTAAATCCATAAGAGAACCATGGAATGCCATGGATAAGACCTTGTAGAGATATAGTTTCTAGGTTTTTATTATTATTTTTATTTTATTTTATTTATTGTTTTTTGGGTTCTATTAATTATTTTTATTATTATATTCAATAGATTATTGTAATAGCCCCAATAGTGGGAATAGTGGAATTATGTGTGTGATTGCTTGTTTATTTTAATTAATTGGTTAGTGAAATTAGGGTTTTAATTGGGTAATTAATTTAAATTAATGGAGGAAGTAGATTAATTTAAATTGCATGTTAATGAAAATTAGGGTTTTAGAAGGAATTAATTTAATTAGTTGTTTGATATTTAATTTAATCATTTTAATGTGTTTTATTTAATTTTGGGCTTGATTATTTTATTTGTTTTTAGGATTGTTTATTTATTTTTATGTGTTTTGTGTTTATTTGTTTATTCTTATGTGTTTTGGGCCTTAAGCCATATTAGATTTTAATTCATTCATATAAATTTAGGTTTCCAGGTTTAATTAATTAAAATGCATTTTAAGTCCATAATTAATTAGATTTTTAGGTTAGAGATAATTTAGGACAATTTAATTAATTAGACATAGGCCCATGTAACTCTTTTAATTAATTTAGACTTAGCACACTTAATTTAAGCCTTTTTTTTATATAATTTGTAGATTTAAGATCACGATTTAATTAAAACATGTCAAATTAGGTCCACTAATTTAAATATTCCATAATTTGTAGAATTAGGCCCATTTTTTATTAAAACAAGTAGACTTAAGTTCATTTAATTAAAATCAAAAGGAATTAGGTCTTTAGGTTCACATCTAAATTAAAACATGTAGACCTAGCTCATTTAATTAAAATCCATATAGATTAGACTAACTTAGGGATTATGTGATTTATTGAATGCATTATTTACTTGTATATTTCGTGACTAGTTTGCCTTGGAGTTGATTATTTTTTAGGGTTTATAAGAAATTGCATGTAAATAGAGAATAAGATAATAATTCATAAAGTAATTCTAAATGAACACAAGATTGAAAGAAATTGGTATTCCGTATCCATAATCTCCTGGTTATGGTGCTAGCTTTCTTTTAGGGAATCGAGTACCACATTTTCGATTTGCCCCAATTATTACCCTGGGTGGTGACTCCCCATCTCCACAGTATGTCTTTGTGATAGTAGTTAGTGTGTTATCTAGAGCCTTGAGCTCAAACAGTGTCACGGTTGCTAAGATCTTGGACATGCGCTAAACCCCGCCGTCTACAGTGGTGACTCCATCGGGGATAAGAGATACTGATTCTACTTGTGTTCTTTAGAAATATTTTATTAATTATTATTTTATTGTTGCATTCATTCTGCATGTCCCTACTAAATTGATGGAATTGGTTTATGATTCCATTAGCTTTATGGAGTTGTAGATTGGCTAACCATCACTCTTAGCCTTAACTCAGTTTAAGAGAGATTACCGGGCTTATCTGATTAGAGTTTGTAACCCAGGGGTAATCTTCTCTCGAGTTGGTAAAGGATGTTGGGCCTCTTTAACTTGGCTTGTAACTTAAAGTCCATAATGGAGAGCATCTTGCTAAGGGAACCTTAACTTTTCACTAGACCCTAACCACATATAATGGCCTAGTTACTTCCCCTAGGATTTTTACCTAAAGTGCTTGTTTGTTTAAATTGCATTGAGGTATTTCTTATAAAAGCCCAGGCTTATACCTTTAAAGCTCATTCAGGCTAATAAGGATTAGGCTAGACCTTTATATGTAGAAATGTTATTTCTGTACTTTTTATTTTAAAGAGAGATTTAGCATGCGTGTCGGCTCTTAATATCCCCTATTTATATGAAGGCCAAGACAAAAAATCCTAAGAAAAGAAACTCGCCATTGAACACGTGTATAGGAGTAATAAGGTTGGAAGGTTTACCTACATGATGGCTTATTGATTGCCTTTTGATACTTGCTACGTGCTAAGTGCTTGCTTGCTACTTGTTGCATAGCATGTGCATTATGCATACATGTATACATGTAGTCCATGCATCATACTAATACCTTGTTTTGCAACCATCATAGATTCATCTGGGTCTTCTCATGTTTGGGGATGAAGAAGTGGCATATTAAACAGAACATATCTAAGCCTTAAGTCAATAGCTCAAGAGATCCTTCAAGAACTAGAGAAGAGTCCAATCAACCCAATATACCTAAAAGCTAAACCAACTCAGACTAAAATGGAACAACAACCAGAAATATGGACCCTAGAAGACATTAAAGGAGCTTGGATGGATGACATAAGAGTAATGATGCAAGATGAACTGAGACAAGCTTTGTCCGGACTAGTGCAACCTGCTATTGTATTACCACCTGTTGTTGAACAACCACCTGTTGCTACTGTTGAACAACCACTTGGTGTAGCTCCTCCAAATGTTGCTAACAATGCTGGGGGTAACTTGCTACTAGAAATGTACCTGCTACTGATGTGAGACTGGAAAACATTGAAAACTATATGGTAGAAAAGGCAAAGAGAGAGTCACTTGAATTGGTCCATGATCATGAGTCCAAGCAGATGCAAGCACTGACTCAGAAAATGTCCAAGATGGAAGAGCTGATTAGAGGACAAGGAATGGGGTATTCTTTTGATTTTAATGACATGCTGCAAATGGAGGGAGATAAGTTGCTTGAAAAATTCAAAATGCCTCAACTGCAGAAGTTTGATGGGAGAGGAGATCCAAGGATTCATTTGATTCAATACACCACAACCATGATCACTACTAAAGCACCATTAGCAGTAGTTGCTAGGCTGTTTGTACTATCACTGGAGGGAATGGCTGTAAACTGGTACCATGGGTTAGAAGTGTCTATTAAGGATTTGGAGTTAACTAAGCAAAAACCCAATAAATCCTTTTTTGATTTCCTTACCAGATTCATGAATAAAGTAGGATTGATGAAAAATAAACTGGCTGAAAAGGATCATGTTAGGATGATTGTTCACAATGTATCACCTAATTTAGTTGAAAGATTGTAAATGATGAACCCAAAGACCTTCATAGACCTGTATGATGATGGTCTATAAGTTAAAGAGATAGAGAATGAGAAAAAGAAGAGTTCTAGAGGCACAGTATCTCAAAATTACTCAATTGGGGGCACACAATAGGGGAGCACTAGCTGGCTTGTTGAGGTGCACGCAGGTCAGTAACCTAGTAGATTCTCCAATTTTAATCAACCACTCTCCAAAGTCCTAGAGAGACTAATCCAAAAAGGCCTACTTTGCCCTTAACCTTTTCCAAGCCATCAAACCCAAATGTCCTTGGTTTTGACCCTAATAGTTATTATAAATTCCAGCAAGCTACTGGCCATCCCACAGACAATTGTATCCGCCTAAAACATGAGATCCAAAACCTGATAGACTCTAGAAAAATCACCGACCCTGAAAAATCCAACTCTAACCCAAACACCAGAAATAACCCTTTCCTAAACTACCGAAATGTTCCACCACTAGCCACCATGATGATCAACTTAGGGGTTAATAAAGAAGAAGTGCTAAGCTCCTTCAAAGACCTCAATCCGACACCCAATGGAGAACCTTTCAAATAGCTATAGAGAGGAGTGGAAGATTTACTAGGCCAACCCTCAAGCAGGTTTGATTACAAATTATTCTACTCAAAACCACCCTCCGCTGATATCCCTATTGAATCAATTGAGGCTTCAAGTTGGGAAGATGAGTTTGATGATAAGCCAATAAAAGAAGAGCATGAAATTCTTGAGTAGCCACCAAAAAGAGCAAAAGACTTATTAGGTCAACCTTTAGGAAAGTTCGACTATAAGGTCTTTTATACTAAACCACCTTCTTTGACATACCCTTCGACTTGATTGTGCCTACAAGATGGGAGGATGAGTTTGATGATGAGAAGCTACTAAACAAAAAAGAAAAATACACATTTAAGGTACAGGAAGATGAAGTCATAAAGACAATTGGCAAACATATGCAAGAATAATTATTATGTTAACCACCTCAAGGGCAACCACTATGAGACTCATCATTCCTAGCATCTAGAATAGGAAATAAAATTTCTCATTGTCTTCTTTGAATAAAATTTTAGTTTCTGTTTTGTTTTAATGATTGATGATATAAATTCTGATTATGCTCACTCATGTAATATGCATCCTGAAGGTATTATGAATTGTGATATTGATCGCATCTGCATGTTTGATAAAAAAATTAATTCAATTAGATTCATTCAATATGGGCACAAATGTAAACTTAAAGAATAGTCTTATATTATATGACATAACTTCTAAAGAGAGCAAAATCTAAGGAAAAATAAGAAGAACGATAAAAAAAAGAAGAAAAAAAAGAGAGAGAAAAAGAAAAAGAATAGTTAGGTGAAAAATTAAAGAGAAAAATTCAGGATTAATTGATTATAGGAGTTGTGTCATATGATGTAATGAATGTTCTCATTTTTGCCCTAATGAATGAGTAAAATTGAATTGGAGATTTTTGTCACATATCGCATATTCATCTTTATCATATTGTATAAGTATCTAAATGGAAAGACATTACATAATGAAAGCTAAAATCAGAGCTATAAATCACTATTTTAGTTATGTTTCCTTTGTAATTTTCCTTATAAGCCTAGGGTCCCCTTATACCTTGAGAATTCAAATGGCTCAATAACTTGCAATGCAAGTCTTGTCCCATAACTATCATCAGTCATTGCATTAATATAAAGCTTCATATTTTGATCAAGAGTTCTTCAAAGTGCAAGTCCAGTTGATTTCATTATTAAGAACTCACTTCGGTCAGTTTGCCCATTCCTCTATATCTCCAATGCATGAGATTGCAACTAATAGAGTTAATAAGTAAAAGGATCAACAAAAGCAGTGAACGAACTGTGTCTCTTGGACATAAAAATGAAAAAAGACTACTAGAATAGCATGAATGAATTCAGAATAAAACTAGGGGCAAAATACAACTCAGGGGGCAAATTGTGTCTGCATTCAAAGAGTGAACATAGATGCTGAAGTGTAAGAAAATAGTAATAAAAAGAAAAGTTCAACAGTGCATTGATTAATCATAAGCTCTATTATAAAGCCATGGACCCTACTTGTTAGCCTAGTAATCAGTTTGATGAATCGTATCGAAAGCTTTAACATCAGAAGTACCAATAGCAAATCATTCAATGCTTAAATTGACAGGCTATTGATGAGACACCTCATTCTTACACTCCAAAATTAACAACATGGCTTTATTCCAAATAAGAGACCCATTAGGATCATGCACATCATACATAGCATGCATACACATGTATATATTTTTGGGAAATACTTATTTTATATAATAAAAGTCTTTGAGCCTAGACAAGATTGTATAGATACTTTGCTACTAACATTTGAAATTAGTATTGTGAAAGTATAGGAAAACAGTCAGAATGTGCATGTGTGAAACATCTAAGAGAAAAGGGTAACACTATTAAGGTGAACCTGATGCTTAATGAGACTATATACTTCAAAAGACTAATAAATCATGGGCCCATCCAATAAGGGAATATCACTAACAGTGATACTTGCAAAAGCATCATTTTAGCAATCTTAAGAGGCTAGATAGGACGCTTAAGAGCCTAAGATTCAACATCCATCTCCATAGTCTCATTTAAAACATCCTATGGAATATCTCTCCATAACAGTCAAACAAGTGTAGGGTATGGAATATGGTGATGAGAAGGTCAAACATGTCAACAATACATTCACCGACCATAAAAAAGAAAGAATGCACTTAAAACTTGAAGTGCATGCACTCTGAAAAAAATTATTTGATTATAAGATCTCTAACCCCTGAACCTTTTTTATAGGAGATGTCAATAAAAGGAATGAAGCCCTCTACCATAGCATTAATGGAATGGCAAAAATACAAATGTAGCCCAAAGCCTCAACTTCAATAGTGGAGTATCATAACCCTGCAATCAGAGACAAATCTAAAGGGAAAAATGCAAAAATGAATAACACTGCATTTTGAAAAAATTTGTTCACTTATGAATAGACGATACTAACTTATGGTATTTTGTGCAGGGAAAAACAAAAGAGAATGAAGAAGGTGAAAGGAGCCGATACATCAATGAGAATAGGAAAGGTTGCAAATGATAATCATTCATCAGAAGTATCATCTTGCATGGAAAACACTTATCAAGATAATAAAAAGGGAAGAACATAACTCTATTCCTTAGATTCTATATTAAAGAGCCATCTCAATCATAAAATTCACAAATTAAAAGTAAATTCATCCACTTCACGAGATCATGTGCAAAAAACCTATCTCATGACTTTTGACCATAGTGGCTTTCTTTTATTAGCGTCACAAAATTCAGATGAGTAGTTAACAGTTTTTTGTTAAGAGTTTATAAACTCTAGTCAATCTAATGCTTGCTTTGCACCCAAACGACGGGAAGAAAATGAAAAAATAAAATCTATGGAGATGAAGCATAAATTGCTTGAATTTCAAAGTATATTTTCAGTCTTTTGAATAATAAATATGCATATAATCTACTCCAATGCTCAGAAATGAGTATGAGTACAAAATCCCTTGACGGTATCCATACAGAGTAATACAAGAAAAGTGGGGGAATACTAAAAGGAGAATAGAAAAAAAGCAAGCATAATTTACTCTAATGCTTAGAAATGAGTAAAAGTATTAACATAAAACCTTTGGCGGTATCTATGCTGAGTAATACAAGAAAGGCAGGGGAATACTAAAAGAGGACCATGCTAAAAATTGCTCTCTTTACTCCAATGCTCTATATGAGTATGAATATCCAAAGGACCTTTCCAACGGTATCCACGCTGAGTAATATAAGAAAGGCGGGGGAATACTCAGATAAGGAAGGAAAGCATAAAAATAACTTAAAGGCTATTTTGATACTCAGAATTTGATCTTTTTATGTTCATTTTTCATGAGTATTGTTTAGCAAATTCTCCCTAAAATTATGTGTGGAAGTAAGCTCTTCACTTGGTAAAAGATATGCTCTCAGTATAAGATGGTTAATGATGCCTCTAACCTTTGCAAATGGCGAATAAATGACAGTTATGAAAGTAAAAAATAGTGAGATTCATTGAGAGTACGCTATCTCATGAAAAGTAATGAATTTTCTTATAAAATTTTCAACATTATAATGTACTTTTGTGCATTCATCATGATTGAAACTAACTTTAATAAATTTGTAAGAATTGCAAATCCAGATGAAAGTGCACCCAACTTGTAGAGATAGTTGGCATAGCAAAATTAAAATCAGTCAGCAAAGAAATTCCAATTAGTCAATACAACAAAATTCAAAGTCAATCAGCACAAAGAATTCAAAGCATTCAACTCAAATAATGAAATTTAGGAGAAATTATGGATTGTAGCAAAATCATATAAGACAATTCAGACTATACGATCAAGTGTAGTTAGCATCATACGACTGAGTGTGATGTTCCTTTTTAAAATAGACTATACAATCGAGTGTAGTCAGCATTGTATGATCGAGTGCAATGTACCCTTAAGATTATATGACCGAGTATAATCAGCCTCATACGATCGAGTGTAGTGTCTCTTTTCAAACATAGACTATACAACCGAGTGTAATTAGCATTATACGATCGAGTGCAATGTATCCTCAAGATTATATGACTGAGTATAATTGGCATCATACGACCGAGTGTGATGTTTCTTTTCAAATCAGACTATACGACTGAGTGTAGTCGGCATTGTACAACAGAGTGCATTGTATCCTCAAGATTATATGATTGAGTATAATCGACATCATATGATCGAGTGTGATATTTCTTTTCAAATCAGACTATATGACTGAGTGTAGTTGGCATTGTACGACCGAGTATAATTGACATCATACAATCGACTATGGTGTCTCTTTTTAAAAATAGACTATACAACCAAGTGTAGTCAACATTGTACGACCGAGTATAATGTATCCTTAAGATTATACGATCGAGTATAATCGACATCATACGATCAAGTGTGATGTTTCTTTTCAAATCAGACTATACGACCGAGTGTATTCGACATTGTACGACCAAGTGCAATGTATCCTTAAGATTATACGACCGAGTATAATCGGCATTATACGACCGAGTGTGATGTTTCTTTTCAAATCAGACTATATGATCGAGTGTAGTCGGCATTATATGACTGAGTGCAATATGTTTTCAATCGATTATACGATTGAGTATAATCAGCATCATACGACCAAGTGTGATGTTTCTTTTCAAATCAGACTATACAACTGAGTGTAGTCGGCATTGTACGATCGAGTGTAATGTATCTTCAATTGATTATATGACCGAGTATAATCAGCATCATATGACCGAGTGTGATGTTTCTTTTCAAAACAGACTATACTCAATTTGAGTGTAGTTGTCATTGTACGATCGAGTATAATGTGTTTCTAATTTATTATATGACTGAGTATAATCAGCACCATATGACCGAGAATGATGTTTTCTTTTCTAATCAATTATATGATCGAGTATAATTAGTATCATACAAACAAGTATGATGTAATTTTTCAATTCAATGCTATACGTCTTAGTGTAGTTAACATTGTACAACTGAGTACAATGTGTTTCTTTCACCCAAGGTTATACAATCGAGTATAATCAATATCATACGATCGAGTATGATATGTCATTTTAAATGTTGTACGTCCGAGTATAGCAAATTCATAAGCAGAAGCTTTAAGGAGCATAGGTAAGTATTCTAACTTTCAATTTAGAAATTGGGTGTTATTTTACTTTGCCCTAATTTGTCAAGCAAATAGCGATAAAAAGGGGCAACTGTAGACACCCAATTTCAGGATAATGTGTTATGCATGTGACAAAAGACTCCAATGATGAAAATATCATGAATAGGTCTTCGATACTTAAGCTTTAAAATTCTAAAGGTTTAAATGCATCTTTTAAGGGAAGGATTTAGTATTTTTAAGGACTAAATTGTAATATTTTTTAAGACCTAATTACAAAACTTAAATTTTTCCAGGGGTCTTTTTATAATTAAATGTAAAAAAACCTGTCAAAATTATGTAATTTCGATCAAAATTACACCAATTCCAATCAAAATTGTGTAATTCCGATCGAAATTGCACAATCCCAATCGGAATTGGACTCTCCTATCCCTGTTTTTGATTTTTTAGGCTTTTAACTAAATCCTAATTGGTCTAAAATTCCTAAATATGATTTTAAGTATTAATCCTATTTTTTTTAGAATTAGAATCATGTTAGAATTGAGATATGGTTTTTGTTTTTTTTTTTTTCTATATAAAGAGGACAATAAGGAAGAGATAGGGGGGAGGAGAAAAAAAAGCAACAGATTTTTAAGCTTTTGGGTTTTTGTGCATTTATGAAAACAATTTTCATCCATTGTTAATTCTTAAAAGGAGCTTTCTTAATTCTTTTTTTTGGTGAGTTTTTTTCTACAAAAATTTCTTTTGGTTTATCAATTAATTTAAGATCCTTGTAGAATTTTTGAAGAAGAAGATTAGAAGACCTATTAAGAAATGGTGACTTTACAAATCTGAGGAGCTTCCTATCACTCATAAGCATCATCATCTTCTTCTTATTCTATTTTATTTATTTATTTATTTTATTGATTATTTCTATTATTTGAGTTATTATTATTATTTATTCACTAACCATAATTTTTATTCTTTTTCTGTGGTGATTATGGAGGAAAATACATGATGATTATATTTGAGGAATCAAATCCATAAGAGAACCATGGGATGCCATGAATAAGACCTTGTAGAGATATAGTTTCTAGGTTTTTATTGTTATTATTTTATTTTATTCATTGATTTTTGGGTTGTATTAATTATTTTTATTATTATTTTCAATAGATTATTGTAAAAGCCCTAATAGTGGGAATAGTGACATTATGTGTGTGATTGCTTGTTTATTTTAATTAATTGGTTAGTGAAAGTAGGGTTTAATTGGGTAATTAATTTAAATTAATGGAGGAAGTAGATTAATTTAGATTGCATGCTAATGAAAATTAGGGTTTTAGAAGGAATTAATTTAATTAGTTGTTTGATATTTAATTTAATCGTTTTAATGTGTTTTATTTGTTTTTGGGCTTGATTATTTTATTTGTTTTTGGGATTGTTTATTTATTTTTATGTTTTTTGTGTTTATTTGTTTATTCTTATGTGTTTTGGGCCTTAAGCCCATATTAGATTTTAATTCATTCATATAAATTTAGGTTTTCAGATTTAATTAATTAAAATGCATTTTGAGCCCATAATTAATTATATTTTTAGGTTAAAGATAATTTACGCCAATTTAGTTAATTAGACATAGACCTGCGTAACTCAATTTAATTAATTTAGATTTAGCCCACTTAATTTAAGCCTTTTTTCATAATTTGTAGATTTAAGATCACCATTTAATTAAAACATGTAGAATTAGCTCCACTAATTTAAATATTCCATAATTTGTAGAATTAGGCCCATTTTTTTTTATCAAAACAAGTAGACTTAAGTTTATTTAATTAAAATCAAAAGGAATTAGGTCTTTAGGTTCACATCTAAATTAAAACATGTAGACCCAGCTCATTTAATTAAAATCCTTGTAGATTAGACTAACTTAAGGATTATGTGATTTATTGAATACATTATTTACTTGTATATTTCATGACTAGTTTGCTTTGGAGTTGATTGTTTTTTAGGGTTTATAAGAAATTACATGTAAATTGAGAATAAGATAATAATTCATAAAGTAATTCTAAATGAATACAAGACTGAAAGAAATTGGTATTTCGTAGCTAGAATCTCCTGGTTGTGGTGCTAGCTTTCTTTTAAGGAATTGAGTACCACCTTTTCGATTTGTCCCAGTTATTACCCTAGGTGGCGACTCCTCATATCCACGCCATATCTTTGTGATAGTGGTTAGTGTGTTCTCTAGAGCCCTGAGTTCAAACAGTGTTGCGGTTGCTAAAATCTTGGACGCCCGCTAAACCCCGCCGTCTACAATATCTTTTTAGTTAACAAATTTCTATTTAGATTTGATGAATAGTCTTTATAATATTTTTTTGTCCATAAACAATATGATATTACTATTTTAATTCAAAACCTGAAGATAGCATACAATTATATTCATATTTTCAATATTCATATAGAAATTAATGGAAAAACTAAAAACTATCTTGAAAAATGATATCTTTCTCCTGAAATAATGTAAAAACATTATTCGAATGGAGAATAGAAGACATCGCTAAAGAGTCAAATTGGATAACCAAAGTTAGCATTGGAGTTTAAAGGTTTTTTTTTTTTCATAATATAAACTTTTCTTCTAAAATTGAATTATATTGGAACTTATCTTAAAAAAAACTCTTATGATTAATTTCTATAAATCAAACAAAATTTTAATTTTAATGGTTAGGTAATGAAAAATTACTTAGACTACTAAATAAAATTTATAATTTTTTTCAATAAAACTTATATCACCTAATTATAAAGTTTTAAAAATTTGTAAGCCTATATAATAATTTTTAGAAAAATTTTAATTTTTTAATTTTTTTCAAAATCTTTTAGACTTATAAAAATTTTAGAATCAAGCGATATAAAAATTCATCAATTTTAATTGTTCAACAAATAAAAATTTATTCATCAGTTTAATTTTAATAGTTGACTAACCAAAAATCATTTAAATTAATGATCAAAATTGATAATTTTTTTTTATGAAAAATGTATATCACTTAATTCTAAAATTATTAATATTTTTATGTTTATAAAAAATTTTAAGAAAATTTTAAATTAAATTTTCAAAAAAAGTTAAAAACTCTTTTTTTTTTTTTAAAAAATTAATATCTAGCTTAATTTTTCTTAAAAAAATTATAATTGGGTGTATATATATATATATTTTTAAAAATTTATCAATTTATTTATTAGTCTAAATAAATTTTTCTTAATTAACCGTTGAAATTAAAATTTTAATTGACTTATAGGACTTAATTGTAAAAAAATTTTGAGATAAAGTCAAATATATGATCTAATTTAAAAACAATGGTTCCTATTAGAATTTTAAAAAATTTTAATATTTAATGTTAATAATTTCAGGGAATAGTTGGGGGTTCAATTTGACAATTTCTCTTAGATGTTAAGGATATGACTTGTTGCTTAAGGAGATAAGATGTTCTGTAACTGGATCTATAATAGCTAATATTATGTAGTATCACCTTTTTTATTTTTATTTTATTTTTATATAATAAACTATAAATTAATAAATTATTTATATATTATATTATATTATATATCTTCTAGATATAATTTTTTATTGTCTATTGAAATATTATTTTAATTTTTTTATATATAATAAACAATAATTTTAATAATAAAAGGGAAGAGGTGCATTTAGGCCCTTCATGTTTGGTCTAGAGCATAGATAGACTCTCAAAAACTTTTAATTTTGGCTTAACAACATACCTAATGTTGCTGAATTGGGTCATCTAACCCCTTTAAAAAAATCTGACGCAAAAACAATATAAAATGGTCCACGAAATTAGTTCTATGTCAAAACATTTTAAATATTTAAATTAATAAAAAAATTTTCCTTAATTCTTATTAATAAAATAATTCTTAAAAGTTATTTATTTAATTATCTATTTTTATAAATTAAATTATAATTGAAAGTAAGTAAATTAAAAATTTAAATTTAAATTCAATTGAAATTTATTCTTATTATTATTATTGTTGTTGTTGTTGTTGTAGTAGTAGTAAGTGAAAAAAAATTAAAATTTTAATATTAAAATTAATTTTTTTATTCCTCCTCTACTTTTTTTTTTATAAAATCTTAATATTAAATATTTAAAATTTAATATTTTTATAATAATTCTTGTATTTATAAAAATTTTATTAAAATACTGTTGACCTTAGCAAGTTATCAGTCTTGATTTTGGTCTTAACAAACTAATTTTGAGCAACTAATGTGTTTACTTTAAGTTTGTATAAGTTAGAACTCATTCGGAAGTCAAAATAACCATGAATTATTAAAGGAAAATCATTTCAGAAAGTCATTACAAGCATAGTCATGATCAGACTCAGGATAGGGACCAAATTAAATGATTTGGGAATTTGGTTTTAGTGTAAGCCTTTGAAAACACTTGTGTATTGGTTTTTGAATGAGCCTTAAAAACTTAAATTGTGAGCCGCAAAACTCTTGTATAATCTTAATCGTGTGAATAAGATTGTGGGGAATTGATAATCCTAACTTAAAGATAAGTTAGGTGGAGACGTATAATTATTGAGAATCCGAACTCCATAAATTATTGTGTTTATCATTTTTCCTTCTCAACATTCTTTTTAATTATTACTAGAATCCTTTTAATTTCTTATTTTTATTCAATAGCCCTATTCACCCCCTCTCTAGGGCACTTTCAATTGGTATTAGAGCTTGAGTTTTAGGAACTTTCACCCCTCTCTAGGGCACTTTTAATTGGTATTAGAGCTTGGATTCTAGGAACTTAATTACTAGACTATAAGATTATAAGGAGTGAGCTTTAAAATTTTTCTTCACTTAGACCATTTTCTGATGGTAGTGACTATCCTCATTAAAATTTCAAAATGGAGCTATACTTAGATAATGATCCTATCAAACTTTGGGATGTTATCCTAAAAGGTTGGGAATCACCCAAAACCACTATTGATGGTTTGGTAACTACTCTAGCAAGAATCCAATGGAGCAATGATCAAAACGAAAACCATAAAAATAAAAAGGAAATGATCATTCTACTCTCTTCCATGTCAAAAGAAGAAGGAGGCGAGCTTTAACATTGCACTTTTGGCCAAGGAAATGTGGGAGACCTTAGAAATCCATTATGAAGGCAATATACAAGTAAGAAGTAAGAATGTTCAACTTGATATGTATGAATATGAACTCTTCAAAATGAAGCCTTAAGAATTAATCACGGAGATGACAAACCATCTCAATGCCCTCATCACAACCCTCAAGAAACTTAGAAAACATTTCTCCAAGGAAGAGGTGAATAACAAGATTCTAAGAATCCTACCTAAGAAGGATTAGGAATCTCAGGTCACTTCTATTGAGGAAGCTCAAGACTTCTCTACCCTCTTAACTAATGTGCTTATTGGAAAGCTCCTTACACATGAGTTTATAATAAAGCAAAAAGCTAAAGAATAAAAAGAGAAGGAAGAGAAGAAAAAGAGCATAACATTGAAAGCTTCATAAGAAGAAAGTGAAGAAGATAATATTAAAGATTCAAGTGATGAAGATGGTGATATTGCCATGCTCACAAGAAACTTTAAGAAATTCTTAAGAAAGAAAAACTTCTTAAGAATAAAAGACTTCAATAAAAAGTACGAAGGAGAAGGCGAGAAGAAAACCAAAGGGGTTACTTGCTATGAATGCAAGAAACTGAGTCACATTCAAAGTGAGTGACCCAAACTCAAGTTTAAGAATAAGAGAGCAAAGAAGAAAAGAAAGGCTTTTAAAGCTACTTTGGATGACTCCTCTAAATCTGAAAATGAAGAGAAATTACAAGAAGTGGCCAATCTTTGCTTCATGGCCTTTGAAAATGAAAATAAGGTACCATATACTTCTAACTCTTATTGTGATGATTATTATGAATATGATGATGATCATAATCATGATCATGATCATGAGAGATTTATTATGAGCAAACTCTTGCTTAAATATAAAAGCTTACCATCTATGAAGAAACATTATATGCATGAGCTAACTAAATTAACCAAGGAATTCAAAAAATTTTAAAATGAATTTTCTAAACTTGTTAAATCACATGATATACTGGCTAGTGATTTAAAATCTTCAAATTCCTTGGAAGAGCAACTCAAGAAAGCAAATGAGAAAAATCATAAACTTTATAATGAGATATTAGAGTTAAAAATTCCATTTCCAAATTCAAAAGAGGAAAAGAGAGTTTAGATAATTTACTTGACTTAAAAACTCCATGGAAATACTTATAGAATAGGATATGTAAATGGAATGTCTTCTTCCTCATCATCATCACATATTAATTTTGTCAAAGCATTATATTATGCCACCCTTTCTACCTTTAAGCTAATTAAGACTCAAGCTTTCAAAGCTAATAAGTCTCATATGTCAAATATTATAGGAAAATCTCATAAGACTCAATCTTATATGACACAGAAAGGTAAGTTTCATGCTAGGAAAGCATAACCCAAACATGCTTACATGTACACTAGACATAACACTCCTAAGTATGCTACACAACATAATTCTTATAATCATGTAGTACAAACCTATCAAAATAGACATTATTATTATTAATGTATGTCTCACACTATAACTCAAAATGATTTTAAGAGACACACACCAACACATCACAAAAGACATATTTCATACACTAAAAAACCATATCATCCTAAAAGAAATAAATTTACTAAGGTTGAATGTTCATATTGTATGATAAAAGGACACACTAACAATGTGTGCTTCTATAAAAGACATAGAAGGCTACACATGAATTTGCTTCCTTTGGATTATCTTGAGACTAATCGACATAAACCAAAAAAGGTTTGGGTTTAAAAGAACTCTTAAATTATCTTGTGTAGGTATGATTTAAATCCACAAGAATAAAAAGCAAGTGGTATCTCGATAGTGGACGTTGAAGGCACATGACAGGAGATAAGGAGTAATTTAATAGGCTTGATGCTAAGGATGAAGGATATACCACATTCGGGGACAATGCTAAAGAAAAGAAATCGGTGATCGATAATTATCAATCCTTATCTATACATCATATGTTACTTGTTCATGGTCTTATGCATAATTTGCTTAGTATAAGTAAACTATGTGATATGGGAAATAAATTTCTATCCAAAAATTGCTTTATTAGTAGTTTTGATGAAGATAAAGTAAGTTTTAATGGTGAAAGAGTATATAATGTCTATGTAATTGACTTGAATAAGGTTGATAACAAAGACATTAAAAAGCTTAATATATATTTCCAATGACACATGGATATGACATAGAAGGTTAGGACATGCAAACTTTGAGCTTTTGAATGACCTTTGTAAACATGAACTTGTAATTGGCTTACTTAAACTTGAATTCACTAAGAATACCTTATAATGCTTGTCAAAAGGGAAAATAATCCAAGTCTTCATTCAAGCTCAAGAATGTAGAGTTAACTTCTAGATCACTTGAATTTATACATATGGATTTGTTTGGACTAACAAGAGTTGCTAATCTTGATGGAAGGCACTATGCATATGTATGTGTGTTTCCTTGCTCATAATAATGAAGCTTTTAAAGCTTTTGAAAATTTTTCAAAAAGGTTCAAAAAGAAAAAGATTTTTATATTTCAATAATTAAGAGTGATCATGGAATTGAATTTGAAAATGAATTTTTCAAAACCTTGTGCAATGAAAATGGTATTTCACATACATTTTCTTCTCCTAGAATGCCTTAACAAAATGGGGTTATTGAAAATAAATATTGAACTATTGTGGAAATGGCTAGAACAATGCTTTATGAGTATAATTTACCATTGTACTTTTGGGCAGAAGCCGTTAACACACATTATGTTACATTTCAAATAGAGTTTTCAAAAGACCAATTTTGAATAAAACTTTTTATGAGTTTTGGAATAATAGAAAACCTAAAATCTCGTATCTTAGAGTATTTTGATGCAAGTGCTTGATATTAAATACCATGGATAATCTTTGAAAATTTTATTATAAAGCTGATGACAAAATTTTCCTAGGCTATTCTACTTCTAGTAAAGCATATAGACTCTTTAATAAATGAACTCTAGAAGCTAAAGAGTAAATGCATATTGTATCTGATGAATCAAACTCGTTTAATCATAGAACGAATTTTGTAGTATTAATGATTTTATAGATGAGCATGTAAATATGAACACTAAAAAAGAAAATGCTAACAAACCTTTATAACTTGTGGATCCTAAAAAAGAAGAAAGTGAGGAAGTACTTCAACATATATCACAGGACGATCTTCTAAAGGATTGGCAATTCAAGAAAGCACATCCTTAAGACCTTATCATTGGTGATACTATAAAAGGGGTAACTATAAGATCTTAACTTAAAACGATTGTTAATTTAGACTTTATTTCTCAAATTGAACCCAAAAATATTGATGATGCATTGAGTGATGAGTTTTAGGTCCTTGCTATGCAAGAAGTGTTAAATCAATTTGAGAGAAATAAGGTATAGACCTTGGTTCTTAGACCTAAACATCATCCTATCATAGGCATCAAATGGGTATTTAGAAATAAGATGAATAAATAATGTGTCATAAATAAGAACAAAGCAGGACTAGTAGCTAAAGGTTATAATAAAAAATAAGGCACTGCTTATGATGAAACCTTTACCCTCGTTAGAAACTATTAGAATGCTACTTACAAGGTTAGAAACTATTAGAATGCTACTTGCATTTGTGTCATTTATAGATTTTAAACTTTATCAAATGGATGTTAAAAGTGTATTTTTAAATAGTCTTATTAAAGAGGAGGTATATATTGAGCAACCTCTAGGTTTTGTAACTTTTAATGCTCCAAATCGTGTATTTAAATTGACAAAAACATTGTATGGATTGAAATAAGCTCCTAGAGCTTAGTATGAAAGGTTGAGCAATTTCATATTAGAGAAAGGATTCTTTAAAATGAAAGTTGATACAACACTTTTCATAAAGAAATACAAACATCATTTTCTTTTATTGTTCAAATTTACGTTAATGACATTATTTTCGGTGCTACTAATCATTGCTTGTGTAAGAAATTTTCTAAGCTAATACAATACAAATCAAGCAATGCAAAGATGGGATTTTCATTAATTAAACCAAATATGCAAAAGACATTCTTAAAAATTTTGGGATGGATGGAGTTAAAATAAGCAAAACTCTAATGAGCATAATAACCAAACTCAACGAAGATGAGAATGGAAAATTAGTTGATGAAAAGCAATATATAGTGATGTGCCATATTTATATATAATTTTTATAGTAATTTTTTATAATTATTATTATTTTCAGTCTAATTATATTTAATCATGATGCATTTTTATTTTAATATAGTAGTGTTTCTTTTTTGTTACATGGTTGGGTTTACTGCCTGGGTTTTATCATGCTAATGCAGGTTTATAAGGATTTGGAGTCCAAAAGCCCACGATTGTCTAGGCTTGCATGGTCTCCTAGTCCAATAAGTTGAAGGCATAGTCATCAAACTCTCAGCACATATGGAAATGAAGAAACACGGCTCGTGCAAGAGACCCATGTGCGGACTCATAAGGAAGCATGGGTTTGAACACAAGGCGTGCTTTGGTTGTTCTGCGAACATGGATGGAGCAACACGACTTGTGTCATCTCTATTATCAACACGGCCAAAGCACGGGTTGTGTCCAAAAGGCGTGCTAAGTCAGAATTAACTTCCTATTTTATTGGAGTATTTAATTTGGAAAGTTTCATCTCTCTAAAGTAATAGAATTGGAAGGATTTCTAGAGAAGCACAAGACACATATAAAAGGAAAAAGAACCTTAATTTTAAGGGGGGGGGGACACAGAAAAAGAGGTAGGGAAGAGGATTGAAGAACAGAGACTATTTTTCCAGACTTTTTTTTATATTCATTTATTCCTATCTTTAATAATTTACATTATGTGTAACTAAAATCTTTTAGAGTTTGGATTCATGTAGCCAGAATTACTGTTTGTCTGGTTATTATTTTATTGCAATTAATTATCATCGGTCAATTTCTCAGGTTTTGCTTCATTAATCTTATGTTTAAATTAGGCCTGATTAAATGCATGCCTGTGGATAAATTTATGACAATGAAAAATGATTTTTTAGCTCATAAAACCTGTGCTTCTTAGGACCTTTGATCACGAAAGTAGACAAGACCTTAGGGGATTAATAGACTATTAAGGAACTTAATAAACTTGAGTAATTCATTAGACCATGAGTGTAATATCCCGTGTTTTTAAAATATTTTTACACTGTATCGAGATATACAGTGTTAATAATTTCCATATGTATATTATATGATATTTTCATGAGTTGATATGTATTTAAAACCTATTTTAAATACTGTGTATTATTTACAGTGTTTTACGTAAAATTTTCCCGGGACTTGCATTTTCGGGGAAATTTTCACGTAAATAATGTATTATTAATTATTTTAAATGTATTTTCGGACTTGCATGAACTCATACGTATTTTTAAAATACTAAATAACGCCTATGTGTGTGTATATTTATTTAATTAGGGTTTAGTATTACCCTAATATTATATTAATTATTTATTAGTTTTATTGTTATTTAATTATTTTTATTTAGTATAAATTATTAAAATATTAAAATATTATGTGTGTGGTGTATATTTAATGTGTGTAATTTAATATTATTTTAATATATAGTATAAAGTATATATATATACATATATACATTAAAAATCAAAATTTTTGCCAAATTACCATTTTGCCCCCTCCCTCTCCTTCTTCTCCCCCGATCGCCTACCCTCACTGCGCCTCCCATTCCAGCACGCCGGACTGCCCCTCGCCGCCACCAGCTGCCGCCAACCTCCTTCCTCTTCCTTCCTCTTCCTCTTCGACGTGACCAGGCCGCCGGAAGCCCGCTGGAACGCCCGAAATCCGCCATGGCAGCAAGTTGAGCTTCTTGCCGTCGACGACGATTCCGGCCACCATTTCGTGCACCGCCTGTCTTCATCGACTCCTTGAGCTCTGGTGATTTCAATTCTAAGCTCCTTTCGGCCTGAAATCAAGTGGATTTTGAGGTTTGAGCTAAAACTCAATTCGGTCACATTAGGGTTTTTGATTTTTTTGAGCTTCGAATTGATTGATTCATGAAAAATCCCTTCAAAAATGTTGTTCCTAGTAGCTTAATCTACATGTATGAATGTTTTTGGAATTTTTGGAGATTCTTTGGATTTTTGGGTATTTTTGAATATTTTAATATTATTTTCTAATTTTCGGAAATTAATTATTTAAATTATGAAATTGGGGTTTATGGTTAAATTAGGTGTTGAAATGAATTATAGGAATTTATTTGGAATTTTTATGAATTTCTAAGTATTTATTTTGAATTATTGAAATTTATGGAATTTTGGGAAAATTAGGTTAGTTATGTTTTTAATTGAATTTAATTGTTTAATTGAGTTTAATTATTAATATTATTGATAAATATGTTGAGAAAATTAATTTTGGATAATTGTATGATTTTTGGTGAATTTTTGAAGTAATTTAAGTATATTTATATATATAGGGGTATTTTGGTAATTTTACCCTAAATTGGCTAAAAATGTAATTTAATTGGTTTTAATAGTTATTTAAGGTATAAAAATGATTTCTATAAATTATTTGGTATTTTTAACTAATTAAAACTATTTTTCGTGAATTATTTTCAATTATATATATAATATACGATTTTTCTAATAAAATGAGTTTTTATCGGTTTTTATAGTGTTTTAAGGTTAATTATGTAATTTTTACTAATAAAATGAATTTCTATGCTATAAGGATATTCTTGGTATTTTCTGGAATTTTTCTGTGTTTGTGAACCCTGGTCGGTAGATTGTAGTCTGGAGTCCGATCGAGGGGTTATGGATTTGTGTTGAGCCTATTTTTTTTTTGAAGTGTGTTTCTTTGCAGGGTCGGCTCTACTCTTTTGAGTAGAGAGATGTCCGTTTTACAGGGGAGGTTCTGCCGGATTTTCGATAGAATTCTCGTAAAACGTGATATCCAGTCGAACCCTAATTTTTGATTCTGTGTTAAATACTCTAGATCGAATTCTAGGATTTCTATTAGGTTTATTCTGATGTCGATTATTTATTGCTTGTTTAGTTGCACCGAGACCGAGGGCTAGTGGACCAGGCCCGTCGGATCCGTCTCGTGGAGCGCACTAGGTGAGTTACTATACTATATATATATGCTTAGGATGCATGATTTAGAAATATATGTTTTATTTTGATTAAAATGCATAAATAATGTGATTTGTATTTAAGTATATTTTTGGTTTATTTTTAGTTTATTTTTGGTATATAATAAATTATATACATGTTTTGTTAATAAAATATATTTAAAATATTTTTAAATATATTTTTAGTTTAATTTATGATTTGACTGGATTTATTTGACGTATATATACTCGAAATATACCTGGTTTACTTTTGGTATATTTATGGTATATATATGGGTTATATTGTTATTTCATTTACATTCATGCATCATTTATTTTTGTGAATGAATGTTTTACATTATTAATGATGAAGGATATCGATAGAACGTGCTACCTAGTGGGCAGCACTAGGACCGAGTACGTACCGGTATGCCTATAGTATTTAGGCTATATTACTAACTATTTGTGGATATTGATTTGATATGATTATTGATATATGTGAGATGTGGTTTGGGTGTGATTGCTGGAGCTCGGTTGACCAAGTGTCTTGGGGCCAATCACACTAGTAGTCAGACTGCTGGAGCTCGATTGACTTAGTGTCTCGGGGCCAGTCTACTGTCTAAATGGTTTAAGTGGATATCTTTGGATTAAGTGAGCCTGTATGGCTAGAGTGTTGTCTAACATTGTTTTCGAGGTTGCGATATTCTAGGGTTCTATATAATCCTTCATAAACGATGATTTTCAATAAAACATATAAAAATGATTTTTCTGCATCTGTGTGAATTTGCCTGTGTATATATTAGATATATATACTGTTGACTGTATGCATTATCATTTAGTGTGTATGTATATGTATTATAGTAATTCACTCAGTGAGGTCTGACTCCCCTCCGTTGACTATTTTTCAGGAGAGTCAACATCTTCAGACCTCAGTAGCAGGTCGATACGCCGAATTTCTTCCGCCCCGGCTTCTTTGTGTAAATTATTTACTTAAGTCTTATTTATTTTATCTAGGCACTGCAGTAGTTGTGAATTAAAGTATTGGATTTCATGTATTTTATTTAAAGAGATGTATTATATTGAAACTGGATTGTATTAAAGACATTTTATATATGGGATGAGATTTGATTTAAATCCAGTGATGTAAATGATATTGTGATATTTAAGATTTTTATTTCCACTGTATATATATATTATATGGTTATTGTTATTATTGCATGATTTATTTTATTTTTTAGACTTGCTACGAGTTCCGGATTCGAAAGAATTCCCGTTCCCTAGCGCAGGTCATGGCCCCTGTTTTGGGTCGTGACAATGAGACTAGGCTATATTTGCTTTAGGTATGCCTGAGTGACTTTAAAAAAAGCCTTAGGAATTTATGAACAGCCTACCCTTGACTAAGATTTATTAACTGAATTAATAAAATCCTATAATTCAAGTAAGTGCCTGGTTAATGAATCCAAGCTTTAGTTTTTAAATCCTGAATTTCTTTAGATATAATCTGTTTACATTAGCGTTCTATTTATTTATTAATTTAATTTTCCAGTTTAAAAATCATTCATTCTATTAGCTTGTAAGAGGCAAGATCACACTTAGTGCTAGGATTTTTCATCTCCCTATGAGAACGATACTCACTCATTATATATTACTTATAATGAGCCATACACTTACGAAAAATGCTTAACAAGTTTTTACGCCATTGCTGGGGAGATCAACGAATACCTACATTAGGATAGACTTTTATTTCTGTAAGACTAATAGTTTTATTCTTATTTTATTAATTGTGTTTAACTTTTTCTTTTTAGGAACCTGATTTTTGTTTATGCAAACAAGGTTCCAAAATCCTGAATTAAAAGTGCTTAATCTAGAGATTGAAAAAACTTGTAAAAAGAATAGGAGGAGACAAAGACTTAGAGCAATGGTAGGTCAGGGAGCTCCAGCTAGAGCTCTGGAAGAATATGGTGTACTTAGTCTGAAGGGAAGTCAAAATTTCATATGGAAACCTAGCATTAAAGCCAACACCTTCGAAATCAAACCAGCATACATCCAGATGGTTTGCACAATACCAATTCATAGGACTACCTTTAAAGGACCCTAATGCCTACTTGGCTACATTCTTAGATATCTGTGACACCTTCAGGATGGATGGAGTTAGTCCAGATGTAATTAGACTTAGATTGTTTCCATTTTCCTTAAAGGATAAAGCCAAGCTATGGTTAAGTTCATTAACCCCAAATTCAATTACTTTATGGGTCCTTCTATCTAAAGCTTTCTTGACAAAGTATTATCCACTTGGAAAGATTGCTAAGTATCATCAAGATTTGACTGGATTTAAGCAGCAGCATGGTGAATCACTGTATGAAGCCTGGGAGAGATTTAAAGATTTACAAAGAAATTGTCCTTACCATGGAATCCTAGACTAGTTGTTGATGTAGACCTTTTACTAGGGACTGTCAAAATCTCTATAGATTACAATAGATGCCACTACTCAAGGCTTTTTTATGAATAAAACACTAGTAGATGCATACACACTTTTGGTGAAGATGGCATCCAATAACTTCTAATGGCATGGAGAGAAAAATCAACCATGGAAAGTTGCTGGACTTTATGAAGTCAATGGTTTAAGCATGGTGAATACCAAATTGGACTCACTTATAAAAAAATTGGAAAAGCTAAATTTTACAGGGCATCCATCTCAAGTACTCTGTTATGAAGTATGCGGAGTAGGGTATGCTATAGTAGACTGTCAGTAAGGTGATCCTTACTCTCAGGGCTGCTCAATTGAGCAACTCAATGCTTTAAAAAATTATAATAGCAGACCCTAAGGGAACCCCTACTCCAACACTTACAACCCATAATGGAGAAATCACTTGAATTTTAATAGTTAAATCAAGGTGGACACCAAGCTCCAAATTTACAATAGGGATACAAGCCTCCACCCCTACCAGGTTTTCAATAGAAGAATATGGCTTCTCAATTCGAACCTAAATCCAATATGGAATTAATGATGGAAAATTTCATCCAAACACAAAATAAGGTAATGCAGACGGTTCAGGATATCCTCAAACATCATGAGGAAATTTCAAGTGGTATGATGCTAGGATGGAACAGTTGACAATACATGTTAAATTACTAGAGAATCAAGTCGCTTATCAAGCAAGCTCCTCTAATTTTTGCCAAACAAGTCACTTTCCAAGTTAACCTTAAAACCCGAGAGAGTAAGCACAAGTAGTAACTCTACGAAGTGGGAAGAATGTACCAAAGGCTGAATCTAAAAATAAAGAATAGGAAGTTAAGCCAGAGACCACTTAGCAACCATAGGCATAAGCACAGGAGCTAAAAACAGTCAAGACTCCTTGCTTACCATTCCCTCAGAGGATACACAACTCTTCTTTGGATAAACAATTCTAGAAAGTCTTAAAGGTGTTTAAACAACTAGACATCACCATTCCTTTCTTAGAAGCAGTTACTCAAATGCTCAAGTACACTAAATTTTTGAAAGACATCATGTCCAATAAAAGGAATTAGGATAATTATGATACTATTCTAATAAATGAGGAGTGCAATACAGTGATTAGAAATAAGCTTCCTCAAAAGCTTAAGGATCTAGGGAGTATCACTATACCTTGTGTTGTTGGTAAATTTTCTATTAATAGAGCTCTTTGTGATCTAGGAGCTCGTGTCACTATAATGCTCTCTCTATAGGAAATTGAACATAGGTGAACCCAAATTAACAAATATTTCCTTGCAGCTAGCTGACAAGTCTATTGTCTACCCTGAAGGGATCTAGGAAGACATACCAATCAAGGTTGGAGAATTTTATGTGCCTTATGACATTATGGTATTAGAGATGGAAGAAGATTCTTAAATTCCTATATTTTTGGGAAGACCATTCTTAGCCACTCTTGTGCTATAATTGATGTAAAGCAGGGTAAAATCAAACTTAAAATTGGAGAAGAAATAGTTGACTTCAAAGTAAATGTTATCCAAAGCTGTGTAGAGAAAATACTCGGGAAGAAATACCTTGAAGATCCATTAGAAGTAAGCCTCACCCAAGATATAGATTATGATGAAGAAGATTATGAGGTAGTAGCTTTTATAAACCTTGAATGCCTCTCTTACACTGCTTAAAGGTAAGTCAGTAAGGTATGACCCTTACTCCCTCGTGATTTTTATTTTGTCTGTGCTTTAAAAGAGGAAGACGCACCAAAAGTTGAACTTAAACAACTTCCTCCTGATTTAAGGTATGCATTTCTAAGACCTAATTCTACTTATCCGATTATTATTAATGCATAGTTAAATGGTAAACAAGTGGATAAGTTTATTAGAAGAGTCAAAGACCATAGGAAGTTCATAGGGTATACCATCGATGACCTTAAAGGGATTAGCCTTTCTTTTTGCATGCATAGGATCCATTTAGAGGAAGGTTGTTCACCCTCCATTGAGCATCAAAGAAGACTTAATCCTAACATGAAGGAAGTGGTTAAAAAGGAAATAATGAAATTGTTAGATGCCGATATAATTTACCTAATCTCTGATAGTAATTGGGTTAGCCATGTCCATGTGGTCCCAAAGAAAGGTGGTATGACTGTGATTAAAAATTAACATAATGAATGGATCCTTACTAGGACAGTTACAGGATGAAGGATGTGAATAGATTATAGGAAATTGAACAAGGCTACTAGGAAAGACCACTTTCCTTTTCCTTTCATTGACCAACTTTTAAAGAGACTTGCACAACACTTATTTTTCTATTATCTAGATGGATACTCTGGAATTTTCCTGATTCCTATACACCCTGAGGATAAAGAAAAGGCCACATTCATATGTCCTTATGGCATTTTTACTTACAGACGCATGCCCTTTGGGCTATGCAAATGCCCCTGCAACCTTTCAGAGGTGCATGATGGCAATCTTTTCTGAATTTATTAAAAATATTATGGAAGTGTTCATGGATGACTTCTCTATATATGGTTCTTCATTTGATGATTGCCTTAACAATCTATCTAGAGTTTTGTAGAAATGTGAAGAGGTAAATTTGGTTCTAAACTAGGAGAAATGCCACTTTATGGTCACAAAAGGAGTTGTTCTGGGACACTTAGTATCTGACAAGGGCATAGAGGTGGATAGAGCAAAAGTTGAAGTTATTGAAAAGGTTCCACCTCTAACTAGTGTTAAAGGAATCCATAGTTTCCTAGGACATACAAGGTTTTATAAAAGATTCATCAAGGATTTCTCAAAGATTGCAAAACCCCTTACTAATCTACTTGCTAAATATGGTGTGTTTATTTTTAATAAAGATAGTTTGGATGCATTTTACAGGCTAAAGGAGGGTCTAATATTTACTCCATTTCTTAAACCACCTAACTAAAACCTCCCCTTTGAAGTAATGTGTGATGCCAACAACTATGATGTTGGTGCTGTTTTAGGGCAGAGGAGAGATAGACATGCATATGCCATTTACTATGCCAACCACACCTTGGATGAAGCTCAATTGAATTATGCCACCACTGAGAAAGAGCTTATTGCTATTATTTTTGCCATTGAAAAATTTTGCTCTTATTTAATAGGTAGCAAAGTGATTATGTTCAATGATCATGCAGCTTTGAAGTACCTCCTCTTTAAGAAAGATGCGGAACCTCATTTGATAAGGTGGATATTGCTCCTACAAGAATTTGACTTGGAGATTAAGGATAAGAGTGGAGCAAAGAATATTGTAGCTGACCACCTGTCTAAGTTGGAATTGCCAGGGAAAGGTTCTGAATTACCAATTGATGGCTATTTCAAAGGAGAACAGTTGATGCAAATGTAAGTTTCAGTACCCTGGTATGCAGATTTTGTCAATTTCTTGGTATGTGGAGTGTTACCACCTAATCTTACCTACCAACAAAAGAAAAAGTTTTTCTCTAATGTTAACTATTATTATTGGGAGGAACCTCTTCTATAAAAGAGATGTGGAGATGGACTAATTAGGAGATGCCTTCCAAAGGATGAGATTCAGGCCGTCTTAACCCATTGTCATTTCCTCGAATGTAGAGAACATTTTAGCTCCACTAAGACCGCAACCAAGGTTCTTCAAAGTGGTTTTTATTAGCCAAATATTTTCCAAGATGCCAGAAGATTTATGGTGAATTGTGACAGATGCCAAAGAACAGTGAACATAGGAAGAAGGAATGAAATGCCTTTGATTGGAATACTAGAAATTAAAATTTTTAATGTTTGGGGACTGGATTTTATAGGGCCCTTTCCAAGCTCACTAGGGAATAAATATATATTAGTTGGGGTGGACTAAGTGGTTAGAAGCTTTAGCATCCCCAACTAGTGATGCTAAGACAGTAACCAAATTTCTCAAAAAGAATATATTTTCTAGATTTGGGACACCAAGGGCAATCATCAATGATGGGGGTACACACTTTTGTAACCACCAATATGAGAGCTTATTAAAGAAATATGGTGTGACTCACAAAGCCACTACTCCCTACCACCCTCAAACTAGTGGACAGGTTGAGATTTCTAATAGACCCATCAAGTCCATTCTGGAGAAGACAATATTAGCATCAAGAAAAGACTGGTCTTTTAAGTTAGATGATGCTCTATAGGCCTACAGAACTGCATTTGAGAGCCACATTGGTGCTTCTCTATTTAGACTCCTCTATGGAAAATCTTGTCATCTACTAGTGGAATTGGAACACAGAGCTTTTTAGGCTACCAAATTTTTAAACTTTCATTTGTAAAAGTCTGGTGATTAGAGACTTCTCAAACTGAATGAACTTGAGGAATTCAAAATGAATTCCTATGAGAATGCCAAGATTTATAAGGAAAGAATAAAAAGATGGCATGATAAACATATTTTGAAAAGAGAGTTCAAAGTAGGAGACCAGGTTCTATTGTTTAACTCTAGACTGAAACTGTTTCCAAGAAAGTTAAAATCAAAGTGGTCAGGACCTTTTACTATTAAACAGGTTTATCCACATGGAGCAGTAGAGATATAGAGTCATAACTCTGGTTCATTTAAAGTCAATGGCTAGAGGTTGAAGCTTATCATTAGTCTGAGGAAATTTTAGCAAAAGCATCTTCTACACTTTTGTCATCTACCTAACCTCTATTGCATTAAGTCGAGCTAATTACTTTAAACAAGCGCTTAATGGGAGGCAACCCATTCTTTTTATTTTTATTTATTTTATTATTTTCTCATTTTTCCTTCTTTTAATTTAATTTAATTTAATCTCATTGTATTTTTTATTTTTATTTTTGTCTTAATTTTCTTTGTCATGTTCCTACAGGTCATGTAAGCACGAGTCCTTAGCATAGTCCGTATCAAGACCCGTGTCACCTTCAAATTCCCCTACACCCGCAAAATTCCACTTTTAAATTCCTCACCATGGAGACATAACAGTAAAACACGACCTATGAATGCAATATGTGTTCGTAACTTTCTTTAAACACAGGTCGTGCAGAAGGCATACAACCTGTGTTACCAGAATTTCTAGAACATGTCCCATGCTATATCAACACCACCCATGCTCTCTTCAATCTTTAAAGCATGGTGCCCTTATAGATGAACATGCTCTGTGCTACTGTCACGACCCAAAACAGGGGCCATGACCGGCGCTAGGGAACGGGAATTCTTTCGAATCCGGAACCCGTAGCAAGCCTAAAAATAAAATAAAACATGCAATAATAATAATAACAATATCAAATGCAGCGGAAATAAAAATCATAAATATCACAATAGTATTTTCACCAACTGGATTTAAGTTAAATCTCATCTCATATATATATAAATCTTTTAATACAAATCCAGTTCACATAATACAATATCTCACATAAATAAAATACATAAAATCCCACAATTGAATTTACAACTACTGCAGTGTCTAGATTATAAAAAAGATAAGACACAAAGAAGTCGGGGCGGAAGAAATCCGACGTATAGGCCTGCTATTGAGGTCTGAAGATGTTGACTCTCCTGAAAAATTATCAACGGAGGGGAGTCAGACCTCACTGAGTGAATTACTATAATATATATACATGCATACTACATGACAATGCATACAATCAACAGTATATATCTAATATGTATATATACAGGCAAATACATACAGATGCAATAAAATCATTTTATATATATTTTACTGAAAATCATCATTTATGAAGGATCATATAGAACCTTAGAATATCGTAACCTCGAAAACAGTGTTAGACAACACTCTAGCCATACAGGCTCACTTAATCCAAATATGTCCACTTAATCCATTTAGACAGTAGACTGGCCACGAGACACTAAGTCAACTGAGCTCCAGCAGTCTGACTGCCAGTGTGATTGGCCCCGAGACTCTTGGTCAACCGAGCTCCAGCAATCACACCTCCAAACCATATCTCACACATCAAATAATCATAACCAATCAATATCCACAAATGGTTAGTAATATAGCCTAAATGCTATAAGCGCACCGGTACGTACTCGGTCCTAGTGCTGCCCACTAAGTAGCACGTTCTATCGATATCCTTCATTAATAATTATAAAACATCCATTCACAAATAAATGACATATGAATTTAAATAAAATAACAATATAAACCATATATATACCGAAAATATACCAAAAGTAAACCAGGTATATTTCGAGTATATATACGTCAAATGAATCCAATCAAATTGTAAAATAAGCTAGAAATATATTTAGAAACATTTTAAATATATTTTATTTACAAAACATGCCTATAATTTAATATATACCAAAAATAAACTAAAAATAAACCAAAATATACTTAAATAAAAATCACATTATTTATGCATTTTAATCAAAATAAAACATATATTTCTAAATCATGCATCCTAAAGCATATATATATAGTATAGTAACTCACAAATTAGTGCGCTCCACGAGATGGATCCGACGGGCCTGGTCCACTAGCCCTTGGTCTCGGCGCAACTAAACAAACAATAATGACAGAAATCAGAATAAGCCTAACAGAAATCCTAGAATTCGATCTAGAATATTAAACACAGAATTGAGATTAAGGTTCGACCGGATATCACGTTTTACGAGAATTTTATCAAAAATTCAGCAAAACCTCCTCTATAAAACAAACATCTCTCTACTCAAAGAGTAGAGCTGACCCTGCAAAGAAACATACTTCAAAAAATAAACACCACATCTCATTCACAACCCCTCGGTCGGACTCCAAACTATAGTCTATCGACCGGGGTCCACAATCACAGAACAATTCAGGAAATACCAAAAATACCCTTAAATCACAGAAATACATTTTATACGTAGAAATTACATAATTAACCTTAAAACACTGTAAAAACCGATAAAAACTCATTTTATTAGAAAAACCGTATTATATATATATAATTGAAAATAATTCATGAAAAATAGTTTTAATTAGTTAAAAATATCAAATAATTTGTAGAAATCATTTTTTATACCTTAAATAACTATTAAAACCAATTAAATTACATTTTTAGCAAATTTTGTGTAAAATTACCAAAATGCCCTTATATATATAAATATACTAAAATTACTTCAAAAATTCACCAAAAATTATACAATTATCCAAAATTAATTTTCTCAACATATTTCTCAATAATATCAATAATTAAACTCAATTAACTGATTAATTTCAATTAAAAACATAATTAACCCTAATTTCCCAAAATTACATAAACTTCAATAATTCAAAATAAATACATAGAAATTCATAAAAATTCCAAATAAATTCCTATAATTCATTTCAACACCTAATTTACCCATAAAACACAATTTCATAATTTATTTAATTAATTTCCGAAAATTAGAAAATAATATTAAAATATTGAAAAGTACCCAAAAATCAAAATAATTCCCAAAAATTCCAAAAAAATTCATAAATGTATATTAAGCTACTAGGATCAACATTTGTGAAGGGAGTTTTCATGAATCAATCAATTCGAAGCTCAAAAAAAATCAAAAACCCTAATATGGCCGAAATTGAAAATTCGAAACCTAAGCAAATCAAGACCAATTCAGCTCAAACCAAAGCTAGAATCACACTCACCGGAGCTCAAGGATAAGAAAGAGGCCGACGGTGTCTAAAACGGTGGCAAAAAACGTCGTGATCGATGGTGAAGTGGAATTCGGCTTCTCCGGCCAAAACTGATCTCCAGACGTCGGAAACGACTGCTACAGGCGGCGAGGAAGGCTAGGGAAGGTGGTGGCACGCCGGATGGCACACCAATGGCAAGGAATCAGGACGGCAAAGACCGGACGGTGAGGGAAACGGAATCGGGGAAGAAGGAAGAAATCGGGGGCAATTCGGAAATTTTCCAAAAGTTTTGTTTTTTTGACATATTATATGTATATATATATACTTTATACTATATAATAAAATAATATTAAATTACACACATTAAATATACACCACACACTTAATATTTAATATTTTAAAATTTAATAATAAATAAAAATAATTAAATAACAATAAAACTAATAAATAAATAATAAAATATTAGGATAATAAATTAAACCCTAATTAAATAAATATATACACACATAGACTTTATTTAGTAATTTAAAAATACGTATGAGTTCATGCAAGTCCGTAAATCTATTTAAAATAATTAATAGTAAATTATTCACGTGAAAATTTCCCTGAAAATAAAAGTCTCGGGAAAATTTTACGTAAAGCACTGTAAATAATACACAATAATTAAAAATAGGTTTTAAATACATATCAACTCGTAAAAATATCGTAATATATATAAAAAAATTATTAACACTGCATATCCCGGTATAATATTAAAAATATTTAAAAACACGGGATATTACAGCTACAGTCTCATATGCGTCAATGTCCTTACACACAATTCGTGCTCATAGCCATCACTTTGCACGATCTTTTAACACGGGTAATCCAACACGCCCCCGTCTGTTCCTCTCCATGTTCTGCAGTCCCATTTCTAACCTTTCCTATTCTCCACCCCTCCACCTTCCCACGATCTTCTATCTCCCTTAAACCCATTCATCCTTCTCATTAATTTTTTCCCCAGTCTCTGTCGTATTTAAACCCATTCTTGCCTCTAACCACATCACCCACCCTTCAATCATCCATAGACATTATCTTTCTAGAATCTTATTTTCATTACACAATGGTTCGTAGAAGAGGCTGTGATAGCACCAAACGATGATGCACTAAAAAATCAGCCTCTCCCCTTAGACATGTAATGCTAACCTCTGGTCCAGGTTCTTCATTAGCCCCTACTCCTTACCCTCTGACACTATTTGGGTCCATCAATCATTGAGAAAGGTACCAAGCTCTATCAACTCTCCCTATTCATCCTAACTATGCACTAGTGTTATATGAGTTAGACTCTGTTGGTTTTGGTGACTCTGTCATGCAAATGCTCTGTACCTCTAAGTGGGATCTCTTTGTTCATATTAGTGAGCCTTCTTAAAAAGAACTGCTTCTAGAATTCTTGACTACATTCTCCTTTGAAAGAAAGTTAGTCACCTTTGACAAGCCAAACACAATCTAATTTAGGTTGATAAATCAGTGCTTCCCTGTCTCTCACTGAGCTCAACAATCACTGCGGTTTCTACACTCCGGACTTCACCTTTAGTCCTTCTTATCAGGATTACCAATTTGATTTGGACAATGAAATATCATGCATTGTTTGAAATGATTTTTACTTTCTTGATGCTATACCATATGACCCTCTGATGACCAATGGCTCTACTATCCGTGATCCTGTCCTCAAATACTTGCACAAGCTCATTACTGCCACCATCTCAAGACATTGTGAGTGCACAGGCGTTGTCACTCAGAGTGATCTTTTCTATCTCCACTGTTTTTAGATGTGAAGGATTCCTTACCTTGGTTATAACTTTGCACTTTATATGGATTCAATGGCTCAGAAGAAGAAACAAGCCCTATGTGGTGGTCCTTGTGTGAGGAGACTAGTCAAAGGTCTCAGTGTTTACTCCATCTCTCAGGCCTTACACCAACAACTTCTATGCTGCCCTTTGTCATCTGAATTATAAGAAGCATGGGGCTTGACACGAAGCACAATGGCTAATACATCATCGTATGCCAACCTCTTCCTATTGCTGCTGCACCTATTGCTCTTCCTCCTGATGTTCCAGATCCTGCTTCAACATCTCAATTGCCACCTACTGCTCCTACTGTCCTATCAGTTCCTCCATTAGCACAATTTCTGTCCTTCCCATCATTTGCTGACTAGGACGATCTCTACCTCACTATCTATGAGATGCAGCATGTCCAACGCTTTCACGATGCTTAGCTATCTTGGGTTTGCAATAGTCTTCAACTGCTCTATCAGGCTCAGAATATTCCTTTGCCTCCTTATCTAGAACTTTATATCTTTTATACCGATGAGGACACTAGCACCACTGACACTAAGCCTTTACCGGATGATCAAGATGAGGATGTGGACGTGACCTCTATGGATCTTGTAGATGATGACTCTTGATTTTATTTCTTTTTTATATATTACTTGTTTTTATTTTTCTATTTATCTTTTGCCTTTATTTATGTTTCTATTTTTTGCTATTTTCCCTCCTTGTATTTTTCTTTTAATTCTCTTTATGTTTTTCTCTCCTAAGTTATCCATGTACTTCCAATCCCCATGTTATATATTTCAGTTGCTTTCATGTGTCACAATCATTTTATCTTGCTAAGGGGAGTTCTTTATTCCCTATTCCTTTTTCTTATTTATTTGTTTCTCCATTATTTTCATCTTTATCCATGAGGACACTGCCCAGATGTCACGACCCAAAATAGGGGCCATGACCGACGCTAGGGAACGGGAATTCTTTCGAATCTGGAACCCGTAGCAAGCCTAAAAATAAAATAAAACATACAATAGTAATAATAATAATGCAATTAAATAATATACTGTGCAGCGGAATAAAATCATAAATATCAAAATAATATTTCCATCAAACAAAATTAAATCAAATTCTCATCTCATATATATAAATAAATCTTTTAATACAAGTCCAGTTCAAATTCTTAAAATACATAACTCATACAAATATAATACAATATCTTTTAACAATTTTACGACTACTGCAGTGTCTAGATCATAAAATAAAACTCAAGTGAGCAATTTACATAGTAAAGACGGGGCAGAAGAAATCCGACGTACAGGCCTGCTACTGAGGTCTGAAGACGATGACTCTCCTGAAAAATAGTCAACAGAGGGGAGTCAAACCTCACTGAGTGAATTACTATAATATATATACATGCATACTAAATGACAATGCATACAATCAACAGTACATATATCTAATATGTATATATACAAGCAAATACACACAGATGCAATAACATCATTTTATATATTTTATTGAAAATCATCGTTTATGAAGGATCAAATAGAACCCTAGAATATCGCAACCTCAAAACAGTGTTAGATAACATTCTAGCCATACAGGCTCACTTATTCCAATATATTCACTTGTTCCATTTGGACAGTAGACTGGTCCTGAGACACTAAGTCAATCGAGCTCCAGCAGTTTGACTGTCAATGTGATTGGACCCGAGACACTTGGTCAACCGAGCTCCAACAATCACACTCAATAATCACATCACACATCAAATAATCATATCCAATCAATATCCACAAATGGTTAGTAATATAGCCTAAATGCTATAAGCGTACCGGTACGTACTCGGTCCTAGTGCTGCCCACTAGGTAGCACGTTCTATTGATATCCTTCATTAAAACATAAAACATACATTCATAAAATAAATGATGCATGAATTTGAAATAAACAGCAACATAAACCATATATATACTAGAAATATACCAAAAGTAAACCAGGTATATTTCGAGTATATATACTTCAAATAAATCCAATATATTTGCAAAATAACTAGAAATATATTTAAAAACATTTTAAGTATAAATGTTAAATAAAGCATGCAAATAGTTTATAATATACTAGAAATAAACCAAAGATAAACCAAAAATAAACTAAAAATAAACTTAAATACTAATTGAGTTATTTATGCATAATTAATCAAAATAACATACATTTCTAAATCATGCACCCTAAGCATATATATATAAAATAGTAACTCACACTTAATGCGCTCCTCGAGATGGGTCTGACGGGCCTGGTCCACTAGGCCTTGGTCTCGGCGCAACTAAACAAATAATAAATAACAGACATCAGAATAAACCTAATAGAAAATCCTAGAAACTCGATCTAGAATATTGGACACAGAATCATAATTAGGATTTGACCGGACATCACGTTTTACGAGAATTCTACCAAAAATTTGGCAGAACTTCCCCTGTAAAATGGACATCTCTCTACTCAAAGAGTAGAGTCGGCCCTGCAAAGAAACATACTTTGAAAAATGAACACAAAAACACATCCACAACCCCTCGGTCGGACTCCAAACTACAGTCTATCGACCGGGGTCCACAATTCACAAAACAATACAGAAACACCAAAAATACCCTTATATCATAGAAATACATTTTATAAGTAGAAATTACATAATTAACCCTAAAACACAGTAAAAACCGATAAAAACTCATTTATTTAGAAAAATCATATATTATATATATAATTGGAAATAATTTACGAAAAATAGTTTTAATCAATTAAAAATACTAAATAATTTATAGAAATCATTTTTATACCTTAAATAACTATTAAAACCAATTTAATTACATTTTTAGCCAATTTAGGGTAAAATTACCAAAATGCCCTTATATATATAAATATACTAAAATTACTCCAAAAATTCACCAAAAATAGTATAATTATCCAAAATTAATTTTATCAACATATTTATAAATAATATCAATATTTAAATTCAATTAACTAATTAATTTCAATTAAAAACACAATTAACCCTATTTTCTCAAAATTACATAAACCTAAATAAATTCAAAATAAGTACATATAAATTCATAAAATTTCCAAATAAATTTATATAATTCATTTCAACACCTAAATTTATCATAAAATACAATTTCATAATTTAATTAATTAATTTTCGAAAATTAGAAAATAATAATAAAATATTCAAAAAAACCCAAAAATAAAAATAATCTCCAAAAATTCTACAAAAATTCACACATGTAGATTAAGCTAAGGGGAACAACATTTGTTAAGGGAATTTTCATGAATCACAAAGAAAAGCTCAAAAAAAATTTGAAAATCCAATATGGCCGAAATTAAAAAATTGAGAAAAACCATACCAAATCAAGTTTTAAGCTTAAAAAAAGCTTGGAATCGTCTTCTATGGCTTCAGGGGAGTCCAAAAACACAAGAATGAGGGAATTTGGTGGCCAAAATCGTGAGGTGTGAAGAAAATGAAACTTTCGGCCAAAAATGGTGGAAGACAAGCTGATTGGCGCCGGGGAAGACGACTGGAACGACGGAGATGCTGGAGAATACGGTGGCACACCGGGAGGCACTCTGACGGCCAGTGATCAGAAGTAGCAGCGGTGAGGTGAGGGTTAATGGAGGGAAGTCGGGGGAAGGATAAGAAAATAGAAGAGAAAGGAAAGAAAAGAAAAAAAAAGAATTATATATATATATATATATATATATATATTATAATATTAATAATAGTTTAATTATTTATAATATAGTATATTAATATAAAACTTGAAAAAATTACCCACCACACACATATAATTTAATATTTTAATAATTTATATACTAAATAAAAATAATTAAATAACAATAAAACTAATTAATAAATAGTAAAATATTAGGGTAATTAATTAAACCCTAATTAAATAAATACACACATATACGTTATTTAGTATTTTAAAAATAAATATGAGTTCATGCAAATGCATAAATCTAATTAAAATAATTAATAGTAAATTATTTACGTAAAAATTTCCCTGAAAATGCAAGTCCCGGGAAAATTTTACGTAAAATACTTAAAATATCATAAAATAATAAAAATCAATTTTAATTAAATAACATCTCATGAAATATCATAAATATATACAAAAATTATTAACACTACATATCCCGATACAATATAAAAATATTTAAAAATACGAAATATTACACCAGATTAAGTGTGGGGGGGATATCTGCATTTTGCATTTCATTCTACATTTTTATTTTTTTTTTACATTATGTTTGTTTATATTTGCTTTTATCTTTTATGTTGCCATGAATTTTATACTTGCACCTCACACAACATGCACTAAACAAAATTTTTGCAGAATACATAAATTAAAATATAATTGAACATCCTTTTTATTTTTATTTTGTTAATATTCGATTTATAGATTCTAAGTTAGGCTAATAATTCATTATTAAGGACCTTTGAAATTTTAATCAATTTAATGTTGACTTGCTTTTGAGTGACTGAATCTGTGAGTTAGTAGTTTTAGAAAAATGCTTATAAAGGAGACTTTAACATTGATTCTTAGCATACTCTTAAGATTAACTTATATTTGGCAGTAACAAATAAATACATGTTAATAATAAATTTTCTCTTTTCTATAGAGCTTTGGTTACCTTGTATATTATTATGCTCTAAATTATGCTCCATTGCTCCTTGTGAGAATGAGCATCCAAAGGACTCATATAAATAGTGTCCACACTTAGTAATACTAGAATGGTGGGGGATTACTGGACGTGAGAAGAATGATTGAGAATTTAAGCAAGACGGAGTGTAAAATGAACTTACTTCAAAAAAAAGAAAAAAAAAAGCTTGTTGTCTTGTATTATGCTGAAATTAGGGGTGTTGTTAAGGTCTTTTGTAAGTAATGTCTTTTACTTTCATTTTTCTTGGTTGCCAACTCATTAGTTTTTAGGAGTTTAACAGTTAAGTTAGCCATCCACTTGGTAAACTTATGTCTTTAACTTTGAGTTATCTGTTTAGTTTTAAATTGTAACTCTTACATTAGCCTTAAATTCTGAATGGTTGTCACTTCGATGTCTACTGATGTATCTAGCTCAGTATTTTATTTATTTCTTTTTAGCATCTTGCTTGAGGATAAACAAAAGTTTAGTATAGGGGAATTTGATATGCCATATTTATATATAATTTTTATAGCATTTTTTATAATTATTATTGTTTTCAGTCTAATTGTATTTAATCATGATGCATTTTTATTTTAATATAGTAGTATTTCCTTTTTTGTTGCATGGTTGGGTTTATTATCTGAGTTTTATCATGCTAATGCAGGTTTATAAGGATTTGGAGTCTAAAAGCCCATGATTGTCTAGGCTCACATGGTCTCTTGGTCTAACAAGATGAAGGCATGGTCATCAAACTCTCAGAACGGATGGAAATGAAGAAACATGGCCTTTGTAAGAGACCCATATATACACTCATTAGGAAGCATAGGTTTGAACACAGGGCATGCTTTGGTTTTTTCACAAACACGGACGAAGCAACACGACCCGTGTCATCTCTACTATCAACACGGCCAAAGCATAGGTTGTGTCCAAAAGGCGTGCTAAGTCAGAATTAAGTTATTATTTTATTGGAGTATTTGATTTGGAAAGTTTTATCTCTCTAAGGTAGTAGAATTGGAAGGATTTCTAGAGAAGCACAAGACACACATATAAAAGGAAAAAGAACCCTAATTCTGAGTGGGGGATGCAGACAGAAAGGCAGGGAAGAGGATTGAAGAAACAGAGACTATTTTTCTAAAATTTTTCTTATATTCATTTATTCCCGTCTTTAATAATTTTACATTATGTTTAACTAAACTCTTTTAGAGTTTGGATTCATGTAACCAGGATTACTACTTGTTTGGATATTATTTTATTATAGTTAATTATCATTAGTTAATTTCTCAGGTTTTGCTTCATTAATCTTGTGTTTAATTTAGGCCTGATTAAATGCATGCTTATGGATAAATTTATGACAATGAAAGTTGCATGATTTGTTAGCTCATAAAACCTGTGATTCTTAGGACCCTTGATCACGAAAGTAGATAAGACCTTAGAGGATTAATAGACTGTTAAGGAACTTAATAAACCTGAGTAATTCATTAGACCATGAGAATAGGCAGTGTTTGCTTTAGGTATGCCTAAGTGACTTTGAAAAAAGCCTTAGGAATTTATGAACAACCTACCTGAGATTTATTAACTGAATTAACAAAATCCTGTAATTCAACCAAGTGCCTAGTGAATGAATCCAAGCTCTATTTTTTAAATCCTGAATTTCTTTAGATATAATTTGTTTACATTAGCATTTTGTTTATTTATTAATTTAATTTTCTAGTTTAAAAATCATTCATTCTATTAGCTTGTAAGAGGCAAGATCACACTTAATGCTAGTATTTTTCATCGTCCTATAGGAACGATACTCACTCATTATATATTACTTGTAACGAGTCGTACACTTGTAGAAACTACTCAACATATAGGTATGATCGGATCCCTTATTTATTTAACTACTAGTAGACTTGATATTATGTTTGCTATATAATTATGTGAAAGATTTCAATCTTGTCCTAGGGAGTCCTACTTTAATGTGATCAAAAGAATTTTTAAGTATTTAAGTGAAAGTTTGCATTTAGGACTTTGGTATCCTAGGAATTCATCCTTTGACCTTGTAAGTTATTCTGATGCAGACTTTACTGGTAGTTTACTAGATAAATCACTTTCAAAACTTGTCAATTATTAGGACAATGTTTTGTTTCTTGGTTTAGTAAGAAAAAGGTTTTGGTTGCCTTGTCCATAGCTGAAGCAAAATATGTTGTAGCTATTTGTTGCTGTTCACAAGTCTTATGGTAAAAACAATAACTTAGGACTATGACATTGAGCTTAATCACGATCCTATCAAATATGATAATATAAGTGCTATTAACCTTAGTAAGAATCCCATTCAACATTCAAGAACTAAAAATATAGATATTAGACATCATTTCTTGCGTGATCTTGTGCAAAATGGTGATATTTTTCTTAAATTTGTTGATACTACTCATTAATTAGCTAATATTTTTACCAAACCGTTATGTGAAAATAGATTGAATTTTATCAAACATGAACTTGACATGATTGATGGTTTAAGTCTATCTTGATTATGTGTTTAAATTGCTAAATTGATGATTGGATTTATATAAATTCTTTTAAGTTTTCTTTCTGTTTATTTATGGTATATACTACTTATTACAAAGTTATTTTTGTATATTTTTTGAATTCATTTCATTTTTTTTCCATGTGAAATCATGTGGTGCTTATCTGTATTACATTAAATGTATTGATTATTAATTTTGATCTTCTTTATTTTCAAAATATATGTAAGGTCAATTTCTTTTAATCTTCTATATTGTGTTTTGATTTTATTCCTTCATATTTCGCAAATTAATAATTAATTATTGAATTTTTATTTAATTAATTAATTATTTTAATTTAGCAAAATATATCCTTCTTTAAATGAGTTTATTTTAAGTACTTATTTAATCTTTCTCAAAATCTTTAGTTAATTCAAAATAAATGCACAATTAAGCCCAAAGGACTTAATTATACAAAATTTTGGACTTAATTGCAAAGATTTTGCAATCTTTGTATATCAGGGAGCTAGTCTTGCCCGGGACCAAGCATGTCCCGATCGGGATAACAATATGCAATTTTTAACCAAAATGGCATAAGTGCTCCCAATCTAATATCCTGACTAGGATATCGCTCGAGACAATATGTCCTAACCAGGATTAGTGCATGTCCAGACTAGGACAATGCTTTTGACAAGATTAGGATTTTAAAAGTTTTTCACCTTTTTGACTCTTCAATCATAATTAGGAATAATTTTGAGGTTCCTATTTAATTCAAATTTTGAACTCTATCCAACCCTAATCTCTTACTTATAAATACTATCATATTCCTACTTGATTTTCACTCAAACAACATTTCTCTATAATTTCATCTCATACTCTTTTAGTTTTTCTCTCCACTCTCATCATGGCTTTAAAGAAATTAAGCCAAGCACCTTCATCTTCCCAAGAACTCTTTTCTAAGAAGGACAAGCCCAAGAGGACTCATTTTTCTTTCTCTTATTCTTCTCAAGAAATTAAGAAAAGAGCTTCCCAATTTTAAAAAAGAACTCTCATTCCTTCACATTTTATACGTAAACCAACTCTTGAAGATCTTGGTTGCTATGATGAAATTAAGGAACCTCTCTTAAAAGGTGGGATTCATGATTTTGAATTCAATGCTCTACCTTTTTATTTATCTCTTATTATTGAATTTCTCTCTTTTTACACCCTTTGATCTATTAAGTATGATGATGACAATCCCTACTTTTCTATGAGATTCAAGTTGGGAGGAAAGGATCACTTCATGAGTCACTAAGAGTTTGATACTCTCTTTGTGTTTAGTCAAGAAGTCTATATTCAACATAAGCCTAATTGACTTGCTTCTTCTTTTTGGAGTGAAATCAAGGCTCCACATGCACTCGACTTCTCCGCCGAACATACTAAAGCTTCTCATATCAAATCCATAGCTCTTTGGTATTTACATCACTTCATCACCTATTTTATCAATGATAGAGCTCTCTCTAATGAAACTCTCTGATAGGATGATCCCTTCATTCTCTATTGTCTCATTGACAATGAAAATATTGCTTTGGGGAGATTTTTTTTATGACATTTATGGCTTATCAGTGATAGTCACACCAACACTATGTGTGTTAGTGGAATTATTACTCAAATAGCTCAATTCTATGGCATTGATCTTCACCCTTTACATTAGACAAAACCCATGATTCTTGATGAAACATTCATAAAAAATTCCAAACAAGTTACATCAATTAATGACAAATAAGTTTAGAAGCATGATCTTAATAATAGTGCATATGCAGATGCACCATTCAAGCAGATTGAAGAATACCAAGGTGGAAATGAAGAAGAAGAAGAAGAGTTTGAGACTCAACCTACAAGGAAGAGGATAAGAAGTGAAGTAACCTCTCAATAAGGTGTTCAAGCACAAGGTGGTGAACCTCTTTGGGCAGGTCAAATTTTTGAATGCAGGACTTTGATGGAATCCAATTTCAATTCCTACTTTGATAAAGTTAAATCAAATTTAAATTTGAATTTCAACCAAATGGATGTCAACATTGCTCATCTTCAATATGATGTCCACCATATTTATGAGCAACAAGGCTATACTTGCACCTACCCATCCTTCGTGCCTCCTCCTCCTCCATCTCCTTATCAAGAATAGATTTTATTTGTACTTTTCACTTTGTTTATTTTCGTATATGAGGCTCTAGCTGTTAGTTTGCTTTTAGGCTCATTTTATGTTTAGTTTATTTCGAGTTTATTTTCAGTATTTTATATTTGAGTTGTATAACTTTTCTTTATTAAAGCAATTTTATTTTTTCCAAAATGTCAATTTCTCTATTATTCATTCTTTTTTATTTTTGATAAAGGGAAAGAAATAATTAAGTTTGCATGCGTTATTTATTTGGATAAATTTTTTTATTATTGAGTTTGCATGCGTTATTATTTGGATAATTTTTTTTTACAAAAGGGAGAGAAATTTTTAAATAATTAAAATTTAAATTTTTTTTACAAAAAGATGTGTTTATATTAGTAATATAACTATGTGATAGTGTATCCTTCATATCAATTACCCTTTAATTTTTTATCCAAATCTTATTCTATTTTATTATTTGACAAAGGGGAGAAATAATATTTTTTGAAATGTTTTATTCTTTTCCAGCTGGCTTTATATTCCTTTCATTTACATGTATTGTAAGTGTGGTTAGTTTTATATTTAATCTTTGAGAAGAAGTAACTCATTTAAATTTTATTTCAAATAGGGGGAGAAAAAATTTATCTTCTCTTGTTTTTCATTGTTTTACTTATTGGTCTTTTATAAGTTTCATATATACTATTTTTGTAATGCATTAAAAAATTGTGGTAGTGCAACTACATTGTTTGTTTGATTTACATTGTTAATGATCATGTTATCTTATTGATTCATGATTATTAATATATATTGCTCTAATTTAATTATATTTCTTATGATATTCATTTATTTGTAAGGGGAGAAATAAAGAACTGTATTTTATTTCATTTGATATTATCATTATTATCATAAATATTATATATCACACACTTTACTTTGTATTATTTTTATCAAACTCAAAATAAGTTTGTCAAAATCAAAAAGGGGGAGATTGTTGACCTTAGCAAGTTTTTGATTTTGCAAACTTAATTTTGAGCAACTAATGTATTTGCTTCAAGTATGTATAATTTAGGGCTCATTTGGAAGTCAAAATAATGACCAATTATCAAAGGAAAATCATTTTGGAAAGTCATCACAAGCATAATCATGATCGGACTCAAGATAGAGACCAAATTGCACATTTTCAGCAAAATTGGAACCCATCTTGAGCTCAGTCTTGACCGGGACCAAGCCCAAGATAGAAGGGCTGAATTTCTTCAAAATGGCTTTTTTGAGCAGTATATATCCCAATCACTGGTCTTGATCGGGATCAAGGTCAAGACTAGGACATTCTGTACATTTATAACTTTCAGGCAGAATTAATCTCAAGCTCCATCTTGATCGGGACCATGCTTGGGACCAAAGAAATTCAAATATAAAATGGCTATAAATGACTAATTTTGAATCGTCCCGACCAGGACTGATGTAATCCCAATTGAGACCTGACAAATTACAACTTAAAAGTCAAAATTACATTCAAATGGACTTTGAATGTATTGGAAATGAAATTATTGTTTCTAACAACTATAATTGAATTGCTTAAGTATAAATATAACCTTTGAAGATTAGTTAGAGGTTAAGAAACTTGATTATTCATTATATACTTCCAAGCATTCAATTAAGCTCTCAAAACTCTTTTAAAATTCATTTTTGATTTGCATAACTCTCGTAAGAATTTAGTGAGTGTTAGAATAGAAATTATGGTTCTTCTATTTTCTGGTGTTAAGAAAACGGGAAGTGAGATTCTATTTTAAAGGAATTGTTTTAAGAGTTTAGCCAATAAAACACTTGGAAATTCAGTTTTAGTGTAAGCCTTTGAAAACACTTGTGTATCAGTTTTTGAGTGAGTTTTGAAAATTCAAATTGTGAGGTTGAAGAGTGAGTTATAAAACTCTTATGTAATCTCAATCATGTGAAAAAGATTGTAGGGGAATTGAAAATCCTAATTCGGGAATAAATTAAGTAGAGACGTAGAATTATTGAGAATCTGAATTCTTTAAATTCTTGTATTCATTATTCTTTTTTCTCAACATTCTTTTTAATTCTTACTAGAATTCTTTTCAATAGCCCTTATTCACCACTCTAAAGCACTTGCAATACGATATTAATAAATAAGGGTAAAGAGGAGGAGTAAAAAGGATTCTTTACTCTATAAATGTTTAATTTTCATATATTTAAATAAAAAATAAATCTATAACAACCGAAATAATATTTATATATTTCAATATTAAGCATTTCATTAGGAATATGATATTAGTAAATAGAACAGAGATAACGAGCAAAGAAACCTTAGCTATCAAAACATTTAATTTCTTTTTTTAAAATATAGAAAATAAAAAGTTTCTACAGCCAAACGTAACATTAGAATCCAAGCGTAGAAATGAGTAGTGAAAAGGAACCTTTGCCTTCCAAGCCTTTAATTTATTTTTTATATTTTAATTTTATATAACTAAATTACAATAAAGGTATTAGAGTATGCGTATTATAATAATAATAATAATAATAATAATAATAAATTTCAATATGATTTAAATTTTTTTAACTTAATTATTTCAACTTATCTTTAATTTAGAAAATAAATAATTAAAAAAATAATTTTTCATAAATATTATATATCAATAAAAAGACTGAAAATAATTTTGTTTATTGATTTAAAAATTGAAAATATTTTGATAGATAACTAATTTCAGAGACTATTTTGTAATTGTTTCAAAAGTTAAATTTTTTGAAGGGGCTAAATGATTCGATTAGCAACTTTAAGTTTGTTTTTAAGACAAAAAAATTTTCGAAGGCCTATCTAAACTCTGGATCAAACATGAAGGGTCTAAATGCACCTTTTTCTATAATAAAAATATTTTTATATTATACTATATTGTATTTAAATAATTTATAACTATAATTTAAGGAAAAGATATAGAATTATTTATGTAATATTTTTAAATTTTGAACTAAAATAGCAATAATGGATTGTTTATGAACCAAAAGAGTTTGTAGAGACTACACAAGCATCTTAAATAGAAATTTTGCAACAGAAAACATACGGGTTAAAATTTTATAACTAAATTGTAATTAAGTATAAAATTTAGTGACCATCAATATAATTTACCATGTTTAATGATATATATTTTTTACAACAACTCCAAAAGTTATCTAAAAAATAATAATGAATCATTAACATTATATATAAGTACATACATACGAATGGAAAGTGTTGGATTCTTAGCTCTATATGTATATAATGAAGTGGAGGAATAAAACTGGCAAAGATAGAGAAAATATTGAAAGAAGTGAAGAAACAATTATGGCTTGCAGGTCCTCTCATAATTGTAGGATTATTGCAGTTTAGTCTACTAGTCATTTCTGTTATGTTTGTTCGTCATCTTGGAGAGTTGCCTCTTTCTAGTGCTTGAATGGCCACTTCATTTGCATCGCTCACTGGTTTCGATCTATTAGTAAGTAATATTTGCATTTTTTTTTCTTCTTCCTAAAAAATTGCCAAGAAAGGTCACAATCAATTTAGTGTTCATTTAGGTTTCATTTTCTGTAATTAGTTGAAATTTTCTGATAATAACATTAATTGATGGATTGATCATAAAATTTGTTTTTTTTTTTTTTTTTTTTTTTTTTTTTTTATGAAAGATGATGATTTCTAGGCATTACAATGTGTTCCCAATGATGTTGATCTCTGGCATTACAAGTTTATTGCATGTGTTTTTGTGTTGGATTTTGGTGTTCAAATCTGGCCTTGGAAGTAGAGGAGCTGCTTGGCAAATTCAATCTCTTATTGGATTAATGTTTTGTTCTTAGTACTTTTATATCAAGCTGTCTTGTTCTTGCAAGACAACTTGGACTGGATTTTCTAAGCAAGCCCTTCATAGTATTCCCACTTTCCTGAAAATTGCTATGGTAAATTATTGTTTTTATTTTTTAATTTATATTCATTTTTTAATTTATAATATTAACTTATTATAAGAATTTGCATGCACAATTTTATATTTAATATATATTTTGCTGTCAAATGAAATTAAACATTTGCTGGATATATGATAGCTAGTTTGAGTGATAGGTAGCTTATTGTCCATTCAGTCACCAAGAATTGGATTTTTGTGTGTATATACAGATAAAACCTCTTTATAACTATACTCTATGTAACAATAACTTTATGATCCCAACTTGGGTCAATTTTAGGCCCGCCAAAAGAATTTTTTTTTAATTAAAAAAAATTATATGATCTAAATTTTAATTAATTATAAAATAAGAGTAATCTTTTATTTTAAAATTAACGCTAGTAGGAATTAAATTTTACACTTTAAAATATCCTTATATATATATATGCTATCTAAACCCGAGTACATTAACATCTGAATTTACCATGATTTCAAGCAGCTTGAAGGTGTGGATTTTTGAGGTTGTGTTCTTCTATCTGGTTTGCTTCCTAATCCGAAGTTACAAACTTCAGTGCTTTCTATATGGTCAGTGAAATGAATGTGCCTGTGTTTATGTATATATATATATAAGAAAAGTTTCAACGGTTTATCTTGTCCAAAATAATTACTACAAACCAAATGTCCACATTTTTGTTTGTCTGCTTTATCTCCAGCCTTAACACGTTGGATTAGTCTGGATGATCCCTTTTGGGCTCAGTGCTGCTGTGAGGTCAGCTAATTAACTCAACCTTTTTTATTATTTGGGGAGGCTCAAATAATTATTTTCGTATTATTCATCTTATTATAAAAGTAATAAATTTTTATCAATATTGATGAACTGATGTCATAAAATTTGAATTTAAAAGCCTTACAATTTTAATGAGTGAGACTACTAATTAGACCGTCATAATTGATATTAATGGATTTCTATAACTTTTATTTTTTGAATTTTGTTAAAATGCTCAAAATTTTCCATGGGGCTTCAAAGAAAATTTTATCAGATTGATGATTCTTGTAATGGTAAAAATTAATTGCAAGTAAAAGGTACTCCTGAAACAAATGATTTTAGCTAGTATTTTTGTTAATATCAATACGGAACTATTCAACTTTCTGCAAATGATTTTAGCTAGTTACAAGTATTAGATATTCGTTTTGCACCTCCTTTCTTTTTGTTTCTCTTTTAATTTTTATGGGTAACTATAAAATGCTAGCTAGTTCATTGATTACTCTTTTACAGCTCAAGGGTTGCAAATGAACTGCGAGCTGGAAATCCACAAGCTGCAAGATTAGCAGCATTAGTGGTCTTGTGTATGGCTGTTGGCGAGGGTATTTTAGTTGGGCTGCTTATGCTAGTACTACGTAATATTTGGGGCCATCTTTATAGCAATGAAAATAAAGTAATAAAATATGTGGCAGCCATGATGCCACTCCTTGCAGCCTCCAGCTTCCTAGATGCAATTCAGTGTGTTCTTTCACGTAAAGCTCATCCTACTTACATCTTTTTGATGCAAGTATATAGCCATGGATACCCCAAAATGTAAAAATTTCAACATGTTAAAATGTACTGATTGTTCATAGCTATACCTATATTCATTGCCATGATTAATCATCACCTTTTCTACTACAATGAACACCAAAAACACATTACAATTTCCTCTTTGTTCCTCGCCTATTAGTACCAAAAATTACAATATTTATAACTTCTTGTAAATTTATTAGAACCTTTAAAACTCGGCAAAAATATCAAAATTAGCTGAATTATTTGCCATTTGGTCAAAATTAACAAAGATATACACATGTGACATTTAATGTGGTTTTTTCTAAAAACAGAAATGATTTATATAGCAGCCCACTTTACAAAGCGGGCTACGAATTTTTCAAAATGTCCAGCACACAAAACTATACTGACCCTATTCATGGGGTAGTATGGTCCAAAAAAAGTTGTTTGTCTTAAAATGCAGTGGTGTAGGACAAATATCAGTGTTCTTTTCTAAAAGGGAGAATTACTATTTCCGTTTATGGTTTGATTTATTACACTATTTTATTTCTAATATTTAAATAAATATTTATTCATTAATGAAATTTATAAGTTCCTGTACTATTTCATCCCTACAGATTGATTAATAAGTGTTAACTGTTGCAAATGTTAATGATAAAAAAATATTTTTTTAAATGTTAAGAATGAAGTAGTATAATATGTCAAAACACAAGGAGAAATAACAACTATTCCTTTCTAAAATTGCACCGTGTGCATCATTGACTAAGGTGCAAATTATGTTAAATTGGGAAAAAAAAAAACAGCATCTTTGCCAAATTGCAATAGTTATGATAAATTTATAAAAAATTGTAAACATTATGATTATTTGTACCAATAAATCTGTTCTCCTATTCTTTGAGATAAAGGCATCGCTAGAGGCTGCGGTTGGCAGACGATTGGTGCATATGTTAATCTGGTCTCCTTTTATCTTGTGGGTATTCCTTGTGCATTCTCATTTGCTTTCACTATTCACATGGAGGCTCAAGTGACTAGCCAGTGTTCTCCGCCATCTTTATATAATATGGATAACACCCAGTTTTCCTGTAGATATATATATATATATATTGATAATGTTCCTAAAGCAGGGTCTCTGGTTAGGAATCATATCTGCACTTGCTGTTCAAACATAGCTCCTCCTCGGCATCACAATACGCACAGATTGGGTGAAACAAGTAAAAGATTAAAAGAGTGCTTTTCAACTTGTATCTAATAGCCTACTTCTTAGCTCTTGAAACTTTATGAAATTTTCAAAGCTTATGCTTGCATGCTTCAATTCTGAGGCAAATGAAGCTGCAAAAAGAGTGGAAGATGCAACTACACAAGGTTAAAATGTTTGCAATGTGTATTTATCATTGAGCTACAATTAAGAAGAAATTAACACATTATGAAGCGTGGAGTTGATTAGACAAGTAGCACTGGGGCTACTTGAGCTTGTATTAAGAGCTGTGAGGTACACAAGTAACACTTCCTTTTGCTAAGCTAAGCTTGTGTATTTCTTATATCATGATGATGAGATGTCATTTGATTATCAATTTGTTTATATAAAAAATTATAATACTTGTGACTTTCTATAAATTTATTTTAATTTTTAAAATTTGATAACAATGTTTAATTTATCCAATTCTTAGCAGTTTTAACATCATTTGCATTATTTGGTCAAAATTGATTATAAAAATACATAATGAACACCTTAAAAACAAAGTCATATCATACGCCGGCCAAATGTGTATTCTTTTTATTGATTTTGATCAAGTTGCACAATATATAAACTAAAATTACAAGTAATTAAACAAAATTAAACCATTTTTATCAAATTTTAAAAATTAAAACAATTATTGATAAAGTTATAAAATAAAAAGTCCAAATTGAACCCTCACTTTTTACGTTAGCATCACATTAGACCCTAAATTTTTTTTTATCCATTCAGGACTTTTTTTTTTTGTCAAACTTTGAACAAATTGAAACTTTAGCCAACGGATGATTTAACATCCATTAATTTTGTATATAGCATAGAAGTGTAGGACCCACTTCTATCATATTACTATAGGTAATAAAGAGGCCAACTTCACCCCTCCATCATATTACAATAGGTAAATTATACTATTTCTCCTCTTTGTTTTGGCATATTGTATTATTTTATCCTTGACATTTTAAAAATAATTTATTCATCCTTATATTTTGATGAAATAAATAAATAAAGTTTTTCCATTAATTAAACATTAAATGGCTATAAAAGATTAAAATAACCCCGTCTATCAGTTTGCCCTAAATCCAGAAAAACATCATACTGCTTCTTTCCTTTTTATTTTCCCTTTAAAATTTCAACAACTATTTCTACACTTTTTTTTTCCACCAAATTCATCCTCTCAATTGGAACCACTTTATTGCTCACTCCTACACTCTATTGATGCCTTTGTTATTATATACAGTAGGTGTTTAGATAGGCTTTAAGGCGTTATTACACTATCTTTAAGGTATTGATTGCCCCCACTAATTTGCTACTGGGTTAGCAACAATATACCTTTAGGATACAACAAATCTAAGAATTCACATATAGCAAATTCTATGAATTCTATAAAGAACTTTTTAGATGAATACATTACAGAGAAAAAAATAGGAGAGAAAGAAAAATTACTTTCATTAGCAAAAACAATTATGTATATAACAAAATTCTGCAGTTAACAAACAATCTTTTGAAAGGTTGCCACTGTTCAATAATAATAATAATAATAATAATAATAATAAAATTAACTGCATTGTAGGGCACTTGTATTAATTATGTGCCAAGTGTCATCATTAGACTATAACATATATATTTATATTTATATAATTATTTATTTATAGTCTAATGAGTTTTTGGTACCATATTTTAAATAAATTTGGTTTCCCTCCAATTTCTTTTAAAATAATAGTTTAGGTATACCTTACATAATAAGGGACACTTAACTCTTTTCCATAAACAATGTGGGATTACTTATTCATCACCAACTATTACAAGCTATATATAACAATCCTCCACTTAGCTTGTAATATTAGGTTAATCCTAGTTTCATGCATAAAGAGAAAGTATCTTTCGATTTAAAATTCTCCTTAGTGTTATTACTTCAAAATCCTATAGAAATTAAGATAGTTGATTGTTGTAGCTTAAATCAAGATGTATAATTATAAAATTGGAAATACTACACACATAATTCCCAAACCTAATGTCAAAGTTCACCATTAATTAAGCACTAATATGGCTTTGTGCTACCTCTTGAATTCATGAACATTTACAAAGTTATCCAAACTTTTGTTGAAGCAGCACCACTTCTTATTCTCATATAAGTGAAATTAAATTTCATTAAGAGTGTTTTATTTCAACACTCACCCTCCCATTTAATATGTATTCCACTTACTAATAACTTGTTATTACCCTTTAAAATTTTTACTAATATATTAGTATAGTTAGGTTACTGTTATTAGTAAGCTTATATAAATGGCTTTAATTTTAATCCAACATATGTTTTCTTAATAACATCTCTTAGAAGAGCCTTAGAAAAAGGATCTACTAGATTTTGAAAGACTTAACATATATTATGGAAATAATTCCATTAGAGATTAATTGTCTTACATATTCATGTCTCAAGCTAATATTTCTAGATTTTCCATTGTACATTTTACTAAAAACTTTAGACATAATTGCTTGACTATGACAAAGTAAGGACATGGCTGGCTGGCATAGGTTGTGGCCATAACTTAATATCCAATAACATATTTCATTGCCATTCTACCTCCTTACTAACAACTTCTAATGCTATAAATTCATATTCCATTGTAGAATGAGTTATACAAGTTTGTTTCTTCAATGCCCAAGAAATAGCACCACATGTTTAGGTGAAAACCCATCCAGAAGTTGACTTATTATCTATTGCACTAGTTATCCAACTAGGATAACCTTCAAGCACAATTGGAAATTTATTGTATAACAATTCTAAACTCATAGTCTTTTTCAAGTAACCAAACACTTGTGCAATTGCTTTCCAATGTTCCACATTAGGATTACTTGTAAACCTAGATAATTTAAACATTGTAAAAGCAATATCTGGTCTATTATAATGCATGGCATACATGAGACTTCCAATTGCACTAGATATTCAATTTGAGCAACTGATCTACAAGTATTTTTAGTCAATTTGGAAGAAACATCATAAGGAGCATTTGCTTCTTTGATATTCAAATGTTTAAACTTATTTAAAATTTTATTTACCTAATGAGATTGACAAAGAGAAAAACTCCCATTATGTTTTTTAACTTTAATACCCAAGATAGTATCTACCTTATTTAAATATTTCATTTTAAATCTTGAGGTTATGTAATTCTTAGTATCATTAATTATATGCAAGTTAGTACTAATAATGAGCATATCATCTATATAATGACATATAATCACACTTAAATGATATGTAAACTTAGAATATATACACTTATTAACACTATTATGAGTAAAACCATATTCTAAAATCACAAAGTCAAATTTTTCATGCCATTGTTTTGGTGCTTGCTTGAATCCATATGAGGATTTTATTAATTTACAAACTTTATGCTTATTTCTTAGTAGAATAAAACCTTCAGGTTATTCCATAGACACTTCTTCATCCAAGTCACTATTCAAAAAGGCTGTTGTAACATCCATTTGATGTACATAAAAATTGTATATAGATGATAAGCTAAAAGTACTCTTATAGATATTATACAAGCCACAAGAGTATATGTATCAAAATAATCTATTCCTTCTTTTTGCCTATATCCTTTGGCTACCAACCTTGCTTTAAAAGTTTGTATTGAACCACCAGTATTATATTTTCTTCTAGAAACCCATTTACATCCAATTGCCTTAGATCTTGGAGGTAAATTAACAATTATTCAATTATTATTAAATAATAAAGTGTAATATCCCGTGTTTTTTAAAATATTTTTACACAATACCGGGATATGCAGAGTTAATGATTTCTGTATTTTATATGATATTTTTACGAGTTGATATGTATTTTAGACCTATTTTAATTAATTTGTTTTATATACAGTGTTTTACGTAAAATTTTCCCGGGACTTGCATTTTCGGGGAAATTTTCACGTAAACAATGTATTATTAATTATTTTAAAGGTATTTACGGACTTGCATGAACTCATACATATTTTTAAATTATTAAATAAAGTCGGTGTGTGTATATTTATTTAATTAGGGTTTATTAATTCCCTAATATTTTATTAAGTATTTAATTGTTTAAATTGTTATTTAATTAATTTTATTTGGTAAAAATTATTAAAATATTAATATTTTTATGTGTGTGGTGTATATTTGATGTGTGTAATTTAATATTATTTTAATATATAGTATAATATATATATATATACACATATATACATCAAAAATCAAAAGAATTTGCAAAATTACCATTTTACCCCCGACAGTTTCTTCTTCTTCTTCTTCTTCTCCGATCGTTCCCTCACCATTTCCGGTCGCTGCCGTGCCGTTCCTTCACCGTGGGTGTGCCGTCCGGTGTGCCACCATCTTCTCCGACCAGTTTCGCCGCCTGTGGAGGCCGTTTCCGGCGTCGGGAGAGTGATTTTGGCCGGAGAAGCCGAAAATCAACTCACCGTCGATCACACCGATTCCGGCCACCGTTTTCGACACCGCCGGTCTCTTTCTTCTCCTTGAGCTCCGGTGAGTGTTATTCTAGCTTTGGTTTGAGCTAAAATGGTCTAGAATTGCTTAGTTTTCGATTTGTAAATTTCAGCCTATTAGGGTTTTAGATTTTTTTGAGCTTTGAATTGATTGATTCATGGAAACTTCCTTCACAAATGTTGTTTCTAGTAGCTTAATCTACATGTATGAATTTTTGTAGAATTTTTGGAGATTTTTTGGATTTTTGGGTATTTTTGAATATTTTAATATTATTTTCTAATTTTCGGAAATTAATTATTTAAATTATGAAATTGGAGTTTATGGTTAAATTGGGTGTTGAAATGAATTATAGGAATTTATTTGGAATTTTTATGAATTTCTAAGTATTTATTTTTAATTATTGAAGTTTAGGTGATTTTGGAAAATTAGGTTAATTGTGTTTTTATTTGAATTTAATTGGTTAATTGAGTTTAAATATTGATATTATTGATAAATATGTTGAGAAAATTAATTTTGGGTAATTGTATGATTTTTGGTGAATTTTTGAAGTAATTTAAGTATATTTATATATATAGGGGTATTTTGGTAATTTTACCCTAAATTGTCTAAAAATGTAATTTAATTGGTTTTAATATTTATTTAAGGTATAAAAATGATTTCTACAAAATATTTAGTATTTTTAACTAATTAAAACTATTTTTCGTGAATTATTTTCAATTATATATATAATATACGGTTTTTCTAATAAAATGAGTTTTAATCGATTTTTATAGTGTTTCAAGGTCAATTATGTAATTTTTATTTATAAAATGTATTTCTGTGATTTAAGGATATTTTCGGTATATCTGGAATATTATTCTGTGTTTGTGGACCCCGGTCGGTGGACTGTAGTTTGGAGTCCGACCGTGGGATTTTGATTGTGTTGAGCTTGTATTTCGAAGTGTGTTTCTTTGCAGGGTCGGCTCTACTCTTTTGAGTAGAGAGATATCCGTTTTACAGGGGAGGTTCTGCCGGATTTTCGGTAGAATTCTCGTAAAACGTGATATCCAGTCGAACCCTAATTTTCGATTCTGTGTTTAATACTCTAGATTGAATTCTAGGATTTCTGTTAGGTTTATTCTAATGTCGGTTATTTATTGCTTGTTTAGTTGCGCCGAGACCGAGGGCTAGTGGACCAGGCCCGTCGGACCTGTCTCGTGGAGCGCATTAGGTGAGTTACTATATTATATATATATGCTTAGGATGCATGATTTAGAAAATGCATGTTTTATTTTGACTGAATATGCATAAATAATGTGATTTATATTCAAGTATATTTTTGGTATATAATAAATTATATACATGTTTTGTTAATAAAATATATTTAAAATGTTTTTAAATATATTTTTAGTTTAATTCATGATTTGATTGGATTTATTTGACATATATATACTCAAAATATACCTGGTTTATGTTTGGTATATTTCCAGTATATATATGGTTTATATTGTTGATTTATTTAAATTCATGCATCATGTATTTGTGAATGAATGTTTTATTATTTATTAATGAAGGATATCAATAGAACGTGCTACCTAGTGGGCAGCACTAGGACCGAGTACGTACCGGTACGCCTATAGCTTTAGGCTATATTACTAACTTATTTGTGGATATTGATTTGATTATAATTATTGATATGTGTGAGATGTGGTTTGGGTGTGATTGCTGGAGCTCGATTGACCAAGTGTCTCGGGGCCAATCACACTGGCAGTTAGACTGCTGGAGCTCGGTTGACTTAGTGTCTCGGGGCCAGTCTACTGTCCAAATGGATTAAGTGGATATATTTGGAATAAGTGAGCCTGTATGGCCAGAGTGTTGTTTAACACTATTTTCTGAGGTTGCGATATTCTAGGGTTCTATGTGATCCTTCATAAATTGAGATTTTTCAATAAAATATATAAAAATGATTTTTACTGCATCTGTGTGTAATTGCCTGTATATATATATATATTATATATACTGTTGACTGTATGCATTATCACTTAGTGTGTATGTATATATATTATAGTAATTCACTCAGTGAGGTCTGACTCCCCTCCGTTGACTATTTTTCAGGAGAGTCAACTTCCTCAGACCTCAGTAGCAGGTCGATACGCCGGATTTCTTCCGCCCCGGCTTCTTTATGTAAATTGTCTACTTGAGTCTTATTTATTTTATCTAGACACTGCAGTAGTTGTGAATTAAAGTATTGGATTTCATGTATTTTGTTTTAAAGGAGATATATTATGTTGAAACTGGATTATATTAAAGATTATATATATCTATAGGATGAGATTTTTATTTAAATCCAGTTGATATGGATAATATAATGATATTATGATTTTTATTTCCGCTGCATATTATATTTTTATGGTTATTGTGGCATGCTTTATTTTATTTTTAGGCTTGCTACGGGTTCCGGATTCGAAAGAATTCCCGTTCCCTAGCGCCGGTCATGGCCCCTGTTTTGGGTCGTGACATAAAGAATCAATTTCATCATTAATAGCCTCCTTCCACTTGGCACAAGTTCCTTTCCTTCCTCTTTTTAAGGAATATGGACTTGTTTGCACTTGGATTCTACCTTCTCTACTCAAAGACGTCCCTCTATGTTTTTCAGAGCTTTTTTTCAACAATGGCTAACTCCTCTTGCTCATGGACCTCTCCCTTTTCTCTCTCTTCTTTTTCCTTTTATTCACTATCTTGCCCATGCTCCTAGGCTCATTAGTCCATCATGAGCCTCTATAGTCTTTTTCTTTCCCCCAAAAATCTCTTCCTCAAGCAAAATCAGGTCTGGGGATGTGGTGCAATATCCTGTGTTTTTAAATATTTTAATACTGCATCGAGATATACAGTGTTAATAATTTTTGGTATATAATATTGATATTTTATGAGTTTATTATTTAATTAACGCTTATTTAATTATTTTATGCTGTTTTAAGTACTTTACATAAAATTTTCTCGAGAATTCTATTTTCAGGAAAATTTTCACGTAAATAATTTACTGTTAATTATTTTAAGTAGATTTAAGCATTTGTATGAACTCATATATATTTTTAAAGTACTAAATAGAGAGTATATATGTGTATATATTTAAATTAAACTAGGGTTTAATTAATTACCCTAATTTTTATTATTTATTATTTAGTTTTAATATTATTTAATTATTTTTTTTAGTGTATAAATTATTAAAAATATTAAATTATGTGTGTGGTGTATATTTAATGTGTGTGAGATTTTATATTATTATAATATATAGTGTAGACATATATATATACATATATACATAATTTTTAATCAAAAATCCAAAGTTTGCCAAAATTATGAAAATGCCATCGTTTTCTTCTTCCTTTTCCCGATCATCCCTCACCCGATTTCAGTGTTTATAACTCGGTATTCTTGCTGTCGATGTGCCTCCCGGTGTGCCACCTCCTTCCTCAGCCTTCCCCGTCGCCTGTTGCAGCTGTTTTCGGTGTCAGGAAGCTTATTTTGGCCGAAAAAATCGAAACTCTTCTCAACGTCGATCGACATGATTCCGACCACTTTTTTCGACACTGCCAGCCTCTATCTTCTCCTTGAGCTTCGGTGAGTGTGATTCCAAGCTTTTTTTCACTTAAAATGGTCTAGATTTGCCTAGGTTTCGATTTTACAATTTCGGCCTATTAGGGTTTTCAATTTTTTTTGAGCTTCAATTGATTGATTCATGAAAAATTCCTTCACAAATGTTGTTCCCCTTAGCTTAATCTTCATGTGTGAATTTTTGTATAATTTTTGGGAGTTATTTTGATTTTTGGGTATTTTTGAATATTTTATTATTATTTTCTAATTTTCGAAAATTAATTAATTAAATTATGAAATTGTGTTATATGATAAATATTGGTGTTGAAATGAATTATAGAAATTTATTTGGAATTTTTGTGAATTTTTATGTATTTATTTTGAATTTAATTAGTTTATGTAATTTTGAGAAAATAGGGTTAATTGTGTTTTTAATTGAAATTAATTAGTTAATTGAGTTTATTTATTGATATTATTGATATATATGTTGAGAAAATTAATTTTTTGTAATTATATTATTTTTGGTGAATTTTTGGATTAATTTTAGTATATTTATATATATAGTGGTATTTTGTTAATTTTACCCTAAATTGGCTAAAAATGTAATTAAATTGGTTTTAATAGTTATTTAAGGTATAAAAATGATTTCTACAAATTATTTAGTATTTTTAATCAATTAAAACTATTTTTCGTGAATTATTTTCAAATTATATATATAATATACGATTTTTCTAATAAATGAGTTTTAATCGATTTTTACTGTGTTTTAGGGTTAATTATGTAATTTCTACTTATATAATGTATTTCTATGATATAAGGGTATTTTCGGTATTTCTGTTTTATTCTGTGAATTGTGGACGTCAGTCGGTGAACTGTAGCTTGGAGTCCGACTGAGGGGTTGTGATTATGATTCTGTGTCTATTTTTCAAAGTGTGTTTCTTTGCAGGGCCGGCTCTACTCTTTGAGTAGAGAGATGTCCATTTTACAGGGGAGGTTCTGCCAAATTTTCGATAGAATTCTCGTAAAACGTGATATCCGATCGGATTTTGATTTAATTATGTGTCTAGTAAACTAGATCGAGTCTTTAGAACTTCTGTAGATGTATTCTGATATTCTGTGGTCATTTGTTTGTTTAGTTGCATCGAGATCGAGGCCTAGTGGACTAGACCCATCGGACCCATCTCGAGGAGCGCACTAATTGTGAGTTACTATTCTATATATATATATATATATGCTTTAGGGTGCATGATTTAGAAATGTATGTTTTATTTTAATTAATTATGCATAGATAATTCAATTAGTATTTAATTTACTTTTGGTTTATTTTTGGTATATTTTAAACTATATGCATGTTTTATTATCGAATTATGTTTAAAATGTTTTCAAATACATTTCTAGTTTATTTTGTAATTTAATTGGATTTATTTAACGTAAATATACTCGAAATATACCTCATTTACTTTTGGTATATTTCTAGTATATATATATGGTTTATGTTGCTATTTTATTTAAATTCATGCATTATTTATTTATGAATGTATGTTTTATGTTTAATAATGAAGGATATCAATAGAACGTGCTACCTATTGGGCAGCACTAGGACCAAGTATGTACCGGTACACCGATAGTATTTAGGCTATATTACTAACCATTTGTGGATATTGGTTGGATATGATTATTTGATGTGTGATATGATTTAGGAGTGTGATTACTAGAGCTCAGTTGACCAAGTGTCTCGGGACCAATCACACTGACAGTCAGACTGCTGGAGCTCGGTTGACTTAGTGTCTCGGGGCCAGTCTACTGTCCAAATGGAATAAGTGAATATATTTAGAATAAGTGAGCCTGTATGGCTAGAGTGTTGTCTAACACTGTTTGAGGTTGCGATTTTTTAGGGTTCTATTTTATCCTTCATAAACAGTGATTTTCAATAAAAATATATAAAATGATTTTTATTGCATCTATGTGTATTTGCTTGTATATATATACATATTATATATACTTTTGACTGTGTGCATTGTCATTTAGTATGCATGTATATATATTATAGTAATTCACTCAGTGAGATCTGACTCCCCTCCGTTGACTATTTTTCAGGAGAGTCATCGTCTTTAGACCTCAGTAGCAAGCCTGTACACCAGATTTCTTCCGCCCCGGCTTTATTATGTAAACTGCTCACTTGAGTTTTATTTTATGATCTAGACACTGCAGTAGTCGTAAAATTGTTAAAAGATATTGTATTATATTTGTATAAGTTATGTATTTTAAGAATTTGAACTAGATTTGTATTAAAAGAGTTTATTTATATATAAGATGAGGATTTGATTTAATTTCATTTGGTGGAAATATTATTTTGATATTTATGATTTTATTCTGCTGCATAATATTTTACTTAATTGTGTTGTTATTGTTACTATTGCATGTATTATTTTATTTTAGGCTTGCTATGGGTTTCGGATTCAAAAGAATTCCCGTTCCCTAACGCCGGTCATGGCCCCTGTTTTGGGTCGTGACAAAGTTGGTACCAGAGCGGAGTTCTGTGTCAAGGCTTAGTTGTGTGAGTCGTGGCCCTAGTTTTCAAAGTTGTATTTTCTTTTGGTAACTACTGCAGTGAATTTGGTTTGAGTATGTCTTAATAAGTATTCCTTGCTGTAGTTTTCTACGTTATTCTTCTGTTGTCTGTTTTGTCTGAATAGTTCTGTTGTCTTTTCAGAATGAGGAGGCGAGCACGTGTCGCTCCACCGGTCGTTGAGGCCGAGGATGACGAGTCTTTTCAGGATGAGGTTTTACCTCCTGAGTAGCCAGTTAGACGTAGAGGTCGTGGCAGATGTAGGCCTTGAGGAGCGGCAGGTCACCGTAGGTAGAGAGAGTTACAGGACGAGGAGCCTGTAGAGCCTGAGTTTGAGGATGTTCCCATGCCTCCAGTTGTTCAGCCTGCCTATCAGCAGGGTATGTCTGATCCTGAGGTAGCTCTGTTCTATGCCAGAGTTGGCAGGATTGCATTTGATGGGACTTCCGACCCGCTAGACTTTCAGCACACGATTGAGACTCGGACTCAGACTGCTCACACCGAGAACCAACGGATCATGATCGTCGAGTTGTCTATCGAAGGACCAGCCCTAGACTGGTTTATTCAGATGATTTAACCCTATATGATGACGATGACCTGGGCTCAGTTTCGAGAGCGATTTATGAGGAGATTCTTTCTAGAGCCTCTTCATATGAGTTATCATCTCCGACTAACCAGCATTTCTCATGGTGATCGATCAGTAGAGGAGTACACCTGAGAGTTTCTCCGGCTAGGTAGATATGTAAAGGATCTGATGCGAGATCAGTATTTCGCGGTCACTACCTACATTATTGGATTGGGTTCAGCATTTGCTGGTATGCCTATAGCAGGCCTTACTCTAGAGTCTATGATAGAGATGGCCAAGGAGATTGAGCTGAGGCTAGTTAAACAGGGAGTGATGCCTGATTTTTACCAGCTAGGAGTTCAGTCGAGTGAATTGCAGACTACTCCGTACTCTAGTTTTCATGTTGGTTTGAGTAGTCAGCAGAGAGGTCTGACTCAGTAAAGTCAGAGACAGCAGCAGCGAGTGCATCGGAGCAGTAGACATGGCCGTGGAGGTCAGTGTAGACCATTCAAATTTGGGTCAGGTGCTTCGAACAGCAGCAGTGGTCGCAGTTCTGGATCAACTGCTAGTGTTTGCTAGACCTGCGGTAGAGTCCATCAGGGACCATGTTACCTGACACCACTGACATGCTTTAGATGCGGGTAGACAGGACATTATGCCAGATTATGTCCTTACTCTGGGTATCAGCAGCCACAGATTCCGTGATTCCCACAACAGTCAATTACTAGTGCTGCACCCGTACCATTTCAGTTACCTCCAGCCCAGCATCAGAGTTCCACTCAGCTTGTTCCACAACAGGGTCATGGTAGAGGTACTAGAGGAGGTGCCAGAGGTGTTGGCCAGGCTTCTACCAGCCAGTAGGGAGGTCAAGGACAGGCCAGAGTCTTCCATCTTACTCAGCAAGATACTCAAGAATCTAATGTAGTCCTGGCAGGTATTGTTTCTATCTGTTACCTGGATGTATGGGTTTTGTTTAATCCGGGTGCCACGCATTCATTTGTTTCTCTTGTTTTTGCTTTCAAGTCTTATTGGCTAGCTTCGAGGATGGCTTTTCCTTTGTCTGTTGCCGCTCCTCTAAGCGATTCCTTGGACACCAATATTGTTCTTTCTGGTTGTCCAGTTCTCATGGGAGGTAGAGAATTACCCGCTGATTTGATTCTGTTGGATGTGATGGAGTTTGATATTATTCTGGGAATGGACTGGTTATCTCAGCACTATGTCGTGGTAGATTGTAGGAATAAAGAGGTGACTTTCAGAATTCTTGATGAAGAAGAATTTAAGTTTGTGGGTGATAGGAGTTCAGCACCTCAGAATCTTATTTCTGCTATTACGGCTAGGAAGTTATTGAGGAAAGGATGTCAGGGATATTTGGCATTGGTCAGGGATACTTTAGTGGAGAAGTTTTCACTCACATATGTTCTTGTTGCTTGTGAATTTCCTGATGTTTTTCCTAAGGAGTTGCCAGGTTTCCCACCTCACAGAGAGATTGAGTTCTGTATAGATGTGGTTCCAGGTACTACTCCTATATCTATGCCACTCTACAGAATGGCTCTTGTAGAGTTAAAAGAGTTGAAGGAGCAGTTGCAAGAGTTATTGGATAAAGGTTTTATCAGACCTAGTGTTTCTCCTTGGGGTGCACCAGTCCTATTTGTGAAGAAGAAGGATGGTACCCTGAGATTGTGCATTGACTATAGAGAGCTGAATAAGGTGACAGTGAAGAACAAGTATCCTCTCTCGAGGATAGATGACTTGTTTGATTAGCTATAGGGTGCACAGTTCTTTTCCAAGATTGATCTAAGGTCGGGTTATCATCAGTTGTGGATTAGTGAAGCCGATGTTCCTAAGACAACATTCCACACTAGATATGGCCACTATGAATTTCTGGTGATGTCTTTTGGTTTGACTAATGCACCAGCAGCTTTTATGGATCTAATGAACAAGGTATTCAGACCATATGTGGATCAGTTTGTGGTAGTCTTCATTGATGATATACTGATTTATTCAAGGAGTATGGAGGAGCATGTATATCACTTGAGGATTGTACTGCAGATAATGAGAGATCATCAGCTTTATGCTAAATTTTCAAAGTGTGATTTTTGGATGGAGAGTGTTTCTTTTCTTGGACACGTGGTGTTTAAAGAAGGTATCCAGGTTGATCCACAGAAGATTGAAGCAGTGTTTGAGTGGCTTAGACCGACTTCTGTTATTGAGATTCAGAGTTTTTTGGGTTTAGCTGGGTATTATAGGCGGTTTGTGCAGGATTTTTTCAGAAATTACAAACCCTATGACTCACTTGACTCAGAAGAATGTTAGATTCGAGTGGTCAGAAGCTTGTGAGAATAATTTCCAGTTGTTGAAAGAGAAATTAACCACAACCCCAGTGTTAGCTTTGCCTAATAGTGTGGATAAGTTCACAGTTTATTGTGATGCCTCTAGAGTTGGCCTTGGTTGAGTGTTGATGCATAATGGTAGGGTGATAGCCTATGCTTCAAGGCAGTTGAAGAAGCATGAGCAGAACTATCCCACACATGAACTTGAAATGGCTGCAGTGATCTTTGCTTTAAAGATCTGGAGACATTACCTGTACGGTGTGACTTGTGAGATATTTACTAATCACAAGAGCCTTAAGTACATTTTCCAACAGAGAGATCTGAATCTGAGCAGAGGAGATGGTTGGAACTGTTGAAAGATTATGATTGTGAGATCTTATATCATCTGGGTAAAGCTAATATGGTAGCAGATGCCTTGAGTAGAAAGTCCTTAGGCAGTCTTGCTCACATCAGTGTTGAGAGGAGATCGTTGATCCAGGAGTTGCATCTATTGGTGGATCAAGGTTTGATGAAGAAGATTAGTAGGTCAGGTGGACTGCTAGCTCAATTTAAGGTGCGATCTATACTGAGGAATAGGATTAAAGCAGCTCAGAGCAGAGATCCTATTCTAGAAGAGCTTGCAGAGAATGTTCGAGCAGGGAAGTTCACTGATTTCACACTCGATGATGATGGTGTATTGTGGATCAGTGATAGATTATGTGTTCATGATATGGATGATTTGAGAGAAGAGATCCTAGAGGAAGCACATTCTAAAGCCTATAGCATACATCATGGTGTCACTAAGATGTACCATAGTATCAGAGATTTATACTGGTGGGACAGACTGAAGAAGGATATCACTGATTATGTTGCTAAGTGCCTAACGTGTCAATAAGTGAAAGTTGAACATCAGAAGCCTTTTGGGAAGCTTTAGCCTCTTCCTATTCTTGAGTGGAAGTGGGAAAGGATAGCTATGGATTTTGTGGTTGGTTTACCTCGTTCTAAGGATGGATACGATTCCATCTGGGTGATTGTAGACAGGTTGATGAAGTCTGCATATTTCTTACCTGTGAAAGCCACCTATTCTGTAGCTAGATTGGTGAAAGCATATGTGAAGCATATTGTGTGCCTTCATAGAGTACCTATGTCCATTGTGTCAGACAGAGGTTCAGTGTTTACCTCTCATTTTTGACAGAAGTTGCAGGAAACGATAGGCACTAGGTTGGATTTCAGTACTACTTTTCATCCTCAGACAGATGGTCAGTCTGAGAGAACGATCCAGACACTGGAAGATATGTTGAGGATGTGTGTCATGGATTTGGGAGGTAGCTGGGATGATCATTTGCCACTCGTAGAGTTTGCATATAATAACAGCTACCATAGCAGTATTGGCATGGCACCGTATGAGGCATTGTACAGAAGGAAGTGTAGATCCCCTCTGAGTTGGGATGAGATTGGTGAGAGAGCTTTGACTGGACCTGAGATGGTTCAGGATGCTACAGAGAAAGTCGCCATGATTAAGTGCAAATTAGAGACCGCAGTTAGCAAACAGAAGAGCTATGCGGATCCTAGGTGCAGAGATGTGGAGTTTCAGGTTGGGGATTTTATTTTTTTGAAGGTATCTCTGATGAAGGGTATTATGAGATTTGGCAAGAAGGGTAAGTTGGCGCCGAGATATATCGGACCATTTGAGATTCTGGAGATAGTTGGCACTGTTGCATATCGGTTGGCTTTGCCCTCGAGTATGTCACAGGTGCATCTGGTATTTTATATCTTGATGCTGAGGAAGTATATCTCAGACCCTTCACACGTGTTGCTGCCTAACAGTGTAGAAGTGAGTGAAGATTTGACGTTTGTGGAAGAACCTGTGGCAATTGTTGACTATCAAGTTCGACAGTTGCGGTCATGTCATGACCCAAAACAGGGGCCATGACCGGCGCTACGGAATGATAATTCTTTCGAATCCGAAACCCGTAACAAGCCTAAGATAAAATAAACATGCAATAGTAATAATAATAACACAATTTAATAAAATATTATGCAGCGGAATAAAATTGTAAATGTCAAAATAATATTTCCGTCAACGAAATTAAATCGAATTCTCATCTCATATATAGATAAATCCTTTAATACAAGTTTCAGTTCAAATTCTTAAAATACATAACTCACACAAATATAATACAGAAAACCCATAATTTATTTACAACTACTGCAATGTCTAGATTATAAAAATAAAACTCAAGTGAGTAGTTTACATAGAGAAGTCGGAGCGAAAGAAATTTGGCGTACAGGCCTGCTACTGAGGTCTGAAGATGATGACTCTCCTGAAAAATAGTCAACGGAGGGGAGTCAGACCTCACTGAGTGAATTACTATAATATATATACATGCATACTAAATGTCAATGCACACAATCAAAAGTATATATATATAATATGTATGTATACAAGCAAATACACACAGATGCAATAAAATCATTTTATATATTTTATTGAAAACCACTATTTATGAAGGATCAAATAGAACCCTAGAATATCGCAACCTCAAAACAGTGTTAGACAACACTCTAGCCATACAGGCTCACTTATTCCAAATATATTCACTTGATCCATTTGGATAGTAGACTGGCCCCAAGACACTAAGTCAACCGAGCTCCAGCAGTCTAACTGTCGGTGTGATTGGCCCCGAGACACTTGGTCAACCGAGCTTCAGCAATCACACTCCCAAATCATATCACACATCAAATAATCATATCCAATCAATATCCACAAATGGTTAGTAATATAGCCTAAATTCTATAAGCGTACATGTACGTACTCGGGTCCTAGTGCTGCCCACTAGGTAGCACGTTCTATTGATATCCTTTATTAATATATAAAACATACATTCACAAATAAATGATGCATGAATTTGAAATAAGTAGCAACATAAACTATATATATACTAGAAATATACCAAAAGTAAATCAGGTATATTTCGAGTATATATACGTCAAATAAATCCAATATAATCGTAAAATAATCTAAATATATGTTTAAAAACATTTTAAATATAATTGTTTAATAAAGCATGCATATAATTTACAATATACTAAAAATAAACCAAAGATAAACCAAGAATAAACTAAAATAAACTTAAATACTAATTGAGTTATTTATGCATATTTAATCAAAATAAAACATACATTTCTAAATCTTGCACCCTAAAGCATATATATATATATAGCATAGTAACTCACACTTAGTGCGCTCCTCGAGATAGGTCCGACAGGCCTGGTCCACTAGGCCTCGGTCTCGGTGTAACTAAACAAACAATAAATAACAGACATCAGAATAAACCTAACAGAAAATCCTAGAAACTCGATCTAGAGTATTAGACATAGAATCAAAATTAGGGTTCGACCGGACATCACGTTTTACGAGAATTCTACCAAAAATCCAACAGAACCTCCCCTGTAAAACGGACATCTCTCTACTCAAGGAGTAGAGCCGGCCCTGCAAAGAAACACACTTCGAAAATAGACACAGAAACACATCCACAACCCCTCGATCAGACTCCAAACTACAATTTACCGACCGGGGTCCACAATTCACAAAACAATACAGAAATACTAAAAATACCCTTATATCACAAAATTACATTTTATAAGTAGAAATTACGTAATTAGCTCTAAAACACATTAAAAACCGATAAAAACTCATTTATTTAGAAAAATCGTATATTATATATAATTTGAAAATAATTCACGAAAAATAGTTTTAATTAATTAAAAATACTAAATAATTTGTAGAAATCATTTTTATACCTTAAATAACTATTAAAACCAATTTAATTACATTTTTAGTCAATTTAGGTTAAAATTACCAAAATACCCCTATATATATAAATATACTAAAATTACTCCAAAAATTCACCAAAAATAATATAATTGCACAAAATTAATTATCTCAACATATTTATCAATAATATCAATAAATAAACTCAATTAACTAATTAATTTCAATTAAAACACAATTAACCCTATTTTCTCAAAATTACATAAACTAATTAAATTCAAAATAAATACATAGAAATTCATAAAAATTCCAAATAAATTTCTATAATCCATTTCAACACCTATATTTATCATAAAACACAATCTCACAATTTAATTAATTAATTTTTGAAAATTAGAAAATAATAATAAAATATTCAAAAATACCCAAAAATCAAAATAATTTCCAAAAATTCACACATGTAGATTAAGCTAAGGGGAACAACATTTGTGAAGGATTTTTTCATGAATCAATCAATTCGAAGTTCAAAAAATCAAGAACCCTAAAATGGCCGAATTGGAAAAATCGAAAAATAGAAAAATTGAGAGAGTTTGAGCTCAAGCCAAAGCTAGAATCGAGATCATCAAAGCCTAAGGAGCTCAAAGACACTGGAAACGCGAAGAATGGTGGCCGGAGGAGGAAGAATGGTGGAAGCTTGAGTCTCGGCCAAAAATGGAGGAAATCGTGCTTGATCGGCGCCAGAGAAGACAACAGAGACAGCAGACCTTGCTGGCGAGGTGGTGGCCGATGGTGGAAGGCTGGGAGGCGCTCTGGTCAAAGGAGAAACGGACGGCGAGGGTGAGGGGAGGGGTAGTGTCGGGGAAGGAAGGGAAAATATAAGAGAAAAGAAAAAAAATAAGAATTATATATATATATATATATATATATATATATATATATATATATTATAATATTAATAATAGTTTAATAATTTATAATATAGTATATTAATATAATACTTGGAAAAATTACACACCACATATTTAGAATGCACAATATATATACACATACATATGATAATTAAATAATAACTATATATAATATATACATACACAATTGAAATTATTATTAAACCCTAAAATTATTAAATATATGAATATATGTGCATGTATATATATATATATATATATATATATATATATATATATATATATATATATATATATATATATATATATATATATATATATATATATATATATATATATATATGTTTTAATATAGCCATTAAAATAATGCATGGACTCATGCAAATTCATAATTTTATTTAAAATAATTAATAGTAAATTATCTACGTGTCAATTTCCCCGAAATTGAAATTCTCAGAAAAATTTTACGTAAAATACTTAAAATAATATAAAACAATAAAAATTAGTTTTAATTAAATAACAACTCATAAAATATCAATATATACAAAAATTATTAACACTGCATATCCCGATACAATATTAAAATATTTAAAAATACGGGATATTACAGGTCGAAGCAGATTCCGATGGTTAAGGTTCTGTGGCGTAGCAACAGAGTTGAGGAGCATACGTGAGAGACTGAAGCTGAGATGCGAGCTTCTTACCCGTATCTCTTTCCTTCTTGATCTTGTGATCATTTTCTTTCTAGAATTCGGGGATGAATTCTTGTAAGGGGGGAAGACTGTAATATCCCGTGTTTTTAAATATTTTAATACTGCATCGACATATGCAGTGTTAATAATTTTTGGTATATAATATTGATATTTTATGAGTTTGTTATTTATTTAACGCTTATTTAATTATTTTATGCTATTTTAAGTACTTTACGTAAAATTTTCCCGAGAATTCTATTTTCGGGGAAATTTTCACGTAAATAATTTACTATTAATTATTTTAAGTAGATTTACGCATTTGCATGAACTCATATATATTTTTAAAGTACTAAATAGAGAGTATATATGTGTATATATTTAAATTAAACTAGGGTTTAATTAATTACCCTAATTTTTATTATTTATTATTTAGTTTTAATATTATTTAATTATTTTTTTAAGTGTATAAATTATTGAAAATATTAAATTATGTGTGTGGTGTATATTTAATGTGTGTGAAATTTTATATTATTATAATATATAGTGTGGACATATATATATATATATATATATATACATATATACAAAATTTTTAATCAAAAATCAAAAGTTTGCCAAAATTACGAAAATACCATCGTCTTCTTCTTCCTTTTCCCGATCGTCCCCTCAACCGATTCCGGCGTCTGTAACTCGGTTTTCTTACCATCGGTGTCACGACCCAAAACAGGGGCCATGACCGGTGCTAGGGAACGGGAATTCTTTCGAATCCGGAACCCATAGCAAGCCTAAAAATAAAATAAAATATGCAATAATAATAATAATAACAACAATATCAAATGCAGCAGAAATAAAAATCATAAATATCACAATATTATTTTCACCAACTGGATTTAAATCAAATACTCATCTCATATATATATAAAACTCTTAATACAAATCCAGTTCACATATAATACAATATCTCACATAAACAAAATACATAAAATCCCATAAATTAATTTACAACTACTGCAGTGTTTAGATTATAAAAATAAGACTCAAGTAAGCAGTTTACACAAAGAAGCCGAGGCGAAAGAAATCCGGCGTATAGGCCTGCTATTAAGGTCTGAGGATGTTGACTCTCCTGAAAAATTATCAACGGAGGGGAGTCAGACCTCACTGAATGAATTATTATAATATGTATACATACACACTAAATGACAATGCATACAGTCAACAGTATATATATATAATATGTATATATACAAGCAAATACACACATATGCTGTAAAATCATTTTATATATATTTTTATTGAAAATCATCGTTTATGAAGGATCATATAGAACCCTAGAATATAGCAACCTCGAAAACAATGTTAGACAACACTTTAGCCAGATAGGCTCACTTAATCCAAATATTTCCACTTAATCCATTTAGACAGTAGACTGGCCCCGAGACACTAAGTCAACCGAGCTCCAGCAGTCTGACTGTCAGTGTGATTGGCCCCGAGACACTTGGTCAACCGAGCTCCAGCAATCACACCACCAAACCATATCTCACACATCAAATAATCAATTTCAATCAATATCCACAAATGGTTAGTAATATAGCCTAAATGCTATAGGCGTACCGGTACGTACTCGGTCATAGTGCTGCCCACTAGGTAGCACATTCTATCGATATCCTTCATTAATGAATATAAAACATTCATTCACAAATAAATGATGCATGAATTTAAATAAAATAACAACATAAACCATATATATACTGAAAATATACCAAAAGTAAACCAGGTATATTTCGAGTATATATACGTCAAATGAATCTAATCAAATTATAAATTAAGCTAGAAATATATTTAAAAACATTTTAAATATAATTTATTAACAAAACATGCATATAATTTAATATATACCAAAAATAAACCAAAAATATACTTAAATACAAATCACATTATTTATGCATATTTAATCAAAATAAAATGTATATTTCTAAATTATGCATCCTAAAGCATATATATATAGTATAGTAACTCACCCTAGTGCGCTCCACGAGATGGGTCCGACGGGCCTGGTCCACTAGCCCTCGATCTCGACGCAACTAAACAAATAATAAATAATCAATATTAGAATAAACCTAATATAAAATCCTAGAATTCGATCTAGAGTATTAAACATAGAATCGATATCAGGGTTCGACCAGATATCACGTTTTACGAGAATTCTACCAAATATTCGACAGAACCTCCCCTGTAAAATGGACATCTCTATACTCAAAGAGTAGAGCTGACCCTGCAAAGAAACACACTTCAAAAAATAAGCTCAACACTCAACCATAACCCCTCGATCGGACTCCAAACTACAGTCTACCGACCGGGGTCCACAAACACAAAATAATTCCAGAAATACCAAAAATATCCTTAAATAATAGAAATTCATTTTATATGTAGAAATTACATAATTAACCTTAAAACACTGTAAAAACCGATAAAAACTCATTTTATTAGAAAAACCGTATATTATATATATAATTGAAAATAATTCACGAAAAATAGTTTTAAGTAGTTCAAAATACCAAATAATTTGTAGAAATCATTTTTATACCTTAAATAACTATTAAAACCAATTAAATTACATTTTTAGCCAATTTTGTGTAAAATTACCAAAATACCCCTATATATATAAATATACTAAAATTACTTCAAAAATTCACCAAAAATAGTATAATTATCCAAAATTAATTTTCTCAACATATTTATCAATAATATCAATAACTAAACTCAATTAACCAATTAATTTCAATTACAAACATAATTAACCCTAATTTCCCAAAATTACATAAACTTCAATAATTCAAAATAAATACATAGAAATTCATAAAAATTCCAAATAAATTCCTATAATTCATTTCAACACCTAATTTAACCATAAATCAAAATTTCAGAATTTATTTAATTAATTTCCGAAAATTAGAAAATAATATTAAAATATTCAAAAATACCCAAAAATCCAAATAATCTCCAAAAATTCCACAAAAATTCTTACATGTAGATTAAGCTACTAGGATCAACATTTGTGAAGGGAGTTTTTATGAATCAAACAATTCGAAGCTCAAAAAAATCATAAACCATAATATGGCCGAAATCAAAAATTTGAAACCTAAGCAAATCAAGACCATTTAAGCTCAAACCAAAGCTAGAATCACACTCACCAGAGCTCAAGGAGAAGAAAGAGACTGACGGTGTCAAAAACGGTGGTCGGACTCGCAAGGTGAGAAGAAATGGAGCTTTCGACCGGAAATGGAGATAAGGGACAAGCCGGCGCCGGGGAAGAAGGCTGGGGGCGGCGGAGCAGCTGGAGAAGACGACGACACGCAGGGGAGGCACTCTGATGGCCGATGATCGGAGTAGCAGCGGTGAGGGGAAGGGGGTCGCGCACGGGAAGAAGAAGAAGAAGAAGAAGAAGAAGAAGAAGAAAAAGAAGAAAAGAAAAGAAAAAGAAAAGAAAAGAAAAAGAAAAAGAAAAAGAAAAAAGAAAAATAATAAAATAAAAAAAATAATTCTAATAAAATATTTGAAAAAATCACACCCACACACTTAATATTTAATATTTTAAAATTTAATATTAATTAAAAATAATTAAATAACAATAAAATAATTAATTAATTAATTAAATATTAGGGTAAAATACTAAACCCTAATTAAATAAATAGGTACACATAGGCTTTATTTAATAATTTAAAAATACGTATGAGTTCATGCAAGTCCGAAAATATATTTAAAATAATTAATAATAAATTATTTACGTGAAAAATTTCTCAGAAAATGAAAGTCTCGGGAAAATTTTACGTAAAGCACTGTAAATAATACACAATAATTAAAATAGGTTTTAAATACATATCAACTCATAAAAATATCGTAATATATATATAAAAATTATTAACACTGTATATCCCGATGCAATATTAAAATATTTAAAAACACGGGATATTACAATCTTCCCCCCTTACAAGAATTCATCCCCGAATTCCAAAAAAAAAAAGATTATAGGATTAGGAAGGAAAGAGATACGGGTAAGAAGCTCGCATCTCAGCTTCAGTCTCCTACGTATGCTCCTCAACTCTGTCGCTACGCCACAGAACCTTGACCATCGGAATCTGCTTCGAACGCAACTGTCAAACTTGATAATCAACGATCGCCACAGGTTCTTATACAAACGTCAAGTCTTCACTTACTTCTACATTGTCGGGTTACAACACGTGTGAAGGGTCTGAGATATACTTCCTCAACATCGAGATATGAAACACTGGATGCACCTGTGACATACTCGGAGGCAAATCCAACCGATATGCAACAGTGCCAACTCTCTCCAGAATCTCAAACGGTCCGATATATCTCGATGCTAACTTACCCTTCTTACCAAATCTCATTACACCCTTCATCGGAGATACCTTCAGAAAAATGAAATCTCCAACCTAAAACTCCACATCTCTATGCCTAGGATCCGCATAACTCTTCTGTCTGCTAACTGCGGTCTCTAATCTTCGTTTAATCACGGTGACTTTCTCTGCAGCATCCTGAACCATCTCAGGTCCAGTCAAAGCTCTCTCACCAATCTCGTCCCAACTCAGAGGGGATCTACACTTCCTTCCATACAACGCCTCGTACGGTGCCATGCCAATACTGCTATGGTAGCTATTATTATATGAAAACTCAACGAGTGGCAAATGATCATCCCAGCTACCTCCCAAATCCAGGACACACATCCTCAACATATCTTCTAGTGTCTGGATCATCCTCTCAGACTGACCATCTGTCTGAGGATGAAAAGCAGTACTGAAATCCCACTTAGTGCCCATCGCTTCCTGCAACTTCTACAAAAAATGAGAAGTAAACACCGAACCTCTATCTGACACAATGGACACAGGTACTCCATGAAGGCATACGATATGCTTCACGTACAACTTCGCCAATCTAGCAACTGAATATGTGGCTTTCACAGGCAAGAAATGTGCAGACTTCATCAATCTGTCTATGATCACCCAGATGAAGTCGTATCCATCCTTCGAACGAGGTAAACCGACCACAAAATCCACAGCTATCCTTTCCCACTTCCACTCCGGAATAGGAAGAGGTTGAAGCTTCCCAGATGGCTTATGATGTTCGGCTTTCACTTACTGACACGTCAAGCACTTAGCAACATAATCAGTGACATCTTTCTTCAATCCGTCCCACCAGTATAAGTCTCTAATACTGTGGTACATCTTAGTAACACCCGGATGAACGTTGTAAGCTGTAGAGTGTGCTTCCTCTGAAATCTCCTCTCTCAAGTCATCCACATCAGGAACACACAATCTACCACTGATCCACAACACACCATCATCATCAAGTGTGAAATCAGTGAACTTCCCTGCTCTGACATTCTCTACAAGTTCTTCTAGAATAGGATCTCGGCTTTGAGCTGCTTTAATCCTATCCCTCAGTACAGATCGTACTTTAAACTGAGCTAGCAATCCACCTGATCTACTAATCTTCATCATCAGACCTTGATCCACCATCAGATGTAATTCCTAGATCAATGGTCTCCTCTCAACACTGATGTGAGCAAGACTACCTGAGGACTTTCTACTCAAGGCATCTGCTACTACATTAGCTTTACTCGGATGATATAAGATCTCACAATCATAATCCTTTAACAGTTCCAACCATCTCATCTGCCTCAGATTCAAATCTCTCTGCTGGAAAATGTACTTAAGGCTCTTATGATCAGTGAATATCTCACAAGTCACCCCATACAAATAATGTCTCCAAATCTTCAAAGCAAAGATCACTGCAGCCATCTCTAGGTCATGTGTAGGATAGTTCTACTCATGCTTCTTCAACTGCCTCGAAGCATAGGCTATCACCCTTCCATTCTGCATCAACACACAACCAAGGCCAATTCTAGAGGCATCACAGTAAACTGTGAACTTATCCACACTATTAGGCAAAGCTAATACTGGTGTTGTGGTCAACTTCTCCTTCAATAACTGAAAACTGTTCTCACAAGCTTCTGACCACTCGAATCTAACATTCTTTTGAGTCAAGCAAGTCATAGGGGCTGTAATTCTGGAAAAATCCTGCACAAACCGCCTATAATACCCGGCTAAACCCAAAAAACTCCGAATCTCTGTAACAGAAATCGATCTAGGCCACTCAGACACTGCCTCAATCTTCTGTGGATCAACCTGAATACCTTCTTTAGACACTACGTGTCCAAGAAAAGAAACACTCTCCATCCAGAAATCACACTTCGAGAATTTAGCATAAAGCTGATGATCTCTCAATGTCTGTAGTACAATCCTCAAGTGATATACATGCTCTTTCATACTCCTAGAATATACCAGTATATCATCAATGAAGACTACCACAAATTGATCCACATACGGTCTAAATACCCTGTTCATCAGGTCCATAAAAGCTGCTGGTGCATTAGTCAAACCAAAAGACATCACCAGAAACTCATAATGGCCATATCGAGTGCGGAACGCTGTCTTAGGAACATCGGCTTCACTAATACGCAGCTGATGATAACCCGACCTCAAGTTAACCTTCGAAAAGAACTGTGCACCTTGAAGCTGATCAAATAAATCATCTATCCTCGGGAGAGGATACTTGTTCTTCACTGTCACCTTATTCAATTCTCTGTAGTCAATGCACAGTCTCAGGGTACCATCCTTCTTCTTCACAAACAAGACTGGTGCACCCCAAGGAGAAACACTAGGTCTGATGAAACCTTTATCCAACAACTCTTGCAACTGCTCCTTCAACTCTTTCAACTCTGCAGGAGCCATTCTATAGGGTGGCATAGATATAGGAGTAGTACCTGGTACCACATCTATACAGAACTTAATCTCTCTATGAGGTGGTAAACCTGACAACTCCTCGGGAAAAACATCAGGAAACTCACAAGCAACAGGAACATCTGTGAGTGATAACTTCTCCACTAAAGTATCCCTGACCAATGCCAAATATCCCTGACAACCTTTCCTCAACAACTTCCTAGCCGTAATAGCAGAAATAAGATTCTGAGGTGCTGAACTCCTATCACCAACAAACTTAAACTCTACTTCACCAGGAATTTTGAAAGTCACCTCTTTATTCCTGTAATCTACCATGGCATAGTGCTGAGATAACCAATCCATTCCCAAAATAACATCAAACTCCATCACATCCAACAAGATCAAATCAGCGGGTAATTCTCTATGTCCCACGAGAACTGGACAACCAGAAAGAACAATATCGGTGTCCAAGGAATCGCTCAGAGGAGTGGCAACAGACAAAGGAAAAGCCATCCTCGAAGCTTGCCAATAAGATTTAGAAGCAAAAATAGGAGAAATAAACGAATGCGTGGCACCCAGATCAAACAAAACCTAAGCATCCAGGTAACAAATAGAAACAATACCTGCCATGACTGCATTAGATGCCTGAGCATCCAGCTGAGTGAGATGGAAGACTCTGGCCTGTCCTCGACCTCCTTGCTGACTGGTAGAAGCCTGGCAAACACCTCTGGCACCTCTACCATGACTCTGCTGTGGAATAAACTGAGTGGAACTCTGATGCTGAGCTGGTGGCAACTGAAATGGCACAGGTGCAGCACTAGCAATCGACCACTATGGGAATCACAGAATCTGCTACTGCTGATACCCGGAAGAAGGACACGATCTGGCAAAATATGCTGTCTGCCCGCATCTGAAGCATGTCAGTGGTGTCAGATAACACGGTCCCTGATGGACTCTACCACAAGTCTGGCAAATGGTGGCAGCTGATCCAGAACTGCGACCACTGCTACTGCTCAAAGCACCTGACCCAAATCTAAACGATCTACGCTGACCTCCATGGCCATGTCTACTGCTCCGATGCACTCGCTGCTACTGTCTCTGACTCTGTTGAGTCGGACCTCGCTGCTGACTACTCGATCCAACATGAAAACTCGAATACGAAGTAGCCTGCAATCCACTCGACTGAACTCCTAGCTGGTAATAATCAAGCATCGCTCCCTGCCTAACTAGCCTCAGCTCAATCTCCTTAGCTAACTCAATCACAGACTCCAGAGTAAGGCCTGCTGTAGGCATACCTGCAAACGCTGAACCCAATCCAATGACGTAGGTAGTGATCGTAAAATACTGGTCTCGCATCAGATCCTCTGCATATCTATCCAGACGAAGAAACTCTCGGGTATACTCCTCTACAGATCGATCTCCACGAGAAATACTAGTCAATCGAAGACGATAGCTCAAACGAAGAGGCTCTGGACAGAATCTCCTCATAAATCGCTCTCGAAACTGAGCCCATGTCATCGTCATCATATAAGGTTGGATCATCTGAATGAACCAATCTAAGGCTGGTCCCTCGGCAGACAACTCGATGATCATGATCTGCTGGTACTCGGTATGAGCAGTCCGAGTCCTCATCTCAATCGCGTGTAGAAAATCTAACGAATCGGAAGTACCATCAAAAGCAATCCTGCCAACTCGGGCATAGAACAAAGCTGCCTCAAGGTCAGACATACCCTGCTAATAGGCAGGCTGAACAGGCAGAACAATCGGAGGAACAGGAACATCAAACTCAGGCTCTACAGGCTCCTCGTCCTGTAACTCTCTCTGCCTACGGCGATCTGTGGCTCCTCGAGGTCTACCTCTACCACGACCTCTACGTCTAACTGGCTCAGGAGGTAAAACCTCATCCTGAAAAGACTCATCATCCTCGGCCTCAATGACCAGTGGAGCGACAAGCGCTCGCCTCCTCATACTGAAAAGAAAAATAGAAAGATTCAGGTAAAACAGACAACGGAGGAATAATGCTGAAAACTAAGCAAGGAATACTTATCAAGACATACTCGAACCTAATTCACTGCAGTAGTTCAACAGAAAACATAACTTTAAAACTAGGGCCACGACTCACATAACTAAGCCCTGACACAAAACTCCGCTCTGATACCAACTTTGTCGCGACCCAAAACAGGGGCCATGACCGGCGCTAGGGAACGGGAATTCTTTCGAATCCGGAACCCGTAGCAAGCCTAAAAATAAAATAAAACATGCAATAATAATAATAATAATAATAATAATATCAAATGCAGCGGAAATAAAAATCATAAATATCATAATATTATTTTCACCAACTGGATTTAAATCAAATACTCATCTCATATATATATAAAACTCTTAATACAAATCCAGTTCACATATAATACAATATCTCACATAAATAAAATACGTAAAATCTCGTAAATTAATTTACAACTACTGCAGTGTCTAGATTATAAAAATAAGACTCAAGTAAGCAGTTTACACAAAGAAGCCGGGGTGGAAGAAATCCGGCGTATAGGCCTGCTACTGAGGTCTGAGGATGTTGACTCTCCTAAAAAATTGTCAATGGAGGGGAGTCAGACCTCACTGAGTGAATTACTATAATATATATATACATACACACTAAATGACAATGCATACAGTCAACAGTATATATATATAATATGTATATATACAGGCAAATACACACATATGCTGTAAAATCATTTTATATATATTTTTATTGAAAATCATCGTTTATGAAGGATCACATAGAACCCTAGAATATCGCAACCTCGAAAATAATGTTAGACAACACTTTAGCCATACATGCTCACTTAATCCAAATATGTCCATTTAATCCATTTAGATAGTAGACTGGCCCCGAGACACTAAGTCAACTGAGCTTCAGCAGTCTGACTGTCAGTGTGATTGGCCCCGAGACACTTGGTCAACCGACCTCCAGCAATCACACCACCAAACCATATCTCACACATCAAATAATCAATTTCAATTAATATCCACAAATGGTTAGTAATATAGCCTAAATGCTATAGGCGTACCGGTACGTACTCGGTCCTAGTGCTGCCTACTAGGTAGCACGTTCTATCGATATCCTTCATTAATGACTATAAAACATTCATTCACAAATAAATGATGCATGAATTTAAATAAAATAACAACATAAACCATATATATACTGGAAATATACCAAAAGTAAACCAGGTATATTTCGAGTATATATACGTCAAATGAATCCAATCAAATTATAAATTAAGCTAGAAATATATTTAAAAATATTTTAAATATAATTTATTAACAAAACATGCATATAATTTAATATATACCAAAAATATACTTAAATACAAATCACATTATTTATGCATATTTAATCAAAATAAAACGTATATTTCTAAATCATGCATCCTAAAGCATATATATATAGTATAGTAACTCACCCTAGTGCGCTCCACGAGATGGGTCCGACGGGCCTGGTCCACTAGCCCTCGGTCTCGGCGCAACTAAACAAACAATAAATAACCGACATTAGAATAAACCTAATAAAAAATCCTAGAATTCGATCTAGAGTATTAAACATAGAATCGATATCAGGGTTCGACCAGATATCACGTTTTACGAGAATTCTACCAAATATTCGACAGAACCTCCCCTGTAAAATGGACATCTCTATACTCAAAGAGTAGAGCTGACCCTGCAAAGAAACACACTTCAAAAAATAAGCTCAACACTCAACCATAACCCCTCGATCGGACTCCAAACTACAGTCTACCGACCGGGGTCCACAAACACAAAATAATTCCAGAAATACCAAAAATATCCTTAAATAATAGAAATTCATTTTATATGTAGAAATTACATAATTAACCTTAAAACACTGTAAAAACCGATAAAAACTCATTTTATTAGAAAAACCGTATATTATATATATAATTGAAAATAATTCACGAAAAATAGTTTTAAGTAGTTCAAAATACCAAATAATTTGTAGAAATCATTTTTATACCTTAAATAACTATTAAAACCAATTAAATTACATTTTTAGCCAATTTTGTGTAAAATTACCAAAATACCCCTATATATATAAATATACTAAAATTACTTCAAAAATTCACCAAAAATAGTATAATTATCCAAAATTAATTTTCTCAACATATTTATCAACATATCAATTATTAAACTCAATTAACCAATTAATTTCAATTAAAAACATAATTAACCCTAATTTCCCAAAATTACATAAACTTCAATAATTCAAAATAAATACATAGAAATTCATAAAAATTCCAAATAAATTTATATAATTCATTTCAACACGTAATTTAACCATAAATCACAATTTCATAATTTATTTAATTAATTTCCGAAAATTAGAAAATAATATTAAAATATTCAAAAATACCCAAAAATACAAATAATCTCCAAAAATTCCACAAAAATTCTTACATATAGATTAAGCTACTAGGATTAACATTTGTGAAGGGATTTTTCATGAATCAAACAATTTGAAGCTCAAAAAAATAAAAAACCCTAATATGGCCGAAATCAAAAATTCAAAACCTAAGCAATTCAAAACCATTTATGTAATATCCCGTGTTTTTAAAATATTTTTACACTGTACCGAGATATGCAGTGTCAATAATTTTGAATATATATGTGATATTTTTACGAGTTAATATGTATTTAAAACCTATTTTAATTATTGTGTATTATTTTCAGTGTTTTACGTAAAATTTTCCCGGGACTTGCATTTTCGGGGAAATTTTCACGTAAACAATGTATTATTAATTATTTTAAATGTATTTACGGACTTGCATGAACTCATACATATTTTTAAACTATTAAATAAAGTCGGTGTGTGTATATTTATTTAATTAGGGTTTATTAATTCCCTAATATTTTATTAAGTATTTAATTGTTTAAATTGTTATTTAATTAATTATATTTAGTATAAATTATTAAAATATTAATATTTTTATGTGTGTGGTGTATATTTGATGTGTGTAATTTAATATTATTTTAATATAAAGTATAAAGTATATATATATACATATATACATCAAAAATCAAAGAATTGCCAAATTACACTTTTGCCCCTCCCTTCTCTTCTTCTTCTCCGGACGCGACTCCCCACCTCCACCGTCTGTAACTTTCGTTCGCCGCCGTTCAGAGTGCCTCTCGGTGAGCCACCTCCGTCCCCAGCCGTTCCCCGCCGCCAGTAGCCCCCTTTCCTGACGAGTTTGGCCGGAATTAGCTTAGGAGGCCGAAAGTCGAGCTACCGCCGTTTCTCCCTCCTCCGGCCACCATTTTTGACACCGCCGGTCTCTTTCTTCTCCTTGAGCTCCGGTGAGTGTGATTCTAGCTTTGGTTTGAGCTAAAATGGTCTAGAATTGCTTAGTTTTCGATTTGTAAATTTCGGCCTATTAGGGTTTTCGATTTTTTTGAGCTTCGAATTGGATGATTCATGGAAACTTCCTTCACAAATGTTGTTCCTAGTAGCTTAATCTACATGTATGAATTTTTGTAGAATTTTTGGAGATTTTTTGGATTTTTGGGTATTTTTGAATATTTTAATATTATTTTCTAATTTTCGGAAATTAATTATTTAAATTATGAAATTGGAGTTTATGGTTGAATTAGGTGTTGAAATGAATTATAGGAATTTATTTGGAATTTTTATGAATTTCTAAGTATTTATTTTTAATTATTGAAGTTTAGGTGATTTTGGAAAATTAGGTTAATTGTGTTTTTATTTGAATTTAATTGGTTAATTGGGTTTAATTATTAATATTATTGATAAATATGTTGAGAAAATTAATTTTGGGTAATTGTATGATTTTTGGTGAATTTTTGAAGTAATTTAAGTATATTTATATATATAGGGGTATTTTGGTAATTTTACCCTAAATTGTCTAAAAATGTAATTTAATTGGTTTTAATATTTATTTAAGGTATAAAAATGATTTCTAAAAATTATTTAGTATTTTTAACTAATTAAAACTATTTTTCGGGAATTATTTTCAAATATATATATAATATACGGTTTTTCTAATAAAATGAATTTTAATCGGTTTTTATAGTGTTTCAAGGTCAATTATGTAATTTTTATTTATAAAATGTATTTCTGTGATTTAAAGATATTTTTGTTATATCTGGAATCATTCTGTGTTTGTGGACCCCGGTCGGTGGACTGTAGTTTGGAGTCCGACCGTGGGATTTTGATTGTGTTGGGCTCGTTTTTCGAAGTGTGTTTCTTTGCAGGGTCGGCTCTACTCTTTTGAGTAGAGAGATGTCCGTTTTACAGGGGAGGTTCTGCCGGATTTTCGGTAGAATTCTCGTAAAACGTGATGTCCAGTCGAACCCTAATTTTGTTTTCGTATTTTAATACTCTAGATTGAATTCTAGGATTTCTATTAGGGTTACTCTGATATCGGTTATTTATTTCTTGTTTAGTTGCGCAGAGACCGAGGGCTAGTGGACCAGGCCCGTCGGACCTGTCTCGTGGAGCGCATTAGGTGAGTTACTATATTATATACATATGCTTAGGATGCATGATTTAGAAAATGCATGTTTTATTTTGACTGAATATGCATAAATAATGTGATTTATATTCAATTATATTTTTGGTATATTTTTGGTATATAATAAATTATATACATGTTTTGTTAATAAAATATATTTAAAATGTTTTTAAATATATTTTTAGTTTAATTCATGATTTGATTGGATTTATTTGACATACATATACTCAAAATATACCTGGTTTATGTTTGGTATATTTCCAGTATATATATGGTTTATATTGTTGATTTATTTAAATTCATGCATCATGTATTTGTGAATGAATGTTTTATTATTTATTAATGAAGGATATCAATAGAACGTGCTACCTAGTGGGCAGCACTAGGATCGAGTACGTACCGGTACGCCTATAGCTTTAGGCTATATTACTAACTATTTGTGGATATTGATTTGATTATGATTATTGATATGTGTGAGATGTGGTTTGGGTGTGATTGCTGGAGCTCGGTTGACCAAGTGTCTCGGGGCCAATCACACTGGCAGTCAGACTGCTGGAGCTCGGTTGACTTAGTGTCTCGGGGCCAGTCTACTGTCCAAATGGATTAAGTGGATATATTTGGAATAAGTGAGCCTGTATGGCCAGAGTGTTGTTTAACACTATTTTCTGAGGTTGCGATATTCTAGGGTTCTATGTGATCCTTCATAAATTGGGATTTTTCAGTAAAATATATAAAAATGATTTTTCTGCATTTGTGTGTATTTGCTTGTATATATATTAGATATATATATACTGTTGACTGTATGCATTATCACTTAGTGTGTATGTATATATATTATAGTAATTCACTCAGTGAGGTCTGACTCCCCTCCGTTGACTATTTTTCAGGAGAGTCAACTTCCTCAGACCTCAGTAGCAGGTCGATACGCCGGATTTCTTCCGCCCCGGCTTCTTTATGTAAATTGTCTACTTGAGTCTTATTTATTTTATCTAGACACTGCAGTAGTTGTGAATTAAAGTATTGGATTTTATGTACTTTATTTTAAAAGAGATGTATTATGCTGAAACTGGATTTGTATTAAATATTATATATATGTGATGAGATGAGTTTTGAAGTAAATCCAGTTGGTATGGATGATATTATGATTTTTATTTTTCGCTGCATTTATTATATGATTATTGTTGTTATGGCGTGATTTATTTTATTTTTAGGCTTGCTACGGGTTCCGGATTCGAAAGAATTCCCGTTCCCTAGCGCCGGTCATGGCCCCTGTTTTGGGTCGTGACAAAGTTGGTATCAGAGCGAAGTTCGTATCAGAGTGGAGTTCTGTGTCAGGGCTTAGTTATGTGAGTTATGGCCCTAGTTTTAAAGTTGTGTTTTCTGTTGGACTACTGCAGTGTATTAGGTTCGAGTATGTCTTGATAAGTATTCCTTGCTGTAGTTTTCAGCATTATTCCTCCGTTGTCTGTTTTGTCTGAATCTTTTCGTTTGTCTTTTCAGAATGAGGAGGCGAGCGCGTGTCGCTCCACCGGTCGTTGAGGCCGAGGATGATGAGTCTTTTCAGGATGAGGTTTTACCTCCTGAGCCACCAGTTAGACGTAGAGGTCGTGGCAGGGGTAGACCTCGAGGAGCGGCAGGTCACCGTAGGCAGAGAGAGTTACAGGACGAGGAGCCTGTTGAGCCTGAGTTTGATGTTCATGTTCCTCCAGTTGTTCAGCCTGTTCAGCCTGCCTATCAGCAGGGTATGACTGACCCTGAGGCAGCTTTGTTCTATGCCAGAGTTGGCAGGATTGCGTTTGATGGTACTTCTGATCCTTTAGATTTTCTGCATGCGATTGAGACTAGGACTCGGACTGCTCATACCGAGTACCAGAGGATCATGATTGTTGAGTTGTCTGTTGAGGGACCAGCCTTGGATTGGTTCATTCAGATGATCCAGCCTTATATGATGACGATGACATGGGCTCAGTTTCGAGAGCGATTCATGAGGAGATTTTGTCCAGAGCCTCTTCGTTTGAGCTATCGTCTCCATTTGACCAGTATTTCTCATGGAGATCGATCTGTAGAGGAGTATACCCGAGAGTTTCTTCGTCTGGGTAGATATGCTGAGGATCTGATGCGAGATCAGTATTTCGCTGTTACTACGTATGTTACTGGTTTGGGTTCAGCTTTTGCTGGTATGCCCACAGCAGGTCTTACTCTGGAGTCTGTGATTGAGCTAGCTAAGGAGATTGAGCTGAGGTTAGTTAGGCAAGGAGCGATGCCTGATTATTACCAGTTGGGAGTTCAGTCGAGTGGATCGCAGGCTACTCCATATTCAAGTTTTCATGTTGGTTCGAGTAGTCAGCAGCAAGGTTCGACTCAGCAGAGTCAGAGACAGCAGCAGCGAGTGCATCGGAGCAGTAGACATGGCCGTGGAGGTCAGCGTAGATCGTTCAGATTTGGATCAGGTGCTTCGAGCAGCAGCAGTGGTCGTAGTTCTGGATCAGCGGCCAGTGTTTGTCAGACTTGTGGTAGAGTCCATCAGGGATCGTGTTATCTGACACCACTGACATGTTTCAGATGCGGACAGACAGGACATTTTGCCAGATCGTGTCCTTATTCTGGGTATCAGCAGCAGCAGATTTCGCGATTCCCACAGCAGTCGATTGCTAGTGCAGTACCCGTGCCATTTCAGTTGCCACCAGCCCAGCATCAGAGTTCTACTCAGTTTGTTCCACAACAGAGTCGTGGTAGAGGTACTAGAGGAGGTGCTAGAGGTGTTGGCCAGGCTTCTACCAGTCAGCAGGGAGGTCGAGGTCAGGCCAGAGTCTTCCATCTGACTCAGCAGGATGCTCAGGCATCTAATGCAGTCGTGGCAGGTATTCTTTCTGTTTGTTACCTGGATGCTTTGGTTTTGTTTGATCCGGGTGCCACGCATTCGTTTGTTTCTCCTATTTTTGCTTCTAAATCTTGTTGGAAAGCTTCGAGGATGGCTTTTCCTTTGTCTATTGCCACTCCTCTGAGCGATTCCTTGGACGCCGATATTGTTCTTTCTGGTTGTCCAGTTCTCATGGGAGATAGAGAATTATCCGCCGATTTGATTTTGTTGGATGTGATGGAGTTTGATGTTATTCTGGGAATGGATTGGTTATCTCAGCACTATGCCGTGGTAGATTGCAGGAATAAGGAGGTGATTTTCAGAATTCCTGGTGAAGTAGAATTTAAGTTTGTTGGTGATAGGAGTTCAGCACCTCAGAATCTTATTTCTGCTATTTCAGCTAGGAAGTTGTTGAGGAAAGGTTGTCAGGGGTTTTTGGCATTGGTTAGGGATACGTCAGTGGAGAAGTTGTCACTCACAGATGTTCCTGTTGCTTGTGAGTTTCCTGATGTTTTTCCCGAGGAGTTGCCAGGTTTACCACCTCATAGAGAGATTGAATTCTGTATAGATGTGGTTCCAGGTACTACTCCTATATCTATGCCACCTTATCGTATGGCTCCTGCAGAGTTGAGAGAGTTAAAGGAGCAATTGCAGGAGTTGTTGGATAAAGGTTTTATCAGACCTAGTGTTTCCCCTTGGGGTGCACCAGTCTTGTTTGTGAAGAAGAAGGATGGTACCCTGAGACTGTGCATTGACTATAGAGAGCTGAATAAGGTGACAGTGAAGAACAAGTATCCTCTCCCGAGGATTGATGATTTATTTGATCAGTTACAAGGTGCACAGTTCTTTTCTAAGGTCGACTTGAGGTCGGGTTATCATCAGCTGCGGATCAGTGAATCCGATATTCCTAAGACAGCGTTCCGCACTCGATATGGCCATTATGAGTTTCTGGTGATGTCTTTTGGTTTGACTAATGCACCAGCAGCTTTTATGGACCTGATGAACAGAGTATTCAGACCGTATGTGGATCAGTTTGTAGTAGTCTTCATTGATGATATACTAGTATATTCGAGGAGTATGGAAGAGCATGTATATCACTTGAGGATTGTACTACAGACACTGGGAGATCATCAGCTTTATGCTAAATTCTCGAAGTGTGATTTCTGGATGGAGAGTGTTTCTTTTCTTCGACACGTAGTGTCTAAAGAAGGTATTCAGGTTGATCCACAGAAGGTTGAGGCAGTATCTGAGTGGCCTAGACCTACTTCTGTTACGGAGATTCGGAGTTTTCTGGGTTTAGCCGGGTATTATAGGCGGTTTGTGCAGGATTTTTCTAGGATAGCAGCCCCTATGACTCGCTTGACTCAGAAGAATGTTAGATTTGAGTGGTCAGAAGCTTGTGAGAATAGTTTTCAGTTGTTGAAGGAGAAGTTGACCACAGCGCCAGTATTAGCTTTGCCTAATAGTGTGGATAAGTTCACAGTTTACTGTGATGCCTCTAGAATTGGTCTTGGTTGTGTGTTGATGCAGATTGGAAGGGTGATAGCCTATGCTTCGAGGCAGTTGAAGAAGCATGAGTAGAACTATCCCACACATGATCTGGAGATGGCTGCAGTGATCTTTGCTTTGAAGATTTGGAGACATTATCTGTACGGGGTGACTTGTGAGATATTTACTGATCACAAGAGCCTTAAGTACATTTTCCAGCAGCGAGATTTGAATCTAAGGCAGAGAAGATGGTTGGAACTGTTGAAGGACTATGATTGCGAGATTCTTTACCATCCGGGTAAAGCTAATGTGGTAGCAGATGCCTTGAGTAGGAAGTCCTCAGGTAGTCTTGCTCACATCAGTGTTGAGAGGAGACCATTGATCTAGGAATTGCATCTGATGGTGGATCAAGGTCTGATGATGAAGATCAGTAGATCAGGTGGACTGTTAGCTTAGTTTAAAGTACAATTTGTACTGAGGGATAGGATTAAAGCAGCTCAGAGCCGAGATCCTATTCTAGAAGAGCTTGCAGAGAATGTCAGAGCAGGGAAGTTCACTGATTTCACACTCGATGATGATGGTGTGTTGTGGATCAGTGGTAGATTGTGTGTTCCTGATGTGGATGACTTGAGAGAGGAGATTTTAGAGGAAGCACATTCTACAGCCTACAGCGTTCATCCAAGTGTTACTAAGATGTACCACAGTATCGGAGATCTATACTGGTGGGATGGATTGAAGAAGGATGTTGTTGATTATGTTGCTAAGTGCTTGACGTGTTAGCAAGTGAAAGCCGAACATCAGAAGCCTTCTGGGAAGCTTCAGCCTCTTCCTATTCCCGAGTGGAAGTGGGAAAGGATAGCTATGGATTTTGTGGTCGGTTTACCTCGTTCGAAGGATGGATACGATTCCATCTGGGTGATTGTAGATAGATTGACGAAGTCTGCACATTTCTTGCCTGTGAAAGCCACATATTCAGTTGCTAGATTGGCGAAGTTGTATGTGAACCATATTGTGTGCCTTCATGGAGTACCGGTGTCCATTGTGTCAGATAGAGGTTCGGTGTTTACTTCTCGTTTTTGGCAGAAGTTGCAGGAAGCGATGGGCACTAGGTTGGATTTCAGTACTGCTTTTCATCCTCAGACAGATGGTCAGTCTGAGAGGACGATCCAGACACTGGAAGATATGTTGAGGATGTGTGTCTTGGATTTGGGAGGTAGCTGGGATGATCATTTGTCGCTTGTTGAGTTTGCATATAATAACAGCTACCATAGCAGTATTGGCATGGCACCATATGAGGCGTTGTATGGAAGGAAGTGTAGATCCCCGTTGAGTTGGGATGAGATTGGTGAGAGAGCTTTGACTGGACCAGAGATGGTTCAGGATGCTGCAGAGAAAGTCGCCGTGATCAAGCGTAGATTAGAGACCGCAGTTAGTAGATAGAAGAGTTATGCGGATCCTAGGCGCAGAGATGTGGAGTTTCAGGTTGGAGATTTCATTTTTCTGAAAGTATCTCCGATGAAGGGTGTGATGAGATTTGGCAGGAAGGGTAAGTTAACACCGAGATATATTGGACCGTTTGAGATTCTGGAGAGAGTTGGCACTGTTGCATATCGGTTGGATTTGCCTCCGAGTATGTCACAGGTGCATCCAGTATTTCATATCTCGATGTTGAGGAAGTATATCTCAGATCCTTCACACGTGTTGCAGCCCGACAGTGTAGAAGTGAGTGAAAATTTGACGTTTGTGGAAGAACCTGTGGCGATCGTTGATTTTCAAGTTCGACAGTTGCGATCGAAGCAGATTCCGATGGTCAAGGTTTTGTGGCGTAGTGACAGAGTTGAAGAGCATACGTGGGAGACTGAAGCTGAGATGCGAGCTTCTTACCCGTATCTCTTTCCTTCTTGATCTTTTCTTTTTAGAATTCGGGGACGAATTCTTGTAAGGGGGGAAGACTGTAATATCCCGTGTTTTTAAAATATTTTTACACTGTACCGAGATATGCAGTGTCAATAATTTTGAATATATATGTGATATTTTTACGAGTTAATATGTATTTAAAACCTATTTTAATTATTGTGTATTATTTTCAGTGTTTTACGTAAAATTTTCCAGGGACTTGCATTTTCGGGGAAATTTTCACGTAAACAATGTATTATTAATTATTTTAAATGCATTTACGGACTTGCATGAACTCATACATATTTTTAAACTATTAAATAAAGTCAGTGTGTGTATATTTATTTAATTAGGGTTTATTAATTCCCTAATATTTTATTAAGTATTTAATTGTTTAAATTGTTATTTAATTAATTATATTTAGTATAAATTATTAAAATATTAATATTTTTATGTGTGTGGTGTATATTTGATGTGTGTAATTTAATATTATTTTAATATAAAGTATAAAGTATATATATATACATATATACATCAAAAATCAAAGAATTGCCAAATTACACTTTTGCCCCTCCCTTCTCTTCTTCTTCTCCGGACGCGACTCCCACCTCCACCGTCTGTAACTTTCGTTCGCCGCCGTTCAGAGTGCCTCTCGGTGAGCCACCTCCATCCCCAGCCGTTCCCCGCCGCCATTAGCCCCCTTTCCCGACGAGTTTGGCCGGAATTAGCTTAGGAGGCCGAAAGTCGAGCTACCGCCGTTTCTCCCTCCTCCGGCCACCGTTTTTGACACCGCCGGTCTCTTTCTTCTCCTTGAGCTCCGGTGAGTGTGATTCTAGCTTTGGTTTGAGCTAAAATGGTCTAGAATTGCTTAGTTTTCGATTTGTAAATTTCGGCCTATTAGGGTTTTCGATTTTTTTGAGCTTCGAATTGGATGATTCATGGAAACTTCCTTCACAAATATTGTTCCTAGTAGCTTAATCTACATGTATGAATTTTTGTAGAATTTTTGGAGATTTTTTGGATTTTTGGGTATTTTTGAATATTTTAATATTATTTTCTAATTTTCAGAAATTAATTATTTAAATTATGAAATTGGAGTTTATGGTTGAATTAGGTGTTGAAATGAATTATAGGAATTTATTTGGAATTTTTATGAATTTCTAAGTATTTATTTTTAATTATTGAAGTTTAGGTGATTTTGGAAAATTAGGTTAATTGTGTTTTTATTTGAATTTAATTGGTTAATTGGGTTTAATTATTAATATTATTGATAAATATGTTGAGAAAATTAATTTTGGGTAATTGTATGATTTTTGGTGAATTTTTGAAGTAATTTAAGTATATTTATATATATAGGGGTATTTTGGTAATTTTACCCTAAATTGTCTAAAAATGTAATTTAATTGGTTTTAATATTTATTTAAGGTATAAAAATGATTTCTAAAAATTATTTAGTATTTTTAACTAATTAAAACTATTTTTTCGGGAATTATTTTCAAATATATATATAATATACGGTTTTTCTAATAAAATGAGTTTTAATCGGTTTTTATAGTGTTTCAAGGTCAATTATGTAATTTTTATTTATAAAATGTATTTCTGTGATTTAAAGATATTTTTTTTATATCTGGAATCATTCTGTGTTTGTGGACCCCGGTCGGTGGACTGTAGTTTGGAGTCCGACCGTGGGATTTTGATTGTGTTGGGCTCGTTTTTCGAAGTGTGTTTCTTTGCAGGGTCGGCTCTACTCTTTTGAGTAGAGAGATGTCCGTTTTACAGGGGAGGTTCTGCCGGATTTTCGGTAGAATTCTCGTAAAACGTGATGTCCAGTCGAACCCTAATTTTGTTTTCGTATTTTAATACTCTAGATTGAATTCTAGGATTTCTATTAGGGTTACTCTGATATCGGTTATTTATTTCTTGTTTAGTTGCGCAGAGACCGAGGGCTAGTGGACCAGGCCCGTCGGACCTGTCTCGTGGAGCGCATTAGGTGAGTTACTATATTATATACATATGCTTAGGATGCATGATTTAGAAAATGCATGTTTTATTTTGACTGAATATGCATAAATAATGTGATTTATATTCAATTATATTTTTGGTATATTTTTGGTATATAATAAATTATATACATGTTTTGTTAATAAAATATATTTAAAATGTTTTTAAATATATTTTTAGTTTAATTCATGATTTGATTGGATTTATTTGACATACATATACTCAAAATATACCTGGTTTATGTTTGGTATATTTCCAGTATATATATGGTTTATATTGTTGATTTATTTAAATTCATGCATCATGTATTTGTGAATGAATGTTTTATTATTTATTAATGAAGGATATCAATAGAACGTGCTACCTAGTGGGCAGCACTAGGACCGAGTACGTACCGGTACGCCTATAGCTTTAGGCTATATTACTAACTATTTGTGGATATTGATTTGATTATGATTATTGATATGTGTGAGATGTGGTTTGGGTGTGATTGCTGGAGCTCGGTTGACCAAGTGTCTCGGGGCCAATCACACTGGCAGTCAGACTGCTGGAGCTCGGTTGACTTAGTGTCTCGGGGCCAGTCTACTGTCCAAATGGATTAAGTGGATATATTTGGAATAAGTGAGCCTGTATGGCCAGAGTGTTGTTTAACACTATTTTCTGAGGTTGCGATATTCTAGGGTTCTATGTGATCCTTCATAAATTGGGATTTTTCAGTAAAATATATAAAAATGATTTTTCTGCATTTGTGTGTATTTGCCTGTATATATATTAGATATATATATACTGTTGACTGTATGCATTATCACTTAGTGTGTATGTATATATATTATAGTAATTCACTCAGTGAGGTCTGACTCCCCTCCGTTGACTATTTTTCAGGAGAGTCAACTTCCTCAAACCTCAGTAGCAGGTCGATACGCCGGATTTCTTCCGCCCCGGCTTCTTTATGTAAATTGTCTACTTGAGTCTTATTTATTTTATCTAGACACTGCAGTAGTTGTGAATTAAAGTATTGGATTTTATGTACTTTATTTTAAAAGAGATGTATTATGCTGAAACTGGATTTGTATTAAATATTATATATATGTGATGAGATGAGTTTTGAAGTAAATCGAGTTGGTATGGATGATATTATGATTTTTATTTTCCGCTGCATTTATTATATGATTATTGTTGTTATGGCGTGATTTATTTTATTTTTAGGCTTGCTACGGGTTCCGGATTCGAAAGAATTCCCGTTCCCTAGTGCCGGTCATGGCCCCTGTTTTGGGTCGTGACAATTTAAGCTCAAACCAAAGCTAGAATCACACTCACCGGGGCTCAAGGAGAAGAAAGAGACTGGCGGTGTCAAAAATGGTGGCCGAAATTGCGAGGTGAGAAGAAATGGAGCTTTCGACTGGAAATGGAGAAAAGGGACAAGCCGGCGTCGGGGAAGAAGGCTGGGGGCGACGGAGCAGCTAGAGAAGACAGCGACACGCAGGGGAGGCACTCTGACGGCCGGTGATCAGAGTAGCAGCGGTGAGGGGAAGGGGGTCGTGCATGGGAAGAAGAAGAAGAAGAAGAAGAAGAAGAAGAAGAAGAAGAAGAAGAAGAAGAAGAAAAGAAAAGAAAAAGAAAAGAAAAGAAAAAGAAAAGAAAAAGAAAAAGAAAAAGAAAAAAGAAAAATAATAAAATAAAAAAAATAATTTTAATAAAATATTTGAAAAAATCACACCCACACACTTAATATTTAATATTTCAAAATTTAATATTAATTAAAAATAATTAAATAACAACAAAACAAATAATTAATTAATAAAATATTAGAGTAAAATACTAAACCCTAATTAAATAAATAGGTACACATAGGCTTTATTTAGTAATTTAAAAATACGTATGAGTTTATGCAAGTCCCAAAATATATTTAAAATAATTAATAATAAATTATTTACTTGAAAATTTCTCCGAAAATGAAAGTCTCGGGAAAATTTTACGTAAAGCACTGTAAATAATACACAATAATTAAAATAGGTTTTAAACACATATCAACTCGTAAAAATATCATAATATATATACAAAAATTATTAACACTGCATATCCCGATGCAGTATTAAAATATCTAAAAACACAGGATATTATAGTCGGTGTGCCTCCCAGCGTGCCACCTCCTTCCTCAGCCTTCAGCCTTCCCCGCCGCCTGTTGCAGCTATTTCCGACGTCGGGAAGCTTGTTTTAGCCGGAAAAGCCGAAACTCTTCTCAACGTCGATCGACGTGATTTCGGCCACCATTTTTTACACCGCCAATTTCTATCTTCTCCTTGAGCTTAGATGAGTGTGATTCCAAGCTTTGTTTCACTTAAAATGGTCTAGATTTGCCTAGGTTTCGATTTTACAATTTCGGCCTATTAGGGTTTTTGATTTTTTTGAGCTTCAATTGATTGATTCATGAAAAATTCCTTAAAAAATGTTGTTCCCCTTAGCTTAATCTTCATGTGTGAATTATTTTATAATTTTTGGGAATTATTTTGATTTTTGGGTATTTTTGAATATTTTATTATTATTTTCTAATTTTCGAAAATTAATTAATTAAATTATGAAATTGTGTTATATGATAAATATAGGTGTTGAAATGAATTATAGAAATTTATTTGGAATTTTTGTGAATTTTTATGTATTTATTTTGAATTTAATTAGTTTATGTAATTTTGAGAAAATAGGGTTAATTGTGTTTTTAATTGAAATTAATTAGTTAATTGAGTTTATTTATTGATATTATTGATATATATGTTGAGAAAATTAATTTTGTGCAATTATATTATTTTTGGTGAATTTTTGGATTAATTTTAGTATATTTATATATACAGGGATATTTTGGTAATTTTACCCTAAATTGGCTAAAAATGCAATTAAATTGGTTTTAATAGTTATTTAAGGTATAAAAATGATTTCTACAAATTATTTAGTATTTTTAATTAATTAAAACTATTTTTCGTGAATTATTTTCAAATTATATATATAATATATGATTTTTCTAATAAAATGAGTTTTAATCGATTTTTACTGTGTTTTAGGGTTAATTATGTAATTTCTACTTATAAAATGTATTTCTATGATATAAGGGTATTTTCGATATTTCTGTTTTGTTCTGTGAATTGTGGACCTCGATCGGTGAACTATAGCTTGGAGTCCGATCAAGTGGTTGTGATTATGATTATATGTCTATTTTTCGAAGTGTGTTTCTTTGCAGGGCTGGTTCTACTCTTTAAGTAGAGAGATGTCCATTTTACAGGGGAGGTTCTACCGAATTTTTGGTAGAATTCTCGTAAAACGTGATGTCCAGTCGGATTTTGATTTAATTCTGTGTCTAGTAAACTAGATCGAGTCTTTAGAACTTCTGTAGATGTATTATGATATTCTGTGGTCATTTATTTGTTTAGTTGTGCCGAGACCGAGGCCTAGTGGACCAGGCCCATCGGACCCATCTCGAGGAGCGCACTAATTGTGAGTTACTATTCTATACATATATGTTTTAGGGTGCATGATTTAGAAATATATGTTTTATTTTAATTAATTATGCATAGATAATTCAATTAGTATTTAAGTTTACTTTTGGTTTATTTTTCGTATATTTTAAACTATATGCATGTTTTATTATCGAATTATGTTTAAAATGTTTTCAAATACATTTGTAGTTTATTTTGTAATTTAATTAGATTTATTTAACGTATATATACTCGAAATATACCTAGTTTATTTTTGGTATATTTCTAGTATATATATATGGTTTATGTTGCTATTTTATTTAAATTCATGCATCATTTATTTATGAATGTATGTTTTATGTTTAGTAATGAAGGATATGAATAGAACGTGCTACCTAGTGGGCAGCACTAGGACCGAGTACGTACCGGTACGCCGATAGTATTTAGGCTATATTACTAACCATTTGTGGATATTGGCTGTATATGATTATTTGATGTATGATATGATTTGGGAGTGTGATTGCTGAAGCTCGGTTGACTAAGTGTCTCGGGACCAATCACACTGACAGTCAGACTGTTGGAGCTCGATTGACTTAGTGTCTCGAGGCCAGTCTACTGTCCAAATGGAATAAGTGAATATATTTGGAATAAGTGAGCCTGTATGGCTAGAGTGTTGTCTAACACTGTTTGAGGTTGTGATTTTCTAGGGTTCTATTTGATCCTTCATAAATAGTGATTTTCAATAAAAATATATAAAATGATTTTTATTGCATCTGTGTGTATTTGCTTGTATATATATACATATTATATATACTTTTGACTGTGTGCAGTGTCATTTAGTATGCATGTATATATATTATAGTAATTCACTCAGTGAGGTCTGACTCCCCTCCGTTGACTATTTTTCAGGAGAGTCATTGTCTTTAGACCTCAGTAGCAGGCCTGTACACCGTATTTCTTCCGTCCTGGCTTTATTATGTAAACTGCTCACTTGAGTTTTATTTTATGATCTAGACACTATAGTAGTCGTAAAATTGTTAAAAGATATTGTATTATATTTGTATGAGTTATGTATTTTAAGAATTTGAACTGGATTTGTATTAAAAGAGTTTATTTATATATGAGATGAGGATTTGATTTAATTTCATTTGGTGGAAATATTATTTTGATATTTATGATTTTATTCCGCTGCATAATATTTTACTTAATTGTGTTGTTATTGTTACTATTGCATATTTTATTTTATTTTAGGCTTGCTACGGGTTCCGGATTCGAAAGAATTCCTGTTCCCTAGCGCCGATCATGACCCCTATTTTGGGTCGTGACATGTGGGCCCCATACTACTTGGCTACCATGGCTGCAGATGCATTTAATACAGCTATAAGTGGTTTGCCATAGAGGCGGCGCCTTTATGATAAGGTGATCACCTCTACAATTGTTGCCAAAGAGGCGATTGCCTAATTTCATAGAGGCGATGCCTTTTTGGCTCAGCCCCGTGTTGGGCCAAATGGACCTAGGCTGTTTTGGACAATTTGGGTTAAGTTTTGGGCTTTTGGGCTTTCAAGTCCATTTTTAATTGGAGATTTAGGTCTTGTACTTGTGTCAAAGTTTCACATTCTCATTATTGAGCTTGATAACGGGCCGACCAAACAAAGCATTGTTAATTTTTCCCTTAATACGAACCGACCGAATCGGGTGTTTACAAATAGCTTCAAACTTGAAATCTTCATTATCAAAAAAACATTGGATTTTAACCATTTCTGGAGAATACAACCTCTACCTATGGTGCATATTAGTGAAAGATATGAGATCATCTTCCATTTCCCAAACCCAGAAGACCAAAATCTAGGCGAATCATATTATCTTCCATCTCCCAAAGACAGAATATTTGCTTACCCAGCTGCACAAAAAAAAAAAAAAAAAAAAAAAAAAAAAAAAAAAAAAAAACCCTTATCAAACCACATTGAAACAACAAAATATTTATATTTATCACTATTATTATTGGATATAAAATTAGAAAATAGAAAATGAAGAACGTGGGGGATGATTGCTGGTAAAACTCTGTTCACAATGAGAGCTCTTTTTTTTTTTCGGGCTGTAATTTTCAACTATTAACGATGTAATACTTTTGGTATATTAATTAAAAATGTGGTGTAACAAACAATATATAATTTCAGATGCATTTTAAAATTTGACAGTTATTGAAAAATATTTTTACCAATAAATTAATGGCATAGACATGTATATAAACTTTTTAATTCAATTTCAAAGTATTGAGTTGTGGCAATTTAGAAACTTGAGTTTTTCGCAATATTGTTAATGACAATAGTAATATAAAAATTGAATAAAATTTTTTATTGTTTTAAAAGTTTTAATAAATGTAAAATTATAATAAAAGAAAAAAATTGTCTTGAATATTAAATGCCATATAAAATTATTATAATAATTTCAATAGTTGAATATCAGTAAAGATTTAAGTTTTTTTAATTAAGAAATATTTATAGACAAAATTTTCATATATATATATACTAGTAAATAATTATGTGCTTTGCACGTGAATAAATTTTTTTTAGACTTATAATATATAGTAAATAAACTATTAAACATATTATTATTATTAAATAAGTTTTAAAAATAATAACAGTGTTATTTATCTATATAACAATTTGATATTAACTTAATATAATTATAATTTATTAGAATTTTGATAAATTTTTTATTAAAATAATTATATGATATTTATTCAATATTTTTTATAATTAATTTCTCTCAAACTCTAGAGCTAATTTCATGTAAAAAATATTATGGTCATAATTAATCATAAGATAATAATAATAATTAGTTATTTTTTGATAAAAAATTTAAAAAGATAAAAGTTATATTTTCTCTATATAACAATTTAAATATTATAACCCCATTAAACTTATACTTTATTACAATTTTAGTAAATTTTTTATTTGAGCTATGACACTTTATTTTTTCAATATTTTAATATTAATACTTTTATTTACTCAAAAATTAATTTGATATAATTTTTTAAGTTCACCTAATAATTAAATGATAAATATTAGTTAATTTAATTTTAACTCTTTTTTGTTAAATTTTATAAAAATACCTAAAAACGATAATTATACTATTTTTCTTACAAAAAATATACTTTCAAATAAATTATATGCTCTATATTTTTAAAATATGATTGCAGATACAAGATAATAAAACTTAATTATTTATAAATATTTACTTAATAAACTTTAATTTAATAAGTATTTAAAAATAATAAGAGTATTATTTTATTTATATATCAATTTAAATTTTCAATTTTTATAGTGTTACATTATAACATAGTAATTTGTTACAAATTTAGTAAATTTTCTATTTGAACAATTATACAACACTCTTTCAATATTTTATCTAAATAATAATCTAATTTTACAAACTTGATAGAGTTATAACATAGTTTTTTTTAATGAAAATGGGGAGATTATAGCATCAGGAGTGCACCGAGGCATTCCAGTTAGGTTGGCACACCCTTAGCACATACATCACATGCTATAAACTTCTGTTTATTAAAAATAACATAAAAAGGAAAATTAATAACATTTGTAGATTTCAATATATAAAATAATAAAATTAAATTAATATAGCCCTAAGAAGGGAAACAAGAAGCTAATAAATTATCTAAATCTATAAGACTCAATGCTAACAACATCATTAAACATCAAAGTTTGATAGTACGAAGGATAAGAGCTCCACCATTGACAATGCTGAGAAACAAGACCTAAGGAGGCCAGCTTGTTAGCCACTTGATTGCCTTCTCAGAAAGTATGACTTGCATGTAATTGGAGAATGCTCAACTGATTAATGCACTTTTGCCAAGTAGCTCAAACTTGCCAAGGGACTAACACACTTTGAGTTTGAAGAAGTTGAACTACAAATGATGAGTTCGATTCAATTCATAAAAGAGAGAAATGAAGCTCAACTGCTTTATTAACCACAATTACCATTGCCAATAATTCTACTTTGAAAGAAAATTTGATGCCCACTAAAGTTACAAAAGAGAGCAAAGTTGAACCCATATAGTCCTAAAATACACCACCAGTAGCAACAAGTCCTAGCGATCTTATGGCAGTGCCATCACAATTAACTTTAACCTAGCCAATAGGCGGGTGCAGCCAGACCACCGAAGTAGTAACAGGAAGGCGACGAATGATACTAGTAACTCAAAGTCGACATAGAATTAGGAGATCAAATTACAAATTTTCCATGTGACCAACCCTGAAAAATTTTGCTTCCTTAATACAGCAACAAATAAACCTTATAGTGCCTGAAACTGAGATGAAAGAATCTTTAAAAAGAAAAATATTTCTAGCATGCCAGATATGCCATATAGCAACCTGAATTCCAATGTGCCATAAAGCTGAAATTTGAGAAGAAAAACGAACTTCAGAAGCAGCCTTAAAAAGGAGAAATAAAACCATAAGAAAGCTCCAAAGTAGTTTGAAACATGCTACCAAGAGCATACAAAATAGCAAAGGCATTTGAACACCAAGTAAAAACATAATCAAGAGAGTCCTTAACATGACAACACAGACAACAATGGGAAATTAGCTGATGCCCCTTCCGGTAAAGTAATTCCATTATTGGAAATTTACCATGTAATGTCTGCCATATGAGGAAAGAACACGAAGGAGGTAGGTAATGCCTGCAAACATCTCTACTTGAAGCTACTTTAGGCAAAGCAACTCTGAACTCATTATAGGCACATTTACAAGTCAAAATACCAGTTGAGGAGAAACGACAAACATAAGTATCCTCTTTAGATGAAGAGAAAGTGACATTATCAATATTAGCAGCAATGAAGCGATAGGAAGCACAAAATGAATTAGGAAGATGCCATGTATTATAAAAAAATTATAAATTGTGGCATGAAGTAACTTATGATAAGAAGCTAGAATCATAACTTTATCTATAATGGAATACCCAAGCCAATTGTTAAACCAAAAGCTAAGAGAATAATTTTTAGACCACCCATTGACACATCTATTGCATCTCCAAATAATAAGGCCTTATAGAAGAAGATGAAGTCGATTGAAGCTGAGGCTTATTGAAAGAATTAATAAAATGACTTCGTAAAAAAGAGAACACAAAACTATTATCACTAACCACTTGATAAGCCAATTTAGCTAACAAATCTTTGTTAAGCCATGAAAGCTTCTTGAGCCTAATACCACCCTCATCAAACGGAGCACAACATTAAGTCCAATTAACTATGACACTCTTTGACGATTTAATGTCTCCAGTCCATAAAAAATTATGAATAGATTTTCTATTTTTTAAGCATATAAGTTGGCCATTTATATTCCATGAATGAATAAAGAAACGAACTGTGAATAATAGAATTAATCAAAGCCAATCGACCTGCCATAGATAAAGATTTTCCTTTCCATTTATCAAAATTAGAAAAGATTCTATCAATAATGCCTTGAAGCCATTTTCTTTTAGTAGCACTAATGAACAATGGAACACCCAGATAAATGAATGGGATAGAACCTCTCTAGAAACCCACAATAGCACACAAAGCATTCATATGAGAACTAGAAACAGAATTGCCAAAAAATATTTCTGATTTATTCTAATTAACAAACTTTCCAGAAAGCTTTCCATAATTATAAAAAAATACAAACTAACCTTTGAATATGAACATTAGAAGCTTGGCAAATAATGAGCACATCATCTGCATAAAGAAAATGAGAAGGACAACATACCTTGCCTGGTGCATGCATGGGAGCCAGATAATTCACTCTAAAAGACTGATCCAACCAACGATTTAAAAAATCCTTGGCTATACAAAAAAGGGTAGGCGACAATAGGTCCCCTTGCCTTACACCACATGAATAACTAACACACCCTTTAGGAGATCTATTAATGAGAATGGATATTCTAGCTGACTAAAAAATATTCAAAATCCAACTCCATAAGATTTTTGAGAAACCAAAATTCTTTAAAACAAACATAGTGAAACCCTAATCCATTGTGTTGAAAGCCTTCTGAATATTTACCTTAATAGCCATATTACCACCCCAACTGTAACGAACTATATTTTTAAATTATTTTATTTTAAAATGGAACTTGTAGTGTTAATAAAATTTGAAGTTATATTTGATTATTTTGTGGTTAATATTTATTATTTTATGTTTAATTATTGTAATATCCCGAGTTTTTAAATATTTTTATATTGCATCGGGATATGCAGTGTTAATAATTTTTGTATATATATTTATGATATTTTATGAGTTTGTTGTTTGTTTAAAGCTAATTTTAATTATTTTATATTATTTTAAGTACTTTACGTAAAATTTTTCCGAAAATTGTATTTTCGGGGAAATTGACACGTAAATAATTTAATACTATTTATTTTAAATAGTTTTATAAATTTGCATGAACTCATATATAATTTTAAAGTGCTAAAATAAAATGTATATATGTGTATTTATTTAAATTAATTAAAGCTTAATTAATTTTCTTAATTTTATTATTTAATTTTTGTATTAATTAATTTTAAGTGTATAAATTATTAAACATATTAAAATATGTGTGAGGTGTATATTTAATGTGTGTGAAATTTTATATTATTATAATATATAGTGTGAATATATATATATATATATATATATATATACATATATACATAATTTTTTTAATCAAAAACCAAAACTTCCCTTTATTTACAGAATTGCCACTCTTCTTCTCCAAATGCCCATCACCATATTTCTTCCATTTCCAGCCACTTTCAAGCTGGTTTTCTTGCTATTACTATGCCCCTCAGCCTTCCTCCTCTACCTTCAGCCATTTCCACCACCTGAAACACTCTTTTCCGGCGAGTTTTGGCCGGATTTTCATCAAGGAGCCGAAAATCAACTTAGCTCCGATCAAGCACTTTCCGGCCACCAAATATGATGCTGTCAGTATCTATCTTCTCCTTGAGCTCTGGTGAGTGTGATTCCAAGCTTTGTTTCACTTGATTTGGTCTAGAATTGCTTAGGTTTCAATTTCTTCAAATCAGCCATTTTGGGTTTTAAATTTTTTTTAGCTTTAATTTGATTTATTCATGAAAAATTCCTTCACAAAATTTGTTCCTGGAAGCTTAATCTACATGATTTAATTTTTTTAGAATTTTTGGAATTTATTTTAATTTTTGTGAATTTTTGATTATTTTATTATTATTTTCTAATTTTCGAAAAGTAATTAATTAAATTATGAAATTGTGTTTTATGGTGATTATAGGAGTTGAAATGAATTATAGAAATTTATTTGTAATTTTTGTGAATTTTTATGTATTTATTTGTAAATTATTAAGTTTATGTAATTTTGAAAAATAGGGTTAATTATGTGTTTAATTGAAATAAATTGGTAAATTGAGTATATTTATTGATATTATTGAATTATATGTTGAGAAATTAATTTTTGAGTAATTATATAATTTTTGGTGAATTTTTGAAAATTTATAGTGAATATATATATATAGGGGTATTTTGGTAATTTTACACTAAATTGGTTAAAAATGTAATTAAATTGGTTTTAATAGTTATTGAGGGTATAAAAATGATTTCTGCAAATTTTTAGTATTTTTAATTAATTAAAACTATTTTTCGTAAATTATTTTCAAATTATATATAATATACTATTTTTCTAAATAAATGGATTTTTATTGATTTTTAGTATGTTTTAGGGTTAATTACGTAATTAGGATTTATAAAATGTATTTTTATTATATAAGGGCATTTTCGGTATTTTATAAATATTTTATGAATTGTGAACCTTGGTCGGTGAATTATAGTTTGGAGTCCGATCGAGAGATTTTGATTGTAATTCTGTGTTTATTCTGAAGTGTATTTCCTTGCAGGATCGACTCTACTCTTTGAGTAGAGAGATGTCCATTTTATAGGGGAGGTTCTGCCGGATTTTCGGTAGAATTCTCATAAAACATGATGTCCGGTCAAATTCCTATTCTAATTCTGTGTCTAAAATTCTAGATTGAGTCTTTAGAATTTCCGTTAAATTTATTCTGATTTATGTTGTCATTTGTTTGTCTAGCTGCGCCGAGATCGAGGCCTAACGGATCAGGCCCGTCGAGTTTGTCTCATGGAGCGCTAACATGTGAGTTATTATATTGTATATATATGCACTGCATATAAAGTGCATTATTTAGACTTTTTCATTTTCATTGTATGTTTTAAAAATGATTTAAATTATAATATTTTTGGTATATTTAGGGTTGCATTTTTATATATATGCATATTAAATAATTATGCATGTTAGTTTGATATATGCACATTAAACAATTAGGTTTAGATTTAATACATTTGAGTAATATACACATGTTTTAAAATGTACACTTAGACATAATTATTTTATTAAATGATTAGTATACCTTAGGTATAGTTTTAGTAGATTTTAGGTTTATTCTTAAATAATTGCATGTTAAATTATAAACCTACACTTAAATTATTTTTAAGTTTATTTTTGGTATATTTTTGATTTATTTCCGAATAAATAAATGTTTTATTATTAAATTAAACCTAGCACATTAGTGGTATATTTAGGGTTTATTTTTGATATATGCATGTGTCACGACCAAAAATAGGGGCCATGACCGGCGCTAGGGAATGGGAATTCTTTCGAATCCGGAACCCGTAGCAAGCCTAAAAATAAAAATAAAACATGCAATAATAATAATAACAATATCAAATGCAGCGGAAATGAAAATCATAAATATTATAATATTATTTTCACCAACTGGATTTAAGTCAAATCTCATCTCATATATATAAATCTTTTAATACAAATCCAGTTTCAAATAATACAATATCTCACATAAATAAAATACATAAAATCCCACAATTTAATTCACAACTACTGCAGTGTCTAGATTATAAAAATAAGACTCAAGTAAGCAGTTTACACAAAGAAGCCAGGGCGGAAGAAATCCGGCGTGTAGGCCTGCTACTGAGGTCTGAAGATGTTGACTCTCCTGAAAAATAGTCAACGGAGGGGAGTAAAACCTCACTGAGTGAATTACTATAATATATACATACACACTAAATGACAATGCATACAATCAACAATATATATCTAATATGTATATATACAGGCAATACACACAGATGCATGAAATCATTTTATATGTTTTTATTAAAATCATCATTTATGAAGGATCAAATAGAACCCTAGAATATCGCAACCTCGAAAACAGTGTTAGACAACACTTTAGCCATACAGGCTCACTTAATCCAAATATGTCCACTTAATCCATTTAGACAGTAGACTGGCCCCGAGACACTAAGTCAACCGAGCTCTAGCAGTTTGACTGCCAGTGTGATTGGCCCCGAGACACTTGGTCAACCGAGCTCCAGCAATCACACCCAAATCACATCACACATCAGATAATCATATTCAATCAATATCCACGAATAGTTAGTAGTATAGCCTAAGTACTATAGGCGTACCGGTACGTACTCGGTCCTAGTGCTGCCCACTAAGTAGCACGTTCTATCGATATCCTTCATTAATAAATATAAAACATTCATTCACAAATAAATGATGCATGAATTTAAATGAAATAACAATATAGACCATATATATACCGAAAATATACCAAAAGTAAACCAGGTATATTTCGAGTATATATATGTCGAATGAATTCAATCAATTTACAATTTAAGCTAGAAATATATTTAAAAACATTTTAAATATGATTTATTAATAAAACATGCATATAATTTAATATATACCAAAAATAAATCAAAAATATACTTAAATACAAATCACATTATTTATGCATTTTAATCAAAATAAAACATATATTTCTAAAATCATGCATCCTAAGCATATATATATATAGTATAGTAACTCACACTAGTGCGCTCCTCGAGATGGGTCCGACAGGCCTGGACCACTAGCCCTCGGTCTCGGCGCAACTAAACAAATAATAAATAACTGACATTAGAATAAACCTAATAGAAAATCCTAGAATTCGATCTAGAATATTAAACACAGAATTGAGATTAGGGTTCGACCTGATATCACGTTTTACGAGAATTTTATCAAAAATTTGGCAGAACCTCCCCTGTAAAATGGACATCTCTCTACTCAAAGAGTAGAGCCAACCCTGCAAAGAAACACACTTCGAAAATAAATGCAAAATTACATTCACAACCCCTCGGTCGGACTCCAAACTACAATCTACCGACCGGGGTCCACAATCACAGAATAATTCCAGAAATACAAAAAATACCCTTATCTCATAGAAATTCATTTTATACGTAGAAATTATATAATTAACCTTAAAACACTGTAAAAACCGATAAAAACTCATTTTATTAGAAGAACCGTATATTATATATATAATTAAAAATAATTCACGAAAAATAGTTTTAATTAGTTAAAAATACCAAATAATTTGTAGAAATCATTTTTATACCTTAAATAACTATTAAAACCAATTAAATTACATTTTTAGCCAAATTAGGGTAAAATTATCAAAATACCCCTATATATATAAATATACTAAAATTACTTCAAAAATTCACCAAAAATAGTATAATTATCCAAAATTAATTTTCTCAACATATTTATCAATAATATTAATAATTAAACTCAATTAACCAATTAATTTCAATTTAAAACACAATTAACCCTAATTTCCCAAATTACATAAACTTCAATAATTCAAAATTAAATACATAGAAATTCATAAAAATTCCAAATAAATTCCTATAATTCATTTCAACACCTAATTTAACCATAAAACACAATTTCATAATTTAAATAATTAATTTCCAAAAATTAGAAAATAATATTAAAATATTCAAAAATACCCAAAAATCCAAAAAAATCTCCAAAAATTCCACAAAAATTTACACATGTAGATTAAGCTACTAGGATCAACATTTGTGAAGGGAGTTTTCATGAATCAATCAAGAAAAATTCGAAAAATATCAAAAACCCAATATGGCCGAAATGGAAAAATTCAAAACTAAGCAAATCTAGACCATTTAAGCTCAAACCAAAGCTAGAATCACACTCACCGGAGCTCAAGGAGAAGAAAGAGACCAGTGGTGTCAAAAACGATGGCCGAAATCGTGGTCGACTGCGAGGAGAGGAAGTTTCGGCCAAAATGGAAGAAAAGAGGCTGCCGGCGCCGGGGAAGGAGGTTGGGGGCAGCGGAGAATGGCTGAGGATGAAGGTGGAGCTGCTGGTGGCACACCGAAGGTCGGGGATCGGAGTAGTAGCGGGAGGGGAAGGGTGGTCGCGCGGGAAGAAGAACAAGAAGAAGAAGAAGAAGAAGAAAAAGAAAAGAAAAGAAAAGAAAAGAAAAGAAAAGAAAAAGAAAAGGAAAAGAAAAAAAAAGAAAAAGAAAAAGAAAAAAATAAAATATTATGTATATATTATAATATAGTGTATAAATAAAATATGTGGAAAAATGCACACCACACATTATTATATTAATTTAATAAATAAATAATAAAATATTAGTGTAAAATACTAAACCCTAATTAAATAAATAATTACATACATAGGCTTTATTTAGTAATTTAAAAATACGTATGAGTTCATGCAAGTCCGAAAATATATTTAAAATAATTAATAATAAATTATTTACGTGAAAATTTCCCCGAAATGCAAGTCCCGGGAAAATTTTACGTAAAACACTGTAAATAAGACACAGTAATAAAAATAGGTTTTAAATACATATCAACTCGTAAAAATATCATAATTTATATACGAAAATTATTAACACTGCATATCCCGATACAGTGTAAAAATATTTAAAAACACAGGATATTACAGTCTTCCCCCCTTATAAGAATTCGTCCTCGAATTCTAGAAAGAAAAGATTACAGGATCAAGAAGGAAAGAGATACGGGTAAGAAGCTCGCATCTCAGCTTCAGTCTCCCATGTATGCTCCTCAACTTTATTGCTACGCCACAGAACCTTGACCATCGGAATATGCTTCGATCGCAACTGTCGAACTTGATAATCAACGATCGCCACAGGTTCTTCCACAAACGTCAAGTCTTTACTCACTTCTATACTGTCAGGCTGCAACACGTGAGAAGGGTCTGAGATATACTTCCTCAACATCGAGATATGAAATACTGGATGCACTTGTGACATACTCGGAGGCAAATCCAACCGATATGCAACAGTGCCAACTCTCTCCAGAATCTCAAATGGTCCAATATATCTCGGTGCTAACTTACCCTTCCTGCCAAATCTCATCACACCCTTCATCGGAGATACCTTCAGAAAAAAAAAATCTCCAACCTGAAACTCCACATCTCTGTGCCTAGGATCCGCATAACTCTTCTGTCTACTAACTGTGATCTCTAATCTGCGCTTAATCATGGTGACTTTCTCTGCAGCATCCTGAACCATCTCTGGTCCAGTCAAAGCTCTCTCACCAATCTCATTCCAACTCGGAGGGGATCTACACTTCCTTCCATACAACGCCTCATATGGTGCCATACCAATACTGCTATGGTAGCTGTTATTATATGCAAACTCAACGAGTGCAAATGATCATCCTAGTTACCTCCCAAATCCAAGACACACATCCTTAACATATCTTCTAGTGACTGGATCATCCTCTCAGACTGGCCATCTGTCTGAGGATGAAAAGCAGTACTGAAATCCAACCTAGTGCCCATCGCTTCCTGCAACTTCTGCCAAAAATGAGAAGTAAACACTGAACCTCTATCTGACACAATGGACACAGGTACTCCATGAAGGCATACAATATGCTTCACAGGCAAGAAATGTGCAGACTTCATCAATCTGTCTACAATCACCCAGATGGAGTCGTATCCATCCTTCGAACGAGGTAAACCGACCATAAAATCCATAGCTATCCTTTCCCACTTCCACTCGAGAATAGGAAGAGGTTGAAGCTTCCCAGAAGGCTTCTGATGTTTGGCTTTCACTTGCTGACATGTCAGACACTTAGCAACATAATCAGTGACATCCTTCTTCAATCCGTCCCACCAGTATAGATCTCTAATACTGTGGTACATCTTAGTAATGCCCGGATGAACGCTATAAGCTATAGAGTGTGCTTCCTCTAAAATCTCCTCTCTCAAGTCATCCACATCAGGAACACACAATCTACCACTGATCCACAACACACCATCATCATCAAGTGTGAAATCAGTGAACTTCCCTGCTCGAACATTCTCTGCAAGCTCTTCCAGAATGGGATCTCGGCTCTGAGCTGCTTTAATCCTATCCCTCAGTACATATCGTACTTTAAACTGAGCTAGCAGTCCACCTGATCTACTAAGCTTCATCATTAGACCTTGATCCACTAACATATGCAACTCCTGGATCAATGGTCTCCTCTCAACACTAATGTGAGCAAGACTGCCTGAGGACTTTCTACTCAAGGCATCTGCTACTACTTTAGCTTTACCCGGATGATATAAGATCTCGCAATCATAATCCTTTAACAGTTCTAACCATCTCCTCTGCCTCAGATTCAAATCTCTCTGCTAAAAAATGTACTTAAGGCTATTGTGATTAGTAAATATCTCACAAGTCACCCCGTACAGATAATGTCTCCAAATCTTCAAAGAAAAGATCACTGCAGCCATCTCAAGATCATGTGTAGGATAGTTCTGCTCATGCTTCTTCAATTGCCTCGAAGCATAGGCTATCACCCTTCCATTCTGCATCAACACACAACCAAGGCCAATTCTAGAGGCATCACAGCAAACTGTGAACTTATCCACACTATTAGGCAAAGCTAACATTGGCGCTGTGGTCAACTTCTCCTTTAATAATTGGAAACTGTTCTCACAAGCTTATGACCATTAAAATCTAACATTCTTCTGAGTCAAGCGAGTCATAGGGGCTGCTATTCTAGAAAAATCCTGCACAAACCGCCTATAATACCCGGCTAAACCCAGAAAACTCTGAATCTCAGAAACAGAAGTCGGTCTAGGCCACTTAGACATTGCCTCAATCTTCTGTGGATCAACCTAAATACCTTCTTTAGACACTACGTGTCCAAGAAAAGAAACACTCTCCAACCAGAAATCACACTTTGTGAATTTAGCATAAAGCTGATGATCTCTCAATGTTTGTAGTACAATCCTCAAATGATATACATGCTCCTCCATACTCCTAGAATAAACCAGTATATCATCAATGAAGACTACCACAAACTGATCCACACACGGTCTGAATACCCTATTCATCAGGTCCATAAAAGCTGCTGGTGCATTAGTCAAACCAAAAGACATCACCAGAAACTCATAATGGCCATATCTAGTGCGGAACGCTGTCTTAGGAATATCGGCTTCACTAATTCGTAGCTGATGATAACCCGACCTCAAGTCAATCTTAGAAAAGAACTGTGCACCCTGAAGTTGATCAAACAAGTCATCAATCCTTGGGAGAGGATACTTGTTCTTCACTGTCACCTTATTCATCTCTCTGTAGTCAATGCACAGTCTCAGAGTACCATCCTTCTTCTTCACAAACAGGACTAGTGCACCCCAAGGAGAAACACTGGGTCTGATGAAACCTTTATCCAATAACTCTTGCAAATGTTCCTTCAACTCTTTCAACTCTGTAGGAGCCATACGATAGGGTGGCATAGATATAGGAGTAGTACCTGGAACCACATCTATACAGAACTCAATCTCTCTGTGAGGTGGTAAACCTGGCAACTCCTTGGGAAAAACATCAGGAAACTCATAAGCAACAGGAACATCTGTGAGTGACAACTTCTCCACTGAAGTATCCCTGACCAATGCCAAATATCCCTGACAACCTTTCCTCAACAACTTCCTAGCCGTAATAGCAGAAATAAGATTCTGAGGTGCTGAACTCCTATCACCCACAAACTTAAAATCTTCTTCATCAGGAATTCTGAAAGTCACCTCCTTATTCCTGCAATCTACCACGGCGAAGTGCTGAGATAACCAATCCATTCCCAGAATAACATCAAACTCCATCATATCCAACAATATCAAATCAGCGGGTAATTCTCTATCTCCCACGAGAACTGGACAACTAGAAAGAACAATATCGGTGTCCAAGGAATCGCTCAGAGGAGTGGCAACAGACAAAGGAAAAGCCATCCTCAAAGCTTGCCAATAAGATTTAGAAGCAAAAACAGGAGAAACAAACGAATGCATGGCACCCGGATCAAACAAAACCCATGCATCCAGGTAACAAACAGAAACAATAGCTGCCACGACTACATTAGATGCCTGAGCATCCTGTTGAGTGAGATGAAAGAGACCTTGACCTCCCTGCTGACTGGTAGAAGCCTGGCCAACACCTCTGGCACCTCCTCCAGCACCTCTACCATGACTCTGCTGTGGAACAAACTGAGTGGAACTCTGATGCTGAGCTGGTGGCAACTGAAATGGCACGGGTGCAGCACTAGCAATCGACTACTATGGGAATCACAGAATCTGCTGCTGCTGATACCCGAAATAAGGACACGATCTGGCATAATGTCCTGTCTGCCCGCATCTGAAACATGTCAGTGGTGTCAGATAACACGGTCCCTGATGGACTCTATCGCAAGTCTAGCATACACTGGCCGCTGATCCAGAACTACGACCACTGCTGCTGCTCGAAGCACCTGACCCAAATCTGAACGATCTACGCTGACCTCCATGGCCATGTCTACTGCTCTAATGCACTCGCTGCTGCTGCCTCTGACTCTGTTGAGTCGGACCTCGCTGCTGACTACTCGAACCAACATGAAAACTCAAATATGGAGTAGCCTGCAATCCACTCGACTGAACTCCCAGCTGGTAATAATCAGGCATCGCTCCTTGCCTAACTAGCCTCAGCTCAATCTCCTTAGCTAACTCAATCATAGACTCGAGAGTAAGGCCTGCTGTAGGCATACCAGCAAAAGCAAAACCCAAACCAGTAACGTAGGTAGTGATTGCAAAATACTGATCTCACATTAGATCCTCAGCATACCTACCCAGATGGAGAAACTCTCGGGTGTACTCCTTTACAGATCGATCATCGTGAGAAATGCTGGTCAGTCGAAGATGATAGCTCAAACGAAGAGGCTCTGGACAGAATCTCCTCATAAATCGCTCTCGGAACTGAGCCCAAGTCATCGTCATCATATAGGGCTGGATCATCTGAATAAACCAATCTAAGGCTGGTCCCTCAACAGACAACTCAACGATCATGATCCGCTGGTACTCGGTGTGAGCAGTCCGAGTCCTCATCTCAATCATGTGCAGAAAATCTAACGGATCGGAAGTACCATCAAACACAATCTTGCCAACTCGAGCATAGAACAAAGCTGCCTCAGGGTCAGACATACCCTGCTGATAGGCAAACTGAATAGGCTGAACAACTGGAGGAATAGGAACATCAAATTCAGGCTCAACAGGCTCCTCGTCCTGTAACTCTCTCTGCCTACGACGACCTGCCGCTCCTCGAGGTCTACCTCTGCCACGACCTCTACGTCTAACTGGCTGCTCATGAGGTAAAACCTCATCCTGAAAAGACTCATCATCCTCGGCCTCAACAACCGGTGGAGTGACATGCGCTCGCCTCCTCATTCTGAAAAGACAAATGAAAAGATTCAGAAAAAACAGACAACGGAGGAATAACGCTAAAAACTAAAACAAGGAATACTTATCAAGACATACTCAAACCTAATTCACTGTAGTAGTTCAACAGAAAACACAACTTTAAAACTAGGGCCACGACTCATACAACTAAGCCCTGACATAGAACTCCGCTTTGATATCAACTTTGTCACGACCTAAAATAGGGGCCATGACCGGCGCTAGGGAACGGGAATTCTTTCGAATCCGGAACCCGTAGCAAGCCTAAAAATAAAAATAAAACATGCAATAATAATAATAACAATATCAAATGCAACGGAAATGAAAATCATAAATATCATATAAATCTTTTAATACAAATCCAGTTTCAAATAATACAATATCTCACATAAATAAAATACATAAAATCCCACAATTTAATTCATAACTATTACAGTGTCTAGATTATAAAAATAAGACTCAAGTAAGCAGTTTACACAAAGAAGCCGGGGCGAAAGAAATCCGGCGTGTAGGCCTGCTACTGAGGTCTGAAGATGTTGACTCTCCTGAAAAATAGTCAACGGAGGGGAGTCAGACCTCACTGAGTGAATTACTATAATATATACATACACACTAAATGACAATGCATACAATCAACAATATATATCTAATATGTATATATATAGGCAATACACACAGATGCAGGAAATCATTTTATATGTTTTTATTAAAATAATCATTTATGAAGGATCAAATAGAACCCTAGAATATCGCAACCTCGAAAATAGTGTTAGACAACACTCTAGCCATACAGGCTCACTGAATCCAAATATGTCCACTTAATCCATTTAGACAGTAGACTGGCCCCGAGACACTAAGTCAACCAAGCTCCAGCAGTCTGACTGCCAATGTGATTGGCCCCGAGATACTTGGTCAATCGAGCTCCAGCAATCACACCCAAATCACATCACACATCAGATAATCATATTCAATCAATATCCACAAATAGTTAGTAGTATAGCCTAAGTACTATAGGCGTACCGGTACGTACTCGGTCCTAGTGCTGCCCACTAGGTAGCACGTTCTATCGATATCCTTCATTAATAAATATAAAACATTCATTCACAAATAAATGATGCATGAATTTAAATGAAATAACAATATAGACCATATATATACTGCAAATATACCAAAAGTAAACCAGGTATATTTCGAGTATATATATGTCGAATGAATTCATTCAATTTACAATTTAAGCTAGAAATATATTTAAAAACATTTAAAATATGATTTATTAATAAAACATGCATATAATTTAATATATACCAAAAATAAATCAAAAATATACTTAAATACAAATCACATTATTTATGCATTTTAATCAAAATAAAACATATATTTCTAAAATCATGCATCCTAAGCATATATATATAGTATAGTAACTCACACTAGTGCGCTCCTCGAGATGGGTCCGACGGGCCTGGACCACTAGCCCTCGGTCTCGGTGCAACTAAATAAATAATAAATAAGTGACATTAGAATAAATCTAATAGAAAATCCTAGAATTCGATCTAGAATATTAAACATAGAATTGAGATTAGGGTTCGATCGGATATCACGTTTTACGAGAATTCTACCAAAAATTCGGCAGAACCTCCCCTGTAAAATAGACATCTCTCTACTCAAAGAGTAGAGCCGACCCTGCAAAGAAACACACTTCAAAAATAAACATAAAATTACATTCACAACCCCTCGGTCGGACTCCAAACTACAGTCTACTGACCGGGGTCCACAATCACAGAACAATTTCAGAAATACCAAAAATACCCTTATCTCATAGAAATTCATTTTATACGTAGAAATTACATAATTAACCTTAAAACACTGTAAAACCCGATAAAAACTCATTTTATTAGAAAAATCGTATATTATATATATAATTGAAAATAATTCATAAAAAATAGTTTTAATTAGTTAAAAATACCAAATAATTTGTAGAAATCATTTTTATACCTTAAATAACTATTAAAACCAATTGAATTATATTTTTAGCCAATTTAGGGTAAAATTACCAAAATACCCATATATATATAAATATACTAAAATTACTTCAAAAATTCACCAAAAATAGTATAATTATCCAAAATTAATTTTCTCAACACATTTATCAATAATATTAATAATTAAACTCAATTAACCAATTAATTTCAATTTAAAACACAATTAACCCTAATTTCCCAAATTACATAAACTTCAATAATTCAAAATTAAATACATAGAAATTCATAAAAATTCCAAATAAATTCCTATAATTCATTTCAACACCTAATTTAACCATAAAACAAAATTTCATAATTTAAATAATTAATTTCCAAAAATTAGAAAATAATATTAAAATATTCAAAAATACCCAAAAATCCAAAAAATCTCCAAAAATTCCACAAAAATTCACACATGTAGATTAAGCTACTAGGATCAACATTTTTGAAGGGAGTTTTTATGAATCAATCAATAAAAATTCGAAAAAAATCAAAAACCCAATATGGCCGAAATGGAAAAATTCAAAACTAAGCAAATCTAGACCATTTAAGCTCAAACCAAAGCTAGAATCACACTCACTGGAGCTCAAGGAGAAGAAAGAGACCGGCGGTGTCGAAAACGGTGGCCGGAATCGTGGTCGACGGTGAGGAGAGGAAGTTTTCGCCAAAATGGAAGAAAAGAGGCTGCCGGCGCCGGGGAAGGGGGCTGGGGGTGGCGGAGAATGGCTGAGGATGATGGTGGAGCTGCTGGTGGCACACCGACCGCCGGGGATCGAAGTAGCAGCGGGAGGGGAAGGGTGGTATAAAAAAAAAAAGAAAAAGAAAAGAAAAGAAAAGAAAAGAAAAAGAAAAAGAAAAGAAAAAAAAAGAAAAAGAAAAAGAAAAAGAAAAAGAAAAAGCAAAAGAAAAAGAAAAAAATGTTATGTATATATTATAATTTAGTGTATAAATAAAATATGTGGAAAAATGCACACCACACATTATTATATTATTTTAATAAACAAATAATAAAATATTAGGGTAAAATACTAAACCCTAATTAAATAAATAATTACATACATAGGCTTTATTTAGTAATTTAAAAATACGTATGAGTTCATGCAAGTCCGAAAATATATTTAAAATAATTAATAATAAATTATTTACGTGAAAATTTCCCCGAAATGCAAGTCTCGGGAAAATTTTACGTAAAGCACTGTAAATAAGACACAGTAATAAAAATAGATTTTAAATACATATCAACTCGTAAAAATATCATAATTTATATACAGAAATTATTAACACTGCATATCCCGATACAGTGTAAAAATATTTAAAAACACGGGATATTACAGCATGCTAGATAATTAGGTTTATTTTTAGTATATTTATGAATATATGTTAAACACAAACACATATTTAAATGAATATTTATACATAAATGTTTTATTAAATGATTTGTGTACTTAAGGTATATCTTTTGCATATTTAAATATATTTTTAAGATAATGCATGTTATATTATTGTTACTCATTTAAATTGTTTTTAACTATATTAATGATTTATCTTTAGTTTATTTCATATTTTATTTGACATATATTTTTGGTATATATATATATGGTTGGTTTTACTATTATGAATATTATTCTACATTAATTATTTTCTGAATGAATGATTTATTCTAAGTGAAGGATATCAATAGAACGTGCTACCTAATGGGCAGCACTAGGATCGTGTACATACCAGTACGATAGATAAGGATTGAGTGAGAGTTAAAATTGGGTGATTATAATTGATTTAATTGATTTGACTAAGATTAATGGTATGTTAGATAGTGTGATTGCGGGGCCAATCACACTGACAGTCAGACTGCTGGAGCTCGATTGACTTAGTGTCTCAGGGCCAGTCTACTGTCCATAAGTGAATTGAATGATCTATTGGGTTGATTGAGATGTAAGATGATAGATAGTGTGATTGCTGGAGCTCGGTTGACTAAGTGTCTCGGGGCCAATCACACTGACAGCCAGACTGCTGGAGCTCGATCGACTTAGTGTCTCGGGGCCAGTCTGTTGTCCAGATTGGAATAAGTGTTCTATTTGGAATCAAGTGAGCCTGTATGGCTAGAGTGATGATGAGATTGTTTGAGGTTATTATTTAGGGTTCTATGGATCCTTCATGAATTAAAACAAACATTTTCTACATTTAGTATATTTATAAAAGCAGAGTTTGGCATTCGTGTGAAATGTGTGTATATACATATATATAATAATGCCTGATTGTTATGATTTAGATTACATGTATATATAGTATAATAATTCACTCAGTGAGGTCTGACCCCCCCTCAATTATTTTTTTTCTGGAGATTCCATATCGTCAGACCTTAGTTGTAGAGTTCCTCGCCAGTGTTCTTCAGTCCCGACTATTTTATACAAATGTATATTCTGAACTTTGAATTGTATTCTAGAAACTGCAGTAGTAGTGTTATTATATTGGAAGTGTATTATTTTGTTTGGATATTAAATACTCTGAGAATTTGTATTTGAACATTGTACGAATATGTATTCATTTATAAAAGGATTTGGAGTATTTATTTTATATATTGATTCAGAAAAATTTTAATTTGGTCGTACTTTTATTTAATTATTGCATGATTTTATTTTTTAAGGCTTGCTACGGGTTCCGGATTCGAAAAAATTCCTGTTCCCTAGCGCCGGTCATGACTCCTAGTTTGGGTCGTGACAATTATAATTTTCTATGTAAATGTTTATATCGAAACTTATTATTTTGGATAAGTAATTTACGTTATTTATATTTATTATTTTGGATAATATTATTTTAATAATATTTAATTTAGTGCATTATTATTTTAATGTTATTATTATTCTTAATAAATTACATTATTTTTATTCTTATATATATATATTTAGTAGGGTTTATTATAATGTTTGTTATTATAATGTGTGAGTTTATACATGTGTATGTATATATATTAATATATATGTGTGGTTTGCATTTAAGTTATGCATTATATTATTATTAAATAAAGTTTATTTAACTATATAATATAATATTATATGCATAAAATATATACATACATCAATAACACAACACACACACATATATTCCTTCCTCCTCTAAACCAACCCAAACCACCACTGAGCCCTCTGCTTGTCATCGCCTGTTCCTCCACTGATGGTGTGCCTTTCAGCCATCCACCACCTCCTGCCGACGTCGCCAACCTCTTCTCTCTCCCTTTCCTTCTTCTTTAGGCAAAAGTAATAGCAGCAGCGACTGTGAGCTCACCGGCGTTCCTCCTTCATCTGGCTACCTTTCTGACCTTTTTTGGTGTCCTTTAGCTCCTCAAGCTCCGGTGAACTCGATCCTAGCTTCCGTTTGAGCTCTAATCCACCAATTTTTGCATTTTCTTGAATTTTTAGTTTTGAGCATTAGGGTTTCACAATTTTTTTTAGGTTGATTTCATTTGATTTAGTCAATCCTCCTTAACAAATATTGTTCCTGGAAGCTCAATCTACATCTATATATATATATTTTTATTTTTAGAATTTATTTGATTTTTGGTGAATTTTTGAATATTTTATTATTATTTTATTAATTTTTGTAAATTAATTATATAAATTATGAATTTGTGATTTTTGGTGTTATTAGTAATTGTTATTAATTTTAGAGTTGAGTTTATAATTTTTGTGATTTTTATGTAATTTTTATAATTATTTTAAGTTTATGTCAATTTTGAAAAATTAGGTTAAATATATATTTTGATAGAAATTATGGGTTAATGTAATATCCTGAGTTTTTAAATATTTTAGTACTGCCTCGGGATATGCTGTGTTAATAATTTTTGTATATATTTATGATATTTTATGAGTTGCTATTTAATAAAAATTATAATATCCCGAGTTTTTAAATATTTTAATACTGCCTCGGGATATGCAGTGTTAATAATTTTTGTATATATTTATGATATTTTATGAGTTGCTATTTAATTAAAATTGAATTTTTATTAATTTTTTATATTATTTTAAGTACTTTACGTAAAATTTTCCCGGGATTTGCATTTTCGGGGAAATTTTCATGTAAATAATTTACTATTAATTATTTTAAATAGATTTCCGGACTTGCATGAACTCATACATATTTTAAAATACTAAATAACGTATATATGTGTATTTATTTAATTAGGGCTTAATTAATTACCCTAATATTTTATTATTTATTTGTTAGTTTATTTATTATTTAATTATTTTATTTAGTATTAAATTATTACAATATTAATTTATATATGTGTGGTGGGTAATTTTTCCAAATATTTTATTAAAATACTATATTATAATATATATATATATATATATATATATATATATATATATATACATAATTCTTTTTTTTTTTTTTTCTTTTTTTCTTTTTCTTTTTTCTTTCTTTTCTTTTTCCTTCGGTTTTCTTCTTCTTCCCCGACCCTCCTCCATCAACCCTCACCCTCGCCATCCGATCAACGACTGTCAGTGTGCCTCCCCCCATGTTGCCATCTTCCTCCGCTGCCTCACCACTCCGGTCATCTTCCCCAGTGCCGGCTAGTTTCATTTCTGCCATTTTTGGCCGAAATCTAAGCTTCACGCCGTTCTTCCTCCTCCGGCCACCAAACTTCACATTTCTGGTGTATTTGGCTCAAGAAATGGTAATCTTAATTCTAGCTTTGGTTTGAGCTCAAACTCCCTTGATTTCCTTGTTTTTCAATTTTTCTATTTTGGCCAAATTAGGTTTTTGATTTTTTTTTTGAATTTTTCTTGATTGATTCATGAAAAATCCCTTCACAAATGTTATTCCCCTTAGCTTAATCTACATGTGTGATTTTTTTTGGAATTTTTTGAGATTATTTTGATTTTTGGGTATTTTTGAATATTTTAATATTATTTTCTAATTTTCGAAAATTAATTAATTAAATTGTGAAATTGTGTTTTATGATAAATATAGGTGTTTAAATGAATTATAGAAATTTATTTTGAATTTTTATGAATTTCTATGTATTTATTTTGAATTTAATTAGTTTATGTAATTTTGAGAAAATAGGGTTAATTGTGTTTTTAATTGAAATTAATTAGTTAATTGAGTTTAATTATTGATATTATTGATAAATATGTTGAGAAAATTAATTTTGTGCAATTATATTATTTTTGGTGAATTTTTGGATTAATTTTAGTATATTTATACATATAGGGGTATTTTGGTAATTTTACCCTAAATTGATTAAAAATGTAATTTAATTGATTTTAATAATTATTTAAGGTATAAAAATGATTTCTACAAATTATTTAGTATTTTTAACTAATTAAAACTATTTTTCGTGAATTATTTTCAAATATATATATAATATACGATTTTGCTAATAAAATGAGTTTTTATCGGTTTTTACTGTGTTTTAGGGTTAATTACATAATTTATAATTATAAAATATATTTCTGTGATATAAGGGTATTTTTGGTATTTTTATAATTGTTCTGTGATTGTGGACCCCGGTCGGTAGACTGTAGTTTGGAGTCCGACCGAGAGGTTGTGGATGAGTTGTTGAGCCTGTTTTTTAAAGTGTGTTTCTTTGTAGGGCCGGCTCTACTCTTTGAGTAGAGAGATGTCCGTTTTACAGGGGAGGTTCTGCCGAATTTTCGGTAGGATTCTCGTAAAATGTGATGTCTGGTCAAACCCTAATTCTGTTTCTGTGTCTAATATTCTAGATCGAGTTTCTAGGATTTTCTGTTAGGTTTATTCTGATGTCTATTATTTATTATTTGTTTAGTTGCACTAAGATCGAGGGCTAGTGGACCAGGCCCATCGGACCCATCTCGAGGAGCGCACTAAGTGTGAGTTACTATTTTATATATATATGTTTAGGATGCATGATTTTAGAAACGTATGTTTTATTTTTATTAAATATGCATAAATAATTTGATTAGTATTTAAGTTTATTTTTAGTTTATTTTTGGTTTATATTTGGTATATTTTGGTATATATTAAATTATATGCATGCTTTATTAACCATTTATGTTTAAAATGTTTTTAAATACATTTCTAACTTATTTTGTAATTTGATTGGATTTGTTTGACGTATATATACTCGAAATATACCTGGTTTACTTTTGGTATATTTCCAATATATATATGGTTTATAATGTTATTTTATTTAAATTCATGCATCATTTATTTGTGAATGAATGTTTTATATTTATTAATGAAGGATATCAATAGAACGTGCTACCTAGTGGGCAGCACTAGGACCGAGTACGTACCGGTACGCTTATAGCATTTAGGCTATATTACTAACCAGTTTGAGGATATTGATTGAAATTGATTTATTTGATGTGTGATGTGATTTGGGTGTGATTGCTGGAGCTCGGTTGACTTAGTGTTTTGGGGCCAATCACACTGACAGTCAGACTGCTGGAGCTCGATTGACTTAGTGTCTCGGGGCCAGTCTATTGTCCAAATGGAATAAGTGAATACTTTGGAATAAGTGAGCCGGTATGGCTAGAGTGTTGTCTAACACTGTTTGAGGTCACGATATTCTAGGGTTCTATTTAATCCTTCATAAACTGTAATTTTCAATAAAAATATATAAAATGAATTTATTGCATCTGTGTGTATTTGCTTGTATATATACATATTATATATACTGTTGATTGTATGCATTGTCATTTAGTATGCATGTATATATATTATAGTAATTCACTCAGTGAGGTCTGACTCCCCTCCGTTGACTATTTTTCAGGAGAGTCATCTTCCTCATACCTCAGTAGCAGGCCTGTACGCCGGATTTCTTCCGCCTCGGCTTCTTTATGTAAACTGCTCATCTGAGTCTTGAGTTTTATTTTTATAATCTAGACACTGCAGTAGTTGTAAATTAATTATGGGTTTGATATATTGTATTTATATGAAATATGTATTTTAAGAATTTGAATTGGATGTGTATCAAAGGATTTATCTATATATGAGATATGGATATTACTTTTATATTTATGATTTTATTCCGTTGCACAGTATTTTATTTAACTGTGTTAATTATTATTATTATTATTGCATGTTTTATTTTATTTTTAGGCTTGCTACGGGTTCCAGATTCGAAAGAATTCTTGTTCCCTAGCGCCGGTCATGGCCCTTGTTTTGGGTCGTGACAGTTGATTATATGTTTTTTTTTTATAATAATGAGATATATGTTGAGAAAATAATTTTTGTGTATTTAAATAATTTTTATTGAATTTTTGAGTAATATTAGTATATTATGTGTAATTTGGTGATAATTTTAGTTAAATATTATGTTTAATTGGTTTTAATATTATTTGAGGTATAAAAATGATTTTTACAAATTATTTACTATTTTTAATTAATTAGTACTAATTTTTGAAAATTAGTTTCAAATAATATATTATATACTATTTTTGTAATAAAATGGATTTTTAGTAAATTTTAAAATGTATTTGGACTAATTAAGCTATTTGGATTAGTTAGGTGAGTTTTTATTAAATTGTATTGAATTATAGAGAAAATTTGATTTTTTTAAATAATATTATATTATTATTTAGGGTTTTTAAGTAATTATTGGGAAAATAATTATTTTTAGTGTTTTAATGTTAAATATACTATATTTTGAGATTTTTAGGGTATTTATGGTATTTATTGATTTTTAATATATTATTTGAATTTTGGATCTCAGTTGAGGAATTTTGTAGTTCGGGATTCCAACTGAGAGTTGTGTGGATTTTTATATTCGAAGTGTATTTTTCTTGTAAGACCGACTCTACTTTTTAGTAGAGAGATGCCCGTTTTATAGAGGAAGTTATGTCGAATTTTTGATAGAATTCTCGTAAAATGTGACATTGGATCTAATTCCAATTCTATGTTTGTTTGTATTTTATAACCCTAGATCGAGTCTCTAGAAGTTAAGTTAGATGCACTCTGATTTCGTGATCATTTTTATTGTTTAGTTGCACTGAGACCGAGACCTAGCGGATCGAGCTCGTTGGACCAGTCTTGAGGAACGCATCCCTGTGAGTTGTTATTTTATATCTACATTGCACTTAGGTTGCATGTTTTAGAAATACAAGTTTTAAATGTATAATTATGCATAATTGTTTTTATTAAATGCTTGAGTATATTTTAGGTATATTTTTAGTATATTCTTGGTATATTTTAAAATAAATGCATGTTTTACTTTTGATTTATACTTAAATTATTTTTAAGTATATTATTGGTTTATTTTGAGTATATTTCATGACTTATTTGAATTTATTTTACATATATATACTTGAAATATACTTAGTTTATTTTAGGTATATTTCTGGTATATATATGGTCTATTTGATTATTATGAATGACTTTATGCATTATTTGTTTACTTGAATGTATTTTTTATTTTAAATGAAGGATATCAATAGAACGTGCTTTGTAGTGGGCAACATTAGGACTGAGTACGTACCGGTGCGATAGATTGTAGGTTAAATTACTAACTTATTTATGGGATGATGACTTGATTGATTTGATTGATGTGTGATGTGATTGATGGTGTGATTGCTGGAGCTCAGTTGACCGAGTGTCTCGGGGCCAATCACATTGACAGTTAGACCGCTAGAGCTCGGTCGACTTAGTGTCTCAGGGCCAGTCTATTTGTCACGACCCAAACTAGGAGTCATGACCGGCACTAGGGAACGGGAATTCTTTCGAATTCGGAACCCGTAGCAAGCCTAAGAAAATAAAATCATACAATAATTAAATAAAAAGTATGATATAATTAAAATTTTTCGATCAATATATAAAATAAATTCTCCAAATCCTTTCATAAATGTATACATATTCGTACAATGTTCAAATACAATTTTTTCAGAGTATACAATATCAAAATAATATAAGACTCTTTCGATACAATAACACTACTACTGCAGTTTTTAGAATACAAATCAGAGTTCATAATATACATTTGCATAAAATAGTAGGGACTGAAGAACACCGGCGAGGAACTCTACAACTAAGGTCTGACGATATGGGATCTCTTGAAAAAAAATAATTGAGGGGGGGTCAGACCTCACTGAGTGAATTATTATACTATATATACATGCAAACTAAACCATAACAATCAGGCATTCTTATATATATATGTATATACACACATTTCACACGAATGCCAAACTTTGCTTTTATAAATATACTAAATGTAGAAAATGTTTATTTTAATTCATGAAGGATCCATAGAACCCTAAATAATAACAACCTCAAACAATCCCATCATCACTCTAGCCATATAGGCTCATTTGATTCCAAATAGAACACTTATTCCAAATTGGACAACAGATTGGCCCCGAGACACTAAGTCGATCGAGCTCCAGCAGTCTGGCTGTCAGTGTGATTGGCCCCGAGACACTTGGTCAACCGAGCTCCAACAATCACACTATCTATCACCTCACATCTCAATCAACCCAATAGATCATTCAATTCACTTATGGACAGTAGACTGGCCCCGAGACACTAAGTCAACCGAGCTCCAACAGTCTGACTATCAGTGTGATTGGCCCCGCAATCATACTATCTAACATACCATTAATCTTAGTCAAATCCATTAAATTAATTATAATCACCACAATTATTTCTCACTCAACCCTTATCTATTGTACCGGTACGTACACGGTCTTAGTGCTGCTCACTAGGAAGCACATTCTATTGATATCCTTCACTTACAATAAGTCATTCATTCGAAAAATAATTAATGTAGAACAATATTCATAATAGTAAAACCAACCATATATATATATATACCAAAAATATACCCAGCATATTTCAGGTATATAAATATATATGTGTCAAATAAAATATGAAATAAACTAAAGATAAATCATTAATATTATTAAAAACAACTTAAATGTATAACAATAATATAACATTCATTTTTTAAAAATATACTTAAATATACAAAAGATATACCCTAAGTACACAAATCATTTAATAAAACATTTATGTATAAATACTCATTTAAATATGTGTTTGTGTTTAACATATATTCACAAATATACTAAAAATAAACCTAATTATCCAGCATGCATATATCAAAAATAAACCCTAAATATACCACTAATGTGTTAGGTTTAATTTAATAATAAAACATGTATTTATTTGGAAATAAATCAAAAATATACCAAAAATAAACTTAAAAATAATTTAAGTGTAGGTTTATAATATAGCATGCAATTATTTAAGAATAAACCTAAATTATACTAATCATTTAATAAAATAATTATGGTTCGATGCACATTTAAATCATGTATAAATATTAAATTATAACAAACATAAACCTAAATATCTAACATACATATATCAAAAATAAACTCTAAGTATACCAGTGATATATTAAATGTATATAGAAAATATACAAACATTTATATATCAAGATATACTAAAAATAAACCGAAAATATACCAAATCATATTATAATTAAATTACTGTTTAAACATATAATGAAAATAAAAATCCTAAGTCATGCATCCTATATGCAATGCATAGATATACAATATAATAACTCACATGTTAGGGCTCCACGAGACAAACTCGGCGGGCCTGATCCGTTAGGCCTCGGTCTTGACGCAGCTAGACAAACAAATGATAACATAAAATTAGAATAAATTTAACAGAAATTCTAAAGACTCGATCTAGAATTTTAGACACAGAATTAGAATAGGAATTTGACCGGATATCACATTTTACGAGAATTCTACCGAAAATCCGGTAGAACCTCCCTTGTAAAATGGACATCTCTCTACTCAAAGAGTAGAGTCGGTCCTACAAAGAAATACACTTCGGAATAAATACAGGATTACAATGACAATCTCTCGGTCGGACTCCAAACTACAATTCACCGATCGAGGTTCATAATTTACAAAATAATTATAAAATACCGAAAATGTCCTTATATAATAAAAATACATTTTATAAATCCAAATTACGTAATTAACCCTAAAACATACTAAAAATCAATAAAAACTCATTTATTTAGAAAAATAGTATATTATATATAATTTGAAAATAATTTACGAAAAATAGTTTTAATTAGTTAAAAATACTAAAAATTTGCAGAAATCATTTTTATAGCTCAAATAATTATTAAAACCAATTTAATTATATTTTTAGCCAATTTAGTGTAAAATTACCAAAATACCCCTATATATATATTCACTATAAATGTTCAAAAATTCACCAAAAATTATATAATTACTCAAAAATTAATTTCTCAACATATAATTCAATAATATCAATAAATATACTCAATTTACCAATTTATTTCAATTAAACACATAATTAACCCTATTTTTCAAAATTACATAAACTTAATAAATTCCAAATAAATACATAAAAATTCACAAAAATTTCAAATAAATTTCTATAATTTATTTCAACTCCTATAATGACCATAAAATACAATTTCATAATTTAATTAATTAATTTTCGAAAATTAGAAAATAATAAAAAATTCACAAAAATTAAAATAAATTCCAAAAATTCTAAAAAAATTACAGCATGTAGATTAAGCTTCCAAGAACAAAGTTCGTGAAGGAATTTTTCATGAATCAATCAAATTAAAGCTAAAAAAAATTCAAAACCCAAAATGGCTGATTTGAAGAAATTGAAACCTAAGCAATTCTGGACCAAATCAAGTGAAAAAAACTTGGAATCACACTCACCAGAGCTCAAGGAGAAGATAGAGACTGACAGCATCAAATTTGATGGCCGGAAAGTGCTTGGTCGGAGCTAAGTCGATTTTTAGCTTCTTGATGAAAATTCTGCCAAACAACGCCGGAAATGGGAGCTTGGGACGTCGAGAATGGCTGGAGGTGGAGGAGGAAGGCTGAGGGCATAGTAACAGCAAGAAAACCAGCTTGAAAGTGGCTGAAAATGGTGGAATCCGTTGGGAAGAAAAATGAAGGAGACAATGACATTTTAATAGTTTCTGCAAACTTTGTTTGTTTTTTTTTTTTTGTTAAAAACGTGTATATATGTATATGTATATATATATATCCACCTTATATATATTATAATAATATAATCCCACACACAAATGATATTGACCACACAAATATTTTATTTTATTTAATAATTTATACTCTTAAAATTAATTAATTAATACAAAAATTAAATAATAAAATTAAGGAAAATTAATTAAGCTCTAATTAATTAAATAAATACACATATATACATTTTATTTTAGCACTTAAAAATTATGTATGAGTTCATGCAAATTCATAAAATTAGTCAAAATAAATAGTATTAAATGATTTATGTGTCAATTTTCCCGAAAATACAATTCCCGGGAAAATTTTACGTAAAGTACTTAAAATAATATAAAATAATTAAAATTAGTTTTAAAAAAATAACAACTCTTAAAAATGTCATAAATATATACAAAAATTATTAACACTACATATCTCGATGCAGTATAAAAATATTTAAAAAAAAACTCGGGATATTACACTACTATCCAATTGGATTAAGTGAATTTATTTGGAATTAAATGAGCCAATATGGCTAGTGTGATTTCTATTGTTAATTGAGGTTGCGATCATTTAGGGTTCTATTTAATCCTTCAAAAACCTATATTTCAGTATTGTGAAATAAAGTGATTTTCAGCATTTGTGTGTACATGCCTGTATATATATTTATTATAGACATATGATTTTTTGCATTTGACATTTAGTAATACGTGTATATATATTATAATAATTCACTCAGTGTGGTATGACTCCCCTTAGTTGATATTTTTACAGGAGAGTTTTCTTCTTCAGACATCAGCAGTAGGCCTATCCGTCGGATTTCTTCCACCCCGACCCTATTATGTAATTTATCTACTTAATTATTTTATATTGTACTATAGTAAACTGCTGTAGTTATAATTTGTATCAGTATTGGGTTTTATTTTATTTTTGTTATATGAGATTTTAATTCAAATGTTTAATCTGAATATTGTATTAATACATTTCATGACATGAAGGAGTTTTATTTTATAATATTAAATTAAAATTTTAATTATGGTATATTTATTTTATTATATTTATTGTATGTTTTTATTTTTTTAAGGTTTGCTACGGGTTCCGGATTCGAAAGAATTCCCGTTCCTTAGCACCGGTCATCGTCTCCAGTTTAAGTTGTGACACCAACACTGAGAATTAATTAAATTGACTATCTCTGAAGTTATTGTAATGCAATTCTCAATATTATAACACTTAATAAAAGCAAATTGGTGGGGATCCATAATTTTGTTAGCAATAGGAGCCAGCCTATCAGCTAAAATTTTAACGATGGTTTTAAAAATAAAATTACCCAATATGATTGGTCTAAACTTATCAATTGAAGCAGTGTCATACACCTTGGGAATTAAGCTCATAAAATTAGAGTTCAGATCACTTGCTGTTGAACCTATGACATAGAAATTACAAATTGCAGCATATATATCTTGACCAATAAAATCCCAATATTTTTTAAAAAATATCCTGTAAAACCATCAGGACCCGGAGCACTATAGTAAAAATAACCTCTTTAATTTCCATATCTAGACGGACCTGAAGAAGTAAAGCACTATCTTCATTAGAAACCAAATTAGGAATAACATCTTTGACAAAAGTATAATCTCATTGAACCAAAGGAGGAGGAGAGAAAAGATTAGAAAAATAATCAATCACATGATCATTGATGATGCTAGCATTCGTTTCAAGAGAATTATTAATAACTAGACTGTGCATACTAGATTGGGGATGACACCGAATGAGAAGATTATAAAAAAAGAGAGACTTCCTGTCTCCTGAATTCAACCATTTAATGCGACTTTGAACTTTAAGCATACAAGACTTGTAATCTAGAAAAGATTAGAAATGTTGATGAGCCTCCACTTCTTTACTATGAAGATCTTTAGAAAAACCATGAACCTCAATCTCGGATTGGATATCAAGAAGATGTTGCTTAGCCAAGGAGATATTAACATCAACATGACCAAAGACATTCTTATTCCAACTACAAAGGTAAGCCTGAAGCAATTTAAGCTTGTGCATTAAAATAAGTATGGATGTCCTATGAAAGACATAGAAAGCCAAAAGTCCTTGACCACACGATCAAAATCTGAATGATCCACCCACATAGAATGGAAACAAAATGGCTTAGGTCTACAATCATTCATTTAATGACAATTAAGAAGAATGGGGTGATGATCTGAGTGATGTCGCACAAGAGTAATACACTCAATAAATCATAAAAAACCAAGAGCTTTATTATTATAAAAAGCCCTGTTATGGCGAATAACAATTCGTTGGTCCCCTAACCTATTGTTAGGCTAAGTTAAAAAAGACCCCCAAGCATCCAAACGAGTGAGATCACAAGAGTTCATGGCAGAAGAAAATTCAAAACAAGATAGAGTATAGGGAGGGCGCCCACTAGATTTTTCATGTGCCCCAAAATATGAATTAAAATCACACAATACATACCAATTACCATCGTAAATATAATCAAGCTGAAAAAGATTTTGCCGTAAAGATCTTCACTTAGTAGACAACATATCAACATATATACATGTGAGAAAATGCCAATCCAAATCAAGAAAAAAATTTAATAATTATCTGCTGCTTCAAACTGCCCATAAAAATAATATTCCCAGCACCTATGGATGAAGAAACCAGTACCCAAAGAGTAGAATTATGAACCACATAAGATAAACCTAATGAAGACTAAAACCAAAAATGAATCGAATCAAAATCCACCTTAGGCTCTGTTATGCATAAAATATCTGGACAATGTGATTTACAAAAATTAGCAAGAGTAATTTGAGTGACCTAATTACCAAGGCCCCTACAATTCCAAAAGAGAACTTTCATTGAGAAGTACACGAAGAAGCCCTAGTAATAGGCTTGCGTTCCGTCAGCTTGATATTTTTTGTTGACAATTTTTTTTCTTTTCACAGTTTCCCAACCACCTGCATCAACATCATTCTCTTAAGTCATCTTATCTACCCAATTTTGTCTGCCAACATTATTGACATCTTAGAGAGCAAGAACATGCTGAGGAGAAGAAACCTGAGTAGCTTGGATCACATCTAAAGGATTCAAATAATTAACAATCGTCAACTGCTTATCAATAAGAGGATTGCACGAAACAAAAATGGCATTTGAAGAAGATGCATCAGAAGAGTGCATATCCTTATGTGGGTCAACCACTACATTAGCATTAGAATTTTGTATATCCGGAATACCATCCTCAGGAATCTGCTGATGATTACTTGGAATGTCATTATCAATGGGCTGTTTACTTGGAATGTCATTATTAATGGGAACATTCTTCTTTTGCCAAAATTTCCACACCAATGAACGACCCCAAGAACGAGGCCGAGGAGGGACTGACTGTTTAGACTTGCCTTCTGTTGGAGTTTCTTTAAGCAATTGACAACTAGAGGAACTATGTCCAATAGAATGACATGAGTTAAAGAATAAAGGTAAGTTCTCATACCTGACATCAATGTCAAATAAATTTCTGTCACAATCAAGGATAATTTGATATTGCAGTGGGGAAGACAAATCCACGTCAACCAATATTCGAGAGTTGCCCTCTAAAGTGGCTCGATCAATTCGCAATATTTTCTATATTGACATAGTAATTTATTACATTCTTTATGAATTTTTTATATTGACACAACAATCTTTCAATAATTTTCACATTAATATTTTCATAATTATTTTTTCGTAAAATTTATTACATTTGATTTTAATTATTTACTTATTAAATTTAATATTGTAAGACTTATAAAATTATGTTATCTAATTTGATTTATATTAGATAGAAAAGATAAGTAGATGTAATTAAAATAGAAAAAAAATATATTTTTAACAAAATTACTTCTAAAATTTAATTTAATTTAATTTTGTTAGAGATAAAATAGAAGTTAACCTAATTAAAATAGGAAACATACTTTCAATTAATTTAGAATTATATATTAATTTATTTCATTTTTATTAGAGATAAAATAGAATTTAATCTAATTAGAATAGGGAATATACTTTCAACTAAATTAGAAATACATTTTAATTAATTTAATTTTATCAGAGATAAAATAGAAGTTAATCAAATTAAAATAGGAAATATACTTTCAACTATTTTCAAATTATATTTTAATCAATTTAATTTTTATTAGAGATAAAATAGAAGTTAATCTAATTAAAATTGAAAATATATTTTGAATTAAATGAAATTTTTTGTTAGAGATAAGATAGAAGTTAACCTAATTAAAATAGAAAACATACTTTCAATTAATTTAGAATTATATTTTCATTAATTTAATTTTTATTAGAGATAAAATAGAAATTAATCTAATTAGAATAGGAAATATACTTTTAATTAAATTAAAATTACATTTTAATTAATTTAATTTAATTTTTATTAATAAAAGTCTAAATTATCTAATTTTTTATATAATAATAAGTAAAAACTTTTTTATAATTTTGTCTGTCCTTCAATTTTTCGTGTGTATATATATATAGTACAAGTTAACACGTTGTTGTTAGATTCAATGATTTTTATTTAATATATAAATCTAATAAAGGATAATCAAGGTAACATTAAAAAAAAAATCAAGGTAACATAAAAGGATCCTTTAATCTAGCCTCCTACGAAAATTATTATTTTATTTACATTTTCTAATTATTTTAAAATTGAAATGATAAGTACATTTATAATTTTTTTCATTTTCACATAGTTGAATTAAAATTAAAAATATTTTATTTACTTGCATAAACTTGAATGATATATATCAAAAAACAAGATAAAATTTAATGGTTTTTGAGCATGGAGGTGGAAGGGAAGAGGTGGTTCGAACCCCCACTTTTTACAAGTGTCATGTTCTATGTCGGGATGTAAAACCATCCTATCTTAATTTGGCTAACTATAAATAATATTTATTGATTTAGTTGACTATTCAAACTTTGTAATATTATAAAGTTTGAATAGTCAACTAAATCAATAAATATTAGATTACAAAATTTGTAATATTTTATAAATATAATGTTGTCTTCAAATATTATTAATTTTATTTTATTATTAATAGTTATAATTTAAAAAGTATTAATTAATTAAATTATTAGATTATGAAAACATTTGAAATTAATAATTAAATTATGAAAAAAATAATTATACAAATATAAATTTTATTCTAATTTTAGGTCAACATTATTAAAAACTACATATAAATTACATATTTTTTAAATTTAAATTAAAATAAGTGAATATTAGAAAATTATATTAACAATTTAAAAGTAATTTCTATTTTAATTTGGTTAATAATCTAAAAAAGTAATAATTTTTATTATGTATAACTCTTCATTAATAAATATTTTATTTAAACTAACAATTAATATCTAAAAAAATTAAATATTTTGATATTCATAAAATTATAAATGACATAAATCAAATAAATCACATTTTCATCTATCATGTAATACCCTAAATTTTAATTTAAATAAAATAATTTTCTAATTTGTAGTATTAATAAATAATTTTAAATTATATTACATAATTGTTAATTATCTAGCTATTTTATTGAGATAGAGTTATGTTATTATTATTTTAGGGAATTATATTTTCTATAATAATATTAAATATTAGATAACTATTTTATAAGTGTGATTATTCTATATTCCCCTTGCTATTTTCAAGCTTATAATATGTAATGTATATACTATATATTATATAGGGTTTTATTATTTTAGGTGGGTGTAATTTTTAGGGTATTATATATATATATATATATATATATATATATACACACACACACACACACACATTCACATATATATATGTGAATTATACACACACACCCAAAAACCACCAAACCAATAACCCTCCTCCCTCTCTTATTACTGTCTCCGTCACACTCCTTCTCCCTCTGGCATGCCTCAACCACCTGAGCCACCATCACCACCACAACAAGTCGCCAGCCACCTCTTCTTCTTATTTTCTTCCACTTCCGGTGTGCCTTGCTTTCCCCCTCTCTCGGTCTCAGCTCTCCCCGCCACTATTTAGGCTAGATCGGCGTCACTGTTACTCCCTCAGCTTGCCTTGCCTTTTTAGGTGACGGTCAATGCCTAGCCTCGCCATCGTTGCTCCCTCAACTTGCCTTGCCTTCTCAGATGACGGTCAATGCCTAGCCTCGCCGTTGCAACTCCTTTCTGATGTCGAAAATCAAGGTAAAAAAGTTAGTTGTTCTGGGTTATTTTTAGGTTGTTTTAAGGTCATTTTTTGGTTGTCTAGGTTGATTTAAGTGCTAAACTTCATTTATTCTACGTTAAATGGTTAATTATGCTAAGTTAGTTGTTTAAACCTAATTTTGGTATATTATCTTGATTTTTTTTATTTTACAGAATTTTATTTGATTTTATTTGAGTTTAATTAGTAATTAGAGTATTTATTGTTAATAATTTTTAGTATATTGATTTTATTTAAGATTATAGAAAATTATTGTGTTAATTGTGAATTTTGGATATTTTATTAATTTCCAAAAATTAATTGTTAAAAATTATGAAATTGTGATAATTGGTATTATTATTAAATGTTATTAATTTTAGAACTTAATTTATGGTTTTTTGTGATTTTTATACTATTTTTATAATTATTTTAAGTTTATGTCAAATGTGGATAATTAGGTTAAATTTATATTTTGGAAGAAATTATTAGTTAATTTTATGTTTTTATTAATACTAAGAAATTTGGTGTTGAGAAAATGATTTTTAGGCATTTGTATAAATTTTAGGGGATTTTTGAGTAATAATAGTATATATTGTAAATTTTTGTACTATAGGGGTAAAAACATAATTGTGTGCTAATTATAGCTAAATAATAGATTGTGGTTGGTTTTAATAATATTTAAGGAATTAAAAGGATTTTTACAAATTGTTTACTATTTTTTACTAATTAACACTAATTTTCAAAAATTACTTTCAAATAATATATTAGGTATTATTTTTGAGTATTATGTGAGATTTGGATATTTTGGTATTAAATTATGAATTTGGTAGTAAATATATTTATTTTAGAGATTTATTAATATGAGTAATTAATTTTAGGTTATATTTATATTTTGATAATGAAATGTAAGTTGGGTTATTTAATTGTTGAATAATTGATATTTTATATTAGTATATATTTTGGTATATATGTTTGTGAAATTTTGTTTTTAAACTTTAATGAGAAATGATTTTCTAAATTATGGATATATATATATATATATATTTGGGAATTAAATGATTCAATTATTAAATCAAGTTTATTATAAAGAAAATTTAAGTATTTAATTTGATTTAATTTCTATAAAATTAAGTTGCCTATTTTCACATTTTTTTAAAATAAGTTTTGTGATGGTTGAGTTTGTGATCTCAGTTGGAGCTAAGTGTAGTTCTAGAAACCTGACTCGAGTGTGAATATCTGTGAATATTAGAAGTGTATTTTTCTATGCAGGAATGGCTCTACCTATGGTAGAGAGATGTCCATTTTACAGAGGAGACTTTGCTGAAATTTCGGTAGATTTTCTCATAAAACGTGACATCTTCTACAAATTCCTAGCGTTAATTAAGGTTTTTCCCTATCTATCAAGTCTTATTCGATCTTCCTTGAGTCAGTCTAGAATTTCACTATTTCTGTTGATTTTTGATTTTAATTCCATTTACATGTTTTTAAAATAGGTATGTTATTTTTTTTAGAGAATACTAGAGCAGAAGTTGTTGGATCGAGGTAGACGCGCGATCGTCAGCCTTCTCGCTCGTCTTGTAAGTTGATAAATTGATATGTACATGTATTTTATTTAAAGATACGTGTGCTCATATTTTTAGTATTTATTATATGATTTATTTAATTTAAATGCCGTTATTTAAGATTTAAGTGCATTTTATTTATTTAAAATCAGTTTTAAGAAATTTTGGTAAAGCAGGTTACCTGGTGGGTTTCACCAGGACCGTGTGCATATGGTAGAGATTGAGAGATGGATCTGATGTATTTATGACTTGTGGATATCAACAGGGACGGGTGCCTTGGTGGAAGCCTTTGCTTTTGGGGACCGCCAGTGATTGAAAAGTTAAAAATGGATTGGGATGGGTGCCTCGGTGGATGCCTTAGCTCTTGGGGAATGCTAGTGCCATGTATTTAGAGTAAGTGCATGACTGCAACTTGGTGTCTCGGTTGATACCTTCGCTCTCAGGGACCGACAATCTATGTGGATTAAGTGGGCCTAGTTGGCCATTTAAAAATTTGGGTTTAGGGTTCTATCGAGATTTTTCAAAAGCTGTATATATATGTTATAAATTATTTTCATTATAACTATATGGATTTCAAAAAGGTTTTCAAACCGTACAACTCTTTTTATTAACTTACTCAGTGAGGTCTAATTCCCCTCAATCTATTTTTTTAAAAAGCTTGGGAGTTTGACCTCAGACTGCCTCTATGCTGGATTTCTTCATCACCGGCTATATTATGTAGGTCATTATGAGTTGTATTGTAGTAGTAACTCTAGAATACTGTAGTAGTATTTGTACTATGAGTTTGCATAACTTAAGCATACTTATATATTGCACTTTCACGAACCACGCTTATGTATAATGTTTTAAGATTGATTTATGATATTTGATGATGAAGAATATTTTATATTGTGCACGATTATATTTATTTTTAGAAAAATCAGTTTGATAATGTGTTCTTTCATGAAATAAAGTTTTAAATTTGAAGGTTTTATTTTTTCTTTTCTGTAATACCTTATATTTTATTTTAATAAAAGTAATTTCCAAATTTGTATTCTTTTATTATTTAAAATGACATTGTTTATTTTTATCATTATTATTATTATTTTTATTAAACTACATTATTTGCATGGATATTTTATGTGTGTATTAAATTATTAGTATATATATATATATATATATATATATAGGTATATGTACTATGTGCATGTGTGTGTGGTGGAGAATTAATGTATAATATTATAATATAATGTTTTTTTTATATATATATAAAGTAAGATATAAGTTATATATATATATATATATATATATATATATATATATATATATATATAGGTATAGGTATATGTACTATGTGCATGTGTGTGTGGTGGAGAATTAATGTATAATATTATAATATAATGTTTTTTTTTATATATATAAAGTAAGATATAAGTTATATATATATATATAGGTATATGTCCTATGTGCATGTGTGTGTGGTGGAGAATTAATGTATAATATTATAATATAATGTTTTTATATATATATAAAGTAAGATATAAGTTATATATATATATATATATATATATATATATATATATATATATATATATATATATATATATATATATATATATATATATATATATATATATATATATATATATATATATACTTGTAAAAAGAAGGAAGCAAAACGGCAACTTACCTCCCAAGTGAAGAAAACAACCCGACCACCCCCAAAACACACACCCATCTGCTGCCTTCCCTATCCACCATCACTGTCACCATCTTCTTCCAGCCATTACCACCAGCAGCCTCCCTTCTTTCTTCTTTCCGGTATCTACCTTGCTCTCTCTCTCAGTTTGAAGCTTCCATCGCCTTTGCCAGAGCTAGATCGGAGCTGTCATTGCTCCCTCAACCTTCCTTACCTCCTCATGCGTCGATCGACATCTAGCCTTGTCTCTGCCACCCATTTTCGGCACCAAAAAGTAAGGTTGAAGGTGAGTTGCGCAGAGTTGTTTTCTGGTTGTCTAAGCTAGTTTATGTGTTAATCTTCAATTCTTCTAAGTTAGATGATGAATTCTGCAAAGTTAGAGGCTTAAATCTAATTTGGTATATTATTTTGATTTTTCCCAATTTTTACAGAATTTTATTTTATTTTTGTTTGATTTTAATTGATATTTAATTTGGGTTTAATTAGTAATTAGAGTAGTTATTGTTAATTGTTTTGGGTATATTAATTTTATTTGAGATTATAGAAATTTTTGTATATTTATTTAGGTATTTTAAGTTTTAGGTATATTTTGTTAATGTGACTAATTAATTATTTTTGGTTGAATATTTGAGTTAATTAGTGTTAGTATATTATGTTAGTAATTTTAGTAGTGATAAAATAATTTTTGATAATTTATCTAATTTTTTTTAGAAATTATTATTATTATGTAAATTTTGAAATAATAGGTAAATGGTGTGTTTTGTTGATATTATAATTAAATACTATGTTTTAGTTAATTTTGAGATAAAATGTGGTATTAAAATAATTTTTATAAATTATTTATTATTTTTAGTTAATTAATACTAACTATTTTTGAAAATTTATTCAAAATTAAATTATTTATTATTTTGTGGTTTGAATGAGTTTTTAATTGATATTATAGTATATTTAATCTAAATGGACAATTATAATTGAATTTGACTATATTATGTTGAATATTTGGAAAGTTGGATTGTTATTAATATTACATTATTATTTGAAATTTTATTAAATTATGGTGGAAAATAATTTTATTTAGTGTTTTAAAAATTAAATAAATTATATTATGATTTATTATTATTTTTGGTGATTTACTAAATTAATATTTAGTATTTGCTTATTAGTATTTTTGGTGAACCTCGGTTGGGAATTGTGTAGTTTGGGGTTCCAACCCGAGGTATTGTGCCATTGTGAATTTTGAAGTGTGTTTATTTACAGGGTTGACTTTACTTCGGTAGAGGAATGTCCGTTTTACAGAGAAAACTCTGTCGAATTTTGGTAGATTTCTCGTAAAACGTGACACCGGGTCAATCCTAAAATTTTTATTTTGAGTTCGAATCAAGTCTTCCTTAGAAATTCTAGAAGTTAGGTTTCTATTTTATGATTTTCTTTTTCTGTCTTTTAGCTGCCCCTCCAGTCGTGTCTACTAGTTGAGGTCGGACACGACGTGCCAGAAGAGCACCTTTATCTTATAAGTTAATATTTGATTTGAGTGTCGGATTTTTAATTTAAATCATATTAAATTCTTATGAATTTAATTTTATGAGATTCTAGTCAGCATTATTCATAGGATTTTGCATGATGTAATTTATTGTAATACCTTACGTTTTCATTTAATTAAGTAATTACCGGATTTTGTTAGTGATAAATAAATTTACATTTCTATTACACAATTCTAATTATCTAGTTAGTTAATTTATAGGTATTTACGTAAAAATTTATTTTAGGACTTTGTTATTTTAAATTTCTATGATATATAGGGATATAAGTGAGATTTTATACATATAAGACATATATATATATATATATATATATATATGAAATGTATACAGAAGCCTCACCGAGAAAGAGAGAAAATATCCCTCACCCTCCCCATTTTCTTCCCCTGCCCGCCATCCACAAAGCCTCACCTTTCCCTGTGTCGTTTCCTCCACCATTGAGCTCCCAGGTCTTGCTGCTGCTGTTATTCTTCTTCTTCTTCTTTCCTCGCCAGATAGCAAGCCTTCTTCCTGCACGCGACAAACCCTGCCTGCCAGCTTCGTCCCTCCGCCTGTCACTGCCTTCTGCCCCGCCTATGTTGCCTCCATCCTCCCCATTTTTCGGTGGCAGCAGGTCTCTTTCCCCTTCCTCTGTTCTATCTAGTAGGTGGTGAGTGACAACCCCTCATTCTTCCCTTTTTCTTCTCAATTTCTTTGAAGTTTTGGTAGATCTTAGGACATGCTGTAATTGTTATTGATGATTATGTTAGTCTTGAATTCTTTTATGGAATTAAGGTGGATTTTTGAGTTATGTAGAATTTTAGATGATTTTTTTCTTGGTAATTAGTTGGTCTAGTTAGTTGTTAGTTGGATTTAAGTAGTGATTAGTTTAATTATAAATTTTTGTAAATTTTGGGTATCTAATTAATATTTTTTATTTATTTATTTCAAAAATTATTGTTAAAATTATGGAATTTTGATAATTGGTATTAATATTTTTATGTTATTAATTTAATAACTTAACTTATAATTTTTGTGATTTTTATATTATTTTTATAAATATTTTTGAGTTTAGGTCAAATGTGATTAGTAGGTTAAATTATATATTTATTTATTTTTAAAAGAAATTATTAGTTGATATTATGTTTTAATTATATTAGGAAGTTTAGTTTTGAGAAAAATAATATTTTTTTTGATGGTTATATAATTTTAAGGAATTTTTAGTACTAATAATACATTATGTAATTTATCTATTTAGGGGTAAAAATGTAATTTTACATTAATTATAGTTAAACATATCTTTTAGCTAGTTTTATTAATATTTAAGAGGTTTAGAGGGTTATTTTTTTTTAATAAATTAATTGATATTTTTAATTAAGTAATGTTAATTTTGAACATTTATTTCAAAATATTCTATATATGTATAATACGTTATTTTTGGTATAATGGTTTTAATTTAGGTTATAGTTATACTTTGATAATGAAATGCAAATTGAGTTATTTAATTTTTGAATAATTGAGATTATATATATATATATATGTGTGTGTGTGTGTGTGTGTGGGTGGGTGGGTGTAATATGCATTTTTGGAAAATAAATGATTTAAATTCTTGGTGTTTTGTTGAGTTGTGATCTTGGTCCGGACTAAGTGTAGTTTTAGAAACCCGATATGAGTGTGAATGTCTGTGAATATTAGAAGTGCATTTTTTATGCAGGTTTGGCTCTACCTTTAGTAGAGAGATGTCCGTTTTATAGAGGAGACTCTGCCAAAATTTTGGTAGATTTTCTCGTAAAACATGATATTCGTAATAATTTCTACCGTTAGTTAGGTTTTATCCTATCTAACGAGTCTTGTTTAGTCTTCCTCAAGTCAACCTGAAAAATTCATTATTTTGTTGATTTTTAATTTTTATTTCATAATCATGTTTTAAAATCGACCTGTTAATTTCTTTCTAGAGCATATCGGAGCAGAAACCGTGAGATCAAGGCAGACGAGTGGCCGTCAGCCTTCGCATTCATCTTGTAAGTCAATAGAATGATCTATGCGTGTGTTTACTTAAAAATGCATGCGCTCATATTTTTATATTTAACATATGATTTATTTAATTTAATGCTGTTATTTAAGATTTAAAACGCATTTTATTCATTAAAAATCGATTTTGAGAAATTTTGGTAGAACGGGCTACCTGGTGGGCCTCACCAGGACCGTGTGCACATGGTAGAGATTGAGAGGTGGATCCAAATTATTTATGACGGGTGAATGTTAAACTAGGACAGGTGCCTCGGTGGAAGCCTATGCTCTCGGGGACCGCCAGTGATTGTAAGGTTAATAATGGACTAGGATGGGTGCCTCGATTGATGCCCTAGCTCTCGGGGACTGCCAGTGCCATATATTTGGATTAAGTGAATGACTGCGACTTGGTGCCTTGGTTGATGCCTTTGCTCTCGGGGACCGGCAGTCTAGTTGGGACAAGTGGGCTCGATTGGCCATTTAGGATTTTGGGTTTAGGGTTCTATCGAGATTTTTCAAAAGCTATATCTATATATAATAAATTATTTTATTATCACTATATGGTTTTAAAAAAGGGTTTTCAAATCGTACAGCTCTTGTTATTAACTTACTCAGTGAGGTCTGATTCTGCTCAATTTATTTTTTTAGGAGCTTGGGAGTTCGACCTCAGACTGCCTCCATGTCGGATTTCTTCATCACCAGCCATTTTATATAGGTCATTGTAAGTTGTACTGTTGTAGTGTTCTAGGAAGCTGTAGTAGTAACTGTACTATGAATTGTATGACTTAAGTATATTTGTGTATTTTATTGATATGCACCACGTTTATGTATAAGATTTAAGTTTGATTTATATATGTGTGACGCTGGCAATATTTTAATTATGTACTCAATTATTTTTTAATTTTAGAAAAATCAGTTTGATAATGTGCTCTATTTTAAAATAAAGTTTTAAATTGTAAGGTTTTATTTTTCTTTTCCTTAAGGCTTACTATGGGTTTCAGGGGCCTTATGCCTTCTCATTCCCTAGTGCTGGTCACGTGCCCTCAGGTTCGGATCATGACAAAGTTGGTATCAAAGCATAAGTTTGATTAATTATCCATGTTTGTCTTTCTGTGTAACTACTGCAGCTTTAGGGTTGATAATTGTCTTTTAGATGTTCTTATTTCTAATTCCGCATCACGTTAAATATTCTTACCCTGATTTTGAATTCAATTTTCCTTGTCTTCTTTTCAGAATGAGGCATGTGCGTACCGACCTCGATGCCGATTCGACCTTTAGACTTGATGAGCAGTCTATGCATGATGAGGCTCCCCCTCCTGCTCCACGTTATAGGGGCAGAGGTAGAGGCCGAGGTCGAGCCAGGGTAGCTGTAGCTGAGATTCCTGATCAGCAACTAATCGAGCCTGAAGCCCTAGCCGTTGACCTTACAGCCTTTGTAGCTGGACTAGCAGGGATTAATCAAGGTCTTGCAGCATTGAATCAGGCGATGCCCCTTGTACAACATATGCTACAGTAGAGGAATCAGGGGATGACCGATACTGAAGCAGCACTTCTTTACTCCCGGATCGGTAGATTTTCTTTTGACGGTACGGGTGATGCCTTAGACTTCATTAATGCTATTGAGGCACATACCAAGATGGGACACACGGATTATCAGAGGATAATGATTGTGGAGTTGTTAGTTCAAGCTGTAGCTTAAAACTGGTTTATGTAGTCGATTCAGCCATCTATGCACGAGTTTAAGGACCGCTTCTTGAGATTTTTCTATCCTCCAGCCACTAGAGATGCCTATAGGTGGCAGTTGCTCCACATCACTAGAGGGGATAGATTAGTGGAGGACTACACCAAGGAGTTTAATAGGCTGTCCTAACATACATAGGATATCATGAGGGACCCTTACAGAGTAGTGGAGCTGTATGTTACTGGATTGGGACCCGCTTTTATTGGAAGGCGTATTGAGGACCACACCCTAAAGAGTGTGATTGAGTAGGCCCGTTTGATTAAGAGGTGACATATTCGCCAGGGCACCATGATAGATCCTTATATAGTTGGTGGTAGTGGATATGGTGCAGCTCCCGAGTATCAACAGCCAGCATTTCACATTGGTAGTTCGAGTCAGCAGACTGCGGGTAGTTCACAGTAGGGTGGTAGGAGGTCCAGGACCCACCGAGTTAGTCGCCATGGTTATGCCATGAACATGAGAAGTGGTAGGAGTCACAGATTCAGTACTGGAGTTAGTAGCAGTAGTAGTGGGTAGAGTTCTGGGCAGAGTAGTTATGGGTCTGGAACTAGTGCTTGCGCGAGTTGTGGACGATTCCATCAGGGTCTGTGTCATCTGTTGTCGGGCACTTGCTTCAGATATGGACAGGTTGGTCATCTTTCCAAAGCTTGTCCTCACTCTGAATACCAGCCACAGTATGCTTAGGGTTCGTCTTCATCAGTGGCTCAGCCCTACTATCTGATGCCCCAGCAGTATAGGGCACTAATACAGCCACAGCAGAGACTGCCATAGCTTATGGGTCAATAGGGCCGAGGAGTTGGTAGGCCTAGTGGTCACGGGTTTGTGCAGCCCTCGACATCTCAGCACGCAGGTCGTGCCCAGGCTCGAGTATTCACTTTGAGACCATAGGATGCTCAAACTTCGAATGCAATGGTAGTAGGTATTCTCTTAGTCTGTGCATGCGATGCTAGGGTATTGTTTGACCCTGGTGCTTCGCATTCATTCATATATCTTGTGTTTGCTTCGAGAATCAAGTGGCAGCCTTCCAGGTTATCCTTTCCCTTATCTGTGTCGACTCCTCTTAGTGACAAGTTGGAGACAAATATTTTCTTTCCTTCGTGTCCGGTGTTGGTGGATGGTAGAGAATTATTGGCAGACTTGGTGCTGCTTGATGTGTTGGAATTTGACATCATTTTGGGTATGGATTGGTTGTCGAGGTATTATGCCTTTGTGAATTGTTGAGAGAAAGAAGTGGTGTTTAGAATTCCAAATGAAGAAGAATTTTGTTTTAAAGGCGAAAAGAGCTCAATGCCTTGTAATCTCATTTCTGCCATTACAGCCCGAAAGATGCTTAGAAGGGGTTGTCAGGGTTATTTGGCAATGGTAAAGGATGTTGATAAAGTGAATGGGGCGATTGAATAGGTGCCAGTGGTGTGTGAATTTCTGGATGTCTTTCCTAAAGAATTACCAGGATTACCACCAGATAGAGAGATAGAGTTATGTATTGATGTCATACCTGGTATAGATCCTATTTCTATGCCACCCTACTGAATGGCACCAGCTGAATTATAAGAGCTGAAGGAGCAGTTACAGGAGTTTCTTGATAAGGGTTTCATCAAACCTAGTACATCGCCTTGGGGTGCTTCGGTGTTGTTTGTGAAGAAAAAGGATGGTAGCCTTCAACTCTGTATTGATTACAAGTAGTTGAATAAGGTCACCATCAAGAACAAGTATCCACTTCCAAGGATCGATGACCTGTTTGATCAGCTTCAAGGTGCGACATGCTTCTCTAAGATAGACCTGAGATCTGGGTATCACCAGTTGAGGATTAGAAGAGGTGATGAGTCCAATACAGCCTTTCGAACAAGATATGGCCATTATGAGTTCTTAGTAATGTCCTTTGGGTTGACTAATGCTCCAGCAGCCTTAATGGACTTGATGAATCGGGTATTCAAGCCATACTTGGACCAGTTTGTAATAGTCTTCATTGATGATATCTTAGTTTACTCCAAGAGTGAGGCTGAGCATGTTATACATCTGAGAAGGGTGCTTCAGACTTTAAGGGAGCACAGGTTGTATGCCAAATTTTCGAAGTGCAAGTTTTGGTTGAATCAAGTAGCATTTTTAGGCCACGTGGTTTCTAGAGAGGGCATACAGGTGGACCCTAAGAAGATAGAGGCTATTACAGAGTGGTCGAGGCCGACTACAGTTAGAGAAGTACGGAGTTTCCTGGGTCTAGCCGACTATTACAAGAGATTTGTGAAGGATTTCTCTAAAATTGCTGCACCTTTGACAAGATTGACCCAGAAGAGTGCTAAGTTTGTATGGATAGACAGATGCGAAGAGCACTTCTAGTTATTAAAGGACTTATTGACATCGGCTCCAATTCTAACTTTGCCTTCTGGAAATGAAGGGTATACATTGTATTGTGATGCTTCTAGAGTAGGATTGGGCTACATGTTGATGCAAAATGGCCAAGTAATTGCTTATGATTTGAGGCAATTGAAGAAGCACGAGCAAAACTATCCTACTCATGACTTGGAGATGGTAGCCGTTGTGTTTGCTTTGAAAATATGGAGGCATTACTTGTATGGAGTAACATGTGAGATAAACACTGATCATAAGAGCTTAAAATATATCTTCTAGCAGAGGGACTTGAATTTGAGACAGAGAAGATGGATGGAACTTCTTAAAGATTATGATTGTTCCATTTTATACCATCCAGGCAAGGCGAATGTTGTTGTTGATGCTTTGAGTAGGAAGTCAGCGGGCAGTCTTGCCCATGTTAGCACAAAAAGAAGGCCCATTGTTAAAGAGTTGCACGGGTTGATTGATCAAGGGTTACAAATGGAAGTTACCCAAAAGTGCCTTTTAGCTCAATTTAGGGTACGATCAATATACTTGGATCAAGTTAAGGCAGCTCAAAATAGAGACCCACAGTTGCAGAGAATTATCTATGAAGTGCAACAAGGGCAGTCAAGGGACTTTGTGATTGACAGAGAAGGTGTGTTGCGGTTAAGCACTAGGATTTGTGTGCTAGATGTCAATGACTTGAGGAAGGAAATCATGGAAGAAGAATAATTTTCTACTTATAGTATTCATCCAGGTTCTACCAAGATGTATCATGATTTGAAAGATATATATTGATCGAATGGAATGAAGAGGGACATTGCAGAGTTTGTGTCTAGATGTCTGGCTTATCAACAAGTGAAGCTTGAACATCAGAGACCCTCAGGACTGTTGCAACCTATGCCAATTCCCGAATGGAAATGGGACATGATAGCTATGGACTTTGTGTCTGGGCTACCTCGGACCACAGGAGGTTATGACGCTATTTGGGTGATTGTTGATAGGTTAACTAAGTCAGCACACTTTTTACCAATAAAGAAGACGTACTCTATTGATAGACTGGCGAGTCTTTATGTCAATAGGATTGTTTGTCTACATGGAGTACCAGTGAGCATAGTGTCAGATAGAGGAGCCACATTCACCTCGGTCTTTTGGCAAGAATTACACAAGGCTTTAGGTACTAGATTGGATTTCAGTACGGCCTTCCATCCTCAGACAGATGGTTAGTCAAAGAGGACCATCCAGATGTTAGAAGATATGTTGAGGATGTGTGTAATGGATTTTGGAGGATAGTGGGATTCGTACTTGCCATTGATTGAGTTTGCTTACAATAACAACTATCATACTAGCATTGAGATGGCTCCGTATGAGGCACTATATGATAGGAAGTGCAGATCACCTTTATGTTGGGAGATTGGTGAAAGGCAGTTAACGGGACCAGAGTTGGTGTAAGTGACTTCAAAGAAGGTCCCCATTATATAACAGAGATTGAAAACAGCCTTCAGCAGACAAAAGAGCTATGCTGACCCTAGAAGGAAGGATGTATCCTTCATGGCTGGAGACATGGTGTTCCTGAAGGTGTCTCCAATGAAAGGAGTTATGAGATTTGGCAAGAAGGGCAAGCTAGCTCCTAGATACATTGGACTGTTTGAGGTTCGGTCTAGAGTGGGCGAAGTGGCGTATAGGTTGGTGTTACCACCAGAACTGTCGAGAATCCATCCTGTATTTCATGTGTCCATGCTGAGGAAATACGTTCTTGATCCATCTCATGTGTTGCAACCTCAAACCATAGAGCTTAGTGACGATCTGACTTACAAGGAGTACCTAGTGGCAATTGTGGATCGCCAAATCCGACAGTTACGGACTAAGGAGATACCGATGGTGAAGGTGCCATGGAGTAACCATTCTGCTAAGGATTGCACTTGGGAAACTGAGGCTGAGATGCAAGTTTCTTTTCCGTATCTCTTTCCCTCTTAGCCTTGTAATTCTTCATTCCTTTCTCTTCTTGAATTTGGGGATGAATTCATATAAGGAGGGGAGACTGTAATACCTTACGTTTTCTTTTAACTAAGTAATTATCGGATTTTTTTAGTGATAAATAAATTTACATTTCTATTACACAATTCTAATTATCTAGTTAGTTAATTTATAGGTATTTATGTAAAAATTTATTTTAAGACTTTGTTACTTTAAATTTCTATGATATATAGGGATATAAGTGAGATTTTATACATATAAGATATAAAAGAACAATGGAAAGACACAAACTTTATCTAGAAGACGAGTAACTTCACCGGGTTTTCACCCAAAAAATGAAAACTTTAAGAGTTTTCAACCAAAATCAGTCCTAAAAAATGATTTATGATTCCAAAACTCACAAACCCACTCATCAAACTAACTAAAACAGAACTTTGAATTACCAAAAAACAATAATTCTCAACAACCCAATAAGATAAATACAATTATAAATGCACGAATTGTGGTTCTGATACCACATGTTAACTTTCCTCCACGTTGCAAGCATCAAACTTTATGAATTCAATCTCATAAAAGAATTTAGATTCAAGTACTTGCATAAACAAAACAATTCATGAATAGAGAACACATTTTGATTGAAGATAAAAACCTATTTTTGTATCCATGGTGAACTTCTACTAAAGAAGAAAGTGCAGTGATGGGGTTTCTGTTTCAGCCTAGTACTTCTTCTTCCTTCTTCCTTAGCTCTCTAGATGGTGTTAGCTTACAGTATGTTCTTCTCCCTTAACTAAGAAGAAAATTTCGTTTGTTTTTTTTAAGAAAGGGAAGAAGAGACTCAGCTAATGTTGTGAGTCTACAGGCCATTACCATCACAAGTCCATAGGCTTTAATGGCCAACACTGAAGAGAGCAAGCCCACCTTATCATTAATTAGAGTCCAATCCAATTAAAAAAAATCTTGTTATAAGACCCACAACTAATACAGTCCATTAATAAATTTTTCTACATATGCATCTTTCATCGACAATTCACTAAATTTTGATCAATGTGAAAGAAATGAGTATGTGTGATATAATATCCTAAATGAGGCTGTCACCATTATGTTCTAATCCTAACTACTCCAATTTTTTTCTTAACATTTTTATGCCAAAATAATTATATTGTATATATTTAGATATGAAACTTCTTTTAAAAATTTTAGAGAAAAATATGAGAGTTAGAGAGTCGTACTTTTTAATTAAGTTATTTGAAGCTAAGATAAAATTGGTTAATTCATAATCAATTTGCACAAAAAACATGTAAGTATTCATTCTTCTACTTTTATTTACTTTTGTAAAAAATTATTAATTAATGAAAATTCTTATTCTTTAAAAGAGAAAAAGTTTATGTTACTAGTTTGATAATTATATATAATTTCTTAGTGTGATTGAAAATGAGAATATGGCGATAATTTTGTTATTGCATAAAATATAGGCAATAATATATAAATTTCATAAATTAACAATATTAAATTTTCTATTATTAGTTCGATAATTATATATAATTTCTTAGTTTCATTGAAACTAAAAATATGGTGATAATTTTGTTATCATATAAAATGTAGGTAATAGTGAATTTCTTAATTAGTAACATTAAAGTAATTAGAAATGACATATAATTATAATATATATTTAGAACCTTATTCATACAAAATGTTTTAATTTTGTTACCAATAAAAATATTGATATAAAAGAACATTATAATCGAATAAATATGTCTAATATCTCCATAATTATAGTTACGGTTAAGTATATTTGAATAACTATACTTTTATATTCAAATTAAATTGCAGATATTTTTATGTTTATATATATAATTGTTTATTTGTTTTTTTATTGAAATATTAAAATAGCAGAAGAGTAATTAATTAAAATAAATTACCATATAGGATTATCTTGATAGTAATATTGGCAATATCTGTCATTTATTGATGTATTCCAACTAAAAATATATTATTGTTGTAAGTACAAAGTATTAAAGTTTTGTTCATAAATAGAGTTCTCAACAAAATTATTTGCCTATTGGTGTGTGTCTATATATATATAAGTCAATATTGGATTTTGGCGAGAATTAGAGTTTCTCATTAATATCGTCTGTTGAGTTGTATAGGTGTGTGTATATATATATATATATACAAAATGAAAACTAGGAGAAGATAAGTGCAGTATAACTAATACATATATGCTAACAATAATACATAACAAACTAACATGATAACTCTGATTATGAACACGCCTCGTCCAGCTGATGGTGGAGAGCATGTAACCGAAGCTTGTTGCGAAAATGATGGACCAGTGGTGTGACAAAGGTTTAGTCATGAGATTAGCCAATTGATCGGCAGAGGAAATAGCGGATACTGTAAGTTCCTTGCGAGCAACTTACTGATAAATGAAATGAAAGTCAATTTCAAAGTGACAAATTCGAGCATGGAATATGGCATTAGACGACAGAAAAATAGCACCCAAATTATCAATTGGCTAATAAATACTTTAAGAAGTGGTACGGATAAGGACACACCTAATTTATACAATAAGTGCGTCAACCATTTTAACTCCATATTGACATCTGCCACTGCTCAAAACTCTGATTTAGTCGAAGACCTTACTACTGTCCGCTGCTTCTTGGAATTCTAGGCAATAAGATTTTGGGCGAAATAGATGAGAAAACCACATGTAGATCTCCTGTCATCTGGACAACTTGCCTAATTAGTGTCTAGATATGCAGTTAAGGAGAAGGAATTGCATTTGCTGAATAATAATTACTGATCGGATGTTCCTTGGAGATAGCGCAAGACCCTCTTCATAACCTTAAAGTGTTCAACTGTTGACTTATGCATATACTGGCATAACCGATTGACCAAGAGGGATACATTAGGCTAGGTGAGTGTTAAATATTGCAAACTGCCACAAAGTTTTTAGTAAGAGAAGCATCATCAAAGGACAAGAGTTGCCTTTCAGAAGTGAGGTGAGTAGTAGTAACCATTGAAGAAGGACAAGGCTTGCACTTTGACATGCTTGCAGTGTTCAAGATTTTGGTAATATAGGATGACTGAGACAAAGATACACCCGAGTTACAATAAGAAACCTGTATTCTAAGAAAGTAGTGTAGAGGCCCCAAATCACGAAGTAGAAATGCAGAAGACAGCTCAATGACAAGAGAATTTAATAACATTTGATTATTACTGGTAAGAACAACATCATCAACATACACAAATAAGAAACATGTATTTCCATTTTTTGATAAATGAAAAAAAGATGAATCGGATGTAGAGCCAACAAAGCTAATGGTAAGTAAAAATGTACTCAGTTTGTGAAACCAAGCCTTGGGTGCTTGCATGAGACCATATAGAGACTTGCGTAATTGACAAACATAATTTGGAAATCATTTATCCTTAAAGCCTTGTGGTTGGACCATGTAAATATTTTCTTCAAGATCCCTATTCAAAAAAGCGTTGCTTATACCAAGCTGTCGAAGTGACCAACCATGTGAAACTGCAATAGAAATAACTACCCGAATTTTCATCGACTTGACAACAGGACTGAATGTTTCCTGATAATCAAGTCCATACTCTTGTGTATATCCCCAAGCTACCAAACGGGCTTTATAACTGTCAATTGTTCCATATACTTTGCGCTTGATTTTGTATACCCAGCGATTGCCAACAACATTACTATCAGAGGGTAGAGGTATAAATGTCCAAGTTTTATTGTGAACTAGGGCTTCCATTTCAAATTGCATAACATATTACCACTCTGGAATATGGATGGCTTGGGTATAGGATGTTAGTTCAATAATAGGTGAAAGAGATGAATTGATAATGGTAGTATGAAGTACTGTTGGTTTACTATTGACAGTGGATTACCAAAGTTGCATTGGATGACTTCAGATAGGTAGAGGTAGTTGAATGGAGGATTGGGATAACATAGGAGATGGGCATAAATCAACTATGAGATTAATTCCTTCAGGATTGTAAATTATTTTAGTATTTAGTTGGTTCAGGTTTGTTGGTGAAGATAAGGAGGGAGAGGAGTTAATAGTGTTTGAGTTAGATATGGAGACTGAAATGAAAGTAGGAGATAAACACGATGTAGATAATAAAAAGGTGGAGTTAAAGTCAATACCTGATCTTACTAAGATAGAGTGATCTACATGATAATTGAGCTTTAACCATGGAGAGGAGAGCATGCTTACTGGTGGATGGATGGGCAACTTGATGAAAGGGAAAAAGTTGTTCATTAAATTGGACATGACGAGCAATATAGATTTTTCCTATGGATTGTCTAAGCCATGGTAACCTAAGTGAGAAGGAGAATAACTTAAAAAGACACATTACTTGGATCAAAATGAAAATTTATGCTTATTATAAGGACACAAAAGAGGATAAATGGCATAAGAAAAAATTCTAAGAAAGGAATAGTCATGATTTTTGTGAAATAATAACTTAAATGGTATTTGATTTTATAGGGAGGTAGTAGGCATTATATTAATAAAGAAAATTGCTATTTTAAAGGAAAATTCCCAATACTTAAATGGTGCACCACAATGACTTAAGAGAGTCGGGCCAATATCCACAATATTTCTAATTTTTCTTTATGCAGTACCATTTTGCTCATGTGTATGGGGGCAGGTGACTCGATAAATAATGCTAGAATTGGCAAAAAGAGAATTTAGAGGTCTATATTTGCCACCCCAATCAGAATTAAATGATTTAATTTTACAATTAAATTGGTTTTCAACCATTGCTTAAAATTTTTTAAAAATAAATGGTACATAACTTTTATTCTTGATTAGGAACAACCATGTAAAAAGAGAATAATCATCTATGAAAATCACAAAATACTTAGACTAGAAAAAGAACATAAGGGAGTAGGGCCCCAAACATCTAAATGAATCAGTTCTAAAGGATGAGAGTTATGATGATTTGTCAAAGGTAAAGAGGTCCTATGAAGCTTTCCTAAATAGCATGCTTCATATTTATTTGATTTGAGTTTATTTGAAGAACAAAGTAAATGAAAAGAATTAACTAAATGGTGAATAGTGGTGTAGTTGGGATGTCATATTTTGGCATGCCACTCCTCTAAACTAGCAAGGTATGCTTCGACATTGAGAGCTTGCATTTTAGGAAGTGCACCATGCAGCTTAAAAAGGCCAAGCTCAGTTATTCCATAAAGCACTAGTTTCTTAAAGACCTGGTATTTGACAATGCAATGGTTAGGATGAAACAAAAAAAAAAGCAATAATTATCAATGCACAATTTTTTAATAAAAAGAAGTGGTTTTGTGATTGCTGGAACATGCAAAACATTTTTTAAGTGCAACGATTTAGAGGCAGAGGGTAGAATAGTAGAACCAACATGTTCAACTGGCAAACTAACACCATTACCAATAAATAAATTTTCCTTACCCTTGTAGTCTTCAGAAATATGAAGGGAAGCTAAGTCTGGAGTGACATGGTAGGTGGCACCTATGTTTGGGTATTGTGGAGATTGATGATTAGTAGTAGGAGTTGGAAGAAGCCCAGGATAATGAGATGAAGGCACTTTGGCCAGATAAGCTTGACCAGCTCGGAAAGAATCTGAGGAAGTTAATGAAAGAGATCAGAAGCAACCTCTAGATGTGAAGGAAAAATTAAACCAGCAGCGATAGTCAAGAGCAACATGATTCACACACCCACAAATTTGGCAAGCAATGGTAGAGAAACCCATTGTTAAGAGCACCTCTGATTAGCATTACCGAGGGAGCGAGAAGTGGGAGCAACTGAAGAAAAATTATTGCATTGTACCATATTAACTAGTGGAACAACAAGCTCTTATGATTTCAGAAAGAGCTCATAAGACACTAATTGTCCATGAAGTTCATGGAACGAAGGAGGATTAAACCATTGCTGAAGAGCACCAATTATACTATTGTATTCAACACTTTTTGAAAAATGATTTCATCGAACTCCAAGGTTGAAATAAGTTTCCAGACAAGCAATAATGAATCGGTTATGGCCATGGCTTGATACAAGTATTCAAAAATAGATTTAATGTCTTTGGAAAGATTATAAAGTTTAATGTGCAATTGGGTGTGCTGAACATTATTAATAATATCATAAATAGTAGCTAAGGTGCGCAAAACCTCTGCAGAAGAATTGAGGCTAATCGATTGGGATAAATCTCTTCAATGATAGAAGAGAGTAACCAAGAAAATAGTAGTTGATCTTTAGCATACTAAGTAATATATTCTAGATTAAGAGAGGACTGATTGGTTGTGGAATCAAGGATTTCTTAAGTTAGAGGTGTTTTAGTCCCATGCGGGATTCCATAGAGATTATAATAGCTAAGAAGAGGGGTAAATTAAAGCTTACAGGGAATGTAATTCTTTGAAGTTAATTTAATTAAAAACATTTATTGAACTTGAGGAGGGACAATGGTAGAAATGAATGAAGGAAAGGAGGTAGTAGTGTTTGTAGAGGTCATAATGATAGGGAGGAAGAGGAAGAAGAAGAAGATGATGATGATGATGAGTTTGTAGAGGTAGTCATGGACTCAGCTCCTATACCAAGTCAATATTGGGTTTTGGCAAGAATCATAGTTTCTTATTAATATCATCTGTTGAGTTGTACAAGTATATATGTATATATATATACATATACATATATATATATATACATATATATACACACACACACACACACACACACATACATACATACATACATTGTTGACATGTGACTCTCTTTGCTTCTAGCATATTAACTCTTTTTAATATACATTGTCCTTTTCCTCCTTCACTCTAAATTATATTTTCTTCTAATTTCTTTTAACATTTTCTTAAATGCTTTTTATCTAAAATTTTTGGTTGTTAATGACTTTTCAATTTTAAAAATTTGAAAGATCATATTAGTACTATAAATTTGTGCAACCAAACAATAGTTTTTCTAGAAAAATGTCATCCTTTTCTCTCCTCTCATAAAAAATGAATGGCTAATGGATAGATCAAGTTAATGGATATGGATATATATATATATATATATATATATATATATGACTTTTCAATTTTAAAAATTTGAAAGATCATATTAGTACTATAAATTTGTGCAACCAAACAATAGTTTTTCTAGAAAATGTCATCCTTTTCTCTCCTCTCATAAAAAATGAATGGCTAATGGATAGATCAAGTTAATGGATATATATATATATATATATATATATATATATATACATACATTGTTGACATGTGGCCCTCTCTACTTCTAGCATATTAACTCTTTTTAATATACATTGCGCTTTTCCTCCTTCACTCTAAATTATATTTTCTTCTTATTTCTTTTAACATTTTCTTAAATGCTTTTATCTAAAATTTTTGATTTTTAATGACTTTTCAATTTTAAAAATTTGAAAGATCACATTAGTACTATAAATTTGTGCAACCAAACAATAGTTTTTCTAGGAAAATGTCATCCTTTTCTCTCCTCTCATAAAAAATGAATGGCTAATGGATAGATCAAGTTAATGGATATGGATATATATATATATATATATATATATATATATATATATATATATATATATATATACATACACACACACACACACACCATATTATCATCAAGTTAATGGATAGATCTATTTAAATCAATTGTATATCTCAGGTTTTTATAAATCATTGAACACATTCTCTCAATTAATGCTCAACTCAACATACATGAATCAATTAAAGCTCAAAGCTATGGCTTAACTCTCATCAAACATACAAGGCATTAATTAAACCCAAAAGATAATTGGATTAAGTGAAGCTCTATTAAGTTATTAACTTACCCAATTTATGTTTGTGGGTCTATTAGAACCACCATTTCTCAATGTATAGATCTAAACTAGAGAAAAATTTGGCCAATATACAACATTCAATAAGCATGACAAACATAATACATAATATAAAATAAATAAGATATATCACATTAAACTTGAATCAAATAGGTCTTTAAATCCCAGTAACATTAAAGACACTAGCCACTCATGGCTCAATATTCAATATTTGATTCAAATAGAACCCAAAAGAATATTAAAATTATATTAATGTGGTTGTTATGGGTCTTAGATCTTGGAAAATCAGAATTCCCTTGAAATTCATGGCTGGTATCACTTTTATAACCCCTTCTAAACATCCCTTCATATTCCTTTAGATTTGCTTTTTTAAAATGTACACATCAATATGTCTCTTGTTGGATTTAAGCTACCTATGATCGCACATCAAGTCACGATCATGACATAGGGGCTCCAAATAAAGGGGGTAATGATTGCTATGTTGCTACGACTGCTACATAAGATATGGCTATAAAGACTTTGCGCTTGCACATCATCCGTGATCACTATAAAACCTCAATTGGTTTTGCTAGCATTGATTTTCTCATGATTGTGCACTAAGCCGCGACTGCTATAGCACCTCTGCTCTACTTTTGCTTTACTTTCTTACTCCTTTCATACTCCACAAGCCATTAACTACCTCCAAATCCTTATTTTTCTTGAAAATTAAAATAAAACATAAAAAGTATATATTCCTACTAATTAACTACACTATACGGAACCTAAAAATGAATGAATGCATGGTAAAATGAGTCCTAAAACTATATGTAATTTAGCACTAACAAATACCCCCCATACTTGAATCTTTACTTGTCCTCAAGCAAACTCAAGAACAATAACCATCAATGCAATGAATCAAAGCATATGCTCAACTTTCATTAAGCTCACACTAAAATCTTCTTTTAATAATTAGTTTAAAGATCTCATAAACAAAGTATACAAATCAAGCCAAGAAACATAAATTACTAAGTGAAGAGCATGTTGTCCATTCAAAATAACATGATCATGAGTCAACACCTTAAGAAAAGTACAAGTGAATGAAAAAGACCTCTAACCAAGGTGGCTCTTAATTTGGCATGTAGAAATTGCTTTTGATTTAAACTCTCTCCCTTTTTATTTTCTTTTTAATTTTATGATATTCTTCTCTCTCTTAGTAGTCCTCTATCTTTCCTGAACTACTCAATGTGAACACCATCAAGAGGGTTATTTGAATATTCATATTCTTTTTATAAGAGCATTGGAGTAAAAGGAATTCAAGTTCCTAGCACATTTATTCTTTTCTTTTTTTTAGAGTTAGGAAAGAGTATTTTTGACAACTTCTTTCATATACAACCAAAAGCAACCTTAGAAAGAAGTTTGGTTCATTCACTATACGAAATCCCAAAACATTAATACATGACCATGATTAAATAAAAAATAACATAAATAAGATTGATTAAAAGCTAAAAAATTCTTAACTTAAATTGTTAAAAAAGCTTAAAAGAAATTAAAATAACCATTAACATAAGATTAAGCAATATAAGCTCAATAAAACCACAAACATATTGAAAAGAGTCATGATTGCATACAAATTTCAAGTATCAAGCATTTTTAATTTGGGCTAAATTTATATAAATGCATTAAAACTTAAATGTAATTCATGTTATATACTCAAAATATGCATATGATATGTTAAAATGCAAAATTGTTCCCTTCCATACTTAAATGACACATTGTCCTCAATGTGTGTGGTGGGCACTTGAAATGTGAAATTTGTAAACATAACTATACACAAGCATTCCCAAAAAGAAAAAAAAAATTCATAAACAATTAATATAAATATGAAATTCATAAATATTAAAAACTCAGCTAAATTAAAACTAAAAATAAAAAGAAAGTAGGGAAAAGATAATTTTACTCCTCATATGGTGGAGATTTCAGATGTGAAGGTGTTGGGGATGGTCATGAAATGTCATATCCAGTAGCTTGAAAATAATATTAAAGTATGATTTTGATAGAACTAACTTCCTTCCTAATCCTTTGGTACCTTCTCTCTTGCTTTTGCTCTAAAATGTCCAACTTGTTCATCATTTGCATCCACCCATGATTAGCTTGTTGGGGTGCATCTTGTGGTATTCAATTATCAGGGATGTCTCATTAATTTCTTTAGGAATAGGGGTGAATTCTTCCATATGTTTTCCAGGATGGTTCATATTGCATTAAGCAATATAGCTTGTCCTTGTTTGTTAGTGGAAGAGCTCCATTTTGTTAGTTATTACCTTGACTCCAAAAATAAAATCATGACTTAATTAAAAACATATGTGTGTGTGTGTGGGATCAAAACATGAAAATGTAGAGCAATGGTAGTGATAATATGACCTATGGATATCCTAGGCCTGGATGACATACTAATGTGGAGTAATGTTTAAAAAATAAAGTGAGTGTTAGAGATTAGAATCTGTGTATGCAATCCCCATATGAGAAATAGTTCTTGCTTTGAGACACAATTACTCTCACCTTTCTTGAAGATGGCATAACATATGAATTGATGCAAAATAAGGTAATAATGATCTCTAATCAAACCATTCATAGTTTCTTTACTTCCTAGGTAATTAGGCAACCTAGAAAGGATCCTCTAAAAAATTGCTACATTAAATTGTTTAGAGGTACTTTTAACCCTTCCATTGGAAATCCAAAATCCTAAAACATTAATTCATAATAAATTTCATATGGATTTCCAAAGAAACAACATGTGAGCATTTTGTTGCCCAAGTCCTTAGGTTGAAGAGTGGTGTTAAACTCTAAGGCTAACTCTTTATAAGTGTCATGCTTTATTGTTAAAAACTTTCCCCAACCTAATTTATGCCATAAGTTCTCTAATGCCCCTAAAGGCCTAAATATTTCAAAAGGGATTCATCAAAGAACTTGCATGTAATTACTTTTTAGTGAGATAGAGAAGTATACCTATTCCTTCATCATGAGAAAGAATAGGGAATAGAGTACTATATTGATTGGAAAAATCAATTTGGAGTAGGGGATACTGGATTAGAGATGGTGATAGTGATGATTGCTCCTCCTTCGTTGGCGGGTCTTCCTCAACCATTGATTCCTTGCTTTTGTTCAACGGCTAATGGTAAGATGATTGCACCTTTGTTCATTGAGGCATGATTTAGAGGAAATTGCTAGGTTTTGCTAAAAAATGAGAGGCACATTGAGGTTAGGCAACTAGGGTTTGCTGGGAAAGAGAAAGGATAAAAATAAAAAAATTTAAAATGGGAAGAGGTGGAGTTAATGCCGCCTTTTCATATAGGTGTAAGTTATGATCGTGGTCATACACTTATCATGATAGAAGATATAAAGGGATAGGAGATAGTGAGTGCCATATACTTATGATCACAATTACTAAACGAACATCTGAAGGTTTAAGAGATATTGAGGCTGTTGCGGTTGTAATCATAATAGAAGACTAGGCTTAATAGAGGTAAGAATTATGGGATGATAGCGATCATGATAGAGGGCTAGCTAATTAGATGATGGGAGAGTTAACAATCATGACTGAGTGCATAATCAGGACTATAGGCTGAATCGATATATCAACAATCATAGAATGGCAGTGATCACTACAAAAGGTAAAGTAGCAAAATCTCTATTTTAAAAATTCCAATATCCAATGTTAGTACATAATAGAATGACTAAAAATTAAGTAATAAATATGACTAAAAGATAGTAAACACTAAAGAAAATATAAAGGAAATACAAAATCAAAGGTAGAGATTGAAAAATTTTAAAAAAATGCTAAATTTTGAGTCTATAGCTTAACTATTTGAGAGAGTCTTCAATTGGTGAGGTGTGGGATTTTATCCTATCCTTTACTATTATTTCTTCATTATATGGTTTGCATCTCTTGCCATTGACTTTAAATTGCTTACCACTTGCATTTATTAATTCAAGAGCATTATGGGGAATACTTGTAAAACTTTGAAAGGCCTACTCCACCTAGATTTGAGCTTGACTGGAAATAATATAAGTCTTAAGTTGAATAATAGAGCCAAAACCCCCTTTTGGAAAGATTTTTAACAAATCCTCTTGTCATGCCATTGTTTAGTTCTCTCCTTGTACAATTTAGCATTCTCATAAGCTAAGTGTCGAATTTCTTATAACTTATAGAGTTGCAACAATTTTTTCTTATCCACTTCATTCATGTCAAAGTTGAGAGTTAATGTAGAAAAAACTATAAAAAAGGGATAACTATTAATTACCATTGATTCATCTATGAATGGTCATCAAACAACCTTTTATAACTTGTTTATTCACTATGAATGCCAAGAAATAAGCATTAATATTCGTTAATTCATACAAAGGAATACTAAAAATTGGAAGAAAATAGGAATTCAATTTTCAATTTAAAAAAACTATCTTAAATAACTCAAAATAACAAATAAATAATATTTAGGAAAAAAACCCTAAAAGAAAAGGGAAAAACCCAACAAAATGCATTAAAAATAAACATAAAACTTCAAACTGAATTTTAAGGCCCCAAATAATGAATTTTGGGCCTGAAGCTTTCATGTTATGAGCAAAACCTTTAATATTCATTATGGGTCTCTGAGTTAGCTTCGTTTTGATATATTATAGGCTCTATGGTTCAATCGGACTTGAAAGTTAGAAAATTTAAAAGTTGCATTACACATTTTGACCTCTTTTCCAAAATCCAAACACTCTATATAATTCAAGCCTATTTGGTCCACATTAAGAGCCTTAATTTCCTAATATGCTTTATGTTCAAGCTCCACTAGTAAGTGACATGCTTTTCCATACACTAATCTATATGGAGACATGCCAATTGGTGACTTGAATGCTGTAAAATAAGCCTAAAGAGCATCATCAAGTTTGGTAAACCAAATTTTCCTCGAACTTCCTACTGTCTTTTTAAGGATTTACTTCAAGGCTCAATTTATGATCTCAGCCTGATTATTAGTTTAGGGATGATATGGTGTTGCCACTCAATGATGCACTCCATATTTCTTCAGAAGAATCTTCAACTGTTTATTACAAAAATGGGTGCCACCGTCACTTATGAGTGCTCTAGGAACCCCAAATCTTATAAAGAGCTTCTTAAGAAACTTAACAACCACTCTTATGTCATTTTTTGGAGTTACCATGGCCTTTACCGATTTTAAGATGTAATCCATACCAACAAGGATGTAGCAGTTCTCATAAGAGGAGGGGAAAGGTCCTATGAAGTCAACTCCCCAAATATCAAAGAGCTCTACTTCTCGAATGTTGTTGAGTGGAATTTCATCCTACTTTATGATGTTCCCCATTATTTGACAACTATCACAATGATGAATGAATTCTCTAGTATCTTAAAATAATGTAAGCTAATCTAACACCTATGTTACTGTTCTTGTAGCTCCAAAATGCCCACCATACAAAGAACTATGACAATGAAATAAGATTGATATTGTTTCCATAAATGGTACACATTTTCTTATTAATCCATTTGCACATATCTTGTATAGAATTGGATTATCCTATAAGTAATGCTTCACTTTAGACAAAATTATTTTTCTATTTTTGATATGTGAGTTCTTATGGAAGCACTCTATAAGCCAAATAATTTGCACTATCTGCATACTATGGTGGATCCAAGTTTTGTAATGCAAATAGAAGCTCCTTTGAAAATCACTCATCGATCTCTTCTTTGGTTCTCAAATGATAATGATGCTCTAACTAAGAGAGATGATCAACTACTATAGTCTCACTCTTCTTCTTATCTTTAATCTTTAGATCAAATTCTTGAAATAATAACTCCCAATGAATTAGTATAAGCTTGGCATCTTTTTTTGCAAATAAATATCTTAAAGCAACATGGTTAGTATAAACAACAACTTTAGACCTTAAAATGTATGAAATAAACTTCTCAATAACAAAAACTATAGCAAGCATCTCTTTTTTATAGTAGTGTAATTTAATTTTATGTCCGAAAGAGTCGAGCTTGCCTAGTAGATGACATGGTATTTGTTGTCTTTTCTCTAACCAAGGACTGATCCCATTACAAAGTCACTAGCATTAGACATAAGCTCAAAGGGAATAGACCAATATGGAGGGGAAATGATAGGGGCAAAGATTGAGGCTTTCTTCAACTTGTAAAAAGTCATTAAACAAGATTCATCAAAATTGAAAGGTGCATCTTTAATCAATAATTGAGCTATGGGTTTAGCAAGCAAGGAGAAATCTTTGATGAACCATTAGTAAAACCTTGCATTTCCCAAAAAACCTTGTACTCCTTTAACTAAAGTTGGTGGTGGCAACTTCTCAATAACTTTAATCTTTGCTCTATCCACCTCAATCCCTACACTAGAGATTTTATAACCCAATATAATACCCTCATCTACCATAAAATGAAAATCTCCTTATTTAAAATAGGGTTAGTATCTTTACAACATTTAAGGACTTTATCAAGATTCAATAGGTCTAAGTCAAATGAATCTCCAAAAATAGAGAAGTCATCCATGAATACCTCCATAATTTTTTTGATTAGATCTGAGAAAATTGCTATCATGCATTGTTGGAAAGTTGCTGGAGCATTGTAAAGATCAAATGGCATCCTCCTATAGGTGAATGTACTATAAGGGAAAGTAAAGGTAGTTTTATCTTGATCCTTTAATGCAATACATATTTGATTGTAACTAGAGTATCCATCTAAAAAGCAATAATATGTGTGCCCCGTAATCCTTTTAAGCATTTGGCCTATGAAAGGTAAAGGAAAATGGTCTCTCCTAGTTTCATTATTTAGCTTTCTATAGTATATGAAAACTCACCACCCATCCACCACTCTCTTAGATATCATCTCCCCTTTTTCATTTTGCACAACCGTTATACCACTTTTCTTTAGAACATATTGTATTGGGCTCAGCCATTCATTATTGGATATGGGATATATAATTCCAGCATCAAGAAGATTTACTATTTCTTTCTTTACCACTTGTTGTATGTTAGGATTAAGCCTCTTTTGCCTCTCAGCTATAGCTTTGTATCCTTCTTCCATACCAATGTGGTGCATTACTAAAGAAGGGATGATTTCCTTAATGTTTGCAATTTGCCATCCCAAAGCTTTTTATCTCTTTCTTACAACTTCACACATGCTCTTCTTGATCTTTTATAAGTTTATTTGAAAATAGGTAAGGTGTTCCCCTCCCCAAGAAAAGTGTATCTTGAGTGACTAGGTAGAGGTTTGAGGTCTAAATAGGCTGTTTTGCTTAATAGATGGTGGAATTGGGGTGTCATTTTGAGTGAGAAGCTCAAGTTTTATAAAAGTACAATGTTCTTCTTCAAGTGGCTACTCACTCTCTATTTGTTTTACATGTTTTATCTTTCCTTGCACCTCTTTCTCACATTCATCCACAACTTCAAACCTCATACACAATTCCTCTTTGCAAATGGGTTGTTTTATCAACTTAGACATAATGAACTTAACCCTTTCATCTCCCACTCTCAAAGTAATTTTTCCATTATAAACATCAATAATTGCCTTCCCAATTTTAAGAAATAGTCTTTATAGTATAAGTGGGAAATTCTTGTCTTACTCAAAGTATAAAATCATAAAATCCATTAGGAATACAAACTTATCCACCATGATGAGTACATCTTAAACGACACTAAAGGGTTTCTTTATCGAATGGTCAATATTCATATTTATATTGATTACATCTCTAAGATTTAATTCCATTAAAAGTGAAAGAGGCATTAAATTAATGCTAGCTTCTATATCACATAAGCATTTAGGAAACTCTTTAAAACCAACTATGTAAAGGATAGTTAAACTCCCTGAATCCTTAATTTTGATTAGGATTTTACTTAAGATGATGGAGTTGCAAGTCTCCATCAAGGGCGCCATTTCATTGTCATCCCACTTCCTTTTATTGTTGATGATGTCCTTAAGAAACTTGGTATACTTATGCATTTCATTTAATACTTCTGATAGAGATAATTTCAGCTCTAACTTCTTAAAGGTTTCCATAAATTTAATAAATCTCCTCTCATCCACATGCATCTTCCTTTTCCTTAAAGGAAATGGAAGTCTTAGAGTATATTTAGATGTATCAATGGGAGGTGTTTGCTCCATTTACTTCTCTTGCACATCAACTTGCTTCCCTTTGTGATTCTCTTTGATTTCTTTATTACTTTTCTTCTTTTGATTCTCCTTGTCTTCTTCAATCTTTAGTTGAACTTCACTAGGACCTTTAAGCTTTTTGGTACTCCTTTATGTGATAGCCTTCACTTGCTCCTTTAGATTGACTTTAGTATTGCTAAGCAAATATCCTTGAGCTTTAATGGTAATAATTTTATCCAATTGCCCTAACTGAACTTCAATATGATGAATGCAAGATGTGTGGTTTTTAGCAATTTGGTCAAACTTGGATTTCTTCCTCTTTTGATTTTCTTCTTGACTGATCATCTTAGAGGTTACATCATTAAATAATTTTTCTAGCTTTGTCTCCATTATTGTTAATCTATTATTGCTTGGTTATGGTTGAAATCCAAGTGGTGGTGGCTTAGCAAACTGATTAGAAAACCCTTAAGAATTTTGATTATTGCTCCATGAAAAATTAGGATGATTCCTTTACCCTTGGTTATCTCTAGTAGAGAAAGGATTGTTGGCTTGTCTTGGTTAGAATTGACCTTTAACATAGCCATATTTCTCAATCATACTGTCTTTAAACACATTGTTATTTCCATAACCATGTTCAAAAGTAGAGTGTCCAAGCATATGACAATATTCACAAGGTGAACTAGAAGTGGAGGGGATAACATTACCCTTTGAAGTCAAATCACCTATTTGCTTTGAAAGTGTAGCAATATGAGCTTGTAATGATGTTATCATATTAACTTATATCCTTCCACCTTGTTTATGAGGTAATTGTCACTATGATGGCTAAAGACAATTACCGTTGGTCATTTCTTCTAACAATTCGAATGCTCCATCCACTATCTTACGCATAAGAGGACCTCTAACAGTTGTGTCAATTGTATCCTTTGTAAACCTCATCACTCCATTGTAGAAACTATGCATAAGAACATCCTTTAAAAGACTGTGGTGGGGACAACTCCTCTGCAACTCCTTAAACCTTTCCTAGGTGTCGTATAAGGATTCTGTTTCATGTTATTAAAAGGTAGTTATATCCTTGATGATCATAGCCATATTGGAAGGTAGGAAATACTTTATTAGAAAAGCCTTTATAAGAAGATCCCAAGTTATTATGGAAGATGGTGGTTGAGAACTGAACCATGCCTTTGCTTTATCTTTAAGTGTAAATGGGAAGAGCCTAAGTCGAATGGCATCGTTGGATACACCACTATACTTGAAAGTGTCATGAATTTCCAAGAAATTCATGATGTGAGCATTGAGATCTTCTGAAGCTAGGCTATGAAACTGAACCATTGACTAAATCCATTATAGAATAGCTTATTTTATCTAAAAATTATTAGTTTGAATGTTTAGCCTTACTATGCTTTGCTGATTACCCTCTAAATCGGGCATAGTAAACTCCAAAAGAGTCCATTATGCCCCTCCTTACAGTTAGCCATTTCATTAGCTACATTCTCAATCTCCTATGATTTTCCTTCTTAAATTTAGATAAATTCAGGATGTAAATTAGTGGCTTGGTTCTAGTGCATCTAGTGTCGTCTATAAACCACAAAAGAGGTACCTAAACCAAAGTAAAAATGAATAAAAAAATAGAGTACTAAAATAAAAATGCTTTAATCCAAAGTAGATATAACTAATTATGATGTTAATTGTTTGAATCCCAAGCAACAACGTCAGAAAACTTATTGCACTCGAATTGCAATGCAAAACCGCAAGTATACAGGTCACTACAAGTAACATAGCAGAGAGCAGAGTATTGTTCCCATGAGGATTGCCAATTAACCACCTATTAGTTCTAGTTAATCTTTTTTAGAGCTCTCTAATTTAATTTGAATAAAAGAAATTAATAAAATGAAACAACATGCAAATTGAATAATAACTAAGCTAAATACTTTAAAAAAAAATCAATGTGAGAACCATGTTATTGGGAGATTGAATACCACATCATCATCAAGTTAATGGATAGGTATATTTATATTGATTGCATATCTCAAACTTTCATAAATCATTGAACACTCTCTCTCAAGTAATGCTTACTTATTAATTCACTTTTATATTCTGTTCGGTGAAAAATATTATGGAGAAACAATAGATAAAATTTAGCTAAGTTGTGAAATATTTAATTCTATTTATTAAAGAAATTTTGTTTTTTTATTCCATTTAAAACACCGTGTATAAAAAAAATATGTAAACTTGAAAACTATAATTACTTACTCAAAAAATTAAAAAGGTACATTTATCTCTACTAAAAATAATTCTATTTAGTTAATTTTTCTATTCTTTCTTGTATTTTTTTTGTTTATTCATTTTGGTATTTTTTCACTATTTGTAGGCGAGAGAGGGAGAAAACATTAAATGTGATGAGTTTAACATTGATTTATATAACATTAATGAAAGTTTGAAATGTTTTTTTTTTCATTCTTTTAATTGATAAATTCAATAGGATTTTAAAGATATTTTCATGCCATGTGTATGGATTGAGAACTAAAAGGTTTGGTTTTTATCTATTATTTTATATATAATTGTATTTAATCATTACCTTTTAAATGTTTATGCATGTATATATTCTTGGGCTCTTGTCTTCGATCAAGGTACTTTTTGGTTGGTGTTTTTTTTATATCACGAACGATTAGTTTTAACTTCTTTTTGAGGATGAGAATGGTAATAAGATGATTAATGAATATGTTCATGAGCGTAAGATCAGTGTAGGCATGTAAGGTGTAAAAATGAGTAATAATATGTGAATATGATTCATCTAACACATAAAATTATTAAATTAGAGTTGTAGTTAAATGAGTTTGTGTTAAAACTGGGACAATACATTTATAATAAAGTTTAAACAGATCATGTAGCACATTAACATATAAATTCATTTACAACCCATTTAATTATATGTGTCATGTTGGGTCATGTCAACCCGACACAATATGATCCATTAAAATTCTATTTAATTTACTATAATCTTAAATAGTAAATTAATAATTTTATGTAAATTTTTTATTAAAATAATATTTTTACAATTGTATCATGTAAATTACTAAATTATAAACATTATTTTAGATTTTTTGTGAAAAATAGTATTTTTGTATATTATAAAAAAGGCTTGTAACATAAAATTTGCTATATCATTGAATAGATGTGGTAAAATTTGGAAGATTTAAAAAGAGGTATTAGTACTTCTATAATCTAGGTACCTTAGAGACCTCCAAAATATTATGTATTTGTTAATAAACTTGACTAAAGTGGAGGATAATATATCATACTAGGACTTGATCCAATATTACTTTAATTTGCATAAGCTTGATCGACAATAACCTATTGTCTTTAGAGTAAAGATATAGTATGTAAAATGAAGACTCCATATCTACGCCTAACTATGGTAATTGCCAATCTCTAGCAGTAGTGTATATTGGATAGAAATAATCCAGTTCTTCACCATTACCCTCTTTGCTCCTTAATTATCGTTCTTTCTTGTTTTGATGAAACTTCATCAACCATAGAATTTCTTCATAACAAACAAAGAATTAGTGAGAAGAGAATTTCACATCTCTTGACCCATGCAATATTGTTATTATTATCCTTAGCACAAGAAGCGACATTAACATTAGTACCACCATTGCATGCTAGAGCTGTTGATTGTGAGGATAAGTGCAGCATCATTAGTATTCCTTATCCATTTGGAATACATGAAGGTTGTTATTTAAATCATATTTTCTTTATTCACTGTATGTATACATGCTATATTTGTGCAAAATCGAACATAAATTGTGACATCTAGCCTAACATATTTCCATATTAGACTATCAACCACCTTAACATATATAATATGGACACGAATGGGGTAGAGCATTGATAAATGTCTTGTAATATTTGACTTAAGCATTATTGGTGTCATTATCGATCTTGTTACTTATGGATATATGTCTCTTAAATGTACAAGTATTTACCTTTTTTTTTTAAACTTTAAGATGCACTTAGTTTCATTTCTTGTAAGTCCTTAATTCGCATTTCCAATACTTTAATCATATATATATATATATATATATATATATATATATATATATATATATATATATATATAATACTAAGTGATGAGTTCATATTGAAATATTAGTTTATTTTATTTTTACGTATAATAAACTATACATTGATAATAAAATAGTTATATATATTATATTTAAATAATTTATAACTATAATTTGAGGGTGATATATGGCCTTATTTATATGATATTTTTAAATTTTGAACTGACATAGTAATACTGGATTGTTTATGAACTAACAAATTTATAGGGACTATACAGAAAACCTAGATAAAAATTTGCAAACTAAAAGTATACAAATTAAAGTTTTGTAATTAATTGTAATTAAGTATAAACTTTAATGACCATTTATACAATTTACGTTGATTGTTAATGCATATTTATTGCAAAAATTCCTAAAATTCTTTGAAAAATAAATCATTAACATTATATATAGGTACATGCATACATATGGAAAGTGTTGGTTCATATCTCTATATTATATAATGAAGTGGAGGAAGAAAACTGGCAACTATGGAGAAGATAGTGAAAGAAGTGAAGAAAGAAGTGTTGTGATCTAATAGCATTGCTAGGATATTCTCCTTTGCTTTTTCATTTTGTTTTAAAAAAAATAAAGTTTTTAATTTTTCTTTATTTTTTAATATTTGCTTGCATAAGAAATGATACACACGCATGTATATATAGGACCAGACCAAATTATATTTCTTAATGCTATCTCAAATCCTACCCAAATATATGCTGGTAATTTTGGGTCAAGATTAGGCCAGGCTAGGTTTAATAATGCTAGACCAAACTCAACCTAAATTTGTACGGGTAGTTTTAGGTCTGGATTGGGTCGGGCTGAATATAAAAAATCTCTGTCCAAGGCTAGATTTTATTACCTTGGGTTAGCCTAGGCTGGACAGGTCAACATCTTTTATTTGATTTTAACCAAATACCGAATTATGCTAAAATTGTCAATAATTGGTGAAATTAGGACATTTGAGTTAAAATTAAAAAGTAAGTTAGGATAAAATTGCAAAATGCTATAAATGTTTGGATATTTTCCACCAAGGCTATATATATGTGCACACATATAAGAACCGATCAATTTATTATTGAGATGATCATTCATTCACAAATTAATCACCCTAATGTTATGAAACTTATTGGTTATTGCTTGGAAATGATAGTTCCTTTACCAGTGTATGAGTTCATTAGTAACAAAACCCTCAATCACCACATGCATAATAAAATTGATGGGTCTTACACGATATGGAAAACTAGGTTAAATATGACATTGGAAACTGCTGATGCAGTTGCAATATGCACTACGATGCTTCAGTGCATCTCATTAATATAGATGTTAAATTTGTTAAAATTCTTTTGGATGATCAATTTAAGGCTAAATGTTATTATTTTAGAGTTTCAATACTACTTCCTTTAGATTAATCCATATTACCTACATTAGTTCAAAGAACATTTAGATACATAGATCCTGAGTACTTCTATTTGGGTTTGTTAAATGAGAAGAGTGACATGTATAGCTGTGAAGTTCTTGTAGAGCTATTTATAAGACAAATGTTAATTCCTCTTGATAGGTTTGGAAATAATAAAAACCTAGCTACCCTTTTCACATTTTCAATGAATGAGGATAAATTATTTAAAATTCTTAATGGAGTGAAGAATGAAGGAGATCTAAAGCAGCTCAAAAGGGTTGAAGACATTGCAAAATTTTACTTACAAATCAAGGGGGAGAAAAGACCTACTATAAAGGAAGTAAAGAAAGAGCTTGAGGAATTTCTTATTGAGAAGGGATTGCATGTTGAAATTGTAACTAATATTGAAAAGATAGATCTAGTAGAACCATTACAATGGTAGTAGATGAGCTTAATAGCTTGAATTATCAAGTAGCTTCTGATTAAAAAGTGATTAATCTAATTTTGCTATTATCTCAATGTAAGTTATTGTTTATAAAAAACTTTATGATGTCTTGAGTATCTATAGTAGCAAGTAAGGCAGGTAGCAATACATAAATTAATTTAGTTGATTTAGAGACATTAATTCCATGGCCCATCTATGAAGTTGAATAATTTTACTTGAATATAAATAAAATAAATCTAACAAATGACTACTAAAAGAGACTAGCATAAGGAAAAAATAAGTAGCAACTATATAAGGAATGAATTCTACAACTCCTTAATAAGAATCTTGTTATTATCCATTTGTATTTTTCCTCTATTATAATTTTTACTGCTACAGGATTTTTCATTGGGAAAAGTACAAATAAATATCCTATGGTTTGGCCCATTGTTTAGATAGAGGGTTGTAGTTTGTTTCATGACAAAGAACTACCCTATAGTATAGGTCGTTAATATATAAGGATATTTTTCATTAACTCCATTAGAATTGCTGACGTGATAAGGGAAAAGTTGAACTTTCACCTTTAATAGTCACATGAATTATCTACTTTTAACTTTGACTTGACACGCCTTAATTATGTGGCCTAAGTACTTAATTTTTTTATTTAACATACAAAATTTGTTATTTTCTCCCTTTAATTAAATAATTTTTGTACCCTAAAATTTAAAAACTAAGTTAAATAATTAAAAAAATTATTTATGTTCTTAATAATTTAGATTAAAATTGCAAAAGAATTATCTATAATATTTTATAAGTATTAATTTAAAAATAAAAATATAAGATTCTTAAATTTTATTAAATTAAAAAAAAATTAAACTCTTAACTTATTAATATTTTTTTGGGATTAGTAAAAAAAGTATCTTGTGGTTAGATGTACTTTCGCTTAAAGGCCTGTGGTTTTTTTGTGACATTTACAAGTGTGTGGTTTTATTTTCTAACACTTTAATACCCTATCAATCAATATTGTCATTATTTTGTAATAAAACTCCCTTTCATTATTATAAATGTTTTACATATGATTTACCTTCAATATAATTATTTAGATACTCTTAAAAATATTACAAATTTATTTTAAAAATTATTTCTTTTTAGTCATAATAAAATTAAAAATACATCTTATTTTTATTTATTGCGAATTTATTTTAGTTAGTTTAATGCTATATTACTTAGTAAATAATTATACTATTAAAAATCCATATGATTTTAACATTATATCATATATTTTTAACAATATTACTGAGTAGGGTACTAAAATGTAAGTAGAATGAAACCACATACCCTTAAATATTACAAAAAATACCACAACACTCTAAATGAAAAAGCATCTAACCATAAGGTACTTTTTCATACTTATCCCTATTTTTTTCCCTAAAAAAAAACTTGTTAATAATTTTTTTAAAAAAAATATAAGCATTAACTTATTCAACCTTTGTCAAATTCTTGAAGTTAACCTTAATAGAAAATTTTCAAAAGGTGCTTCATTCAAACCCACTGCACAAAGAATATGTGCTCATAAGCCTATATGGTTCTTGTCTATCACAATATATAGTTTATGTGCATATCATCATCCACTAACAAAGCCTTTGATATGAGCCAACATTTCAATAGTTATGGTTTATGAAATTTAAGATTGACTAAGAACTTAAAAGGCATGTCCTACACCTTTATGCACTGCATTCTTCACTCTCTTATTACCAGCTTTACTCAAAGTAGCAACAAACTCCAATTCTTATCTTCCAAGTTCCTACCATGCTAAGTGCTAACTGAGGTAATTGTAATAAATTCTCCTCTGAATTGGTTCTTGCTCCTCCTCTAAAAAATATGTAGATCAAGATAACCCCCTTAAGAATTAAAGGCATCATAATTCTTAAATTATGATTATTTGAACTAAGCGTTATGATTACGTTATAAGCTATATTGGTACCAACACTATCACTAGTAAGGAAAAATGCTAGAGAAATTGCATTACTTAGAATACCAATACTGATCACTCATAGTTTTTAATAAAGCTTGTTGTTTTTTACCACATTATAGCGTCAACCACAACCTTCATAAGTTACAGGGATAGGATTTTCAGGTGCTAAATGGATGAAACTATTGGCGGGAGTGTTCCTCTTCAACGGACCGTATCGCCATCACCACCACGATGACCACCACCATTGTTATTAAACGGATATTCTTGTAGCATTTTAGTTGCTTCAAGACATGTTTTCATATGTCAAGTTTGGGCATTTCACTACAAATCAAGTGATTCTTGAATCACTATCTTGTCGAGAGGTGGCAATAGCGGTAAGAGATTAATCAATATAGTTCAAGAATAGGACATCGTCTTATGGTGGAGAACTTGCACAAGGAGTCTATTTCATTTGGGAGGGAGAGGTTCAGTTCATGCCAAAGAAGATGCTCATCCTAATTTTCAATTATAACGCTATATTATTTTGGTAATGGTTAGTGAATTTTTTTTCTTTTCTAGATGCAGCAGCTTAGCTTGGAATATGATAAAGAAGAAGTAGAAGAAGGGGAGCTATTGGGGGGAATGGTTGAGTGCGACATGGTTTAGGCCAGTAAATATAGGCTTTGTTAATTCATTTCCTCCTAATTGATGTGGCCATTAAAGGTGACGGTTCAATTTTGCCCCTACTAAATCAGCAAAACTAACAGAGTTAATGAAAAATACCTTTATATGTTAACGGCGTATACTATAGGGTAGCTCTTTGTCATGAAATAAACCACAGCCCTTTATCTGAAAATGGGTCAAACCACAGGATATTTATATGTACTTTTCCTTTTTTCTTTTATATGAAAATCTTCTCTTTATTCTTGTAACATTTTTTACTCTTAAATACACTTTCTTATAGTATTAGAGCATTAAGCTTACAAGTCATGCTTCTGCTCCTTTCTTTTTTCTGCTGTCAATTTTCTTTTTCCTCTCCTTATAGCCGCATCAATGAATTCTGCAACACCTATAACAAATCAAATTATCATTCTAAATAATCAAGATTCAACCAAACCTCTTTTAGCTATTAGCCAATCCTCTCATAACCATATCAAACTCACACACACCAATTATCTATCTTAGAATTTCAATTTCAAGCCACCTTAATTGGTTATAATTTAGAAGGCTATATGGATAACACTAATCTATGTCCACTAGCAATAATTATAGCCAATAATCTTATAACCCCAAACCAAGAATACATCACTTAGAAATGCTAAGACCAACTTATCCTTAGTGCCATCATAGGATCTCTCTTTACTCATATTATTCCCTTTCTTCAAAGCATAAAACTTCTTAAAAAGCCTATAACATTATTTCAAACACCTATACCAAACTATCTTATGGTTATATTAAATAAATCAAAGATAAACTCAAATTTGTGTGAAAGGAAATCAAACTATATATGAATATATATTGTATATAAAAAATCAAGCTAATCAACTTGCTACTCTTGACCCATGGATGAAAAGGACATCATTAAAAATATTCTTGACAGGTTAGATGACTACTAAAAGTCCATTGTCGATGCCATCCATGAATGTTATATGACCATCTTTTTTAATGAACTTCATGAAAAATTTGATAGATAGAAAACTATCATTAAATAAGTCCTATTCATCCTTAACTCCTTTTCCTTTAACAACAAACTCAACATCCAAGTGCAAAAACTTTTAGCATCCATCTTTGTCACTAAACTATTAGTTCTATAGTCCCCTTATCCTTACAATACTAAACTATCACTGCATCCGTATCTTGGGAAGTGTTAAGCCTGTGATACCTAAAGACTTACTACCAATCAATGTCATTTATTCACTTTTATCACTTTTTAAAGTTAATATTTTCGATAACCAACACCATGAAAACCTCAACCTTCTCTTCAATGGAATTAATGACCACCAATAAACTGGTAACTACAAGCTAACACTGCTACTGCTACTGCATCACCCATCCTCCCAAATGGCAATTAGATAGTATAGCATCTCATCATGTTGCTTATGACCTAACTAATATCTCTTTTTATACCCTTTATGAAGGTACTGATGATATTATCATTAGAGATGGCATATGATTACCCATCATCCAAACTAATTCCACTTTTCTTTTTACTCCCTCATATACTTTTACATTAAATAATGTATTACACGTACTTGTCATGAAAATTAGTCTTATTTCCATATCTCAATTTTGCTTATCAAATAACAAATCTATTGAATGCTTACTCTATTTATTTTTTATGAAGGGTATTCAAACGAGGGCAATCTTATAACAATGATGCATTAGAAATAGTGTGTATGAATGCCCAAATCCCACCTCTCTTAAGTCATCCCCTCCCATTGCCTTTGCTAATGTCTAGACTACTAAGTCTGAGTAGTATAATAGATTTGGTCATCCTATATTTCCAATTCTTAAACATGATTTATCTTAATTTAATCTCGATGTGTATTCTTCATCTTCATCCATTACTAATTGTAATGCATGTAAATTAATAAAAGTCATAAATTATTATTTTCCAATTATATTATTACTTCTTCTAGTCTATTTGAAGTTTGGACCATTTAATGGTTTTAAATATCATGTCAGCTTTGTTAATCATTTCACTAAGTATATATGGTATTATCCTCTATAATGCAAATACCATGTGTTTGATGTATTTATTCAATTCAAGGCTCCAATGGAAAACTTCTTTAATCTTAAGATCAAAACTTTATATTCTGATAATGGTGGAGAATATCAAGTGCTCAAACCATTCTTAGCCATATATGGCATTTCACATCTCACCACCCCACCTTATGCCCTAGAGTATAATGACTACAATGAATGATGTCATTATCATATAGTTGAAATGGGTCTCACTCTCTTGATTCATGTGTCTTTACCTCTCACCTTTTATAATCATGTGTTTGCCACTACTATTTATCTCGTGAATTAATTGCCTACTTCAACCCTCCACTACTTCTCTTCTTACACTAAATTATTTGGCTCTCCTCTTAACTATAGTAAACTTCTTGTGTTTGGGTGCTTATGTTATCCTTGAATTCATCATGTTAGTGATATGCACTAGGTCAATCATGTATGACCATATTTTGAATTTATCATTTTATTTAATAAAGAGGCATTTTTCATTATCATTTTGTGTTATGATAATTACTTGAATAGTCAATTCTCACTAAGGTCATCAAGTATGTGACTTGATAGTAAAATCCTTAGATTAAATATGAGTTCTATTCAAATTATCTCTAGTCATAACAATATGTTATGACTAGTATGATGTTGATTGATGATTATGTTTTACTGATAATGAATATGAGATATTACTTTAAATCATAGGTACTTATTTGGGAAATAATGTACTGGATTGACCCATCATGAGAATACTATATATATAATTTTCATAAGTAATTTTCATCGTAACAATATTGATTTAGTCATTTGACCTTGAAATCATCATGGATTTCTACATAACTATTATATATTGTGACACAATCTAATATTGTCTTTAATAGAATGATTAAATAGATTGTTGTTGGATATGAAGTGAGTTATGTGAGGAATGTGAGTGATTGAGAAGAAATTTGTTTCTCATTTAATCTGAGTAAGATATCTATGGGCCCCTTGATAAGATAAACTGAGGAAAATGTATGTCCATGCTAAAGTGAATTGATAAAGAGTTATCATTCTCAATCTACTTAGAGTCAAGAAATAATATGATTGAATTATATAAGGATGACAGAAACTATGTCTTATATTCAATCAAGATATCATGTGACAAAGGGATTATAATATTTATTATAAATTAAGTTATGTCGGATTATTGACTTTATATGACTTGGGTAGCCATAATGTCTTGCTAGAGGCCATTTATGACTTGTAGGCCTAAATAGAGATTTAAGGCCCACTACCAATGTCATGTGAACCTATAGGGTCACACACTTATAATAGACCTAAAAAAATGGATATGGGTTTAAGAAGCCCAAATATGCTCTGTGGAAATAAATAAATAGTTTATTTATTTAAGGTAAAGGTTATCTTAAATAAATAGAATATTATTTTTGATTTAATTTTAAATAAAATCAGAACAATAATTATTGAGAAATTACCAAAAAGTTATTTTGGTAAGTGAAACCTTAATTAGAGCTCTATAAATGTGTTACATTTTCTAAGGTTTCACTAAATCAATCATTAGCCACCACTTGTAATTTGTTTTTCTCCTCTTAGAAAAACTAAAACACAAAGTATTTTATTTTTGATTTATGAGAAATCAAGAGGAGTGCTAGCACATAAAGTTTTTGTTTTAATTAAGGGTTATTCGTATGGACGCTTATGGAGGACAGATTCTTTTGGAGACATCTTGATCTAAACTACAAAAATCAAAAGCTCGAGGTAAGGTGTCACTGGAGTGAACCTCCTCTTTGCCTTCTAGAAATCTTGCCTCTTCTGCATTTGTAGTAAGATTTAAAAACCCTAGTTTTTAAATCAATTAATCGAATTACTTGGATTCTGGTTAGGGTTTATAATTAAAAGTTTTAATTTCCGCTACATTTTTGAATCACAAAACCCAACACATCCATACTATAACACTAAACTTAATCGTCATTCTAAAGCCTATGTCTTCCTTGGTTACTCACTCACTCAAAGTGCCTATTTATATTATGACTCTATAACTCATCACATGTACACCTCTTGTCATGTTCTATTTATTGAATACATATTTCCTTTCTCCTCCCCATGTTCTTCTTTGCCTCAATCCATGTCAGTCAATATCATGATTGGCTTTCTCCTATTTTTGAACTCCCCTCATCTTTTTCTGTTGTCTTGCCAATCAACATGCCATCTAGTTCATTGTGTTTTGCCTCACCCACACTTGTTGATTTGCATTCTCCATAATGACCCTTCTCCTCTCCTTCTACCTTTGTAACACCTAACCTTATGCATTCCAATTCTTCCTTACTCCACCCAATTACCACTAATTCATACTCTCTTTTATCTCACCCTACTCATCCTATGATCACCTACTCAAATTCATTCCTTCCTTGACGTTGAACCTACCTTTATTACTTAGGTCATGAAAGATCCCAATTGGTGTCAAACAATGTCAAATGAGTATAATGCTCTTGTTGGTAATGGCATATAGGAGCAGTTTCCATATGATCTATCATATAATATTGTTGGGTGTAAATGGATTTTTCATACTAAACGCAACTCCTATGGCTCTCTTGAAAGGTACAAAGCACGAATAGTTCAAACGACTTTCATTAATAATCAAGTGTTGACTACTATGATGCATTTAGTCCTATAATCAAACCTACTGCAATTTGAACTATTCTTCATATTACTATTAGTCGTGTTTAGTCTCTTCGGTAATTGGATGTTAATAATGCCTTCCTACAGGGTACTCTATCAAAAGCCATTTATATGCAACAACAACCACTTAGTTTTATTGATCCCGATCACTTACTAGTGTTTATTTCCTGCATAAGGCTATCTATGGTTTAAAACAATATCCACATGCTTGGTATAATGAATTGCATCATTTTTTTATTTCCTTTAGCTTCACCAATTCTCATGTAGATACTTCCTTATTTTTCTTTAATGCTCATGCTCTCATAATCTATCTTCTTATTTATGTTGATGATATTATAATTAAAGGTAGTTGTGATAAAGTTGTTCAACATTTCAGTTCTTGCCATTCGTTTCTCTCTTAAAAATTTGGGTAATCTTACCTTGTTCTTGGTTGTTGAAGTTATTCCTCATCTTGCTGGTTTTTTTCTCTCTCAACGATGTTATATTGATGATCCAGTGTCTTGACTAAATATGCTTCATGCTAAGCCAGTCTTCACTCCCCTTGCCACTCATCTCATGCTTGTGCTTAATTAAGGTTCTACTTTGACTGATATTACTAAATTTTTTGAGGTAGTTGGTAGCCTTTAATACTTGTCTCTTACTTGCCCAGATGTTGCATATAATTTCAATAAGCTCTCTTAGTTCACTATGGGTCTAAAATGGATCCTTTGAAATACTTGGATATCAATTTGTGTAATCTAGAGATTAGAAAGAAAAACAAAATGGTGAAGATTTTTGTACTTATTCTCTTGATAATTGCACTCCACTTTGACTTTGTTAACTGTTTAATGGGTTAACTATTCTTAATTTAAAAAAATAATGTACCTTTCACTATTAATATTAACTCAAAAAAATATTTAATTCATATAGATAAAAATCTAATAACTTCAGTACAAATAATTTATTTTAATTTAATAGTTATTATATTATAATCACTGAAAATTATTTATAACTTTATTAATTTGTTATATTATATTATTTTTTGTTCAACTTATATTTTTAAAATTTTTAAAATAGTTATTTTTATTTGCTAATTTAATGATGCAATATACGATTTTAGTTTTAATTTTTTTGAAACTAATGCTTTTAACTACTTGTACACATGATATTTACATTTAAGAAAAATCTATAGTAAATTTAATTTTTTATTTTTTTTCAATCAATTCTTTTTCTAAATAAAATTGATAGGATATAGTACTGAAAATATTATGTATTGAAAAAATTGATATAAAATAATATAATTAAAAAAAATACTTGTTTAAAAAAATAGAACCAATTAAGTTGATACAAATTCGTAAAGTATTTTTTTAGTTATTTTATTTTTTATGAATTTTTTCAATACATATGATAGTTTTTGTATTATATCCTATCATTTTTGTTTTAACAAAATTGAATGAAGAAAAATTAAATTAAATTCATCGTTGATTTTTTTAAAAGAAAAAATAAATATCGTTTGTATAAACTCCTTAAAAGAAGTAAATAATTAAACATTAAAAATATATATTGCATAATTAAATCAGAAAATAATTAAAACTGTTTTAATAAACTTTTAACAATATAAGTTCAACATACAATAAAATAGCATAATAAAGTAATGAAATTATAAATAATCATGAATGGTTATAATGTAAAAACTATTAAATAAAAGTAAATTATTTGTATTGAAATTATTAGATTTTTTATTATGTATGTATAACTAAATAATTTTTGAAGTTAATATTAATCGTTGTGAAAGATATATAATCGTTGAAATTAAGGGTAACTAAGTTATTCAGATTGTTAATAAAGTTAAAATGGAGTGCAATTATGAAGACAGTGCAAGAATCTATACCCAAAACAAAATACAGCCACTTCAGACTATAAGCGGAGGAAACAAGGATTAATCTTCAGTAATCACTATGAGACAAACAGAGCATAAGCAACAGACTCTGCGGAAAAGATTACTACACAGACAATAAAAGGGCCAACAATAAAAAGCTGTACCAGCTTTCTCTTTTCTTCCAAACAAGGCGTTCCTCTCTACGCATTTTCTCTTTTCTCTCTTTTTCACTCACACTTTTCTCACTCTCTTTGACTCTTATCCCCTTTGTTATTTCTCTGGCGGCTCTCAGGAACTTCTCCTTTATCTACTCCATTTATTTTTGTTTGTTCTTATGCGTCTATCTGCATTTAATGTGTTCATTTTAGTTATTTTCTATGTTATGGTTCTTCATTTAATGTGTTCATTTTAGTTATTTTCTATGTTATGGACTACATAGACAACGAAAGGGCTAACAACAAAAAGCTGTATAAATTTTTTTTTTTCTTCCAAATAAGGCATTCCTCTCTACGTATTTTCTCTCTTCTCTTTTTGTTGCTCACACTCTGCAACTCCTATCCCCTTTGCTCTTTCTCTGGCAGCACTCAGGTACTTCTCCTTCATCTACTCCATTTATGTTTGCTTGTTCTTATGCATCTGTCTGCATTTGATGTTTGACTATTCGAATGTGTTCATTTTAGTTATTTTCTATGTTATGGTTCTTCTTCTTCTTCTTCTTGTTGGTCGACTAGTCATAGATCTATCTATTTCATTGTGCATGACTAATTAGATGATGCTTTTGGGTGATTACCATGTTGTGCCTGCTTGACTGCTGCGAAACACAGTCATAGATCTATCTATTTTATCGTACCTTATAAAAATGATTTTGGGTGACCCACTCTTAATAGTACCTTATAAAAATGATTTTGAGTAGATTTCCATTTTCTTAGGAGATTTTAATTTTCGGGTTTGTTTAGGATTTCTTCTTCTTTGTTCTTCTTAGCCAAAATTGGAACACATAAATTTAAATTATTTTTTATGTTTATATATCTTGCACCTATTTCTAGATGCAATAAGATTTACCATTGTTTGTTTTTTTTTTTTTAAAGACGAGTAAGAAAATTTTACGTAAGTTTAAATATTTTATATTAACTATACAGACGAACATATAAATTGAGATGTTAATTTAATTGATGATTTTCTTTATGATTATGAAACATAACTAATTTAAAAAAAATTCTTTACTTTTAATATATATATATATATATATATATATATATATATATATATATATATATATATATATATATATATATATATATATATATATATATATATATATATATATTGAATTAGGTTGCAAAAATAATAAAAATTTTAAAATTCCAAATAATGTTGCCTTTTTCATTTTGTGAAAAACAAACAAATAAAAAGATTATTTTTTTATTGAGAAAAACATACAAAAAGAATGTCAGCGTGTTAATTGATCTTTAAAATATTATCAGACAACAAATAAATGGCTAAAGGACAAAACCAAAATGAAAAATGAGGGCAACAAACAAGTATCTAAAGGACAAAACCAAAAATGAAAAGTAAAGACTGCTGTGAGTTGGGAAACATTATTTCCACTCCCTCGTCACTTTCTCATAATCCTTCGTGATTTATTTTATTTTTTTTTCATTAAATTAAACAATTTCTTAGTATTAGTTATGGAGTTTTATTTATTTTAAATATTATATATGTATGGGATAAAAATATATTGTTATATTTTTCATTTATAAAATAAAATATCTTATTGTACAAAATAATTGATATATATATATAGAGAGAAGCAATTGATAGAATCTTTATAATATAATAACTTTAAAAATCTTTAAAATATTTTACATGTCAATGATTATTAAAATTAATATTTATCACTATATTTTTTTTATAATAAAAACAGTAGAATGTTTGTTGTACTCAATTTAGGGTAAGGAGTTTTAGAAAAGTGTGAGTTAACAAAAATATTACAAGTGACATTTCCATGCTACTAATGCAATCTAAGAAGTTGTAAAATGACTTTTTCAATTGCAATAATTAAAACTTTTAATTTTTCTTTGCCCTTTGTTTTTCTTTTTGTTAATATCATTGTCTTTTCAATGTATCCATCATCTAATTTTTTCACCATTTCCTATTTTTTCTACTAATATCATAATCTCTTCACTATTTTTATCCATTTATTAATAATATATTGACAAGTTGGTATTCTCATATCTTTATTAATTCATTTACTTCAACTACCCCAATTATTCATCTTTTTCATTAAATATAGGCAAAATCAATTATTAAGCTACTAAACTATATCGGTTTATTCTGTTGAGCCCATATCACTTTATTGCATATATTGAGCCCATACGTTTTTATTTATGTAGCTATTAAGGACCAATTTGACAGACTCACTAACGGTGTTAAGTAATGCATATAAAAATAATATCATCAAGAATTCAAATACAAGTATAGGGGATCAATATAATACAATGAAAAAGGATAAAGAGCTCAATAGAATAAACCTCAGCAAGTTCAGGGGTTTCATAATAGATTTTGCCTTATTTTTACATGCAATACTTAACATTGTCTATTGAAACTGTTAAAAAAGTCATCAATAGCTATTTAAATAAAAGCATAAGGGCTCAATGGAATAAATAAAACGATAGGGGCTCAATAGAATAAACCGGTATAATTCAAGGGTTTCTGTCACGACCCAAACCCGAAGGCATGTAATTGGCACTAGGGAATGGAAAAGCATAAAGCTATCGAAACTATAGTAAGCCTTAAAAGAAAAATGCGGAATATGTAAACTTTAAAACCTTACAATAAATACGTAAATCACAATGAACATTATCAAACTAATTTTTCTCAATTTAAATAATCCATACTATCATCATATATAAAATAACATCGTCTATTATACAAAATAATATTTCAGTACATAATATTCAACTTAAAATATACAGTTATACAATTTTCTATTACGGTACACGAATATAAATATAACACAACTAAATAGATCTATGTAAAATAGTCGGTGACGAAGCTACATGACAAAGAGAAGTAGACCTAATAGGAAACTCCCAAACTCCTAAAAAAAATAAGTTGAGGGGAGTCAGACCTCACTAAGTAAGTTAATAAAGAAATGAATGCAGTTTGAAAATATATTTAAAAATAATTTTTTTATGGAAATATAATATATTTATAATTTTATTCAAATCATTTAATATACATATAAGAAATCCATTTTTTTATAGGAAAGAATTAAATATTTAAATGTTTTTTAAAATATTTCAGTATAAAAATTAGGTAGAACCCGATTTATCAATTTTTATAACAATCATACGACTCATTTAAATCCAAGACTGCCGAATCCCAAGAGTAAAGCATCACTAGGATGCATTGCCGCAGTCACATCACTTAATCCAACATCATTGGTGGTGTCCAAGAGCAAAGTATCACCAGACCATCAGCCCCAGTGATTTAATAAATATAATCCAACTATACTGGCGGTGTCCGAGAGCAAAGCATTACCAGACATTCGGCCCCAGTATTTATTAAATAAACAAATATTATACTTGTAATAACCTGAATATTTTAAATTATTTATATAAATATTGAGGTTTTTTTCAACGATACAAATTATCTTTATTTTATATTGTTATAATTGATATATTAAATTGTTATATTTAAGTACTAAATTTAAAATTCTATTTGAGAACTAATAATATTTTTATTTATATGTCATTTTATGTACATGCACATACATTATTATTTTAATTGTCTTAATATTTTATTTATATAGCATTATTATTATTGATTATTATTATTGCCCACTTCTTGCTATCCTTCTCTTCTTCTAGCAACTATCATCTAATTCTTTCTTCCTCTAATAGCAACACCATCAACAACAACAACACCAATAACAAAAGTAGCAACAACCATGACAGCAGCAGGGACATCAGCAGGAATAGCAGGGATAACAACATCAATGACAGCAGCAACCTCCTTTCCTTGTCCTAGATTTCTATTTTAGCTATCCCTCCAGTCGTGTCTACCAGTTGAGGTCGGACATGACATGCCAGAGGAGTGCCTTTATCTTGTAAGTTAATATTTGATTTGAGTGTCGGGTCTTTTGATTTAAATCATACTAAATTCTTATGAATTTAATTTTATGAGATTCTAGTCAGCATTCTTCATATGATATTGCATGATTTAATTTATAATTGATTTATTTTACTGTTATTTATTGTAATTTTCCTTATTATATTTATTTTTAATTATTTTACATAAACCACAGTAGAACGAGCTACCTGATGGGTTTCATCAGGACGGTGTGCGCATCGATAAAATATGTGATTATTAATTATATTACTAAGGTCGATGGTCTAGTGATGCTTTGCTCTCAGACACTGCCAGTAGTATAATATTTATTATTTAATAAATACTAGGGCTGATGGTCTGGTGATGCTTTGCTCTCGAATACCATAAGTAGTATAATATTTGTTTATTTAATAAATATTGGGGTCGATGATCTGGTGATGCTTTGCTTTCAGACACCTTAAGTAGTATAATATTTGTTATTTAATAAATACTGGGATTGATGGTCTAGTGATGCTTTGCTCTCGGACACCGCCAGTAGTATAATATTTGTTTATTTAATAAATACGGGGACCGAAGGTCTGATGCTTTGTTCTCAGACACCGCCAGTATAATTTGGATTAATATTTATTAAATCACTGGGGCTGATTGTTTGGTGATGCTTTGCTCTCGGACATCGCCAGTGATATTGGATTAAGTGATGTGACTGTGGCTGTGCATCCTGGTGATGCTTTGCTCTCGAGATTCGGCAATCTTGGATATAAGTGAGTCGTATGACTGTTATAAAAATTGATAAATCAGGTTCTACCAAATTTTTATACTAAAATGTTTTAAAAAACATTTAAATATTTAATTCTTTCATTTGAAAAATGGATTTCTTATATGTATATCAAATTATTTGAATAAAATTATAATTATATTAAATTTCCATAAAAATTTATTTTTAAGGAGATTTTCAAACTGCATTCATTTCTTTATTAACTTACTCAGTGAGGTATGACTCCCCTCAACTTAATTTTTTTTAGGAGTTTGAGAGTTTTCTGTTAGGCCTACTTCTTTTCGCCATGTAGCTTCTTCATTGACTATCTTATGTAGGTCTATATAGTTGTATTTGTATTAGTATCTGTGTACCACAGTAGAGAACTATATAATTGTATATTTTAAGTTGAATATTATGTATTGAGACATTATTTGTATAACTGATGTTTATTTATTTAATGCACTATGATATTATGGTTTAAATTATGTTGAGAAAAATCAGTTTAATAATGTGCATTGTGATTTAATTATTTATTGTAAGGTTTCAAAGTTTAAATATTCTGCATTTTTCTTTTAAGGCTTACTACGGGTTTTGGTAGCTTTATACTTTCCCATTCCCTAGTGTCAGTCATGTGCCCTTGGGTTCGAGTTGTGGCAATACTACTAGCAGTGTCCGAGAGTAAAGCATCACTAAACCATCGGCCCTAGTAATATAATTAATATAATCACATATTTTACCGGTGCGCACATGGTCCTGATGAAACCCATCAGGTAGCCCATTCTACCGTGGTTTATTTAAAATAGTTGAAAATAAATAAAATAAGGAAAATTACAATAAATAACAATAAAATAAATCAAGTATAAATTAAATCATGCAATATCATGTGAAGAATGCCGACTAGAATCTCATAAAATTAAATTCATAAGAATTTAGTATGATTTAAATTAAAAGACCCACACTCAAATCAAATAATAACTTACAAGATAAACGCGCTCCTCTGGCACGTCGTGTCCAACCTCGACCGGTAGACGCGACTGGAGGGGAGGCTAAAAGACAGAAAAGGAAAACGACAATCAGAAAATATAAACCTAACTTCTAGAATTTCTAAGGAAGACTCGACTCGAACTTAGAATAACAAGTTTAGGATTAACCCAGTGTCACATTTTACGAGAAATCTATCAAAAATTCAGTAGAATTTTCTTAATAAAATGGACATCCCCTCTACCGAAGTAGAGTCAATCCTTCAAGTAAACACACTTCAAAATTCAACAGTAACTCAACATCTCAGGTTAGGACCCCAAACTACACATTTCCCAACCGAGGTTCACAAAAATACAATTAAGCAAATATTAAATATTAATATAATAAAATCACCAAAAACTATAAAAATTAATAATAAATCATAATATAATTTATTCAATTATCAAAACACTAAATACATTTATTTTTCACTATACTTTAATAAAATCCCAAATAATAATATAATATTAATAAAATCCAATTTTACAATTATTCATCAAAATATAGTCAAATTCACATTTAATTATCTAAATAGCTTAAATATACTATAAAACTAATTAGAAACCCATTTAGACACAAAATAATAAATAATTTATTATTTGAATGAAATTTTCAAAAATTTGAATTAATTAGTTAAAAATAGTAATTAATTTATAAAAATTATGCTAATACTATATAAAATTCTAAAACCATTTAAAATATAATATAACTATATTTTCAACCCAATTACATAATTACCCCCAAAATTTCAATACTCACATAAACATAATAATTCCTCAAAAATAATATCAATTTACTAAAAAATAATTTTATTAACAAAAAAATTACCAACTTAATATACTAACATTAATTACTCAGATATTCAACCCAAATAATTAATTAACAAAATACACAATTTATATTATTAAAATATTAAAAAATACCCATAATTAAAATTAACTAAAATAATTCAAAATCAATTAAATACATACAGATCAACTCAAAAATCAACCAAATATTAAGAAATAAATTAAGCAAAAATTATACTAATTAACTAAAAATTAAAATAAACACAATAACTAATAAACAACTAACAGTCAACTAGTAAACAATAAGGAAACAACCCAGAAATCAACCTCACAACTCAACTAAATTAGTTTAAAACTCACATAAAACTGAAATCTATGACAAAAGAGCTGCTGCTATCATTAATGTTGCTATCCCTACTGTTGTTGATGCTATTCTTTTTGCTGATGTTGTTCCTGCTATTGTTGATGTTGCTGTTTCTTGTTGCTGCTGAGAAAACACAGCAAAGAGGAGAAGAACAAATGGTGGTGATGACATGAGGTCTAATGGTTCTGCTGAGATGGATAGCACCGAGAGAGAGAGTGAGTAGGAGGAAGGAATTGGGCAGAAATAGGAAAGGAAGAGAAGCCGATGTTGCTGGAAAGAAAAGAAAAAAAATGGCAGACAAAGGGCAAGAAAACGAGATAGCAAGGAAGGGGTTTTTTGGACAAAAATGGGACATTAACAACTTATATACAATAATAGTGCAAGAATTTCCTCCACCACTCATATACATATTTGGCACAACCTACCCATAATATATGTATATATATATATATACCAAGTACAAGTCCCAAATAATTATATATACATCACCCATGTATATATACATAAAACTACAATAAAATAATAACCTTAATTAAAATAATGCTATAAATAATAATAGTCAATAATAATAATATTGCTATGTATATATATATAAAAGTATAAATTATGACAGTTAAAATAATAATGTATGTGCATAAAAGTAAAATGATGTTAAAAAAAATACTAATATTAATAGTTCTCAATAGAATTTAAATTTAGTATTTAAATATACAATTTAATATATCAATAATAACAACATAAAATAAGATAATTAATATCGTTTAAAACCTCAATATTTATATAAATAGTTTAAAATATTTGGGTTATTACAGTTTCACAATGCATTTTGCCTTAAATATAATGTACATTATTTCATCATTCCTTTATTTATTAGATTAAAGACTCTTCAATTCCTATTTATTTAGTTAGTTTAAAAACTTTTGAATTTCTATTTATATAAGTTATTAATATATATCTACTTTCATTTTTCATTAATTTTATGGTGTAAATTGTTCAAATATTTTATTTATTTTATTAAATTAAAAATTCTTACTTTTCTTTTTGTTTCATTTAAATTATTGTAAATATTTATGTCCCATTATTTTTTTAAGATAGTTAAGGAGTTATTATATCTATCACCATTATATAAATATCTATTTTAATACTTAAAATTTTATATTACTACTTTCATTATTTTACTATCACTATCTTTATTTTTAAAAATTGAAAATAAATGAATAATTATTAAGAAAAATTATTTTTAATAGCTTTTTTAGAAATTTTATTTCAACATTTTTAAAATTATAAATTAAATTATTTATTTCTCCCACACATGGTGCGGGTTAATGTCTATATATATATATATATATATATATATATATATTTATATTTATATGTATCAGAAGCTAGATTAGCCATTTACTTTGAAATCTATGTATCTATGTATATATACATATATACATAGATTTCAAAGTAAATGGCTAAGCTAGCTTCTAATCTATAATAACTATGCTTTAAAGTATTTTGCAATAAATTTTTATAAAAATTACTTTAATAATAAAAATTTTAAATTTTAAATATGAGGGGCAAATAATATAATATATTGAAATAGAGGTGATAAATAATATAATTTATTAAAGTAGAGGGTACAAATAGTATTTACTTGATAATTGTCATGTCAATTAACGGTAATTGTGACAAAAAATTTGATAGAAGGGCTAAATAACATAATTTTACAAAATAGAAAGAAGGGATAATATAAATTTTAAATGTCAGACACCAAGTAGTAAAATATAAAAACTACATGGAGTAAATAGTAATTTACCCAATTATAAATATAGTTGATTTCTTTGTCCTTCCATTTATCATAATTAAGAGTTATTCTTTAGTACAAACATGTGTATCTATACAAATGAAATTATAACTGTTAGATTAATACTTATTTAGTTATAGTAATTAATGCAGTTTATAGGTATGATACACAAGGATAAGGATAATCAATGGTTATAATTAAATAAAAATTAATATAATAGTTCTAATTCTATTTGTATAAACACAAACATTTGTATCTTAGCAAAGAGCTCATAATTAATTGTTATGGAAATCTGCAACATGTGGACCATGACCCTAACTTTGCATTCACTTTTGGTAAAGAAAAGTCGACAACCGTGCTCTAATTCCTGGAAGAAGCAAACTACATTTCAAGTTACTCCCCTTTTTGGGAATAATTACAACTGTTTCACTTTATGTGAATTTTTACAATGAAATTAAATTGATTTAATAAAGTTTTTTATAAATGTATTTGTTCCCATCTTAGAATTTGGAACTGTGAGGTTTTTAGGCAATTGGAGGCTAATATTACCCGAGCCTCCTCTCTTTTGCAGGATATTCAAGCTTAAATTTATTTTCAATGGCTTATAGATGATCTTCATAGAGAAGAGTTGAATGCTCATGTTGATCTAGACCTTCAATGAGCCAGGTTAAGACTTTTTGCCAGGTTAAGACCAAATCATGGTATTCATCATCTCCAAATTGATGGAGAAATTACAGACAATAAATTGGTAATAAATGTCATATTTTAGAGTTTTTTCAAGCTCTCTTTCGGGTTAATCATTCCATTTCTTTTGATATTGCTTTGATTTAATCAGTGGTTCTTTTATTGGTTACAGAGAAAGACTATCAACTTCTCCTTTGTTGTCCTTCCTTTGATGAAATTAAAGCCACTATTTTTTGGATGGATCCTTATAGTGCTTCAGGTCTTGATGGGTTTAGATGTGTTTTTTTATAAAACTTACAGGGATGTGGCTACTAGTGAAGTTTGCTCGGTTGTTCAAAATTTTTTCAATACAGGCATAGTTACTTAAAGAATTAATTCAAGTTTTATTATTTTGATTTTGAAGGTTGCGAAGGCAATTTCCATTAATTAATTCCACCCAATTGTGTTGAGTAATTTTAGCATAAAAGTTGTCACAAAAATCCTTACCTATCATCTTGCCTCTATAGCCTCTGAAATTATCTTTTTAAATTAGTTTGGGTTTATTAAAGATCAAAATATTTTGGATTGTATTGTAAGTGCTTTTGAGGGGGTTAATCTTCTTCACAGAACCTGTTTTTATGGAAATATGTCTTTAAAAATTGCTATTCGTAAGGTATTTGAATAGTCGACTGGAAATTTCTCTTAGATGTTCTAAAAGCCTTTAGATTTGTTTGTAATTCAAGGATTGGATCCTATCTATTTTTTCATATTCTCACCTTTCCATTATGATCAATGGTAAGATCCATGGTTATTTTTCTTATTCTAGAGGAGTCCTTAAAGGGGATCCCCATTCCCCTCTCATTTTCTATCTTGTCGAGGACTTCCTTAGTCACTTTCTTACATGAAAGCTAGCCAGGGAGAATTTACTCCTATGTTTCATACAAGGAGTTCTTATTTTCCTACTCACTTTTTTTATATGCAGATGATATTCTTCTTTTTAGAAAAGCTTCTTTATGGAATATTCACAATATTAATAAAGCTTTCAGGATGTATGGATAACTTTCGGGGAAAATTATGAATTGGACCAAATTTGAAATCTTTGATGGGGCTAGAATGTCACGACCCAAAACAGGGGCCATGACCGGCGCTAGGGAACGGGAATTCTTTCGAATCCGGAACCCGTAGCAAGCCTAAAAAATAAAATAAATATGCAATAATAACCATAAAAATATAATATGCAGCGGAAAATAAAAAAAATAAATATTACAATATCATCCATATCAACTGGATTTAATTCAAAACTCATCACATCGCATATATAATCTCATAAATATTAATCTTTATACAAATCCAGTTTTACTATAATACATCTCTTTAAAACAAATACTTTAATTCACAACTACTGAAAATCACAACTACTGCAGTGTCTAGATAAAATAAATAAGACTCAAGTATACAATTTACATAAAGAAGCCGGGGCGGAAGAAATCCGGCGTATCGACCTGCTACTGAGGTCTGAAGAAGTTGACTCTCCTGAAAAATAGTCAACGGAGGGGAGTCAGACCTCACTGAGTGAATTACTATAATATATATACATACACTCTAAGTGATAATGCATACAGTCAACAGTATATATATATCTAATATATATACAGGCAATTACACACAAATGCAGAAAAATCATTTTTATATATTTTGTCTGAAAATCAACTTTTATGAAGGATCACATAGAACCCTAGAATATCGCAACCTCAGAAAATAGTGTTAAACAACACTCTAGCCACACAGGCTCACTGATTCCAAATATATCCACTTAATCCATTTGGACAGTAGACTGGCCCCGAGACACTAAGTCAACCGAGCTCCAACAGTCTGACTGCCAGTGTGATTGGCCCCGAGACACTTGGTCAACCGAGCTCCAGCAATCACACCCACAAACCACATCTCACACATACCAATAATCATAATCAAATCGATATCCACAAATAGTCAGTAATAAAGCCTAAATACTATAGGCGTACCGGTACGTACTCGGTCCTAGTGCTGCCCACTAGGTAGCACGTTCTATTGATATCCTTCATTCTTAAATATAAAACATTCATTCACAAAAATAAATGATGCATGGATATAAATGAAATAGCAATATAAACCATATATATACCGAAAATATACCAAACATAAACCAGGTATATTTTGAGTATATATATGTCAAATAAATCCAATCAAATCATGAATTAAATTAAAAATATATTTAAAAACATTTTAAATATATTTTATTAATAAAACATGTATATAATTTATTATATACCAAAAATATACCAAAAATATACTTGAATATAAATCATGTTATTTATGCATATTCAGTCAAAATAAAACATGCATTTTCTAAATCATGCGTCCTAAGCATATATATATAATATAGTAACTCACCTAATGCGCTCCACGAGACAGATCCGACGGGCCTGGTCCACTAACCCTCGGTCTCGGCGCAACTAAACAAGAAATAATTAATCGACATCAGAATAACCCTAACAGAAATCCTAGAATTCAATCTAGAGTATTAAAATACGGAAACAGAATTAGGGTTCGATTGGATATCACGTTTTACGAGAATTCTACCGGAAATCCGACAGAACCTCCCCTGTAAAACGGACATCTCTCTACTCAAAAGAGTAGAGCCAACCCTGCAAAGAAAATACACTTCAAAAATAAACACCACAATCAATCACAACCCCTCGGTCGGACTCCAGACTACAATCTGTCGACCGGGGTCCACAAACATAGAATATATATTCAAATATACCAAAAATATCCTTAAATCATAAAAATACATTTTATAGGTAGAAATTACATAATAAATCTTGAAACACTGTAAAAACCGATTAAAACTCATTTTATTAGAAAACCGTATATTATGTATATAATTGAAAATAATTCACGAAAAATAGTTTTAATTAGTTAAAAATACCAAATATTTTGTAGAAATTATTTTTATACCTTAAATAACTATTAAAACCAATTAAATTACATTTTTAGACAATTTAGGGTAAAATTACCAAAATACCCCTATATATATATATATACCTAAATTACTTCAAAAATTCACCAAAAATCATACAATTATCCAAAATTAATTTTCTCAACATATTTATCAATAATATCAATAATTAAACTCAATTAACCAATTAAATTCAAATAAAAACACAATTAACCTAATTTTCCAAAATCACCTAAACTTCAATAATTAAAAATAAATACTTAGAAATTCATAAAAATTCCAAATAAATTCCTATAATTCATTTCAACACCTAATTTAACCATAAACTCCAATTTCATAATTTAAATAATTAATTTCCGAAAATTAGAAAATAATATTAAAATATTCAAAAATACCCAAAAATCCAAACAATCTCCAAAAATTCATACATGAAGATTAAGCTACCAGAAACAACATTTGTGAAGGAATTTTCCATGAATCATCCAAATCGAAGCTCAAAAAAATCGAAAACCCAAAGAGGCCGAAATTTTCAAATCGAAACCTAAGCAATTCTAGACCATTTTAGCTCAAACCAAAGCTAGAATAACACTCACCGGAGCTCAAGGAGAAGATAGAGACCGGCGGTGTCGAAAACGGTGGCCGGAGGAGGGAGAAACGACGGTGAGGAAATGGTGGTCGGCGTCGGGCGCGGGAGAGAAAGAAGAAGAAGAAGAAAAAGAAAAAGAAAGAAAAGGAAAGAAAAAGAAAAAGAAAAAGAAAGAAAAAGGAGAAGAAAAAAAAAGAAAAAAATAAAATAAATTAAAATAATTAAATATTAATAAATAATTAATAATAAAATAATAAATTTTAATAATTTAATAATAAATAAAATAATCAAATAATAATAAATAAATAATAAAATATTAGGGTAATAATAAACCCTAATTAAATAAATATACACACACAGGCTTTATTTAATAATTTAAAAATATGTATGAGTTCATGCAAACCCGTAAATACATTTAAAATAATTAATAATACATTGTTTACGTGGAAATTTCCCCGAAAATGAAAGTCCCGGGAAAATTTTACGTAAAATACTGAAAATAATAGACAGTAATTAAAATAGATTTAAAATACATATCAACTCATAACAATATCATATAACGCATAAAAGTTATTGACACTGTATATCCCGGTACAGTGTAAAAATATTTTTAAAAAAAACACGGGATATTACATAGAATAAATAATAGAAGAATTCTTAAAATTCAACAAGTTACAGTTATAAAGAAATGGGTAATTGCTTTTGTTTATTTAGGGGTGCCTTTTTTTGCTTGTGCTCTAAAGCAAAAGTGGTTGAAGCCTATTATGGATAAAATATGCAATAAGTTTGCTAAATGGAAGGGAAACACTTTATTTATGGTGGGTAGGCTCACTTTTATTCAATATGTGATTACTAGCTCCTTGGTGCACTCATTTGAAATTTATAAATGGCCTCACTCTTCAATTCAGTTTTTAGAGCGCTATATGTGTAACATTCTTTAGTCCAATTATGTTAATGAAAGGAAGTTGATTACTATCCCTTGGAACATTTCTTGTTTTCAATAAAAGAGGTGGCCTTGGAATCAAGTAATTAAAATCTCTCAATGAGGTTGTGCTTAGCAAAATCGCATGAAAATTGATTATTTTTAACTAAATATCCGATGAATGTTCTTAGTAAATGATTTTTGCATCCTTCGAGCATTCCAAGAGAGTCTAATTCTCAATCATCATTTTAGTCCTCTATTAATACCATTTATTTAGCTCTTTGTTCGAAAATAAAATGGTTCATTGATTCCCACTCTTAGCTCAGTTTCTAGACAAATGAATGGTTGTCTCCTACTGTCGCTACTCAGCTTGGTATTTCAATTAAGGATCAACGTTATTTAGTTGATCAAGTTAATAAGTTTTTTCATCATGATCATGGCATCTTCATCATATTAATAATGATGTGGTTAAAGATAATTTAAATTTATTGTTGTTTCTCCTCTTAAAGAGGATCGTGATTTTTGTGCTTGGATAAAAACTATTGATGGTGTCTATTTAGTCAATAGAATGTATAACAAACTTCATTTTTCTTGCCAGTATATCCCTTGGTGTTCTTTCATTTGGAAGGAATTTTTACCTCCATCCAAATCTTTTATTTTTTGGTGATCAGTTCTGAGGTATCTTCTTATTGATGACAATTTTAAAAAGAGAGGTTAGAGTTTTCCTTCTTGTTATGTGTTATGTGCTGAATGTGAATAAGAGGGTGATCACTTATTCATAAATTATAGATTTGCTTTAACTATTTGGCAATCTATCTCAAGTCTTTTTAGCAAAAGAATTATTATTTTAGGTTCGCTAAAAGACCTTCTTTTATATGCTATGAATCATTCTTTCAGCTCATAATTAGTTGCTCTATGGACATCGGCTATTGTTAATGGCGTTCGGGTTATCTGGAAATTTTAAAATTTTGTACTCTTTGATCAGGAGTTGCCCAACATTCATAAGACATTAAGCCTTCTTTAGAAGCTAATCAAAGAAATAGATTTCCTTCAAGTAGGAAATATGTTTAATTCAATTAATAAGCTATAAGTTCTTAATTTGTTGCAAATTCATGGAATTTTAGGTTGGGGCCCATATATAATTTATGTTGCTTGGCATTCTCCTCTATGTGGTTGGATTAAAGCAAATATAGATGGCTCGGCTATAGGGTCGTCAGGAGCTCTGGATCAAGAGGTGTTTTTAGAACAACGAGAGGCTTACCTCAAGGGGCCTTTGCTTTTGGATTTGGTAGCAATTATTCATTTGTTACAAAGCTGCTTACAACTATAAAAACTGTTAAAATAGGTTGGAGCAGAGGATGGAATTTTCTATGGCTAGAATGTGACTCTAATTATGTTGTGCATATATTCCATTCTAAATCTTAATAGGTTCCTTAGGAGGTTAGAAAAAAATGGTCTTAATGTTCGTACTATGCTTCACAAATGTGTTTGTATGTTTCTCACATTTACAAAAGGGAATTGTGTGGCGAACTTGCTAGTTAAACATGGGACTTCTTCATCTTTTTCCTTTGGTGGGATTCTACCCCAACTTTATGCAATGCTGCTACTTGTAATGAATATAGTAGAAGAGTTAATTATCATTTTTGTTAGCTCTTTTGAGGCTTTTGCCTTTGTTATTATGTTCATGAATATTTATTTTTTGATTTTAATAATATTTTATTAGAAAACAGAAATGTGATGTAGATGTTAAGAGGGTGTCTGTCATGACTCGAACTGAAAGGTATGTGATTGGCACTAGGAAATGAGAATACATAAATTACCCGAAACCTATAGTAAGCCTCAAAAAAATTTCGCAAAATAAAAATAATACACTTAATAATAAACTGATAAAAATGCATAATACCAAACACATATAATAATATCCTTTATATATAATAACATTTCAATTCAAAATACAAATATCACAAGTTCATAGATAACTATTGCAATGTTTAGAATTTCATTATACAATACTTATATTAATCCAACATACATAATGCAGCTGGTGAAGAATGAACTTGACGTAAATAGGGAACACTAGGAAGCTGGCTGTGAGGTCCTAAAAGAATAAGTTGGGGGGAATTAGACCTCACTAAGTGAATCAATTTTATAAAATGCATGGTGTTTTTAAAACCATATGTTAAAATCCCTTTTTAAAATAAATTAAAATAGAATAATTATAATTTTTAGAATCATTTACTTTTCTCAATAACATTTACATAAAATCTCTTTATGACCCTTAAATTATTTTAATATGAAATCCCTAAAAGAAAATATATGAAATAATATTTTAGTGGAAAATCTGGTAGAACACCTAAATCAATATTTTAATAGTCTTTTGGCTCTATTTAATCCAAGTGACTGTTGTCCCGAGAGCAAGCTCAACTGAGTTACTACCACAGTTATTTCACTTATTCGACATTAATGTCTCAAGAGCAAGCTCAATCGAGTTACATCCCTATATCCGGTCTGAGAGCACTAGCTCCACTGAGCTCTAACAATTTACTTTTGCCTGAGAGCACATGCTCTACCAAGCATATTCCGTAATCTAAACATATACCGAGATCTTACCCCGTGCGTATGTAGTCTTAGTGACACCCACTAGGTAGCACGTTCTACCATTATCTCCAAATTAATTTAAATTATAAATAATTAAGTAAATAAAATAAAATAAATAATGAATAATTAAATGATTAAATAATAATCAAATAAAACATAATAAAATAAATTTCCTTTAAATATGCTTTCAATTTCTACTCACAATTATAAAAGAAATGATAATGCGTATGACAATATAAATACATTCATAAATCAATCATATAATCATTTCTTGATTATATCTAATTATTTGAAAATATAAAAAAATGTGTGCAACACACATTTCATAAAATTAACTCACAGGTTGAGCATACTAGGCGATGTGTTCTATGCTGCCCTTGTGCTACAGCTTGAATCCTGGAATTCTCTAAAATAAATAATATTTATTTAAAATATGCTCATAAAATAAAATAAATAAATATATGAAAATTCTCAAAAATTATGAAAACTGTGTAATTGATGAAACTGACTCGACTAAAGACATAAAATCAACTAAAAATAGAAATTCGACACAGGCTGATGTCATGTTTTACAAGAAATGTACCAAAAATTTGACAGAGTTTCCTCTATAAAATGAACATCTCTCTACTAAAAGTAGAGTCGTTCCTACACGAAAATACACTTTGAATATTCACACAATCATCAAGTCTCAGGTTGGGCCTTGCAACTGTACTAAATGCCCAATCGAGAACCACAATTCACATAAATAATAAAATAATATAAATTTCTTTAAAATCATAAAAAATTATAAGATCTCATTTAAATATCACAAATTCATTTATTTCCATAACAAAACATAAAACATATTTATTTTCCAATAAATAATAAGAGTCTAGCTTATATTTAAATTTTCGTCAATAAACATACTTAATTCAAAATTTTCAATTAAATAACATTAGTTGAAAATAACCATTTAAATTACTTAAATATATCGCAAAATCAACAAATAACTTATTTAAGCTTAAAACAATAAATAAATTTATTATTCTATTATTTTCTAAAAATTAATATTAATTAGCTAAAAATGGAAAATAAATTATAAAAATTGTTTTAATACTATTATTAGTTAAAATTTGTCTAAAACATCATAATTATCAATAATTTACTTAAAATAATAAAAATTACAAATTTATAATAATTTTTCCAAAAATTTAATTTTGGCATAAACATTCAAAAATTTATAATAAAAATTATGTACACAATTTCAACAAACTTCCTTCATGAAACTTTCTCAAAATAATTAGTAGGGTTTATTAAAAATATAAAATATTTTTTAATCTCAGGTTAATGCCGGAACAGTAACCCTAGCCCCAGAATAGTGCTATTTCAAAAATCATCTCCAAAAATTAATATAAATACATATTTGGAAAGCTTATAGCATCAATTTCAATAATCTCAAGTCATTTTAACATAAAATAACCGAATTTAAACTCAATTAAGAAAAATTAAAAACTGAAATCTAGAACCTTAAAATTGAAGTGGAAATCAGTGATGATTGAATGAATTACATTAGGGGAAATGAAACCCAAGAGGAGAGGAAGAGATTGAGCTATCAAGCGCGGCCTAAAATGACTGGAATTCTCGCTGGTATTCAAAGGATGAATTCGGTCATTGCAAAGAAACCAAGAAAGGAAGAGAGAGAATGGTGAGAAGAGGAGGAGTTGATGGCTGGCACAATGACGTGGGTGGTGACAGGGGTTGGCTATGGTGGAAGCAAGGAAAGAAATAGAAAAAAAAAAGAAAATAAGGAGGAAGAAGAAGAATTGCTCGAAAATCATTCTGCCACTTTTTTTTATTTTATTTTTTATTTTTTGCAAAAGAACAAAATATATGATAATTAAAAATTAAAAAGAATTTACTCCTATAGTTACACCCCTATTTACTATTTCAAAAAAAATTCCCATTTAAATTAATTAGGATGTTTACAGTCTTCCCTCCTTATAAAAATTTATCCTCAAATTTACATAAATAAAAAGAAATACAAATGTTTACTACTGAAAAAGATAAGGGTACGCCACCTGCATTCCTGCCTCTGTCTCCCACGTGCAATCCTCCACCACATGGTTTCTCCACAACACTTTTAGTATAGGAATCTCCGTAGTGCAAAGCTAATGAACTTGTCGATCTACTATCGCCAATGGGTACTCTTCATATGTCAAATCCTCACCGAGTTCCACTGTTTGAGGCTGAAGGATGTGCGAAGGATCCAAAATTTACTTCCTCAACATCGATACATGGAATACTGGGTGGATTCGAGACAACTCTAGTAGTAATACAAGTTTGTACGCCACTTCGCCAACTCTCGATCAAATCTCAAAGGGTCCGATGTATCTGGGAGCTAGCTTACCCTTCTTACGAAACCTCATCACTCCCTTCATTTGAGACACTTTCAGAAACACCAAGTCTCTAACATATAATGCTACATCCTTCCTCTTATAGTCTGCATAGCTCTTCTACCCACTGAAGGCTGTATTCAACCTATGCTGAATGATGGGAACTTTCTCAACTGTCTCTTGCCAATTTCCCAACATAAAGGCGATATGCACCTCCTTCCATATAGTGCTTCATATGGAGCCATTTCAATACTAGCATGATAACTTTTGTTATATGAAAATTCAATCAATGGCAAGTGTACATCCTAATGGCCACCAAAATCCATCACACACATCCGAAGCATATCCTCCAAAGTCTAAATGGTCCTCTTAGACTAACTATCAATTTGAGGATGAAAAGATGTGCTCTTGTCCAATCTTATACCTAAAGCCTTGTGTAATTCTTGTTAAAAGACTGAAGTAAAAGTGACTCCTTTGTCAGACACTATACTAATAGGTACTCTATAGAGACAAAAAATATGGTTAACATAAAATCTTGCCAACCTGTCAGTAGAGTATGTCTTCTTAATTGGCAGAAAGTGAGTTGCCTTAGTCAGTTTGTCAACGATCACCTAGATAGCATCATAACCATTTGATGTATGAGGTAATCCACTTATAAAATCCATAGCAATCATATCCCACTTCCACTATAGGATGGACAACTACTACAACAATCCTGAAGGCCTCTGGTGTTCTAACTTCACTTGCTGACAAGTAAGACACTTGGATATAAATTTTGCAATGTCTCTCTTCATCCCATTCCACTAATATGTATCTTTTAAATTATGATACATTTTAGTAAAACTTGGATGAATACTATAAGTAGAAAAATGGGCTTCCTCCATAATCTCTTCTTTAAATCATCCACATATGGTACACACAACCTTGTGGCCAAGCACAATGTGCCCTCACTATCAATAATAAAGTCTCTAGATTGACCTTATTGCACTTCAAACATAATCTTCTACAACTATGGATCTCTTCTCTTAGCTGCTTTAACTCTATCCAAGTACACTGAACGTACTCTTAATTGAGCTAAAAGACACATATTAGTCACTTTCAACTATAATCCATGATCAATCAATCTATGTAACTCTTTAATTATTAATCTCCTTTCTATGCTGATGTGTGCAAGACTACCTGCTAACTTCCTACTCAGTGCGTTAGCTACCACATTTGCTTTACCCGGATGGTAAGGAATAAAGCAATCATAATCTTTTAGAAGTTCCATCCATCTTCTCTATCTTAAATTCAAGTCTCTTTGCTAAAAGATATACTTTAAGCTCTTATGGTCAGTGTATATCCCACAAGTCACACCATATAAATAATGAGTCCATATCGTCAAAGCAAATACCACAGCTGCCATTTCCAAATCATAGGTAGGGTAGTTTTGCTCATGCTTCTTTAGTTGCCGTGAAACATAAGCAACCACTCTCCCATTCTGTATCACTACACACCCCAATCCTACTCGAGAAGCATCACAGTACACTTTATATCCTTCATCACCTGAAGGTAAGGTCAATACTGAAGCTAAAGTCAATAAGTCCTTAAGCAACTTGAAGTGCTCTTCATATCTGTCAATCCAAACAAACCTGACATTTTTCTGAGTTAGCCTTATTAATGGTGCTGTGATATTGGAGAAATCCTTTACAAATCTCCTGTAATAGCCAGGTAAAGCTAGAAAACTCCTAACTTCCATCACTGTTGTTGGCCTTGGCCATTCTTTAATGGCTTCTATCTTTTTAGGATCCACTTTTATGCCTTCTCTAGACACCATGTGGCCTAAGAATGCCACTTAATCCAACCAAAATTCACATTTAGAGAATTTAGCATATAGCTGATATTCTCTCAAAGTTTGAAGCCCTATTCTCATATGCATGACATGCTCGGCTTCACTCCTCGAATATCCTAAGATATCATCAATAAAGACTATCACAAATCGATCTAAGAATGGCCTAAAAACCTGGTTCATCAAGTCCATAAAGGTTTTTAGGGCATTAGTCAACCCAAAAGACATCACTAAAAATTCATAGTGGCCATATCTCATCTAAAATATAGTCTTGGGTACATCTCCACTTCTAATCCTCAACTGATGATACCTAGATCTCAAGTCAATCTTAGAAAAGCACTAAGCTCCTTGAAGCTAATCAAACAAGTCATCAATCCTTGGAAGAGGATACTTATTCTTAATGGTGACTTTTTTCAATTATCTGTAATCAATACACAGTCAAAGGCTACCATCTTTCTTCTTCATAAACAATATAGGAGCACCCTAAGGAGATAAACTAGGTTTAATAAAACCCTTATCAAGTAATTCTTGCAACTGCTCCTTAAGATCATTTAATTCTGCCAGTACCATTCTATAAGGTGGCATTGAGATAGGATCTATACCCGGTACAACATCTATATATAACTCTATATCTCTATCTGGTGGCTATCCTAGTGTCACGACCCAAAATAGGGGGCCATGACCGGCGTTAAGGAATGAGAATTCTTTTGAATCCGGAACCCATAGGAAGCCTTTAAAAATAAAAGCATGCAAAATAATAAGAAAAATAAAAAATTATGCAGTGGAATTTAATCTCAAAAATAAAATAATAATTCATTAACTCATTGGATAACATAAATTTCATCCCATATATAATAAAATCTTTAAATATAAATACTTGGTTCAAACTTTTAAAATTTAAATCTCATACATATATAATAAATATAGCTCATTGAAACAACTATTGTAGTGTTTAGAATACAAAATAAAACTCAGGTAAGCAGTTTACACAATAAGGCCGGGGTGAAAGAAATCTGGCGTAAAGGCTTGTTATTGAGGTTTGAGGATAAAGACTCTCCTAAAAAATAAATCAACAGAGGGGAGTCAGACCTCACTGAGTGAATTGTTATAATATATATACATGCATAACTAAATTTCAAATGCAAACACTCAATAGTATATATATAATAAGTATATATACAGGCAAATACACACAGATGTTGAAAACACTTCATATAATACTGAAAATATCCATTTATGAAGGATCAAATAGAACCCTAGATGATCGCAACCTCAAATAGTGTTAGATAACACTCTAGCCATACAGGCTCACTTATTCCAAATAAATTCATTTGTTCCATTTAGACAGTAGACTGGCCTGGAGACACTAAGTCGATCGAGCTCTAGCAGTTTGACTGTTAGTGTGATTGGCCTCGAGACACTTGGTCAACCGAGCTCCAACAATCACACTCTCAAATCACATCCCACGTCAAATCAATCCAATCAATATCCATAAATAGGTTAGTAATTCAACCTACAATCTATCATTGTACCGGTACGTACTCGGTCCTAGTGCTGCCCACTAGGTAGCATGTTTTATTGATATCCTTCATTAAAAATAAACTCATACATTCGTAAAATAAATGATGCATAATATTAAATTAAATAGCAATATAAACCACATATATACTAGAAATATACCAAAAATAAACCATGTATGTTTTGAGTCTATATATATCAAATAAATTTAGTTCAATTATAAAATAAACCAAAGATAAACCATATATATACTTAAAAACATTTTAAGTATAAATCAAGAATAATACATGCTTTTAATTTAAAATATACCAAAAATATACTAAAATATACCTAAAATATACTTAAGCATTTATTAAATTATTTATGCATATTTCATACAGTTAAAACATACATTTCTAAAAACATGCATTCTAAATACACGTATATATAAAACAACAACTCACGGTTGTGCACTCCTCGAGATTGGTCCGATGGGCCTGGTCCACTAGGCCTCGGTCTCGACGCACTAACAAATAAAATATTAACATGAAATTAGAATAAATCTAACTTAATTTCTAGAAACTTGATCTAGAATACTGGACATAGACAAGGAATATGAATTTGACCGAATGTCATATTTTACGAGAATTCTCCTAAAAATTTGGCAGAACCTCCCCTGTAAAACGGACATCTCTTTACTTAGAAAGTAGAGCCAGTCCTGCAAGAAAATACACTTCAAATATAGGATATTCTCACAACCCCTCGGTCAGATTCCCAAACTATAATTCCACTGACCGAGGTTCACAATTCACGAGATATTTAAACACTAAAAATAATTATTTCACCAATAATTAGTTAAAAACCCTAATATTAATAAAATATTATTAAAAATCAATAATTCTCGATAAATTCACAAATATTAACAGAAAATTCATTTTATAAATCCAAATTACATAATTAGCCCAAAAACATACTAAAAATTACTAAAAACCCATTTATTTACAAAAATAGTATATTATATATAATTTGAAAATAATTTTTGAAAAATAGTTTTAATTAATTAAAAATAGTAAATAGTTTGTAAAAATCATTTTCATACCTCAAATAATTATTAAAATCAATTTAACTTAATATTCAACTAATATTACTACCAAATTACCAAAATACCCCTAATATATAAAAATTCACATAATATACAATAATTATTCAAAAATTCACTAAAAATTATATAATTGCTCTAAAATTATTTTCTCAACATATAATTCAATAAAATCAATAGTTATACTTAATTAACCAATTAATTTTAACAAAATAATCATTTAACCTATATTTTCAAAATTCACCTAAATTAAATAAAATTATATTAATTACACAAAAATTATAAATTAAATTCTAAAATTAATTTCAACCTCTATAAACACCAAAAATGACAATTTCACAATTTATTTAATTAATTTAAGAAAATTAGAAAATATTAATAAAATAATAAAAAATTCACAAAAATCAAAATAAATTCCAAAAATTCCACAAAAATTCCAGGATGTAGACTGAGTTAATGGAAACAACTTTTATGAAGGAATTAAGCTTGAATCATTAAGATCAAAGTTCAAAAAATTCAAGAAACTCAAATGGCCGAAAATGAAATCAAGCTTAAATCCTTACCAAATCGAGTTTTCAAGCTAAAGGAAGCTTGGAATCAGCTTCTATGGAGTTCTAGAAGCAAAACAACACCAGAATCATAAAAAATGGTGGTCGGACGAAGGAGAACGAAGTTAATGGTGAGTCTCATATTTTCGGCAAGGGCACGACCAAACAGCGCTGGAAATGGGTGGAAGAAGGTGGCGGAGCAGTTGGGGAAGGCAGCGGCACGCCAGCAGGCACACTGAACAGAGGGGAACGGTGTTGCACAGTGAGGAAAGGGGGTGAGGGCGTCAAAATCTTGAGGAAGAAGACAATGGCACAAAATGTAATTTTTGTAAGTTTTATATATATATATATATATATATATTAATATCAAAATTTTCAATTATGCATGAAACCATGCAATTTAAGAAAATGAACTAACATTAATAAATAAATTATTATTTAGGTATTATTTTCCCAAAAATATGGGTTTCGGGAAAATTTTACATAGAAAACTTAGAATAATTTAAAAATAACTTTAATTATTAACAAAACAATTAGATAGTCAAATATATATATTAAAATTATTAATACTGCATATCCCGATACAGTATAAAAATATTTAAAATGTCAGGTTATTATAGTCTTCCCCCCTTACAAGAATTCGTCCCTGAATTCCAAAAAGAGAAGAAATACAAATCAAGGAGGAAAAAGATATGGGTAAGAAGCTCGAATCTCAACTTCAGTCTCCCACGTATGCTCCTCTACCCTGTTGCTGCGCCACAAAACCTTGACCATCGGAATATGCTTCTAACGCAACTGTCGAACTTGATAGTCAACGATCACAATAGGTTCTTCTACAAACGTTAAAACTCATTCACTTCCACACTGTCGAGCTGCAACACGTATAAAGGGTTTGAGACATACTTCCTCAGCATCGAGATATGAAATACTGGATACACTTGGGACATACTCGGAGGCAAAGCCAACCGATATGCAACAATGCCAACTCTCTTTAGAATCTCAAACAGTCCTATATATCTCGGTGCTAGCTTACCCTTCCTTCCAAATCTCATAATGCCCTTCATCGGAGACACCTTTAGGAAAATAAAGTCTCCAACCTGAAACTCCATATCTCTGCGCCTAGGATCCGCATAGCTTTTCTGCCTGCTAACTATGGTCTCTAATCTGCTCTTGATCACAATGACTTTCTTTGTAGCATTCTGAACCATCTCAGGTCCAGTTAAAGCTCTCTCGCCAATCTCATCCCAACTCAAAGGGGATCTACACTTCCTTCTGTACAAAGCCTCATATGGTGCCATTCTAATACTGCTATGGTAGCTGTTATTATACACAAACTCTACAAGTGGTAAATGATTATCCCAGCTACCTCCCAAATGCAAAACACACATCCTTAATATATCTTCTAGTGTCTGGATCATCCTCTCAGACTGACCATCTGTCTGAGGATGAAAAGTAGTACTGAAATCTAACCTGGTGCCCATCGCTTCCTATATCTTCTGCCAAAAATGAGAAGTAAACACTGAACCTCTATCTGATACAATGGACATAGGTACTCCATGAAGGCACACAATAAGCTTCACATACAGCTTCGCCAATCTAGCTATAGGGGAGGTGGCTTTCACAGGCAAGAAATGTGCAGACTTGGTCAACCTGTCTACAATCACCCAGATGGAATCGTATCCATCCTTAGAACAAGGTAAACTGAGCACAAAATCCATAGCTATCCTTTCCCACTTCCACTCAAGAATAGGAAGAGGCTGAAGCTTCCTCAGAGGCTTCTGATGCTCAGCTTTCACTTGCTGACATGTCAAGCACTTAGCAATATAATCAGCGACATCCTTCTTCAGTCCATCCCGCCAGTATAATTCTCTGGTACTGTGGTACATCTTAGTGACACTTGGATGTATGCTGTAGGCTGTAGAATGTGCTTCCTCTAGGATCTCCTCTCTCAAATCATCCACATCAGGAACACAAAATCTACCACTGATCCATAAAAAACCATCATCATCGAGTGTGAAATCAGTGAACTTCCTTGCTCGGACATTCTCTGCAAGCTCTTCCAGAATAGGATCTTAACTCTGAGCTATCTTAATCCTATCTCTCAATAAAGATCACACCTTAAATTAAGATAGTTGTCCACCTGATATACTAATCTTCATCATCAGACCTTGATCCACCAACAGATGCAACTCTTGGATCAACGATCTCCTCTCTACACTGATATGAGCAAGACTGCTTGAGGACTTCCTACTCAAGGCATCTGCTACCACATTAGCCTTGCCTGGATGATATAAAATCTCATAGTCATAATCTTTCAACAGTTCTAACCATCTCCTCTACCTCAGATTCATATCTCTTTGTTGGAAAATGTTCTTAAGGCTCTTGTGATCAATAAAAATCTCTCAAGTCACTCAGGAGAAACGAACGAATGCGTGGCACTCAGATCAAATAGAACTCATGCATCCAGGTAATAGAAAAAAATAGTACTTTCCATGACTGCATTGGATGCCTGAGCATCCTACTGAGTGAGATGGAAGACCCTGGCCTGTCCTCGACCTCCATATTGGCTGGTAGAAGCCTAGCCAACACCTTTGGCACCTCCTCTAGTATCTCTACCACGACCCTACTGGGGAACAATCTTGGTACAACTCTAATGCTAGGTTGGAGGCAACTAAAAAGGAACAGGTGCAGCATTAGCAATCGACTGCTGAGGAAATCGTGGAATCTGCAATTGCTGATACCCAGAATAAGGACATGATTTAGCAAAATGTCTCGTCCGCTTGCATCTAAAACATGTTAGTGGTGTCATGTAACACAGTCCTTGATGGACTCTGCCGTAGGTCTGACATACATTGGCAGCTGACCCAAAACTACGACCACTGCTGTTGCTCAAAGCACATAACCCAAGTCTAAATGGTCTACGTTGACCTCCACAACCATGTCTATTGCTTCGATGTACTCTTTGCTGCTGTCTCTGAGTCTGTTGGGCTGGACCCCTCTGCTGACTACTTGATCCTATCTGAAAATTTGAGTATGGAGTAGTCTGGAATCCACCTGACTGAGTGCCCAACTGGTAATAATTAGGCAAAGCTCCTTGCCTGACTAGCCTCAGCTCAATCTCCTTGGCCAACTCAATCACTGACTCCAGAGTAAGGCTCGGTGTAAGCATACTAGCAAATGCAGAACCCAATCCAGTGACATAAGTAGTGACTGCAAAGTACTGGTATCGCATTAGATCCTCTACATATCTACCAAGTCGGAGGAACTCTCGAGTATAATGCTCAATAGATCTGTCACCATAAGAAATTATGGTCAACCGAAGTCGATAACTCATGCGAAGCGGCTCTGGGCAGAATCTCCTTATGAATCGCTGAGCCCAGGTCATCATCATCATATACGGCTGGATCATCTGAATAAACCAGTCTAGGGCTGGTCCCTTTATAGAAAGCTCGACTATTATAATCCACTGGTACTCGGTGTGTGCAGTCCGAGTCCTAGTCTCGATCGCATGTAGAAAATCTAAAGGATCAGACGTCCCATTGAAGGCGATCCTGCCAACTCTAGCATAGAACAAAGCTACCTTAGGGTTAGACATACCCTGCTGATAGGCAGACTGAACTGACTGAGATACTGGAGGTACAGGAATATCTTCATACTCTGGCTTTATAGGCTCCATATCCTATAGCTCTTTCTGTCTACAGTGACCTGTCGCTCCTCGAGGTCTACCTCTGCCATGACCTTTGTGCCTAACTAGCGGCTCAGGAGGCAAAACCTCATTCTAGAAGGACTCATCATCCTCAGCCTCAACGACCAGTGGAGCGACACGCGCTCGCCTCCTTATTTTGGAAAGACAAATAAAAGGATTCAAAAAAAATAGACAATAGAGGATAACATAGAAAACTAAATCAAGGTATACTCATCAAGACATACTCGAACCTAATTCACTGCATTAGTTTCAAAAGAAAAACACAATACTGAAAACTAGGGCTACAACTTACACAACTAAGGCCCTGACACAGAACTCTGCTTTGATACCAACTTTGTCACGACCCAAAATAGGGGGCCATGACCGGTGCTAGGGAACAGGAATTCTTTTGAATCCGGAACCCATAGGAAGCCTTTAAAAATAAAAGCATGCAATATAATAAAATAAATAAAATAATATGCAGCGAAATTTAATCTCAAAAATAAAATAATAATTCATCAACTCATTGGATAACAAAAATTTCGTCCCATATATAATAAAATCTTTAAATATAAATACTTGGTTCAAACTTTTGAAATTTAAATCTCATACGTATATAATAAATACAGCTCACTAAAACCACTACTGCAGTGTCTAGAATACAAAATAAAACTCAGGTAAGCAGTTTACACAATAAGGCCGGGGTGGAAGAAATCCGGCGTAAAGGCCTCCTATTGAGGTCTGAGGATGAAGACTCTTGAAAAATAAATCAACAGAGGGGAGTCAGACCTCACTGAGTGAATTGTTATAATATATACACATGTATAACTAAATGTCAAATGCAAACACTCAATAGTATATATATAATAAGTATATATATAGGCAAATACACATAGATGCTGAAAACACTTTATATAATACTGAAAAATATCCATTTATGAAGGATCAAATAGAAGCTTAGATGATCACAACCTCAAATAGTGTTAGACAACACTTTAGCCATACAAGCTCACTTATTCCAAATAAATTCATTTGTTCCATTTGGACAGTAGACTGGCCCCGAGACACTAAGCCGATCGAGCTCCAACAGTCTGACTGTCAGTGTGATTGGCCCTGAGACATTTAGTCAACCGAGCTCCAGCAATCACACTCTCAAATCACATCTCACATCAAATCAATCTAATCAATATCCACAAATAGGTTAGTAATTCAACCTACAATCTATCATCATACCGGTACGTACTCAATCCTAGTGCTGCCCACTAGGTAGCACGTTCTATTGATATCCTTCATTAAAAATAAACTCATACATTCGTAAAATAAATTATGCATGATATTAAATTAAATAGCAATATAAACCATATATATACTAGAAATATACCAAAAATAAACCATGTATATTTCGAGTATACAAATGTCAAATAAATTCAGTTCAATTATAAAATAAACAAAAAATAAACCATATATATACTTAAAAACATTTAAGTATAAATCAAGAATAATACATTCATTTAATTTAAAATATACCAAAAATATACTAAAATATACCTAAAATATACTTAAGCATTTATTAAATTATTTATGCATATTTCATATAGTTAAAACGTACATTTCTAAAAACATGCATCCTAAATACACGTATATATAAAACAACAACTCACAGTTTTACGTTCCTCGAGACTGGTCTGACGGACCTGTTTCACTAGGCCTCGGTCTCGACACAACTAACAAATAAACTATTAACACGAAATTAGAATAAATCTAACTTAATTTCTAAAAACTCGATCTAGAATACTGGACACAGACAAGGAATATGAATTTGATCGAATGTAACATTTTACGAGAATTCTCCTGAAAATTCGGCAGAACCTCCCCTGTAAAACGAACATCTCTCTACTCAGAGGGTAGAGCCGGTCCTGTAAGAAAATACACTTCGAATATAGGATATTCTCATAACCCCTCTATCAGATTCCCAAACTATAATTCCACCGACTGAGGTTCACAATTCACGAGATATACACAAAATACATTAAAATTCCAAAAATACCCTTTTATATACCAAAATATAGCAAATTAGATATTTAAACACTAAAAATAATTATTTCACAGATAATTAGTTAAAAACCCTAATATTAATAAAATATTATTAAAAATCAATAATTCTCGATAAATTCACAAATATTAACAGAAATTCATTTTATAAATCCAAATTACATAATTAGACCAAAAACATACTAAAAATTACTAAAAACCCATTTATTTACAAAAATAGTATATTATATATAATTTGAAAATAATTTTCAAAAAATAGTTTTAATTAGTTAAAAATAGTAAATAGTTTGTAAAAATCATTTTTATACCTCAAATAATTATTAAAACCAATTTAACTTAATATTCAACTAATATTACTACCAAATTACCAAAATACCCCTAATATATAAAAATTCACATAATATACAATAATTATTCAAAAATTCAATAAAAATTATATAATTGCTCTAGAATTATTTTCCCAACATATAATTCAATAAAATCAATAATTATACTCAATTAACCAATTAATTTTAACAAAATACTCATTTAACCTATATTTCTAAAATTCACCTAAACTAAATAAAATTATATTAATTACACAAAAATCACAAAAATTATAAATTAAATTCTAAAATTAATTTCAACCTCTATAAACACCAAAAATCATAATTTCACAATTTATTTAATTAATTTACAAAAATTAGAAAATATTAATAAAATAATAAAAAATTCACAAAAATCAAAGTAAATTCCAAAAATTCCACAAAAATTCCAAGATGTAGATTGAGTTAATAGAAACAAATTTTGTGAAGGAATTAAGCTTGAATCACTAAGATTGAAGTTCAAAAAATTCAAGAAACTCAAATGGCTGAAAATAAAATCAAGCTTAAATCCTTACCAAATCGAGTTTTCAAGCTAACAGAAGCTTGGAATCGACTTCTATGGAGTTCTAAGAGCAAAACAACACCGGAATCATAAAAAAAGGCGGTTGAACGAAGGAGAACAGAGTTAATGATGAGTCTCAGGTTTCCGGCAAGGGCACGGCCAAACAATGCCGAAAATGGGTGGAAGAAGTTGGCGGAGCGGCTGGGGAAGGTGGCGGCATGCTGGTAGGCACACTGAATGGAGGGGAATGGCATTGCACAATGAGGAAAGGGGGTGAGGGCGTCGAGATCTTAAGGAAGAAGACGATGGCACAAAATGTAATTTTTGTAAGTTTTATATATATATATAATATAATATAATATAACATTAACACTTTACATTAAAAATATAATAATATTATAATGTAAAATAATCACACACCACACATAAGTATATATATATACACATACATATACATATATATTACACATAATAATAATAATAAAAATTATAATATATATATATATATATATATATATATATATATATATATATAGCATTAATAAATAAATTATTATTTAGGTATTATTTTCCTAAAAATATAGGTTTCGAAAAAATTTTACGTAGAAAACTTAGAATTATTTAAAAATAACTTTAATTATTAACAAAATAATCAGACAGTCAAATATATATATTAAAATTATTAATACTGCATATCCCGATACAGTATAAAAATATTTAAAATCTTGAGTTATTACACCTAGTAATTCTTCAGGAAACTCGCATACCATAGGCACCTTCTCAACTACCTCTGTATCCTTCTTCGTATCTTTGACCATAGCTAAATAATCATTACATTCTCTTTTAAGAATTTTCCTAGTTGTGATAGCAGAAATAAGATTCTTAGACATTGAACACTTGTCGCCTCTGAACCAGAACTCTTCATCATTAGGGATTCTAAAAATTACCTCTTTTCAATGACAATATTGAGTGGCATAATGATGGGCTAACCAGTCCATCCCCAAGATCACATCGAAGTTGATTACATCTAATAATACTAAGTCTGCAAGCAACTCTCTACCCTCCACCAACACGGGATAAAATGGAAATAAAATGTATGTCTCCAACTCATTACTAAGTGGAGTCGCTACAGATAAAGGAGATAATAATTTGGATGGTTGCCACTCCATCCTTGAAGCAAAGACAAGCAAAACAAAAGAGTGTGATGCACCTAGATCAAATAAAAATCTAGCTTTAAAAGAAAACACTGAGAGAATACTTATTACCATCACATTTGATGCCTGAGCATCTTGAGGAGTCAGAGTGAACACCTTGGCCTGCCCACGACCAGCTTGCTAGGAACTGGAAGGCTATGCAAATCCTCTACCACTCAGTCTACCCCTATGTCTACCTCTTAAACCTTAGCCCTACTAACCCACAAACTGGGTTAGCCTCTACTGAAGATACATAGGTGCCTGGGAGGGCAGATGCAACTGCTAAAATGACTGAGCAATTAAAGACGAAGATCCCTAGCCATAAAAAGACTGATACTCGGTGTTAGGATAAAGCTTTAGCAAAATGTCCAATCTGCCCACACCTAAAGCATGCTCCGGTCAGCAAATGACATGACCCTTGATGTACACGGCCATAAGTAAGACATATAATGGGCCCCGAGCCTGAACTACCATTCCTAGAGCTCTAACTGCTACTACAATTGCTAGCTTCAGGTCCGAACCTCAGAGGTCTACTACTCTATCTATTGTGCCTACCAGTCCTATGCATCTGGCTACCTCGATGGCCCTGCTATGAAGTACCTGTAGTCTGAATATCGACACTATCCATCTGAAACACAAGCTGTTGAATCCCCTGTATCCTCATTACACTACTGGTGGTACTCATATATGGACCGAAGATAGTACTTTGCATAATATGGTGTCTCTTTAGCTATTGAGCCTCCTTAATAACATTGTCCAATCTCCATTCCTTAGTCTGGATGCTGATGTAGGCTGTACCTAAACTGGTCACAAATAACTCTACTGCTATCACGACCCAAAATAGGGGCCATGACCGGCACTAGGGAATGGGAATTCTTTCGAATCCGGAACCCGTAGCAAGCCTAAAAATAAAATAAAAACATGCAATAGTAATAATAACAACACAATTAAGTAAAATATTATGCAACAGAATGAAATCATAAATATCAAAAATAAGATTTCCACCAAATGCAATTAAATCAATATCCTCATCTCATATATAAGTAAACTTTTTAATACAAGTTTTAGTTCAAATTCTTAAAATACATAACCGAGCTCCAGCAGTCTGACTGTCAGTGTGATTGGCCCTGAGACACTTGGTTAACTGAGCTCCAAAAATTACACTCCCAAATCATATCTCACACATCAATTAATCAAATCCAATCAATATCCACAAATGGTTAGTAATATAGCCTAAATGCAATCAGTGTACCGGTACATACTCGGTCCTAGTGCTGCCCATTAGGTAGCACGTTCTATTGATATCCTTCATTGAAATATAAAACATACATTCATAAAAATAAATGATGCATGAATTTAAATATAATAGCAATAATAACCACATATATACTAGAAATATACCAAAAGTAAACCAAGTATATTTCGAGTATATATACGTCAAATAAATCCAATTAAATTACAAAATAAACTAGAAATATACTTAAAAACATTTTAAACATAATTCATTAATAAAACAAGCATATAGTTTAAAATATACCGAAAATAAACCAAAAGTAAACTAAAAAAATCAAGTATTAATTAATACCATTATGCATTTTTAATCAAAATAAAACTTAGATTTCTATAATCATGCACCCTAGAGCATATATATATATAACAGTAACTCACAATTATTGCGCTCCTCGAGATGGGTTTGATGGGCCTGGTCCACTAGGCCTCGGTCTCGGCATAACTAAACAAACAGATAACGACAGCAATCAGAATAAATCCAACAGGAGTTCTAAATACTCAATCTAGATTACTAGAGATAGCATTAAATCAAAATTCGACCAAATATCATGTTTTACGAGAATTCTACCAAAAATTCGGTAGAACCTCCCCTCTAAAACGGACATCTCTCTACTCAAATAGTAGAGCCGGCCCTGCAAAGAAACACACTTCGAAAATAACACAAAATTCTCAATCATAATCCTTTGGTCGGACTCCAAACTACAGTTTACCGACCGAGGTCCACAATTCACAGAATATTTACAAAATACTGAAAATGTCCTTATATAATAAAAATACATTTTATAAATAGAAATTACGTAATTAACCCTAAAACATAGTAAAAACCTATAAAAACTCATTTTATTAGAAAAATCGTATATTATATATAATTTGAAAATAATTTACGAAAAATAGTTTTAATTAGTTAAAAATACATAATAATTTGTAGAAATCATTTTTATACCCTAAATAACTATCAAAACCAATTTAATTACATTTTTAGCCAAATTAGGGTAAAATTACCAAAATACCCCTATATATATAAATATACTAAAATTAATTCAAAAATTCACCAAAAATAATATAATTGCACAAAATTAATTTTCTCAACATAAATTTCAATTATATCAATAAATATACTTAATTAACCAATTAATTTCAATGAAACACATAATTAACCTTATTTTCTCAAAATTACATAAACTATATAAATTCAAAATAAATACATAAAAATCCACAAAAATTCCAAATAAATTTCTATAATTCATTTCAACACCTATATTTATCATAAAAAAATTTCATAATTTAATTAATTAATTTTCAAAAATTAGAAAATAATAATAAAATAATAAAAAAAACCCAAAAATCAAAATAAATTCCAAAAATTCCCACATGAAGATTAAGCTAAGGGGAGCAACATTTGTGAAGGCATTTTTCATGAATCAATCAAATTGAAGCTCAAAAAAAAATCAAGAACCCTAATAGGCCGCAATTGCAAAATTGAAACCTAGGCAAAATCTAGACCATTTTAAGTGAAACAAAGTTTGGAATCACACTCACCGGAGCTCAAGGAGAAGATAAAGACCGGCGGTGTCAAAAACAGTGGCAGGAAACACTGTGAACGACGGTGAGAAGAGTTTCAGGTTTTTGGTGGTTTCGAGCTCCTTCGATGCCGGAAACGGCTGCAGTTGGTGGCAGGGAAGGCTGAGGAAGAAGGTGGCATGTCGGGAGGCACACCGACGGGAAGAAAACGATGTGACAATGACCGGAGGGTGGATGGGAACGATCGGGAAGAAGGAGAGGGAGGAGTGGCAAATTCATAATTTTGGCAAACTTTATATTTTTGACAATATATTATGTATATATGTATATATATATACTCACACTATATATTAAAATAATATAAAATTTCACACATATAATTTAAAATATTAAATAATTTATACACTAAAAAAATAATTAAATAATATTAAAACTAAATAATAAATAATAAAAATTAGGGACATTAATTAAACCCTAGTTTAATTTAAATATATACACATATATACACTTTATTTTAGCACTTTAAAAATATATATGAGTTCATGCAAATTCATGAAATTATTTAAAATAATTAATTTTAAATTATTTACGTTTAATTTCCTCGAAAATAAAATTATCGAAAAAATTTTACGTAAGGTACTTAAAATAATATAAAACAATTAAAATAAGCTTTAAATAAATATCAACTCGTAAAAATATCATAATTATATACGAATTTATTAACACTGCGTATGCCGATGCAGTATAAAAATATTTAAAAACACGGGATATTACAGTCTCCCCCCTTACAAGAATTCGTCCCCGAATTCCAGAAAACAGTAATTACAAGATCAAGAAGGGAAGAGATATGGGTAAGAAGCTTGCATCTCAGCTTCAGTCTCCCACGTATGCTCCTCAACTCTGTTGCTACGCCACAGAACCTTGACCATCAGAATCTACTTCGACCGCAACTATCAAACTTGATAGTCAACGATCGCCACAGGTTCTAAACAAATGTCAAATCTTCACTCACTTTTACACTGTTGGGTAGCAACACATGTGAAGGGTCTGAGATATACTTCCTCAGCATCGAGATATGAAACACCGGATGCACCTGTGACATACTCGGAGGCAAAGCCAACCGATATGCAATAGTCCCAACTCTTTCCAAAATCTCAAACGGTCCAATATATCTCGGTGCCAACTTACCCTTCCTGCCAAATCTCATCACACCCTTCATTGGAGACACCTTCAGAAAAATAAAGTCTCCGACTTGAAACTCCACATATTTGCATTTAAGATCGGCATAGCTCTTTTACCTACTAACTGTGGTCTCTAATCTACGCTTAATCACGGTGACTTTCTCTGCAGCATCCTGAACCATCTTAAGTCCAATCAAAGTTCTCTCCCTAATCTCATCCCAACTCAGAGGGGATCTACATTTCCTTCCATACAATGCCTCGTACGGTGCCATGCCAATACTGCTATGGTAGCTGTTATTATATGCAAACTTAACAAGAGGCAAATGATAATCCCAGCTACCTCCCAAATCCAGGACACACATCCTCAACAAATCTTCCAGTGTCTGGATCGTCCTCTCGGACTGGCCATCTATCTGAGGATGAAAAGCAGTACTGAAGTCCAACCTAGTGCCCATCACTTCCTGCAACTTCTACCAAAAACGAGAGGTAAACACTGAACCTCTGTCTAACACAATGGACACAGGTACCCCATGAAGGCACACAATATGCTTCACATATAGCTTCGCCAATCTAGCTACAGAAAAGGTGGCTTTCACAGGTAAAAAATGTGCAAACTTCATTAACCTGTCTATAATCACCCAAATGGAATCGTATCCATCCTTAGAAAGAGGCAAACCTACCACAAAATCCATAGCTATCCTTTCCCACTTCCACTCGGGAATAGGAAGAGGCTGAAGCTTCCCAGAAGGCTTCTGATGTTTAGCTTTCACTTGCTAACACTCAGGCACTTAGCAACATAATCAGTGACATCCTTCTTCAGTCAGTCCCACCAGTATAAATCTCTAATACTGTGGTACATCTTAGTGACACCTAGATGTACGCTATAGGCTACAAAATGTGCTTCCTCTAGGATCTCTTCTCTCAAATCATCCACATCAAGAAAACACAATCTACCACTGATCCACAACACACCATCATCATTAAGTGTGAAATCAGTGAACTTCCCTGCTCGAACATTCTCTACAAGCTCTTCTAGAATAGGATCTCGGCTCTGAGCTGCTTTAATCCTATCCCTCAGTACAGATCGCACCTTAAATTGAGCTAGCAGTCCACCTAATCTACTGATTTTCATCATCAGATCTTGATCCACTAACAAATGCAACTCCTGGATCAACGGTCTCCTCTCAACACTATTGTGAGCAAGACTGCCTAAGAACTTTCTACTCAAGGCATCTGCTACCACATTAGCCTTGCCCGGATGATATAATATCTCACAGTCATAATCCTTTAATAATTCCAACCATCTCCTCTACCTTAGATTCAGATCTCTCTGTTGGAAAATGTACTTAAGGCTCTTGTGATAAGTAAATATCTCACAAGTCACCCCATACAGATAATGCCTCCAAATCTTCAGAGCAAAGATCACTGCAGCCATTTTAAGGTCATGTGTAGGATAGTTCTGCTCATGCTTCTTCAACTGCCTTGAAGCATAGGCTATCACTCTACCATTCTGCATTAACACACAACCAAAGCCAACTCCAGAGGCATCACAATAAACTGTGAATTTGTCCATACTATTAGGCAAAGCTAACACTTGGGCTGTGGTCAATTTCTCCTTCAACAATTGGAAGCTATTCTTACAAGCTTTTGACCACTCGAATCTTACATTCTTCTAAGTCAAACGAGTCATAGGGGCTGTAATTCTAGAAAAATCCTATACAAACCGCCTATAATACCCGGCTAAACCCAGAAAACTTCGAATCTCAGTAACAGAAGTCGGTATAGGCCACTCAGACACTGTTTCAATCTTCTGTGGATCAACCTGAATACCTTATTTAGACACCACGTGTCCAAGAAAAGAAACACTCTCCATCCAGAAATCACACTTCGAGAATTTAGCATAAAGCTGATGATCTTTCAGTGTTTGCAGTACAATCCTCAAGTGATATACATGCTCCTCCATACTCCTTGAATATACCAGTATATCATTAATGAAGACTACTACAAACTGATCCACATATGGTCTAAATACCATGTTCATTAGGTCCATAAAAGCTGCAGGTGCATTAGTCAAACCAAAAGACATCCCCAGGAACTCATAGTGGCCATATCGAGTGCGGAATGCCGTTTTAGGAACATCGGCTTCACAAATCAGTAGATGATGATAACCTGACCTCAAATCAATCTTGGAAAAGAACTATGCACCCTGTAGCTGATCAAACAAGTCATCTATTCTCAGGAGAGGATACTTTTTCTTCACTGTCACCTTATTCAGCTCTCTATAGTCAATGCACAGTCTCAAGGTACCATCCTTCTTCTTCATAAATAGGACTGGTGCACCCCAAGGAGAAACACTAGGTTTGATAAAACCCTTATCCAACAACTCTTGCAACTGCTCCTTTAACTCTTTCAACTCTGCAGGAGTCATTTTTTAGGGTGGCATAGATATAGGAGTAGTACTTGGAACCACATCTATACAGAACTCAATCTCTCTATGAGGTGGTAAACCTGGCAACTCCTCAGGAAAACATCAGGAAACTCACAGGCAACAGGAACATCTATGAGTGACAACTTCTCCACTGAAGTATCCCTGACCAATGCTAAATATCCCTGACATCTTTTCCTCAACAATTTCCTAGCCGTAATAATAGAAATAAGATTCGGAGGTGCTGAACTCCTATCACCCACAAACTTAAATTCTTCTTCATAAGGAATTCTAAAAGTCACCTCTTTATTCCGACAATCCACCACAGTATAGTGCTGAGATAACCAGTCCATACCCAGAATAACATCAAACTCCATCACATCCAACAGAATCAAATCAGCGGGTAATTCTCTACCTCCCATGAGAATTGGACAACCAGAAAGAACAGTAGCAGTGTCCAAGGAATCGCTCAGAGGAGTGGCAACGGACAAAGGAAAAGCCATCCTCGAAGCTTGCCAACAAGACTTAGAAGCAAAAACGGGAGAAACAAACGAATGTGTGGCACCCGGATCAAACAAAACCCATGCATCCAGGTAACAGATAGAAACAATACCTGCCACAACTGCATTACATGCTTGAGCATCCTACTGAGTAAGGTGGAAGACTCTGGCCTGACCTCGACCTCCCTGCTGACTGGTAGAAGCCTGGCCAACACCTCTAACACCTCCTCTAGTACCTCTACCATGACCTTGCTGTGGAACAAGCTGAGTGGAACTCTGATGCTGGGCTGGAGGCAACTGAAATTGTCACGACCCAAAACAGGGGCCATGATCGGCGCTAGGGAACGGGAATTCTTTCGAATCCGGAACCCGTAGCAAGCCTAAAAATAAAATAAACATGCAATAATAACAGTAACAATATAATATGCAGCTGAAAATAAAAATCATAATATCATAACATTTTTCACATCAACTGGATTTAAATCAAATCTCATCCCATAGATATATAATCTGTTTAATACAAATCCAGTTTCAGTATAATACATCTCTTTAAATAAAATACATAAAATCCAATACTTTAATTCTCAACTACTGCAGTGTCTAGATAAAATAAATAAGACTCAAGTAGACAATTTACATAAAGAAGCCGAGGCGGAAGAAATCCGGCGTATCGACCTGCTACTGAGGTCTGAAGAAGTTGACTCTCCTGAAAAATAGTCAACGGAGGGGAGTCAGACCTCACTGAGTGAATTACTATAATATATATACATACACACTAAGTGATAATGCATACAGTCAACAGTATATATAATATGTATATATACAGGCAATTGCACACAGATGCAATAAAATCATTTTTATGTATTTTATCTGAAAAACATCTTTTATGAAGGATCACATAGAACCCTAGAATAACGCAACCTCAGAAAATAGTGTTAAACAACACTCTAGCCATACAGGCTCACTTATTCCAAATATATCCACTTAATCCATTTGGACAGTAGACTGGCCCCGAGACACTAAGTCAACCGAGCTCCAGCAGTCTAACTGCCAGTATGATTGGCCTCGAGACACTTGGTCAACCGAGCTCCAGCAATCACACCCACAAACCACATCTCATATATATCAATAATCACATCAAATCAATATCCACAAATAAGTTGGTAATATAGCCTAAAGCTATAGGCGTACCGGTACGTACTCGGTCCTAGTGCTGCCCACTAGGTAGCACGTTCTATTGATATCCTTCATTAATAAATAATATAAAACATTCATTCACAAAAATAAATGATGCATGAATGTAAATGAAATAACAATATAATCCATATATATACCAGAAATATACCAAAAGTAAACCAGGTATATTTCGAGTATATATACGTCAAATGAATCCCATCAAATTATAACTTAAGCTGGAAATATATTTAAAAACATTTTAAATATATTTTATTCACAAAACATGCATATAATTCATTATATACCAAAAATAAACCAAAAATATACTTAAAGTAAACTTAAGAAATAATTAAATTATTCATGCATATTTAATCAACCTAAAACATGCATTTCTAAATCATGCATCCTAAGTATATATATATAGTATAGTAACTCACCTAATGTGCTCCACGAGACAGGTCTGACGGGCTTGGTCCACTAGCCCTCGGTCTCGGTGCAACTAAACAAGCAATAAATAACTGACATTAGAATAAACCTAACAGAAATCCTAGAATTCAATCTAGAGTATTAAAATACGAAAACAGAATTAGGGTTCGACTGGACATCACATTTTACGAGAATTCTACTGAAAATCCGATAGAACCTCCCCTGTAAAACGGACATCTCTCTACTCAAAAGAGTAGAGCTGACCCTGCAAAGAAATACACTTCAAAATACAAGCTCAACACAAACCCATAACCCCTCGGTCGGACTCCAGACTACAATCCACCGACCGGGGTCCACAAATACAGAATAATTCCAGATATACCAAAAATATCCTTAAATCACAGGACTACATTTTATACGTGGAAATTACATAATTAACCTTTAAACACCGTAAAAACCGAATAAAACTCATTTTATTAGAAAAATCGTATATTATATATATAATTGAAAATAATTCACGAAAAATAGTTTTAATTAGTTAAAAATACCAAATATTTTATAGAAATCATTTTTATACCTTAAATAACTATTAAAACCAATTAAATTACATTTTTAGCCAATTTAGGGTAAAATTACCAAAATACATATATATATATAAATATACTTAAATTACTTCAAAAATTCACCAAAAATTATAAAATTATCCAAAATTAATTTTCTCAACATATTTATCAATAATATCAATAATTAAACTCAATTAATCAATTAATTTCCATTTAAAACACAATTAACCCTAATTCCTTAAAATCACATAAACTTCAATAATTCAAAATAAATACTTAGAAATTCATAAAAATTCCAAATAAATTCCTATAATTCATTTCAACACCTAATTTAACCATAAACTCCAATTTCATAGTTTAAATAATTAATTTCCGAAAATTAGAAAATAATATTAAAATATTCAAAAATACCCAAAAATCCAAACAATCTCCAAAAATTCTACAAAAATTTATACATGTAGACTAAGCTACTAGGATCAACATTTGTGAAGGAAGTTTTCATGAATCAATCAATTCGAGGCTCAAAAAAATCAAAAACCCTAATATGACCGAAATTGAAAATTCGAAACCTAAGCAATTCTAGACCATTTAAGCTCAAACCAAAGCTAGAATCACACTCACCGGACCTCAAGGAGTCGATGAAGACCGGCGGTGTCGAAAACGATGGCCGGAATCGGCGTGATCGACGATGGATCGATTTTCGGCTTCTCCGGCCAAAATCAACTTCCAAGCGCCGGAAATGGCTACCTCAGGCGGCGGAAATGGTTGGGGAAGGCGGTGGCACACCGGACGGCACACCCATGGTGAAGAAACGGCATGATAGCGATCGAAACGGTGAAGGGAAGGGGCGGGAGGAAGAAGAAGACTCGGGGGGTAAAATGGTAATTTTCCAATTCTTTTGATTTTTGATGTATATATGTATATATATATACTTTATACTATATATTAAAATAATATTAAATTACACACATCAAATATACACCACACACATAAAATCTAATATTTTAATAATTTATACTAAATAAAATTAATTAAATAACAGTAAAACAAATAAATAATTAATAAAATATTAGGGTAATAATAAACCCTAATTAAATAAATATACACACACAGGCTTTATTTAATAATTCAAAAATACGCATGAGTTCATGCAAGTCCGAAAATATATTTAAAATAATTAATAATACATTGTTTACGTGAAAATTTCTCCGAAAATGCAAGTCCCGGGAAAATTTTACGTAAAACACTGAAAATAATACACAGTAATTAAAATAGGTTTTAAATACATATTAACTCGTAAAAATATCATATAAAATACAGAAATTATTAACACTGCATATCCCGGTACAGTGTAAAAATATTTTAAAAACACGGGATATTACAGTCTTCCCCCTTTACAAGAATTCGTCCCCGAATTCCAGAAAACAAGATCAAGAAGGAAAGAGATACGGGTAAGAAGCTCGCATCTCAGCTTCAGTCTCCCACGTATGCTCTTCAACTCTGTCGCTGCGCCACAGAACCTTGACCATCGGAATCTGCTTCGATCGCAACTGTCGAACTTGAAAATCAACGATCGCCACAGGTTCTTCCACAAACGTCAAATCTTCACTCACTTCCACACTATCAGGTTGCAACACGTGTGAAGGATCTGAGATATACTTCCTCAACATCGAGATATGAAATACTGGATGCACTTGTGACATACTCGGAGGCAAATCCAACCGATATGCAACAGTGCCAACTCTCTCCAGAATCTCAAACGGTCCAATGTATCTCGGTGCTAACTTACCCTTCCTGCCAAATCTCATCACACCCTTCATCGGAGATACTTTCAGAAAAATGAAATCTCCAACCTGAAACTCCACATCTCTGCGCCTAGGATCCGCATAACTCTTCTGTCTGCTAACTACGGTCTCTAATCTACGCTTAATCACGGTGACTTTCTCTGCAGCATCCTGAACCATCTCTGGTCCAGTTAAAGCTCTCTCACCAATCTCATCCCAACTCAACGGGGATCTACACTTCCTTCCATATAACGCCTCATACGGTGCCATACCAATACTGCTATGGTAGCTATTATTATATGCAAACTCAATGAGTGACAAATGATCATCCCAGCTACCTCCCAAATCCAAGACACATATCCTCAACATATCTTCCAGTGTCTGGATCGTCCTCTCAGACTGAAATCCAACCTAATACCTATCGCTTCCTGCAACTTCTGCCAAAAACGAGAAGTAAACATCGAACCTCTATCTGACACAATGGACACAAGTACTCCATGAAGGCACACAATATGCTTCACATACAACTTTGCCAATCTGGCAACTGAATAGGTGGCTTTCACAGGCAAGAAATGTGCAGACTTCGTCAATCTGTCTACAATCACCCAGATGGAATCGTATTCATCCTTCAAACGAGGTAAACCAACCACAAAATCCATAGCTATCCTTTCCCACTTCCACTCGGGAATAGGAAGAGGCTGAAGCTTCCCAGAAGGCTTCTGATGTTTGGCTTTCACTTACTGACACGTCAAACATTTAGCAACATAATCAGCGACATCCTTCTTCAATCCATCCCACCAGTATAGATCTCTGATACTGTGGTACATCTTAGTAACACCTGGATGAACGCTGTAAGCTGTAGAATGTGCTTCCTCTAGGATCTCTTCTCTCAAGTCATCCACATCAGGAACACACAATCTACCACTGATCCACAACACACCATCATCATCGAGTGTGAAATCAGTGAACTTCCCTGCTCGAACATTCTCTGCAAGCTCTTCCAGAATAGGATCTCGGCTCTGAGCTGCTTTAATCCTATCCCTCAGTACAGATCACACTTTAAACTGAGCTAATAGTCCACCTGATCTACTAATCTTCATCATTAGACCTTGATCCACCATCAGATGCAATTCCTGAATCAATGGTCTCCTATCAACACCGATGTGAGCAAGACTACCTGAGGACTTCCTATTCAAGGGATCTGCTACAACATTAGCTTTACCCGGATGGTAAAGAATCTCGCAATCATAATCCTTCAACAATTCCAACCATCTTCTCTGCCTCATATTCAAATCTCGCTGCTGGAAAATGTACTTAAGGCTCTTGTGATCAGTAAATATCTCACAAGTCACCCCGTACAGATAATGTCTCCAAATCTTCAAAGCAAAGATCACTGCAGCCATCTCAAGATCATGTGTAGGATAGTTCTGCTCATGCTTCTTCAAATGCCTCGAAGCATAGGCTATCATCCTTCCATTTTGCATCAACACACAACCAAGACCAATTCTAGAGGCATCACAGTAAACTGTGAACTTATCCACACTATTAGGCAAAGCTAATACTGGCGTTGTGGTCAACTTCTCCTTCAATAATTGAAAACTATTCTCACAAGCTTCTGACCACTCGAATCTAACATTCTTCTGAGTTAAGCGAGTCATAGGGGCTGCTATCCTGGAAAAATCCTGCACAAACCGCCTATAATACCCGGCTAAACCCAGAAAACTCTGAATCTCTGTAATAGAAGTAGGTCTAGGCCATTCAGATACTGCCTCAATCTTCTATGGATCAACCTGAATACCTTCCTTAGACACTACGTGTCCAAGAAAAGAAACACTCTCCATCCAGAAATCACACTTCGAGAATTTAGCATAAAGCTGATGATCTCTCAGTGTCTGTAGTACAATCCTCAAGTGATATACATGCTCTTCCATACTCCTAGAATATACCAGTATATCATCAATGAAGACTACTACAAACTGATCCACATACGGTCTGAATACTCTGTTCATCAGATCCATAAAAGTTACTGGTGCATTAGTTAAACCAAAAGACATCACCAAAAACTCATAATGACCATATCTAGTGCGGAACGCTGTCTTAGGAATATCGGATTCACTGATACGCAGCTGATGATAACCCGACCTCAAGTCAACCTTAGAAAAGAACTGTGCACCCTGTAACTAATCAAACAAATCATCTATCCTCGGGAGAGGATACTTGTTCTTCACTATCACCTTATTCAATTCTCTGTAGTCAATGCACAGTCTCAGGGTACCATCCTTCTTCTTCACAAACAGAACTGGTGCACCCCAAGGAGAAACACTAGGTCTTATCCAACAACTCTTGCAATTGCTCCTTCAACTCTTTCAACTCTGCAGGAGCCATACGATAAGGTGGCATAGATATAGGAGTAGTACCTGGAACCACATCTATACAGAACTCAATCTCTCTGTGAGGTGGTAAACCTGGTAACTCCTTGGGAAAAACATCAGGAAACTCACAAGCAACAGGAACATCTGTGAGTGACAACTTCTCCACTGACGTATCCCTAACCAATGCCAAATATCCCTGGCAACCTTTCTTCAACAACTTCCTAGCTAAAATAGCAGAAATAAGATTCTGAGGTGCTGAACTCCTATCACCAACAAACTTAAAATCTTCTTCACCAGGAATTCTGAAAGTCACCTCCTTATTCCTGCAATCTACCATGGCAAAGTGCTGAGATAACCAATCCATTCCCAAAATAACATCAAACTCCATCACATCCAACAAAATCAAATCAGCAGGTAATTCTCTATCTCCCACGAGAACTGGACAACCAGAAAGAATAATATCGACGTCTAAGGAATCGCTCAAAGGAGTGGCAACAGACAAGGGAAAAGCCATCCTCGAAGCTTGCCAACAAGATTTATAAGCAAAAATAGGAGAAACAAACGAATGCGTGGCACCCGGATCAAACAAAACCCATGAATCCAGGTAACAAACAGAAACAGTACTTGCCACGACTGCATTAGATGCCTGAGCATCCTGCTGAGTCAGATGGAAGACTCTGGCCTGACCTCGACCTCCCTACTGACTGGTAGAAGCCTGGCCAACACCTCTGGCACCTCCTCTAGTACCTCTACCACGACTCTGCTGTGGAACAAACTGGGTGGAACTCTGATGCTGGGCTGGTGGTAACTGAAATGGCACGGGTGCTGCACTAGCAATCGACTGCTGTGGGAATCGTGGAATCTACTGCTGCTGATATTCGGAATAAGGACACGATCTGGCAAAATGTCCTGTCTGCCCGTATCTGAAACATGTTAGCGGTGTCAGATAACACGATCCCTGATGGACTCTACCACAAGTCTGACAAACACTGGCCGCTGATCCAGAACTACGACCACTGCTGCTGCTCGAAGCACCTGACCCAAATCTGAATGATCTACGCTGACCCCCACGGCCATGTCTACTGCTCCGATGCACTCGCTGCTGCTGTCTCTGACTCTGCTGAGTCGAACCTCGCTGCTGACTACTCGAACCAACATGAAAACTCGAATACGGAGTAGCCTGCAATCCACTCGACTGAAATCCCAGCTGGTAATAATCAGGCATCGCTCCCTGCCTAACTAGCCTCAGCTCAATCTCCTTAGCTAGCTCAATCACGGACTCTAGAGTAAGACCTGCTGTAGGCATACTAGCAAAAGCTGAACCCAAACCAGTAACGTATGTAGTAACAACGAAATACTGATCTCGCATCAGATCCTCGGCATATCTACCCAGACGAAGAAACTCTCGGGTATACTCCTCTATAGATCGATCTCCATGAGAAATACTAGTCAGACAAAGACGATAACTCAAACGAAGAGGCTCTGGATAGAATCTCCTCATAAATTGCTCTCGAAACTGAGCCCATGTCATCGTCATCATATAGGGCTGGATCATCTGAATGAACCAATCTAGAGCTGGTCCCTCGACAGACAACTCAACAATCATGATCCGCTGGTACTCGGTATGAGCAGTCCGAGTCCTAGTCTCAATCGTATGCAGAAAGTCTAAAGGATCAGTAGTACCATCAAAAGCAATCCTGTCAACTCGGGCATAGAACAAAGCTGCCTCAGGGTCAGACATACCCTGCTGATAGGCAAGCTGATCAGCCTGAACAACTGGAGGAACAGGAACATCAAACTCAGGCTCTACAGGCTCCTCGTCCTGTAACTCTCTCTGCCTACGACGACCTGCCGTTCCTCGAGGTCTACCTCTGCCACGACCTCTACGTCTAACTGGCTGCTCAGGAGGTAAAACTTCATCCTAAAAAGACTCATCATCCTCGACCTCAACGACCGGTGGAGCGACACGCGCTCGCCTCCTCATTCTGAAAAGACAAACGGAAAGATTCAGACAAAATAGACAACGGAGGAATAACGCTGAAAACTACAGCAAGGAATACTTATCAAGACATACTCGAACCTAATACACTGCAGTAGTCCAACAGAAAAAACACAACTTTAAAACTAGGGCCACAACTCACATAACTAAGCCCTGACATAGAACTCCGCTCTGATACCAACTTTGTCACGACCCAAAACAAGGGCCATGACCGGCGCTAGGGAACGAGAATTCTTTCGAATCCGGAACCCGTAGCAAGCCTAAAAATAAAACAAACATGCAATAATAACAGTAACAATATAATATGCAACTGAAAATAAAAATCATAATATCATAACATTTTTCACATCAACTGGATTTAAATCAAATCTCATCCCATAGATATATAATCTTTTTAATACAAATCCAGTTTCAGTATAATACATCTCTTTAAATAAAATACATAAAATCTAATACTTTAATTCTCAACTACTGCAGTGTCTAGATAAAATAAATAAGACTCAAGTAGACAATTTACATAAAGAAGCCGAGGCGGAAGAAATCCGGCATATCGACCTGCTACTGAGGTCTGAAGAAGTTGACTATCCTGAAAAATAGTCAACGAAGGGGAGTCAGACCTCACTGAGTGAATTACTATAATATATATACATACACACTAAGTGATAATGCATACAGTCAATAGTATATATAATATGTATATATACAGGCAATTGCACACAGATGCAATAAAATCATTTTTATGTATTTTATCTGAAAAACATCTTTTATGAAGGATTACATAGAACCCTAGAATAACGCAACCTCAGAAAATAGTGTTAAACAACACTCTAGCCATACAGGCTCACTTATTCCAAATATATCCACTTAATCCATTTGGACAGTAGACTGGCCCCAAGACACTAAGTCAACCGAGCTCCAGCAGTCTAACTGCTAGTGTGATTGGCCCCGAGACACTTGGTCAACCGAGCTCCAGCAATCACACCCAAAAACCACATCTCACATATATCAATAATCACATCAAATCAATATCCACAAATAAGTTAGTAATATAGCCTAAAGCTATAGGCGTACCGGTACGTACTCGATCCTAGTGCTGCCCACTAGGTAGCACGTTCTATTGATATCCTTCATTAATAAATAATATAAAACATTCATTCACAAAAATAAATGATGCATGAATGTAAATGAAATAACAATATAATCCATATATATACCAAAAATATACCAAAAGTAAACCAGGTATATTTCGAGTATATATACGTCAAATGAATCCCATCAAATTATAACTTAAGCTGGAAATATATTTAAAAACATTTTAAATATATTTTATTCACAAAACATGCATATAATTCATTATATACCAAAAATAAACCAAAAATATACTTAAAGTAAACTTAAGAAATAATCAAATTATTCATGCATATTTAATCAACCTAAAACATGCATTTCTAAATCATACATCCTAAGTATATATATATAGTATAGTAACTCACCTAATGCGCTCCACGAGACAGGTCCGACGGGCCTGGTCCACTAGCCCTCGGTCTCGGCGCAACTAAACAAGCAATAAATAACTGACATTAGAATAAACCTAACAAAAATCCTAGAATTCAATCTAGAGTATTAAAATACAGAAACAGAATTAGGGTTCGACTGGACATCACGTTTTACGAGAATTCTACCGAAAATCCGACAGAACCTCCCCTGTAAAACGGACATCTCTCTACTCAAAAGAGTAGAGCCGACCCTGCAAAGAAATACACTTCAAAATACAAGCTCAACACAAACCCATAACCCCTCGGTCGAACTCTAGACTACAATCCACCGACCGGGGTCCACAAACACAGAATAATTCTAGATATACCAAAAATATCCTTAAATCACAGGACTACATTTTATACGTGGAAATTACATAATTAACCTTTAAACACCGTAAAAACCGAATAAAACTCATTTTATTAGAAAAATCGTATATTATATATATAATTGAAAATAATTCACGAAAAATAGTTTTAATTAGTTAAAAATACCAAATATTTTATAGAAATCATTTTTATACCTCAGATAACTATTAAAACCAATTAAATTACATTTTTAGCCACTTTAGGGTAAAATTACCAAAATACCCATATATATATATATATACTTAAATTACTTCAAAAATTCACCAAAAATTATAAAATTATCCAAAATTAATTTTCTCAACATATTTATCAATAATATCAATAATTAAACTGAATTAAACAATTAATTTCCATTTAAAACACAATTAACCCTAATTCCTCAAAATCACATAAACTTCAATAATTCAAAATAAATACTTAGAAATTCATAAAAATTCCAAATAAATTCCTATAATTCATTTCAACACCTAATTTAACCATAAACTCCAATTTCATAATTTAAATAATTAATTTCCGAAAATTAGAAAATAATATTAAAATATTCAAAAATACCCAAAAATCCAAAAAATCTCCAAAAATTCTACAAAAATTCATACATGTAGATTAAGCTACTAGGATCAACATTTGTGAAGGAAGTTTTTATGAATCAATCAATTAGAAGCTCAAAAAAATCAAAAACCCTAATATGACCAAAATTGAAAATTCGAAACCTAAGCAATTCTAGACCATTTAAGCTCAAACCAAAGCTAGAATCACACTCACCAGACCTTAAGGAGTCGATGAAGACCAGCGGTGTCGAAAATGGTGGTCAGAATCGGCGTGATCGACGATGGATCGATTTTCGGCTTCTCCGGCCAAAATCAACTTCCAGGCGCCGAAAACGGCTACCTCAGGCGGCGAAAATGGTTGGGGAAGGCGGTGGCACACCGGACAGCACACCCACGATGAAGAAATGACACAGCAGCGACCAGAACGGCGAAGGGAAGGGGCGGGAGGAAGAAGAAGACTCGGGGGGCAAAATGGTAATTTTCTAATTCTTTTGATTTTTGATGTATATATGTATATATATATACTTTATACTATATATTAAAATAATATTAAATTACACACATCAAATATACACCACACACATAAAATCTAATATTTTAATAATTTATACTAAATAAAATTAATTAAATAACAATAAAATAAATAAATAATTAATAAAATATTAGGGTAATAATAAACCCTAATTAAATAAATATATACACACAGGCTTTGTTTAATAATTCAAAAATATGCATGAGTTCATGCAAGTCCGAAAATATATTTAAAATAATTAATAATACATTGTTTACGTGAAAATTTCCCCGAAAATACAAGTCCCGGGAAAATTTTACGTAAAACACTGAAAATAATACACAGTAATTAAAATAGATTTTAAATACATATTAACTCATAAAAATATCATATAAAATACAGAAATTATTAACACTGCATATCCCGGTACAGTGTAAAAATATTTTAAAAACACGAGATATTACAGAAATGGTACGGGTACAGCACTAGCAATCGACTGTTGTGAAAATCATGGAATCTACAGCTGCTGATACCCAGAGTAAGGACACGATCTGGCATAATGTCCTGTCTGCCTGCATCTGAAACATGTCAGTGGTGTCAAGTAACATGGTCCCTGATGGACTCTATCGCAGGTCTGGCAAACATTGGCAGCTGATCCAAAATTGCGACCACTGTTGTTGCTTGAAGCACCTGACCTGAATCTGAATGGTCTACGTTGACCTTCACGGCCATGTCTACTGCTCCGATGCACTCGCTGCTGCTGCCTCTAACTCTACTGAGTTGGACCTCTCTGCTAACTACTCGAACCAACATGAAAACTCAAATATGGAGTAGTCTGCAATCCACTCGACTGAACTCCCAGCTAGTAATAATCAGGCATCGCTCCCCGGCCTAACTAGCCTTAGCTTAATCTCCTTGGCCAACTCAATCATAGACTCCAGAGTAAGGCCTGTTGTAGGCATACCAGCAAATGCTGAACCCAAATCGGTGACGTAAGTAGTGACCGCGAAATACTGATCTCGCATTAGATCCTTTGCATATCTACCCAGCCGGAGAAACTCTCAGGTGTACTCCTCTACAGATCGATCACCACGAGAAATGTTAGTCAGTCGGAGATGATAACTCATACGGAGAGGCTCTGGACAGAATCTCCTCATAAATCGCTCTCTGAATTGAGCCCATGTCATCGTCATTATATAGGGTTGAATCATCTGAATAAACCAGTCTAGGGCTAGTCCCTCGACAGACAGTTAGACTAGCATAATCCGCTGGTACTCAGTGTGAGTAGTCTGAGTCCGAGTCTCAATCGCGTGCAGAAAATCCAACGAATCAGAAGTCCTATTGAAGGTGATCCTGCCAACTCTAGCATTGAACAAAGCTGCCTCAGGGTCAGACATACCCTGCTGATAGGCAGGCTGAACAACTGGAGGTACAGGATCCTCAAACTCAGGCTCTATAGGCTCCTTGTCCTGTATCTCTCTCTGCCTACGGCGACCTGCCGCTCCTCGAGGTCTACCTCTGCCACGACCTCTATGTTTAACTAGCTGCTCAGGAGGTAAAATCTCATCCTGAAAAGACTCATCATCCTCGGCCTCAATGACTGGTGGAGCGACACGCGCTTGCCTCCTCATTCTGAAAAGATAACCAGAATGATTCAGAAAAAATAGACAACAGAAGAATAATGCAGAAAACTAAAGCAAGGAATACTTATCAAGACATACTCGAACCTAATTCACTACAATAGTTACCAAAAGAAAACACAACTTGAAAACTGGGGCCAAGACTCACACAAATAAGCCCTGACATAAAAACTCCGCTCTGATACCAACTTTGTCACGACCCAAAACAGGGGCCATGATCGACGCTAGGGAATGGGAATTCTTTCGAATCTGGAACCCATAGCAAGCCTAAAAATAAAATAAAAACATGCAATAGTAATAATAACAACACAATTAAGTAAAATATTATGCAGTGGAATGAAATCATAAATATCAAAATAAGATTTCCACCAAATGCAATTAAATCAATATCCTTATCTCATATATAAGTAAACTTTTTAATACAAGTTTTAGTTCAAATTCTTAAAATACATAACTCACACAAATATAATAAAATATCTTTTTAATGATTTTTACAATTACTGCAGTGTCTAGATTAATAAAATAAAACTCAAGTGAGCAGTTTACATAATAAATCTGAGGCAGAAGAAATCCGGTGTATAGGCCTGCTACTAAGGTATGACAAAGATGACTCTCTTGAAAAATAGTCAACAAAGGGGAGTCAGACCTCACTGAGTGAATTACTATAATATATATACATGCATACTAAATGCCAATGCACACAGTTAAAAGTATATTTAATATATATGTATACAAGCAAATACACACATATGCAATAAAATCATTTTATATATTTATTAAAAATCACTATTTATGAAGGATCAAATAGAACCCTAGAATATCGCAACCTCAAAATAGTGTTAGACAACACTCTAGCCATACAGGCTCACTTATTCCAAATATATTCACTTGTTCCATTTGGATAGTAGACTGGCCCCGAGACACTAAGTCAACCGAGCTCCAGTAGTCTGACTGTCAGTGTGATTGGCCCCGAGACACTTGGTCAACTGAGCTCCAACAATCATACTCCTAAATCATATCTCACACATCAATTAATCAAATCCAATCAATATCCACAAATGGTTAGTAATATAGCCTAAATGCTATCAGTGTACCGGTATGTACTCGGTCCTAGTGCTGCCCACTAGGTAGCACGTTCTATTGATATCCTTCATTGAAATATAAAACATACATTCATAAAAATAAATGATGCATGAATTTAAATATAATAGCAACAATAACCATATATATACTATAAATATACCAAAAGTAAACCAGGTATATTTCGAGTATAAATACGTCAAATAAATCTAATTAAATTACAAAATAAACTAGAAATATACTTAAAAACATTTTAAACATAATTCATTAATAAAACATGCATATAGTTTAAAATATACCGAAAATAAACCAAAAGTAAACCAAAAGTAAACTAAAAAAAATCAAGTACTAATTAATACCATTATGCATTTTTAGTCAAAATAAAACATAGATTTCTAAAATCATGCACCCTAGAGCATATATATATAGAATAGTAACTCACAATTATTGTGCTCCTCGACATGGGTCCGATGGGCCTGGTCCACTAAGCCTCGGTCTCGGCGCAACTAAACAAACAGATAACGACAAGAATCAGAATAAATCCAACAGGAGTTCTAAAGACTCAATCTAGATTACTAGAGATAGAATTAAATCAAAATTCGACCAGACATCACGTTTTACGAGAATTCTACTAAAAATTCGGTAGAACCTCCCCTATAAAATGAACATCTCTCTACTTAAAGAGTAGAGCCGGCCCTGCAAAGAAACACACTTCGAAAATAACACAAAATTCTTAATCACAATCCTTCAGTTGGACTCCAAACTACAGTTTACCGATCGAGGTCCACAATTCACAGAATATTTACAAAATATCGAAAATGTCCTTATATAATAAAAATACATTTTATAAGTAGAAATTACGTAATTAACCCTAAAACACAGTAAAAACCTATAAAAACTCATTTTATTAGAAAAATTGTATATTATATATAATTTGAAAATAATTTGCGAAAAATAGTTTTAATTAGTTAAAAATACAAAATAATTTGTAGAAATCATTTTTATACCCTAAATAACTATCAAAACCAATTTAATTACATTTTTAGCCAATTTAGGGTAAAATTATCAAAATACCCATATATATATAAATATACTAAAATTAATTCAAAAATTTACCAAAAATAATTTAATTGCACAAAATTAATTTTCTCAACATAAATTTCAATTATATCAATAAATATACTTAATTAACCAATTAATTTCAATTAAACACATAATTAACCTTATTTTCTCAAAATTACATAAACTATATAAATTCAAAATAAATACATAAAAATCCATAAAAATTCCAAATAAATTTTTATAATTCATTTCAACACCTATATTTATCATAAAACAAAATTTCATAATTTAATTAATTAATTTTCGAAAATTAGAAAATAATAATAAAATAATAAAAAATACCCAAAAATCAAAATAAATTCCAAAAATTCCACAAAAATTCCCACATGAAGATTAGGCTAAGGGGAGAAACATTTGTGAAGGAATTTTTCATGAATCAATCAAATTGAAGCTCAAAAAAAAAATCAAGGACCCTAATAGGCCGAAATTGCAAAATCGAAACCTAGGCAAATCTAGACCATTTTAAGTGAAACAAAGCTTGGAATCACACTCACTAGAGCTCAAGGAGAAGATAGAGACTAGCGGTGTCGAAAATGATGGCCGAAAATGCTGTGAACGATGGTGAGAAGAGTTTCGGGTTTCCGATGGTTTTGAGCTCCTTCGACGCCGAAAATGGCTGCAGCTGGTGGCGGGGAAGGCTGAGGAAGAAGGTGGCACGCCGGGAGGCACACCGATGGGAAGAAAATGGCATGACAATGACCGGAGGGTGGATGGGAACGATTGGGAAGAAGGAGAGGGAGGAGTGGCAAATTCATAATTTTGGCAAACTTTATATTTTTGACAATATATTATGTATATATGTATATATATATACTCACACTATATATTAAAATAATATAAACTTTCACACACATAATTTAATATATTAAATAATTTATACACTAAAAAAATAATTAAATAATATTAAAACTAAATAATAAATAATAAAAATTAGGAAAATTAATTAAACCCTAGTTTAATTTAAATATATACACATATATACACTTTATTTTAGCACTTTAAAAATATATATGAGTTCATGCAAATTCGTGAAATTATTTAAAATAATTAATATTAAATTATTTACGTGTTAATTTCCCCAAAAATAAAATTATCAGAAAAATTTTACGTAAAGTACTTAAAATAATATAAAACAATTAAAATAAGCTTTAAATAAATATCAACTCGTAAAAATATCATAATTATATACGAATTTATTAATACTGCATATCCCGATGCAGTATAAAAATATTTAAAAACACGAGATATTACAACTGCTCTCATGTCATCCTGCATCATATTTAGAGCATGATGACCCAACCTAAGGTACTCATAAGTATACTCTGCAATTGACTAATCACCCTTACTTATGTCCAGTAGCTGCCATCTGTAATTATCTCTCATCAATGTTGGATAGAAGTACCTCAGAAACTACTCCTTAAATTCCAACCAAGTCATCATAGTCATACATGGCTGGATGGACTGCATAAACCAATCTTGAGCTACAGCTTGAATAGATAGCTCTACCACTATAATCTATTGATAGTCTGTGTAGCCTATTCGACATTTGGCTTCAATGGTGTTAAGGAAATCCAATGCATCTCCTGTGCCATCAAAAGAAACTCTCCCTACTTGGGAGTACAGTAACATTGTATTTGCATTGGACATCCCCTTATTCCTTTGCTATAACATCTGCTAAACGAAAGGCATAGCTTGGTTCATAGCTGCCAAGCCTTAGCTGAGGCTTGCCATTCCAGTTGCAAAAGCTGCAAGATTAACCTCATGAACTCCTTGTCCTGCATGCTGCTCTTATTCTTGCATTTGAGCTGCTTTTGTTCTAGGTCTACCCCTACCCCTACCCCTTCCTCTACGCTGAGGAGCAGGGGGAGGAATTTCATCCTATACGGACTGGTCATCCTCATCATATGCTACTACTGCAGCAGGAGCATCCTATGCTCTCCTTTTCATTTTAAAAGAACAAAACAAATAGAATTCAAAACACAACACGGATAGAATTCTAGAAACAAGGACAACAATCAACATTATCAACCTAATTACCGTAGTAGTTCAAGAAAAGACATATCTCAACGACCATTAGAGCCAAAATAAAATATGGGCTCTAATACCAACTTTGTCACGACTCGAATCAAAAGTACATGACCAACACTAGGGAATGGGAATACATAAAGTACATGAAACCTATAGTAAGCCTTAAAAATTTTTTCACAAAATAAAAAATATACACTGAATAACAAACTAATAAAAATGTACCAAATACATATGATAATATCCTTTAAATACAATAACATTTCAATTCAGAATACAAATATCATAAGTTCATAAATAACTATTACGGTGTCTAGAATTTAATCATGCAATACTTATATCAATCTAACACACATAATGCAATTGGTGAAGAACGAACCCGTCACAAATAGGGAACACTAGGAAGCTGATTGTGAGGTCCTAAAAAAATAAGTTAAGGGGAATCATACCTAACTAAGTGAATCAATTTTATAAAATGCATGTTGATTTTAAAACCATTTGTTAAAATCCCTTTTTAAAATAAATTAAAATAGAGTAATTATAATTTTTAGAATCATTTAATTTTCTCAATAATATTTATATAAAATCTCTTTATGACTTTTAAGTCATTTTAATATGAAATCCCCGAAAGAAAATATATGAAATTATTGACCTTAGCAATAATCATTCTTAATTTTTTATCTTAAAAAACTTAATTTTGAGCTTTTAATTTATTTGTTTAAGTGTGTATAAGTTTGGACTCCATTGGAAGTTAAAATGAAGTATGATTATCTTGGGCTGATTAGACCTTTAAGATTTAAGAAGGCTTTTAACATCCTTAGAGTTTTATAATGAGAAAGTTATCTTCTTCACATTTAAAGTATAAATTTTGAACATTTTGAATTGGGCTTTCTTGTTAAAATCCAAGTTCATTGGGGTATGCAAATATTAAGTCAAAATCCATGTATATAGCTATCATTTCAGATTGTACAACTCTTAGTATTTTGAACATATCTTGAGGTACAGAAGTCCAATTTAAGTGATTAAAAATGTTCTGGAAAGATAAGTCAAGTATCTATAACATCCATGCAGAACATATGGGAAAATTAAAACATATTCAATATCAAATCATAGCTTCAATTTGGGTATAGCTGTTTGATAGTAGTCTACATTTTCAGATTGCATAGCTCTTAGTATTTTGGACATACCTTGAGGTAAAAAAGTCCAATTTATGTTATTAAAAATTCTATGGAAAGATAAGTCCAATATGTACAATATTTATGAAGCACTTATGGGTAAATTCAAATGTCTTCAATAGCAAATCACAGTTTCAATTTGGGTATAGCTGTCTAATTGTAGTCTGTATTTTAGATTGCATAGCTCTTAGTATTATGGACATATCTTAAGCTAAAGAAGTCCAATTTAGGTGACTCAAAATGATATGAAAAGCTAATTCAAATACCTAAAGCTTTATGAGAAAGTGTAGGTAAATTCAAATGTCTTGAGTAGCCAATCATGGTTCCAATCCATGAATGTTCAATGATTCAAAATATATACGTTGGACACATCATTTGTAGCTCCAAAAGCTATATTTTTTAGTATAAATACCTCTAGGGCTGAATGGAAGTTAAGAAATTTGTTTATCATTCATTCTTTCTTAAGCATTCATTAAGCTCTCAAATTCTTTTAAAAATTATTTATTTGTATAACTCTTATGAGAGTTGGGTGTATGTTAGAGATGGAATTTCTTTTCATCTTAAATCTTGGGTTAGATTAGAAGGGAAGTGAGATTTATTTCTAAAGGAATTGATTTAAGTGTTGTCCATTAAAACACTTGGGTTTTGGTTTTTTGAGTGAGCCTTGAAAACTCAAGTTATGAGGTTGTAAGAGTGAAGCTTAAAACTCTTGTGTAATCTCAATCTTATGAATAAGATTATGGGTGATTGAAAATCCAAACTTGGGGATAAGTTAGGTGGAGACATAGGATTATTAATGAATCTATACTCCTTAAATTTTTATATTCTTCATTCTTCCTTCTTAACTTCCATTCAATTCTTGCAAAGAATTCTTTTAATTTCTCATTTTTATTTGATAGTCTTATTCACCCCCCCTTTAGGACTCTATTCAGTTGGTATTAGAGCTTGAATTCTAGGTACTTTATTACTAGAATTCAAGATCATGGGGGAGTGAATCACAAAACATCTTTTCTCTTAGACAATTTTTTGATGGTAGTGACTATCCATATTGGAAATTTAAAATAGAATTATATCTTAATTATGATTCCATTAAACTTTGGGACATTGTCCTAAGAGGTTGGGAACCACCTATAACTATCATTGATGGTGTGATAACTACTCTTGGAAAAAGTCAATGGAGTATTGATCAAAAGGAAGAAAATCACAAAAATAGAAAAGCTATGATTACTCTAGTGTCTTTAATGAAAAGAGAATAAGGAGGCAAGCTTCAACATTATATGTCAGCCAAAGAAATGTGGGAGACCTTAGAAAACCACTACAAAGGCAACATTTAAGCCAGAAGGCAAGAAGGTTCAACTTCATATGTATGAATATGAACTCTTTAAAATAAAGCTTTATGAATCAATCACAAAGATGACAAACTGTCTCAATACTCTCCTCATAACCCTCAAGAAACTTTGAAAATATTTCTCCAAGGAAGAGGCAAACAATAAGATTCTAAGAATCCTACCTAAGAAGGATTGAGAATCTCATGTTACTTCAATTGAGGAAGCTCAAGACCTCTCCACTCTATGAACCAATGTGATAATTGGTAATCTCTTAATTTATGAGCTCACTATCAAGCAAAGAGGTGAAGAACAATAAGAGAAAGAAGAAAAGAAAAAGATCATTACTCTAAAAGCTCTTTAAGAAGATAGTGAAGAGGAAAGCATCAAAGATTCTAGTTATGAAGATGGTGACATTGCCATGCTCACTAGAAACTTCAAGAAGTTTTTAAGAAAGAAGAACATCTTAAGAACAAGAGACTTCAATAAGAAGTTCAAACAGCGTAACGAGTCGTGACGGTATGAAAAAAATGCAAAAATATTTCTAAGTCCTATTCTAAACAATATGTATAAAAGGAATGCATAAAAATTGTATCAAAAACCAAAAATATACTAATTAGAAACCAAATGTTTACTAAAAGGAAAATAATGAAATTCTAATAATGAAATGCATATGAATAAGAAAAACAATAAGAAAAATATGTAAAATAAAAATTTTGAAAACAAGTTTATGAGTAATGAAATGTGAAGTGAAATTGCTAAAAAAATATGAAATATAAACATAGAATAGAAATCATAACAAAATAAAAATGTGTTAGTCAATGTACCTTAATTCCATTAAGTATTAGAAAGGTATATAGGTTGATCTGAAGTAGTTACCTCACTGATCAAGTAGGGTTTGAGGCGGTGTCCATTCACTTTAAATGTTTCACCCTTATCGTTTGATATCTCGATGGCACCATAAGGATGAACTTTGACAACTTTAAACGGACCTGACCATTTAGACTTTAACTTGCCCAGAAACAACCTTAATCTTGAATTGTAAAGCAAAATAGCCTCTCCTTCATGAAAGTCTTTCTTCACTAAATGCTTATCATTTCACAATTTAGTCCTATCCTTGTACAACTTTGCATTTTCATATGCATTCATCCTTAATTCATCCAATTCATTGAGTTAAAGCAACCTCTTCTTTCCTGCCTTCATCATATCAAAGTTTAGAGCTCTTGTTGCCCAATATGCCTTATGCTCAAGCTCAACCGGTAGGTGACATGACTTCCCATATATAAGCTGATAAGGAGTAAGGCCTATTGGAGTTTTAAATGTTATCCTATACACCTATAATGAATCGTCAAGCTTCAATGCCCAATCTTTCCTTGAAGAAGAAACTATTTTCTCAAGAATCCATTTAATCTCTCGGTTACTTACTCGACTTGTCCACTTGTTTGTAGGTGATATGGAGTGGCAATCTTGTGGGTCACTCCATATTTCTTCAATAGAGCTTCTATCAGATGATTGCAAAAATGGGAACCTCCATCACTTATCAATGCCCTAGGGGTACCAAATCTAGGGAAAATGACCTTCTTAAGCATTTTCTTGACTATTCTAGCATCATTGGTCAAGGCTGGTATTGCCTCAACCCATTTTGAAACATAATCAACCATAACCAAAATATATTTGTAGCCTAAAGAGCTAGGAAAAGGACCCATAAAGTTTATTCCCCACACATCAAAAATTTCAACTTCAAGAATTCCCTTCAAAGGCATTTTATGCTTCCTAGATATGTTACCCATCCTTTGACATCTATCACATGTGAGCATAAATTCTCTAGCATCCTTAAATAAAGTGGGCCATTAAAAATTAAATTGAAGTACTTAGATGCTGACTTTGATGCTCCAAAGTGTCCTCTAACTTCCAAGGAATGATAATGCAAAACTTCTTGGACTTCATCTTAAGGTATGCACCTTCTAATTAATCTGTCCGCACACCTTTTGTATAGTAAGGGTTACTCCCAATAGTAAAACCTGCTATCATAAAAAAACTTTTTCTTTTGTCTATAATCCATACTATTAGGTAGAACTCCGCTTACCAGATCATTGGCGAAGTCGGCGAACCATGGAAGTTCTTTTGATGTAATATTCAGAAGATGTTCACCATGAAATGACTCACTGATTGGGACACCATCATCAAGTTCTCTTAATCCATCTTGGTCTGGCCTTGATAGATGGTCCTCTACTAGGTTTTCACTCCCTTTTTTATCTCAGACTTCCCAGTAAAATTCTTGCAACATCAAAATCCATCTTAAAATTCTATGTTTTGCTTCCTTCTTACTCAAAAGATATTTAAGAGCAGCATGATCAGAATAAACAATCAATTTTTGCCCCACAAGATATCATCTGAACTTGTCAAATGCATAAACAATAGCTAACAGCTCCTTTTCTGTAGTGGTGTAGTTGATTTGAGCTTCATTAAGTAGTTTACTTGCATAATAGATCACATAAGGCTTGCCTTCCTTCCTTTGACCCAACACAGCTCCCACAGTAGAATTGCTAGCATCACACATTATTTCAAATGTCTCCTCCCAATTAGGTGGTTAGGTGCAGATACAAGAGCACTTTTCAAGGTGTTAAATGCACTAAGACACACATCGTCACACTCAAACACTGCATCCTTAGCAAGTAACTTACACAATGGCTTTGCGACCTTTGAAAAATCCTTGATAAATCTCCTGTAAAACCCTACAGGTCGAAGGAGGTGGTAATTTATTGATTACTTCTATCTTTACTCTATCAACTTCAATACCTTTCTCTGAAATTGAGTGACTAAGAACGATTCCTTCTTATGCCATAAAATGACATTTCTCCCAATTCAGGACCAAACCATGCTCAATACACCTATCAAGAACCTTAGAGAGATTGTCTAAACAATGTGAAAAGTTAGTACCATAAACACTAAAGTCATCCATAAAAACTTCTACACAATCATTAAGCAAATAAATAAAATATTGAATACATGCATCGTTGAAAAGTTGCAGGTGCATTACATAAACCAAAAGGCATACACCTAAAAGCGAAAGTACTATAAGGACTTGTAAAAGTAGTCTTAGGTTAGTCTTCAGGGTGAATAGGGATTTGATAAAATCCACTAAGTCCATCTAAGTAACAAAAATAAGAGAAATTAGCTAGCCTCTCTAGAACTTGGTCAATAAAAGGCAATGGGAAATGATCCTTCCTAGCTTTATTCAATTTATGATAATCAATGCACATACGTCATCCAGTGATAGTTCGAGTAGGTATCAAATTATTAGACTCATTCCTAATGACAGTTAAGTCTCCCTTTTTTGGAATAACTTGAACAAGGCTTACCCAATTACTATCACTAATGGAATAAATGATTCCATTATCAAGCAACTTAGTCACCTCTTTTCTTACCATTTCATTAAGAGTGGGATTCAATCACCTTTGGCCTTCAATGGAAGGTTTGGCATTATCTTCTAACAAAATTCTATGCATATATATTTTAGGACTAATTCCTTTCAAATCATTTATAAAATAACCAATAGCATTTTTATGACTATTCAACTTATCACACAAAGCATCGATATAATCATTAGGCAAAGATGAATTAACAATAAAAGGATATTAAAGATTAGAGTCAAGAAAAGCATATCTGAGATTTAATGGTAAAGGCTTTAGGTCCAACTCTACTTTTCAGGTGATGCAGTAGCCTTTAGATCATCTTCTCTCTTTAAAGATTCAAATCTTGATGTCTTTTGAGAAGGTTGATATGGACTTATCTCCAAAACTTGCTCATTAGGCTCATGAACCTTATTTAGCTCCATAGAATCAATTTTTATACACTCATAAATTACCTCTTCTATACACCCATCAATAACAACATGAGCATCAATATAATCAACTCTGTTTGCCACTTCTATAGGTGTTGACTTCACCATATTGAACACATCAAATTCCAATGATTCATTATCTACTTCCAATGTAATTTTCCCATTCTTCATATCTAAAATTGCTCTTGCTATCTGTAAAAATGGTCTTCCAAATAAAATTGGAAATTCAAGATCCTCTTCCATCTCCAATACAATAAAATCTGCTGGTATTACAAACTTACCTACTTTTGTTGGTACATTCTCTGATATTCCAAGTGGATATGTAACAGATTTATCCGCTAAGGAAAGAGACATGTTGGTAGGCTTAAGCTCATCTAAGTTAAGCTTTTTATAAATTGAATAAGGCATAAGACTAACACTAGCACCAATATCACACAAGGCTTTGTCAAAATGCATACCTCCAATTGTATAAGGAATCGTAAATGAACTAAGATCCTTGAGCTTCGGTGGAGATTTGGAGTACATAGCTTTAGATTCTTCAACAAGAGATACCAAACCATAGTCTTCAATCTTACTTTTATGGTTAACAATATCTTTCAAAAACTTGCCCCATACAGGCATATCCCTTATTGCCTCCATAAATGGTATAGTGATAGTAATCTCCTTTAGATAGTCAAGAAATTTTCCAAATTGCTTATCCAAATTATGCCTTATGTACCTTTGAGGGAAAGAAAGAGTTCTAATATCCACCTTTAGTGATGTAGCATCTTCTTTCTTACTTTATACTTACTCTCATCTTTCTTTGTACCACTGACCTCCCCTTCTTTGATCCCTACTTCTTCATCATCAAATATTATTATTTTTTTTACTAGAGCTTCCTTCAACTTCTTTACCACTTCTCAAAGTAATTGCTTAGCAAGTCTCCTTTTGTGCATACTCTGGTTGGCTTGGAAGCTTTCTTAAGGTTTTAGCATTAGGGGAAGAAGCTTGTTGGGCAATTTGTGTTTCAAGGATTCAGTTATGAGTAGCAATTTGCTCAAGCTTAGAAGAGATTTGTTTAAAATGCTCCTTATTTTGTTTATTGATGGCAATTTGTTGGTTGACAAATTGCTCAATAAGGTTCTCTAGGTTAGGTGTAGATTGGGGATGATTGAAGGGTTGTTGTTTTGTAGGGAACTAGGTGGGTTTTGAGGTTTGGTGTTTGGGTTAATTTGGGGGTTCAATTGGGAAGATGGGTTCAACCATGAGAATCCAGGATGGTTCCTCCATTGAGGGTTATATGTGTTTGAGTTAAGTCCTACTTTTTAGTTGAAACCTCCTTGGATATAATTCAAATCTTCATTGGCACTCATATTACATTGAGAATATGAATGAGGTCCTCCACAAGTCTCATAAACAAGGTTAGTACATTCTAATGAATTAACTTGAGATTTACTTACCATTTTGGTGAGGGCATCCACTTTTACACTAATCATGTTTATTGTATCAAGTTCCAAGATTCCTCTTGCCTTTGCCATAGTAGTTTCTTCACCCATGTACCTTTGAGATGCAAGTTCCTCAAGCAATGTAACGACCTCTCTAGTTGTTTTTTCCATCCATTTCCCACTAGAAGTCATATTAACGATGTTTCTATTCTCATCTGTCAACCCGTTGTAAAAGATTTGAGGGATCATCCATTCTAGCAAACTATGATGTGGACATTGCCTTTGTAGTTCCTTAAACGTTTCCCAAGCTGAATAAATTATCTCACTTCCATTTTGCTTAAAAGTAGTGATTTCATTCCTAAACTTGGCTATCTTATGTGGTGGAAAATATTTGTGCAGAAATGCTTGCTTCAATTAGTCCCATGTGGTAATTGATTCATTAGGAAAACTTGCAAGCCATAGTTGTGCCTTTTCCTTGACAGAAAATGGAAATAATCTTAGCCTTATTACATCATCCGTCACTCCATTTATCTTGAAGGTTGCACACGCATTGAGGAAAGTCAAGATATGAGCATAAGGATCCTCTCCTTGTAAGCCTCCAAATTGATTGTTTTACACCATTTGAATAATACTTGGCTTGATCTTAAAATTGTTGTTGGCAATAGCCGGAGCCACAATTCCACCAAAACTACTCGAAATATCGGGCATGGAAAAATCACCCAATGTCCTTCTCTCTAATTGAGCCATTCTATTGAAGTTTAATTGATTCTCTATCTTTCGCCTTTGTTCATTATGCAAAGCACTTATGGTTAGATCAGTTTCAGGATAAAAAAATAGGTTACTATCAGTAGTACTCCTAGTAAGCATATAAATTCACAATTAAATAATTAATGAAAATAAAATTTAAAATAGAAATTAAAATATAAACAAACAAAAAATAAATAAACAAAAATAAACACAAAAATAAATAAAAATTAAAATAAGGCCTAAAACAACCTTTCTCTACCCTAAATTAATAAATATTATAAATCAAATTCCCCGGCAACGACGCTAAAATCTGATCGAGGGTCAAATTATAATACCCTAGTCTCTAAGACTTAGTATAGAGCAAGTAGGGTGTTGACCCACACGAAATTCGGGGTAAATATTGTATTAATCGAATAGGTACTAAGATGGACAGGCAAATAAAATCACAATAATAATCGAGCAAATAAATTATAATCAAAATAACTACTCTAATACTAAAATTACAATTACTATAAGTTCTTATCAAAACACATGAAAGAATTACAATGATAATCAATAAGGATATGTAAATTAATTATTCTTGACTTAATGACTGGAAATTAGTGCATATAATCTTTAAAAGTAACTCTCATTGTCAGATTAAAGTAAAGTTCCTAAAAGCAACTCTCGTTGTTAATTAAAAGTGTTCCTCCTAGAGTCTACAAGTCCTCTCAGTTCATTATAGAGATAGGAAGAAACCATAAATGACATTATACCAAAAAAATCCTAAAAAGGAACTCTCATTGTCAGATTAGGATATTCCCATCTAGAGTCTACAAGTCCTCTTGGTTCATTGTAGAGATAGACAAGGAAACACAAGTAAAACTACTAAATATCCCTTAAGATGAATTCCTTGTCTCCAAGTGAATTCATTACTTAAGTGAATCTAATTAAGGTTCCAATTAAAGTTGTAAATAAACCAATTTACAAGTTAGATATGGTGATCAAGCATACATAACATAATTCTATACTAATTGAATTCAAATCAAACAAGCAAGTATGAGTATGTAATCCTTATTCAACCAACATTGAAATTTCGTCAAATACTTAGCCACTATACATGGTTAATTAAATCAAGAGACAATAAAAAAAAACAATATAGAAAAGAAGAGATTGAGCTTATAAAACCCTTTTAATTTGTCTTCTAGCCAAAAATGATCTCTCTTGCATAAATGATTTGCTTCCTTCTTTTTGAATAATAGACAAGATAATAGAAAAGAAGAATGAACTCTATTGAATTATATATCAAATTCTATCTGAAATCTTATCTCCCTCCTTCTTTTTGTACAATGCACTAATGACCTATATATATAGGCCTTATAAGTGGTTACAAGAGGTTACAAAATAAAAAGGTACCCTTTGACATGAAGGGTTACAACCCTATGCAAAATATATAAGTTCTAAGGAATTTTTTTCCATCTAAATGACTCTATCTCTAGAAAGGACCTTTAATAAAGTTCTAGATCATCAAGTCATCTTTTCAACTTAACTTGAATCACCTCATTTGGATGTCTGTAGAGAAAGTTATGACCAAAATACAAAAATTGCTCAATCTAGAATCTTCTAGGCCCTTTTGTCCCTATGCCGAGTCATTCTAGGGCACCGACTCATTATGAAAGCTTTCTATAACGAGTCATCCCATGTGTAATGACTCGTGATAGTCTTGAATCCTTCAAGAGTAAGTCTTTTCACCTTCTAACTTGTTTTAACCAAATCCAAGCCTTTTCCAATGATCATTAGACCTAAAAACACATCAAAACATACAAATAAACCTAAAATGCATTTGGAAGATAGAAATCATATAATAAGAACACAAAGACACAAAATCAAAAGTAAAATAAACAACATAATTACTAAAATACTCCTAAATAAGTATGCATATTTGCACTATATCAAAGGAGATGGGAAGAAGAAAACTAAGGAGGTTACTTACTATGAATGAAAGAAACCAGGACATATTAGAAGTGAATGTCCTAAACTCAAATTCAAGAAAAAGGGAGCAAAAGATAAGAAGAAGGCATTCAAAGCTACTTGGGATGATTCCTCTGAATCTGAAGAGGAAGAGGAACAATAAGAAGTGGCCAATCTTTGCTTCATAGTCCTTGAAAATGAAAATGAGGTACCATCTACTTCTTATTATTCTTTTGATGATTATGATAATTGTTGTGATGATGATAATGAGAGCTTTATTGTGAGTAAATTACTTATTAAATGCAAAAGCTTATTATCTAAGAAAAAACATTATAAGCATGAGTTAGGTAACTTAAATAGAGAATTAGAAAATTGAAAAATTAATTTTGCTAAACTTGTTGAATCAAACGAAAAACTTATTAGTGATGCAAAATCTTATAATTCTTTGGAATATCAACTTAAGAAAGCAAATGATGAAAATCATAAGCTTTTTAAGGAGGTCTTAGAATTAAAGAATTCCATTGCTAAATTTAAGAGAGGAAAAGAAACTTTAGATAGTCTTTTTAACTCTAAAAAATTTCATGGAGATACCCATGGAATTGGATATAAGAATGCAATGTCTTCATCATCTTCACCACATATTAATTTTGTAAAAGCTTCACATGATTCCACTCCTTTAACCTTTAAATAAAATGAGACTTAAATTTTTAAAGCTAAAAGATCTCATGTGTTAGATATCAAAGGAAAGTTTCATAAGATTCATCCTTCATTAACACAAAAGGGTAAGGCTCAAATTAGAGCACATCAATCCAAGCATGCTTATATGTACATTAGACATAATTATAATAGGCATGCTAGACAATACAATGCACATAAACATGTTGCACAAAATTATCGAAATACACATCACCATTGCCAATGCATTTTTCACTTAATGACATAAGACACACACCACAACATCAACAAAGGCATGCTTCACACATTAAGAATGCATATCCTCCTAGGAGAAATAAGTTTGCAAATGTTGAATGCTCATATTGTATGATCAAGGGACATACCAATCATGTGTGCTTCTATAGAAGATTGCATATAAACTTTCTTCCTACAGACTATCTTGAAACTAACCAACCTAGACCAAGAAAGGTATGGGTCCAAAAGAATACATAAATTATTTTGTATAAATGTGCTTGAAATCCACAAGAACAAAAAGCAAGTGGTATCTCGATAGTGGATGTTCAAGGCACATGACGGGAGACAAAAAGCAATTTAATAAACTTGATGCTAAGGATGGAGGACACGTTACTTTTTGAGATAATACAAAAAGAAAAATTATTAGCATTGGAGAAATAGGTAATCCTCAATCCTTATCTATACATCTTGTGTCATTTGTTGATGGTCTTCAACATAATTTTCTTAGTATAAGTCAATTATATGACATGGGAAATAAAGTAAGTTTATATCCTAAAAATTGCTTTGTTAGTAGTCTGGATGAAAATAAAGTTATTATTAATGGTGAAAGAGTAGAGAATGTTTATGTCATTGATTTGAATAAAATTGATAAAAAAGACATAAAATGCTTAATGTCTATCTCTCATGACATATGGACATGGCATAGAAGGTTAGGACATGCAAATTTTGAGCTTTTGAATGATCTTTGTAAACATGAACTTGTGATTGGTTTACCTAACCTTGAATTCACTAAGGATAAACCTTGTGATGCTTGCCAAAAGAGAAAACAATCCAAGTCCTCATTTAAGCTAAAAAATGTAGTATCCACCTTTAGGCCACTCGAACATATACATATGGATTTATTTGGACTAACTAGAGTTGCTAGTCTCGATGGAATGCACTATACATATATGTATTGGTTGATGATTATTCTAGATTTACTTGGGTATGTTTTCTTGCTCATAAGAATAATGCTTTTAAAGCTTTTGAAAATTATGCTAAAAGAGTTCAAAAAGAAAAATGCTTTTGTATTTCATCTATTAGAAGTAATCATGGAACCAAATTTGAAAATGAATTTTTCAAAAAATATTATAATGAAATGGTATCTCCCAAAAATTTTCATCTCCTAGGACTCCTCAACAAAATGGGGTAGTTAAAAGGAAAAATAGAACTCTTGTGGAAATGGCTAGAACAATGCTTCATGAGTATAATTTACCTTTATACTTTTAGGCAGAAGCTGTTAATACATCTTGTTATATTTCAAACTAAGTTTTCAAAAGACCAATTTTAAATAAAACATCTTATGAGCTATAGAACAATAGAAAACCTAAAATCTCATTTCTAAGAGTATTTGGATGCAAGTGCTTTATATTAAACACCAAGGACAATCTTGGGAAATTTAATTCTAAAGCCGATAAAGGAATTTTCCTAGGCTATTCTATTTCTAGTAAAGCATATATGGTCTTTAATAAGAGAACTCTAGTAGTTGAAGAGTCAATGCATGTGGTATTTGATGAATCAAACTTACTTGATCCTAGAAAGGATGTTTGTAGTGTTGATGATCTTGTAGGTGACAATGAGATTATGGAAACATAAGAAGAAAATGCTAGTAAGCCTTTTGGAATTTGAAGGTTCAAGCAAGGAGGAAAATAAGGAGACATCTCAACCTACCTTAAAGGATGAACTTCTAAAGGAATGGAAATTCAAGAAAGCTCACCCTCAAGACCTCATTATAGGTGACACTTCAAAAAGGGTAACTACTAGATCTAAACTTAAGTTTATTATTAATTTAGCTTTTATTTCTCAAATTGAACCCAAAAATGTTGATGATGCTTTGAGTGATAAATTTTGGGTCCTTACTATGCAAGAAGAGTTAAATCAATTTGAGAGAAATAAGGTTTGCACTTTAGTTCCTAGACTTAAATGTCATGCTATTATAGGCACCAAATGGGTGTTTAGAAATAAGATGAATAAATAAGGTGTCATAACTAGGAATAAAACTAAACTAGTAGCTAAAGGTTATAATCAAGAGGAAGGTATTGATTATGATGAAATCTTTGCCCCCGTTGCAAGGTTAGAAGCTATTAGGATGCTACTTGCATTTGCATCATACATGGATTTTAAAATTTATCAAATGGATGTTAAAAGTGTATTTTTAAATGGTTTTATTGAAGAGGAGGTATATGTTGAACAACCTCCAAGTTTTGAAAATTTTGACTCTCTAAATCATATGTTTAAACTTTCAACAACATTATATGGATTGAAAAAAGCTCCAAGAGCTTGGTATGAACAATTAAGTAACTTTTTACTAGAGAAAGGTTTCTTTAAATGAAAGGTTGACATAATTCTTTTTAGAAAGAAATCCAAACATGATTTATTAATTGTTCAAATATATATTGATGACATTATATTTAGTACTACTAACCAATGCTTGTGTAAGGAATTCTCTAATTTAATGCAAGGAGAATTTGAGATGAGTATGATGGGTGAACTCAAATTCTTTTTTGGACTACAAATCAAGCAATGCAAAAATGGGATTTTCATAAATCAAACCAAGTATGCAAGAGATGTTCTTATGAAGTTTGGCATGGATGGAACTAAGATAAGTAAAACTCCAATGAGCACCACAACCAAACTTAAGAAAATGAGAATGGCAAACTGGTTAATGAAAACCAATTTAGAGGTATGATCAGATCTCTTCTTTATTTAATTGCTAGTAGACTTGATATTATGTTTGCTACTTACTTATGTGCTAGATTTCAATCAAGCCTTATGTCATGACCCAAACCCAGAGGCACGTGATCGGCATTATGGAATGGGAAAGCATAAAGCTACCAAAAACTGTAGTAAGCCTTAAAAGAAAAATGCAAAAATTATAACTTTGAAACCTTACAATAAATAATTAAATCATAATGCACATTATTAAACTAATTTTTCTCAATTTAAATAATCCATACTATCATCATATATAAAATAACATCATTAGTTATACAAAATAATATCTCAGTGCATAACTTACAAATACATGATATCCAAAATTAAATATGCAGTTACATAGTTTTCTCTACTGTGGTACATGAATATTAATACAACACAACTAAGTAGACCTACGTAGAATAGCCGATGACGAAGCTACACAGTGAAGAGAAGTAGGCCTAATAAAAAACTCCCAAACTCTTGAAAAAAATAGGTTGAGGGAAGTCAGACCTCACTGAGTAAGCTACTAAGAGAAATGAATGCAGTTTAAAAATCTCTTTTAAAGATAAGTTTTTATGAAAATATATTATATTTATAATTTTATTCAAATCCTTATATATATATATAAGAAATCCATTTTTTCAAAAGAAGGAATAAATTTTTAAATACATTTAAAAACATTTCAGTATAAAAAACTAAGTAGAACCCTAGTCCTTAGTTCTAATAGCTATACAGCTTACTTATATCCAAGACTACCGGATCCCAAGAGCAAAGCATCACCAGTATACAAAGTCGCAGTCACATCACTTAATCCACTATCACTGGTGGTGTCTGAGAGCAAAGTATCACCAGACCATCGGTCCTAATGAATTTATTAAATATAAACAATCATCATTTTACTGGCGGTGTCCGAGAGCAAAGCATCACCAAACCTTCGGCCCTAGTACAATAATCAATAATCCTATATATTACCGGTGCGCACACGGTCTTAATGAAACCCATCAGGTAGCTCGTTCTACTATAGTTTATTTAAATAAATAAAAACAAGGAACATTATAATAAATGAAAATAAAATAAACCGACTGTAATTTAAATCATGCATCATTATTTAAAAGTACTGACTGGGATTTCACAATATAATTCATCAAAATTTCATATAATTTAAATAAAAGACCCGATACTCAAATAAACTATTAAATTACATGATAAAGGCGCTCCCCTAATACATTGTGTCTAACCTTGACTGGTAGACACAATCGGAGGGGTGGCTAAAAGAAAGAAAATAAAACGACTATCAGAAATTAGAAACCCTAACTTCTCGAATTCTAAGGAAAACTTGACTCGAACTCGAAATTCAAAAACTTAGAATTGACCCGATGTCACGTTTTATGAGAAATCTACTGAAAATTCGGCAGAGTCTCTTCTATAAAATGGATATCCAGCAAGTAAACACACTTTCAAATTCCACAGTAGCTCAACACCTTGGGTTGGGATCTAGAACTATACAAATCTCTAACCGAGGTTCACAAAACACAATAAATCAAATATTAAATATTAATATATTACAATCACCAAAAACCATAAAAATTAATAATAAAACATAATATAATTTATTTAATTTTTAAAACACTAAATACAATTATTTTCCACCATAATTTAATAAAATCTCAAATAATAATATAATATTAATAAAAACCCAATTTTCCAAATATTCAACATAATTTGTTAGATTCAAAATTTAATTGTTCAAATAGTTTAAATATACTATATTATTAATTAAAAACTCATTTAAATCACAAAATAATAAATAATTTATTATTTGAATATAATTTCTGAAAATTAGTATTAATTAACTAAAAATAGTAAATAATTTGTAAAAATTATTTTAATACCACATTTTATCCCAAAATTATCTACAACATAATATTTAACTATAATATCAACAAAAACACACAATGCACCTATTATTTCAAAATTCACATAATATTAATAATTCCTCAAAAATTATATAAAATTACTAAAAATTATTTTATCACTACTAAAATTACTAACATAATATACTAACAAATTTCCATCCAAATAATTATTTAACATAATTAACAAAAATTCATTTTTTTATTATTAAATATTCAAAAATACCCATAAATAAAATTAATTCAAAAAAATCAACAAAAATTATTTTTGAGTAGATTGAGCTACATGCAACAACATTTCTTAAGCAACAATTCATGGATTAAAGCCAAATAATTAATAAAAATTCGAAACCCTAATGATACCTAAACAAAAATCCAAGATATCTCAAAATAGAGGAAGTTAGAGCTCAAACCGAGCTTAGAAATGGACTCGCTGGTTCAAGATGAGTCAAACGATACTAGAATGGGAAGCTATGGTGACCGGAGTCTTTATCAGCTTCAATGGTGGTCTCCTAGGTTCGGTGGCTTCTAGGCATGCTCAACTGCTCTTCAGGTGCTAGAGAGGAAGAAGAAAGAGAGGGAAGGTAGCTGCAGTGAGTGGTGGCAATCTGGCTTGGTATGGTTGGTGGTCGAGTCACGTGAAGAGAGGTAGAAACAGAGACAGGGAAGAAGAAGAAGATGGCGAAGGGAGAGAGGGAAAGAAAAGAAAAGAAATGTAGGGGAAGGAAGAAAAATAATATGTTAACCCGTATATGGCCTTTTGACTAACTTATGTCTATATTATTATATAGATATACTTATATACATACATGTTTTGAGGTAGTTTAAAGTAATATATATATATACAACAATAATAATACTAACACTAATTAAAATAATACTATAAATAATAATAATCAACAATAATAATGCTATGATAAAATATTAAGACAATTAAAATAATAATTTATGTGCATAAAACTAAAATGATGTAGAAATAATAATATTAATAGTTCCCAATAGAATGTTAAATTTAGTACTTAAATATAATAATTTAATATATCAATAATAGCAACATAAAATAAAAATAACTTAAATCGCTGAAAACCTCGATTATATATATATATATATATATATATAATAATTTAAAATATTCGGGTTATTACATTCTAGAGAGTCTCATTTGAATTCTATCAAAAGAATTTTCAAATATCTTCATGGTACAATGTATTTAGGACTTTGGTATATTCTAGGAGTTCATCCTTTGACTTGATTAGTTATTCTGATGCAGACTTTGCTGGTAGTTTACTAGATAGAAAAAGCACTTCTAGAACTTGTCAACTTTTAGGACAATGTTTAGTTTTTTGGTTTAGCAAGATACAAGTTTCGGTTGCTTTGTCCACTGCTGAAGCTGAATTTATTACAGCAAGTCTTTGTTGTTCACAAGTTTTATGGCAAAAACAACAGTTGTTAGACTATGGTGTAAAACTTGATCATATTATAATCAAATGTGATAATAAAAGTGCTATCAACTTTAGCAAAAATCCCATTCAGCATTCTAGAACTAAGCATATATACATTACATGTTATTTCTTGCATGATCATGTTCAAATTGGTGATATCTAACTTGAATTTGTTGATACAAATAATCAACTTGCAGATATCTTCACCAAACCTCTAAATGAAGATAGATTCAATTTCATTAAGCATAAAATTGGCATGATTGATGGTTCTAGCTTATCTTTATTTTATGTTTAATTGATGGTTGAATTGTTTTCATATGAAATCATATTGTGCTTATTGATTACTTTGATTGATAAATATTTTGATTTTGATCTTAAAATTTTTTATATAGTCATTAGTTTAATTTTTTTTTATCTTTTTAAATTTCCTTTTGCATTTTGTCAAAGGATGAGAAATAATTTGAGTTTACATGTGTACCTAGTTAAATTTTTTTAACATGTGTATTTTTTCTTAATTTTAAAACTCCCTTAAAAAATGTGTTTATATTAGTAACATATTATATTTTTATTTGAAATAGGGGGATAAATTTTTTTAAAATTTTTGCATGCATATTAACATTAAAAGTATGGCTAATTTTGTCGTACGTCATATGTGAAAAAAGGTCTTGTTTTGCTTCCTTTGTTTATGTATGATATAGATTTTATAAATATTTTGTGTATCTTTATTTTCATTTTCCCTTTATATATCTCTCTTTTTTTGTTTTTGCTTTTGACAAAAGGGAAGAAATATATTTGAGTTTGTTATTTATTACTATACATATGTATAATAATATATTCTTAGGAATTGTTTTGATTTGTGATAAAGCACAAATATTCATACAAAGATTTGGTGTATCTTTGTTTTGTTTCTATAGGAATTTTGGTCCCTTTAGGTTCATTTCCCATTCTATTTCTCTCTTTTCCTTTTGCCTTTGTACAAAGAGAGGAAAATATGTTGAATAATTTTTGTTTATTTTTTTTAAACTAAGTGCTACATGATTGATTAGCTAGCTAAGCTCTATATGATCATATGATAATTAAGCACATCTAGCATCAATATTATTAGTATATGTACTACTTTTTGTGATGCATTTTAGTGGCATTATATGCATATATATTTGAAATTATTTCCTCATATTTCCTAAAATTTATTTAAATGATCATGTTATCATATTTTATGTTTTTAATACATTTGTCATAAGAATGCCATATTTTTATTCCTCTTGCTATATTTTATGTTGTTTTTATTTTTCTGTCAAGGGTAATAATCTATAAATTTATATTTTTTTATCATGTCCATATTCTTAGGGGAAGAAATAAAGAAATATATTTTATTTCATTTGGTATCATTATTATTATAATTTGTTATCACACACATTACTTTGTATTATTTTTTTTCAAACTCAAAATAAGTTTGTCAAAATCAAAAAGGGGAAGATTGTTGACCGTAGCAATAATCAATCTTAATTTTTGATCTTAAAAAAATTAATTTTTAGCATTTAATTTGTTTGTTTAAGTGTGTATAAGTTAGGACTCCATTAGAAGTTAAAATGAAGTATGATTATCTTAGGCTGATTGGACCTCTGAGATTCAAGAAGGCTTTTGACATCCTTAGAGTTTTATAATGAGAAAGTCATCTTCTTAAAATTTGAAGTATATGTCTTTAGCTTTCTAAATTATGCTTGCTTGTCAAAATCAAAGTTCATTTGGATATGCAAATATTAAGTCAAAATTTACATATGCAGTTGCCATTTTGGATTGCACAACTCTTAGTATTTTAGACATATCTTGAGGTACATAAGTCCAATTTAGGTGATTCAAAATGCTTTGGAAATATAGGTCAAATATATAAAACTTTCATGAAGAATATATAGGAAAATTAAAATTTCTTCAATAGTAAATCAGGGCTTCAATTTGGGTATAGCTGTCTGATAGTAATTTGCATTTTCAGATTATATAGCTCTTAGTATTTTGGACATATCTTGAGGTAAAAAAGTATAATTTATGTGATTCAAAATTCTATTTAAAGATAATTAAAATATTTACAACTTTCATGAAGAACATATGGGAAAATTAAAATGTCTTCAATAGCAAATCACGGCTTCAATTTGGGTATAGCTGTCTGACTGTAGTTTGCATAGATTTTAGTATTTTGGATATATCTTGAGCTACAGAAGTCCAATTTAGGTGATTCAAAATGATATGGAAACCTAATTCAAATACATAAAGCTTTTATGGAGAATTTTTAGGAAAAATCAAACGTCTTGAGTAGGAAATCATGGTTCCAATCCATGAATAGTTATATGACAACATCACTTTCAATGATTCAAAATATAGACATTGGACACATCATTTGCACCACCAACAGCTATATTTTTTAGTATAAATACCTCTACAGATGAATGGAAGTTAAAAAACTTATTTATCATTCATTCTTTGTTAAGCATTCATTGAGCTTTCAAATTCTTTTAAATAATTCTTTGTTTGTGAACTCTTCTGAGAGTTGAGTGTGTGTTAGAAATAGAATTTCACTCATCTTAAATCTTGGGTTAGATTATAAGGGAAGTGATATTTATTTCTAAAGGAATTATTTTAAGTGTTGTCCATTAAAACACTTGGGTTTTGGTTTTTTGAGTGAGCCTTGAAAACTCAAGTTGTGACGTTGTAAGAGTGAGTGATAAAACTCTTGTGTAATCTCAATCTTGTGAATAAGATTATGAGTGATTGAAAATATTAACTTGGGGATAAGTTAGGTGGAGATTTAGGATTATTATTGAATTTGAACTCCTTTAATTTTTGTGTTCTTCATTCTTCCTTCTCAACTTCCATTTAATTCTTGCAAAGAATTCTTTTAATTTCTTATTTTTATTTGATAGTCCTAGTCACCCCCTCTCTAGGATTCTTTTCATAAATAATATTTAAGTAAAAAATCTGGTAGAATACCTAAGCTAATATTCTAATAGTCTTTCAGCTCTCTTTAATCCAAGAGACTGGTGTCTCAAGAGCAAGCTCAACTAAGTTACTACCATAATCATTTCACTTATTCAACATTGATGTCTCGAGAGCAAGCTCAACCGAGTTACATCCCTACTTCGGACTGAGAGCACTAGCTCCACTGAGCTCTAACCATTTACTCTTGCTAGATATAAAACACTCTACCAAGCACATTCCATAATCTAAACATATATCAAGATCTTACTCGTGCGCACGTGGTCCTAGTGGCACCCACTAGGTAGCACGTTCTACCATTATCTCTAAATCAATTTAAAATATAAATAATTTATTAACTTTAGCAATAATCAATCTTAATTTTGATCATAAAAAACTTATTTTTGAGCATTTAATTTTTTTTAAGTGTGTATAAGTTAGGACTCCATTGGAAGTTAAAATGAAGTATGATTATTTTGGGCTCATTGGACCTCTGAGATTCAAAGAGGCTTTTGACATCCTTAGAGTTTTATAATGAGAAAATTATCTTCTTAAAATTTAAAGTATACATCTTGAGCTTTCTAAATTGGGCTTTCTTATCAAAATCCAAGTTCATTTTGGTATGCAAATATTAAGTTGAAATCCACATATGTAGTTGCCATTTCATATTGCACAACTCTTAGTATTTTGGATATATCTTGAGTTACAGAAGTCCAATTTAGGTGATTTAAAATGATATGAAATATAAGTCAAATATATATAACTTTCTTAAAGAAATATAGGCAAATTAAAACTTCTTTAATAGCAAATCACGGCTTCAATTTGGGTCTAGCTATTTGACTATAGTCTACATTTTAGAATGCGTAGCTCTTAATATTTTGGACATATCTTAAGCTAAAGAAGTCTAATTTAGGTGATTAAAAATGATATGGAAATATAAGTCAAATATATACAACTTTTATGAAGAAAATATGGGCAAATTCAAACGTCTTCAATAGCAAAGCATGGCTTCAATTTAGGTATAACTATTTGAACTTAGTCTACATTTCAGATTGCATAACTCTAGTATTTTGGACATATATTGAGCTATATAACTCCAATTTAGGTGATTCAAAATGATATGTAAATAAAATTCAAATATCTATAGCTTTTATGAAGAAAGTGTAGGCAAATTCAAATGTCTTAAGGAACCAATCACGACTTCAATCCACGAATAGCTGTTTGACAACATCTCTCTCAATGATTCAAAATATACATGTTGGACACATTATTTGCACCTCCAACAGGTATATTTTTAAGTATAAATACCTCTAAAGCTAAATTAAAGTTAAAAAAAAAAAAGAAATAAGTTCATCATTTCATTCTTTCTTAAGTATTCATTGAGCTCTCAAATTCTCTTAAATAATTCTTTGTTTGTATAACTCTTATGAGAGTTGGGTGTGTGTTAGAAATAGAATTTCTCTTAATCTTAAATCTTGGGTTAGATTGGAAGGGAAATGATATTTATTTCTAAAGGAATTGGTTTAAGTGTTGTCAATTAAAACACTAGGGTTTTGGTTTTCTGAGTGAGCCTTGAAAACTCAAATTGTAAGGTTGTAAAAGTGAGCCATAAACTCTTGTGTAACCCCAATATTGTGAATAAGATTGTGGGTGATTAAAAATCCAAACTTGTGGATAAGTTAGGTAGAGACGTAGGATTGTTGTTGAATCCAAACTCCTTAAATTTTTATGTTCTTCATTCTTTCTTCTCAACTTCCATTCAATTCTTACAAAGAATTCTTTTATTTTCTCATTTTTATTTGATAGTCCTATTCAGCCCCTCTAGGACTCCTTTTATAAATAAATAACTAAATAATAAAATAATGAATAACTAAATGATGAAATAATAATCAAATAAAACATAACAAAATAAATTTCTTTTAAACATACTTTCAATTTCTACTCGCAATTATAGAAGAAATGATCATGCATATGACAATAGAAATACATTCATAAATCAATCATATAATCATTTCTTTATTATATTTAATTATTTGAAAACATAATAAAACACACGGAGTACACATTTCATAAAATTAACTCACAGGTTGAGCGTGTTGGGCAATGTGTTCTTTGATGTCCTTGTGCTACAGCTCAAATCTAGTAGTTCTCTAAAATAAATAATATTTATTTAAATTATGCTCGTAAAATAAAATAAATGAATACATAAAAATTCTCAAAAATTATGAAAACTATGGAATTGACGAAACTTGCTCGACCAAATACACAAAATCAACTAAAACTAGAAATTCGACACAAGCTGATGTCACATTTTACGAGAAATCTATCAAAATTTTGGCAGAGTCTCCTCTATAAAACAGACATCTCTCTACTAAAAGTAGAGTCGTTCCCGCACTAAAATGCAATTCGAATATTCACACAATCATAAAGTCTTAGGTGAGGCCCTGGAACTACGCAAAATGCCTAACCAAGAAACATAATTCACATAAATAATAAAATAAAATAAATTTCTTTAAAATTTTCAAAAATCATAAAATTTCATTTAAATACTACAAATTTATTTATTTCCATAACGAAACATAAACCATATTTATTTTCCAATAAATAGTAAAATTCTAGCTTATATTTAAATTTTCGTCAATAAACATACTTAATTCAAAATTTTCAATTAAATAACATTAGTTGGAAATAACCATTTAAATTACTTAAATATATCACAAAATCAACAAATAATTTATTTAAGCTTAAACACAATAAATAAGTTTATTATTCTATTATTTTTTGAAAATTAATAATAATCAGCTAAAAATGGAAAACAAATTATAAATTTTTTTTAATACTATTATTACTCAAAATCTGCCTAAAACATCATAATTATCAATAATTTACTTAAAATAATACAAATTAAAAATTTAATTTTGGCATAAACATTCACAAATTTATAATAAAAATTATGTACACAATTATAACAAACTTCCTTCACAAAACATCCTCAAAATAACTAGTAGGATTTATTAAAAATATAAAATATTTTCTGATCTCGAGTCAATGCGGTAATAGTAACCTTGTCACACCTGTACTCTAACTCTAAGTATATTTGCATTCATTATGCATTGCATTTACATACTATATATTGATTTAATTTAAGAGTAAGTTAGTATATATATACAGATGTAGTTATAGATAAAAAGACTCAGTTGTAACATATGTTATCCTTGATTGAACAATTGAAAACTTAAGGACTTATTGGTAACTTAAGCATCTCATTAAGGATCAAAATGAGTATTTTATATATTATTTAATTAATACTTTTAGGTATATCATTTTATTCCATTGAGAGGTTGCCATTAAAAGTAAGAAAGGAAGAAAGAAAAGAGGAAAGAAAATAAAATAAAAGAGAGAATAAAAGGGGCTGATTCAATTCTTAGTGTATAAGTTGATTTTTCAAGTGAAATTTGAAGATTCAAGACTCATTTAAGGCTGTAATCTCATTCCTAAAGTCTTTAGTGATTGATTGGTAAGTAATTTTAAGTGTTTTAATTAATTTAAGTTAGGGTTTACATGTTGCAGTTCTCGGGTTTGAATTTCCTAATTTTTCAGTCTTATTGTTTTAAGTATATCTTGATTTATAAATTCCAAATTAAGTGTTAGTTGATGATCTGGAATCTTTGAAGAATTATATAAAATTTGTTCTCTTTGAGCTCTATTTGAATCAGTCTCTATGATAGTGAAATGAGAGGAAACATTTTATTGCTCAGTCTGTTATGTAAATTGACCTGGTTGTATTCAGATGCCTATATCTCGATCTACAGTTGTCCAATTGGTGTGAAAATTTTATGGCATATATATATATATATATATATATATATATATATATATATATATATATATACATATATATATATATATATATATATATATATATACACACACACACACACACACACACATATATATATATATATAAGATTGATTAAAATTTCTGCTCAAAATTCCTTTTCTATAAGTCCTAGTAATTGTTCAAAGTTAGCTCTGAAAGTAGTAATTTTGATTATGTGAACTAGATTTTATAAAGTTCATGAGTAAAAACTAGTTTGGATACTTTTCGTATATCTTGTGCTAGGAAACTCCAAATTGAGTTTATTTTGATTCTACAGAAACTTGAAAGAGTTCTATAAAACTTTGTAGCTTTGATCCAGAGCTGATTATGTTTTATAGTGGTCTAATAGACCTATACTTTTTATTGCCCAATATGTATTAGTAATTGAGTTGCTTGTAATATGACCCTTATAATTATATTTGTGGTCATTGGATAGAACTGAAATTTTTATTGAAGGTACTAAACACATATGGCTAAAATTTGAGCTTAAAATTCTTCTTCTATAGGTCAGAGCAATTTTTCTAATTTGGGCCTGAAAATAGCTATTTTAGAGTTAGTAATTTTGCATATTGTTTGGGGGCTGCATGGTTAGGTCAGTATATGAGATTGTTATATTGATGATTTATAAATGAAATTGCTTATGTTAAGTGTTGGAAAAGGCAAAGGAAGTGCAGGTGCAAATTAAGCAAATTCGATGCACCAAGTTTATGTGTATATAAGCTGTTTGGTGAATAAATGTTCAAGCCCTTTAAATATTTTTATATTAGCGATAAAATGAGCTTTTTGATGTTGTTTCATGAACCTAATTTGGTAAATTGGAATTTTTTTAATTCATCTTATCGATACTTGAATTATTGCAGCTTTGAAACAATAAAATGATTTCCAGTTCACAAGTTATATTATGCTATTATTTTGCAAGATGAATGGGATTTATTTTAGTTACTTGATGATTTAAATGAATTTATAATTAGTTTGGTTTTACTACTTTGAATTATGATGAGAAGTGGTTTGATTTTGAATACTTCATTGAACAATGATTGTGATAAGAATGCTATGATTAATTTTGGATGGAATGATATTTATTTTGTGTATTACAACCCTATATGAGATATGTGAATGTGCTGAGGTGATATAAGCACATTTGAGATTGTGTTGGTTGTTATTGTGCAATAAACAACAAGGCACTTAATTGTAGGACGGTGAAGGAAGAAGGGTTGTTCCGTGCTAATGTAGTTGAAAGGGTCAGCCTTCAAGTATGCCTAGAGAGTGAGCTTGTGATGGCCTATATGTTATGGCTAAATTGTGATGCTTATTATAGGGATGGTTAATACAAATGAAAAGTTATATTGATATTTGCAAAGGCACATGTTTCAATTGACTGAGTTTTGAAGGTGTTTGAAAGTAAGGTTGAATTGGATATTTTGAGTAAATGATAATTTGATTATTAAATGCTTTAGTATTTTAATTTGAGACATTTATTATATTTAATTTAGCTAAACTATTTTATGCTTGTAACGTCTATTAATTGAGTATTTTTGTACTCATTTTACTCTATTTTATAAATATTTTCAGATAGCTTGGCTTAATAGTTAGTGAACCGGATTAAGTGAGTGTGGATAGAAATCCTGAATAAGTTTGGCTAACAAATCCTCGTTAGAGTAGTCTTTTCTTTTATTTTGTTTAATTGTTGTATAAGTGTGTAAAATATTGATGGTTCAGCTATATTTAAAAATGTAATATTTATATATATTATTCTATTATTTTGTATGTATTTACTATTCATAAATAGTATTTTACTATTCATAGAATATGTATTTTTACTATTCATAAATAGTGCTTCACTTTTAAAAAATACGTAATACTTTAAAAGTTTTTATTCTTTAAATGTAACATATGTACAATATTAATTTTTTATAAAAGATTAATTTTTAAATCCTCTTGCAAATATAAAGATATAATAAGTAAAAATTAATTTAATTGAGAAAATTATTTTAGTGATTGGTTTTAAATGTCCATCTTTGGCTATATGAGATGAGGTGCAACAAACCCGAGCCCCAGAATAGTATTATTTCAAAAATCATCTCCAAAAATTAATCTAAATAGATATTTGGAAAGCTTATAGCATCAATTGCAATAATCTCAAGTCAATTTAACATAAACTAACCAAATTTAAACTCAATTAACAAAAATTAAAAATTGAAACCTAGAACAAATTTCTCAAAATTGAAATGAAAATCAGTGATGCTTGAATGAATTACCTTGAGTGAAATGAAGCCTAAGAGTAGAGGAAGAGATTGAGCTATCAAGCTCAACCTGAAATAACTAGAATTCTCGTTGGTGTTCAAAGGAAGAATTCGGTCATTGCGAAGAAACCAAAAAAGAAAGAGAGAAAATGGCGGGAAGAGGAGGAGCTAATGGCTACTCGTGGCAGCACAACGATGTGGGTGGTGGCTGCTGGTGGTTTGGGTAGTGACAAGGGTTGGCTATGGTGGAAGCAAGGAAAGAAAATGTCACGACCCAAAACAGGGGCCATGACCGGCGCTAGGGAACGGGAATTCTTTCGAATCCGGAACCCGTAGCAAGCCTAAAAATAAAATAAAGCATGCCATAACAATAACCATATAATAAATGCAGCGGAAAATAAAAATCATAATATCATCCATACCAACTGGATTTACTTCAAAACTCATCTCATCACATATATATAATATTTAATACAAATCCAGTTTCAACATAATACATCTCTTTAAAATAAAGTACATAAAATCCAATACTTTAATTTACAACTACTGCAGTGTCTAGATAAAATAAATAAGACTCAAGTAGACAATTTACATAAAGAAGCCGGGGCGGAAGAAATCCGGCGTATCGACCTGCTACTGAGGTCTGAGGAAGTTGACTCTCCTGAAAAATAGTCAACGGAGGCGAGTCAGACCTCACTGAGTGAATTACTATAATATATATACATACACACTAAGTGATAATGCATACAGTCAACAGTGTATATATAATATGTATATATACAGGCAAATTCATACAGATGCAGAAAAATCATTTTTATATATTTTACTGAAAAATCCCAATTTATGAAGGATCACATAGAACCCTAGAATATCGCAACCTCAGAAAATAGTGTTAAACAACACTCTGGCCATACAGGCTCACTTATACCAAATATATCCACTTAATCCATATGGACAGTAGACTGGCCCCGAGACACTAAGTCAACCGAGCTCCAGCAGTCTGACTGCCAATGTGATTGGCCCCGAGACATTTGGTCAACCGAGCTCCAGCAATCACACCCACAAACCACATCTCACATATCAATAATCATATCAAACCAATATCCACAAATAGTTAGTAACATAGCCTAAAGCTATAGGCGTACCGGTACGTACTCGGTCCTAGTGCTGCCCACTAGGTAGCACGTTCTATTGATATCCTTCATTAATAAATAATAAAACATTCATTCACAAATACATGATGCATGAATTTAAATAAATCAACAATATAAACCATATATATACTGGAAATATACCAAACATAAACCAGGTATATTTTGAGTATATATATGTCAAATGAATTCAATCAAATCATGAATTAAACTAAAAATATATTTAAAAACATTTTAAATATATTTTATTAACAAAACATGTATATAATTTATTATATACCAAAAATATACCAAAAATATACTTGAATATAAATCACATTATTTATGCATATTCAGTCAAAATAAAACATGCATTTTCTAAATCATGCATCCTAAGCATATATATATAATATAGTAACTCACCTAATGCGCTCCACGAGACAGGTCCGACGGGCCTGGTCCACTAGCCCTTGGTCTCGGCGCAACTAAACAAGCAATAAATAACCGACATTAGAATAAACCTAACAGAAATCCTAGAATTCAATCTAGAGTATTAAACACAGAATCGAAAATTAAGGTTCGACTGGATATCACGTTTTATGAGAATTCTACCAAAAATTCGGCAGAACCTCCCCTGTAAAACGGACATCTCTCTACTCAAAAGAGTAGAGCCGACCCTGCAAAGAAACACACTTCGAAAAACGAGCTCAGCACAATCAAAATCCCACGGTCGGACTCCAAACTACAGTCCACCGACCGGGGTCCACAAGCACAGAATGATTCCAGATATACCGAACATATCCTTAAATCACAGAAATACATTTTATAGGTAAAAATTACATAATTAACCTTGAAACACTATAAAAACCGATCAAAACTCATTTTATTAGAAAAACCGTATATTATATATATAATTGAAAATAATTCCCGAAAATAGTTTTAATTAGTTAAAAATACTAAATAATTTGTAGAAATCATTTTTATACCTTAAATAAATATTAAAACCAATTAAATTACATTTTTAGACAATTTAGGGTAAAATTACCAAAATACCCCTATATATATAAATATACCTAAATTACTTCAAAAATTCACCAAAAATCATACAATTACCCAAAATTAATTTTCTCAACATATTTATCAATAATATCAATATTTAAACTCAATTAACCAATTAAATTTCCATTAAAAACACATTTAACCTAATTTCTCAAAATCACATAAACTTTAATAATTCAAAATAAATACTTAGAAATTCATAAAAATTCCAAATAAATTCCTATAATTCATTTCAACACCTAATTTAACCATAAACTCCAATTTCATAATTTAAATAATTAATTTCCGAAAATTAGAAAATAATATTAAAATATTCAAAAATACCCAAAAATCCAAACAATCTCCAAAAATTCTACAAAAATTCACACATGAAGATTAAGCTACTAGGAACAACATTTGTGAAGGAATTTTCCATGAATCAATCAATTCGAAGCTCAAAAAAATCAAAAACCCTAATAGGCCGAAATTTACAAATCGAAAACTAAGCAATTCTAGACCATTTTAGCTCAAACCAAAGCTAGAATCACACTCACCGGAGCTCAAGGAGAAGAAAGAGACCAGCAGTGTCGAAAACGGTGGACGGAAGAGGGAGAAACGGCGAAGGATCAAGTTTCGGCCAAAAATGGAAAACTAGCTCGCCGGCGCCGGGGAAGGGAGCTGCTGGCGGCGGGAAACGGCTGGAGGCGACGGTGGCAAGCCGAGAGGCACACCGACGGTGAAGGAACGGCAGTTGCAGACGGTGGAGGTGGGTGGTGGTCGTCGGGCACGGGAAGGAGAAGAAGAAGAAGAAGAAGGAAGCTCGGGGGTAGTTTGGTAATTTTCCAAAAATTTTTGATTTTTGATGTATATATGTATATATATATACTTTATACTATATATTAAAATAATATTAAATTACACACATCAAATATACACCACACACATAAAAATATTAATATTTTAATAATTAATACCAAATAAAATTAATTAAATAACAATTAAAACAATTAAATACTTAATAAAATATTAGGGAAATAATAAACCCTAATTAAATAAATATACACACACCGATTTTATTTAATAATTTAAAAATATGTATGAGTTCATGCAAGTCCGTAAATACATCTAAAATAATTAATAATAAATCGTTTACGTGAAAATTTTCCCGAAAATGCAAGTCCCGGGAAAATTTTACGTAAAACACTGAAAATAATACACCGTAATTAAAATAGGTCTAAAATACATATTAACTCATAAAAATATCATATAAAATACAGAAATTATTAACTCTGCATATCCCGGTACTGTGTAAAAATATTTTAAAAACACGGGATATTACAGAAAATGAAAAAAACAAAACAAAAGAGTAAGAAGAAGAATTACCCAAAAATCATTCAGCTACTTTTTTTTTTGTAAAAGGATAAAAATATAATAATTAAAAATTAAAAAGAATCTACTCCCATAATTACACCCTTTTACTTTTCAAACATATATATATATATATATACACACACAATGTGGGTGGTGGTTGTCATGGTTGGGGTTGACTATGGCATAAATAATAAAAGAAAAAAAAAAGAAATAAGGAGAAAGAAGAAGAATTGTACGAAAATCATTCTGCCACTTTTTTTTTTCAAAAGGATAAAAATATAATAATTAAAAGTAAAAGGGTGTAATTATGGGAGTAGATTCTTTTTAATTTTTAATTATTATATATATATATATATTGTCATGACCTAAACCCGAGGGCATGTGACCGGCACTAGGGAATGGGTAGGCATAAGGCCCTTGAAACCCGTAGTAAGCCTAAAAGGAAAGAAAAATAACACCTTACAATTTAAAACCTTATTTTAAAATAGAACACATTATCAAACTGATTTTTCTTAAAAATAAACAGATTCAAGTGCTTAATAGAAATGTGTTTCAACGTCACATATTATAAATCAAACTTAAATCTTATACATAAGCGTGGTTCGTACAAATAAATTACACAATATACTTAAAACATACAACTTTTAGTACATATACTACTGCAGCATCCAAGAACAATACAACAGTACAGCTTACAATGACCTACATAAAATAGCGGGTGATGAAGAAATCCGACGTGGAGGTAGTTTGAGGTCAAACTACCAAGCTCCTGAAAAAAATAAATTGAGGGGAATCAGACCTCACTGAGTAAGTCAATAAAAGAGCTGTACGGTTTGAAAACTATATAATTATAGTGAAAATAATTTATAATGTAAAGGTATAGCTTTTGAAAAATCTCGGTAGAACCCTAAACCCAAAAATCTACATGGCCAACTGGGCCCACTTATTCCAACTAGACTACCGGTCCTCGAGAGCAAAGGTATCAACCGAGGCACCAAGTCGTAGTCATCCACTTAATCCAAATATATGGCATTGGCGGTCCCCGAGAGCAAAGGCATCGACCGAGGCACCTATCCCAGTCCATTATCAACCTTACAATCATTGGCGGTCCTCGAGAGCAAAGGCTTCCATCGAGGCACCCATCCTAGTTTAGCATTCACTAATCATATATATATATCGGATCCATCTCTCAATCTCTACCATGTGCACATAGTCCTGGTGAAACCCACCAGGCAGCCCGTTCTACCAAAATTTCTCAAAATCGATTTTAAATAAATAAAATGCATTTAAATCTTAAATAATAGCATTAAATTAAATAAATCATATAATTAATATAATAAAAATACGAGCACATGCATTCTTTAAATAAACACACGCACAGATCGTTCTATTGACTTACAAGATGAATGCGAAGGCTGACAACCACGCGTCTGCCTCGGTCTCATGGCTTCTATTCTGATATGCTCTAAAAGAAAAATAACAAATCGACTTTTAAAACATGACTATGGAATCGAAATCAACAATCAACAAAACAATGAAATTCCAGGCTGACTCGAGGAAAATCAAACAAGACTCGACAGACAGGATAACTTAACTAACGGTAGAAATTTTACGAATATCACGTTTTACGAGAAAATCTATCGAAATTTCAACAGAGTCTCCTTTGTAAAACGGACATCTCTCTACCAAAGGTAGAGCCAGACCTTCATAAAAATGCACTTCTAATATCCATAAAAATCCACACTTTAGTCGGGCTCCCAAAACTACATTTAGCCCCGACCGAGATCACAACTCAACAAAATATCAAGAATTGATAACACTTATTTCTAAAAATATATATTTCACATACACATATACTAAAAATATAAAAATCTCAATTATTCAAAATTAAACAACTAAATTGGCATTTCATCATCAAAATATAATTAAAGCCTAAATTAAAACCATTATAATGTATTATATATATATATATATATATATATATAATATTTGGAATTAATATTCAAAATTAACACTACTTAATTAAAAATATCAATTAATTTATAAAAATTGTCTAAACCTCTTAATTATTAATAAAACTAACTAAGAAATATATTTAACTATAATGAGCGTAAGATTACATTTTCACCCCTAAATACATAAATTACATAATGTATTATTAGTACTAAAAAAAATTCCTTAAAATTATTTAATCATCCCAAAAATTATTTGTCTCAAAATTAATCTTCCTGATATAATTAAAACATAAAATCAACCAATAATTTCTTCTAAAAATATAATTTAACTTAATAATCACATTTGACATAAACTTAAAAATATTTATAAAAATAGTATAAAAATCAAAAAAATTATAATTTGAGTTCTAAAATTAATAACATTTAGTAATAACCTCAATTATCAAAATTTTATAATTTTTCACAATAATTTTCGAAATTAATAAAAATATTAATTAAATACCTAAAATTTTTATAAACCTCTAATTAACACCAAAATTCTAAAACCTTAAATAAAATTTATATACCAAAAACAATTAACTATAATTACTCTAATTTTACTAATTAAACCAAATAAAATCCAATAAATCAACTAAATATAAATAAATAAAAGTATGCAAAAATTCTATAAATTAAGGAAAATTAAGAAAAATGTTTAAAAATTTGAATTGAAGCAATTAAGTGGTATAATTCAACATATAGCTAAGAACAACCTAAAATCAACATCTATTTTCGATTAACAACCTGAAATCAACCTAAAAACAACACAGAGCAACTCACCTTCAACCTCCAATTCCGGTGTTGGAGGTGAGTTGTAGCGGCGGCTCTTGGCTTGGACAAACACCTAAGAGGATGAAGGAAGTTGGGGAAGCTTGGGTGGCACCGGATCAAACTCCAATAGTGAGGAGGAAGCTTTAGCTGAAGGTGGAAGAGAAGAAATAGCGACAGCAGCACCACCTGAAGCTCCTTCTCATGGCGGCAATGGCTTTTCAGGCGGTGGCAGGGAGAACGACACAGTGAGGAAGAAGGGAGAGATGGTGAGGGACGGAGAGGGAGAGGTTGTAGGGGGTTTGGGTCGGGAAGCTTCTTTGCTTTCTTCCTTCTTTTTTTCTTGTTTTGTTTTCGTTTTTCTTTTCTTTTACTTTGTGTTTCCTGTTTGGTCCTAACTTCTCTATGTATACTTATATATATATATATTAATCCGTATATATAAATATGTATATGTGCAAGTACATAGAAACATATATATAGCCATAAAATTTAATATAGTTTAAAATAGCAATAATAAAAATAAAAATGATAATAATAGACAATGAAATTCTAGACAATAAATAAATAATACTCACATATATTAATAACCCTAAAATAATATTAACAAATATATATATATATATATATATATATATATATATATCCATTAAATAGCAAAATAATTAACAATTGCATCATATAATTAAAAATTATTTATTAACATTACAATTTAAAAAATTTACTTTATTTAATTAAAACATAGGGTATTACAGTCTCCCCTCCTTATATGAATTCGTCCCCGAATTCAAGAAAAGAAAGAGAAGAAGAATTACAAGGCTAAGAAGGAAAGAGATACGGGAAAGATACTCGCATCTCAGCTTCAGTTTCCCACGTGCAATCCTCAGCGGAATGATTACTCCAAAGTACCTTCACCATCAGTATCTCCTTAGTCCACAGCTGTCAAACTTGGTGATCCACAATCGCCACTGGGTACTCCTCGTAAGTCATATCGTCACTAAGCTCTACGGCTTGAGGTTGCAACACATGAGATGGATCAGGGACGTATTTTCTCAGCATGGATACATGAAATACAGGATGGATTCTCAACAGTTTTGGTGGTAACACTAACCTATACGCCACTTCACCCACTCTAGACCGAATCTCAAATGGTCCAATGTATCTCGAAGCTAGCTTACCCTTCTTGCCAAATCTCATAACTCCTTTCATTAGAGACACCTTCAGAAACACCATGTCTCCAACCATAAAAGATACATCCTTCCTCCTAGGGTCAACATAGCTCTTCTGTCTGCTGAAGGCTGTCTTCAATCGTTGCTGTATAATGGGGACTTTCTCTGAAGTGATTTGCACCAACTCTGGTCCTGTTAACTGCCTTTCACCAATCTCCCAACACAAAGGTGATCTATACTTCCTACCATATAGTGCCTCATACGGAGCCATTTTGATGCTAGCATGATAGCTGTTATTGTAAGAAAACTCAATCGATGGCAAGTGTGAATCCCACTGTCCTCCAAAATCCATTACATACATCCTCAGCATATCTTCTAACGTCTAGATGGTCCTCTCTGACTGACCATCTATCTGAGGGTGGAAGGCCGTACTAAAATCCAATCTGGTACCCTAGCCCAGTCACGAAATCCATATCTATCATATCCCATTTCTATTCAGGAATTAGCATGGGTTGCAATAGTCCCGAGGGTCTCTGATGTTCAAGCTTTACTTGCTGGCAAGTCAGGCACCTGGATACAAACTCTGTAATATCCTTCTTCATTCCATTCCACCAATATGTATCCTTCAAGTCATGATACATCTTGGTAGAACCTGGATGAATATTATATTCAGAAAAGTGTGCTTCTTCCATAATTTCCTTCCTCAAGTCATTAACATCTGGCACACAAATCTTAGTGCCCAACTGCAATACACCTTCTCTGTTAATCATAAAATCCCTTGATTGTCCTTGTTGCACTTCATACATAATCCTCTACAACTGGGGGTCTCTACTCTGAGCTGCCTTAACCCGATCCAAGTATATTGATCGTACACTGAATTGAGCTAAAAGGCACTTCTGGGTAACTTTCATCTGCAACCCTTGATCAATTAACCCATGCAACTCCTTGATAATGGGCCTTCTCTCTATGTTAATATGGGCAAGACTGCCTATTGATTTTCTACTTAAGGCATCTGCGACAACATTCACCTTGCCTGGATGGTATAAAATGGAATAATTATAATCTTTAAGGAGTTACATCTATCTTCTCTGCCTCAAATTCAAGTCCCTCTGCTAAAAAATATATTTCACGCTTTTGTGATCAATGTATATCTCACATGTCACCCTATACAAGTAATGCCTCCATATTTTCAAAGCAAACACAATGGCTACCATCTCCAAGTCATGAGTAGGATAGTTTTTCTCGTGCTTCTTCAACTGCCTCAAAGCATAAGCAATCACCTGGCCAGTTTGCATTAACACACAGCCCAATCCTACTCTGGAAGCATCACAATACACTGTATACCCTTCATTTCCAGAAGGCAAAGTCAGAATTGGAGCCAACGTCAACAAGTCCTTCAATAACTAGAAGTGCTCTTCGCATTTGTCTGTCCATACAAACTTAGCACTCTTCTGGGTCAACCTTGTCAAAGGTGTAGCAATTTTAGAGAAGTCTTTCATAAATCTTCTGTAATAGCCTGCTAGACCTAAGAAACTCCGTACTTCTCTAACTGTAGTCGGCCTTGGCCACTCCGTAATAGCCTCTATCTTCTTAGGGTCCACCTGTATGCCGTCTCTAGAAACCACATGGCCTAAAAATGCCACTTAATTTAACCAGAACTCGCACTTTGAAAATTTGGTATACAACCTGTGCTCCCTTAAATTCTGAATCACCCTTCTCATATGCATAACATGCTCAGCTTCACTCTTGGAATATACCAAGATATCATCAATGAAGACTATTACAAACCAGTCCAAGTATGGCCTGAATACCCAATTCATCAAGTCCATAAAGGCTGCGGGGGCATTAGTCAACCCAAAGGACATTACTAAAAACTCATAATGGCCATATCTTGTTTGAAAGGCTATCTTAGGCTCATCACCTCTTCTAATCCTCAACTAGTGATACCCAGAAATTAGATCTATTTTAGAGAAGCATGTAGCACCTTGAAGTTGATCAAATAGGTCATCGATCCTTGGAAGTGGATACTTATTCTTAATGGTGACCTTATTCAACTGCCTGTAATCGATACAGAGTCGAAGGCTACCATCTTTCTTCTTCACGAACAATATCGGAGCACCCCCAAAGCGATGTACTGGGTCTGATGAAACCCTTATCAAGCAACTCCTACAACTGCTCTTTCAGCTCCTGTAATTCAACTGGTGCCATTCTGTAGGGTGGCATAGAAATAGGATCCATACCAAGTATGACATCGATACAGAACTCTATCTCTCTGTTTGGTGGTAATCCTGGTAATTCTTCAGGAAAGACATCCAGAAATTCACACACCACTGGCACCTGCTCAATAGCCACGTTCTCCTTCTCAACATCTCTTACCACTGCCAAGTAACCCTGACAACCCCTTCTAAGCATCTTCCGGGCTGTAATGGCAGAAATGAGATTATGTGGCATGAAGCTCTTTTCACCCTTGAAATAAAATTCTTCTTCGTCTGGAATTTTGAACACCACTTCTTTCTCTCTACAATTCACCGAAGCATAATACCTCGACAACCAATCCATGCCCAAAATGACGTCGAATTCTAGCACATCAAGCAATACCAAGTTCACCAATAGTTCTCTACCATTAACTATCACCAAACACGAAGGAAAGAAGACATTTGTCTCCAACTCGTCACTAAGAGGAGTCAACACAGATAGAGGAAAGGATAACCTAGAAGGCTGCCACTCGATTCTCGAAGCGAACATAGGAGAAATGAAGGAATGTGAAGCACTGGGGTCAAACAACACTCTAGCATCGCATGCACAGACTAAGAGAATACTTGCTACCACTGCATTCAAAATCTGAGCATCCTGTGGTGTCAAAGTGAACACTCGAGCCTGACCATGACCTGCCTGCTGAGAAGTCGAAGGCTGCGCAAACCCACGACCGTTAGGCCTACCAACTGAACCTCGGCCCTGTTGACCGATAAGCTGTGGCGGTCTCTGCTGTGGCTGTATTGGTGCTCAATACTATTGAGGCATCGGATAGTAGGGCTGAGCCATTGACGAAGATGAACCCTGAACTTACTGTGGCTAGTATTCGAAGTGAGGACAATCTCTGGCAAGATGTCCAATCTGCCCACATATGAAGCAAGCGCCCGATAATAAATGACACAGGCCCTGATAAAATTGTTCACAACTCACACATGAACTAGCTCCAGACCCAAAAATACTTTGTCTGGAGCTCTGCCCACTACTACTACTGCTGACTCCAGTACTGAATCTATGACCTTTACCACTCCTTCTGTTCGTGGCATAACTATGGCGACCAATTCGGTGGGTCTTGGACCTCCTACCACCCTGCTGTGAACTACCTGCAGCCTGCTGACTCGAACTACCGATGTGAAATGCTAGCTATTGGTACTCGGGAGCTACACCATATCCACTACCACCAACTATATAAGGATCTCTCATGGTGCCCTAATGAATATGTCGCCTCTCAATCAAACGGGCCTCCTCAATCACACTCTATAGGGTGCGGTCCTCGGTACGCATACCAATAAAAGTGGGTCCCAATCCAGTAACATACAGCTCCACTACTCTGTAAGGGTCCTTCCTAATATCCTCTACATGTCGGGACAACTTATTAAACTCTCTGGTATAGTCCTCCATTGACCTATCGCCTCTAGTAATGTGGAGTAACTACCACCTGTAGGCATCTCTGGTGGCTGGAGGACAGAAAAATCTCAAGAAGCGGTCCTTAAACTCTAGCCAAGTCAGCTCGTGCATCGATGGCTGAATCGATTGCATAAACCAGTCCTGAGCTGCCGCTTGAACTGACAACTCCACAATCATAATCCTCTGATAATCTGTGTGTCCCATCCTGGTACGTGCCTCAATCACATTAATGAAGTCTAAGGCATCACCCATAACGTCAAAAGAAACCCTACCGATCCGAGAGTAAAGAAGTGTTGCCTCAGTGTTTGACATCCCCTGGTTCTGTAGCATCTGCTGTACAACGGGCATCGCCTGATTCAATGCTGCAAGACCCTGATTAATCCCTGCCAGTCTAGCTGCAAAGGCTGTGGGATCTACGGCTGGGGCTTCAGGCTCGACTGGCTGTTGATCAAGAATCTCAGCTGCAGCTACCCTGGCTCGAACTCTACCTCTACCTCTGCCCCTACGACTTGGAGCAGAAGGGGGAGCCTCATCGTGCACATACTGTTCATCAAGTCTAAGGGTCAGATCAACATCGGGGTCGGTACGCACATGCCTCATTTTGAAAAGAAGACAAGGAAAATTGAATTCAAAATGAGGTAAGAATATTTAACGCAACACGAAATTAGAAACAAGAACATCTCAAAGACAATTATCAACCCTAAAGCTGCAGTAGTTACATAGAAAGATAGACATGGACAATCAATTGAACTTATGCACTGATACCAACTTTGTCACGACCCGAACCCGAGGGCATGTGAGCGGTACTAGGGAATGGGTAGGCATAAGGCCCCCGAAACCCATAGTAAGCCTAAAAGGAAAGAAAAATAACACCTTACAATTTAAAACCTTATTTTAAAATAGAACACATTATCAAACTGATTTTTCTTAAAAATAAACAAATTCAAGTGCTTAATAGAAATGTGTTTCAACGTCACATATTATAAATCAAACTTAAATCTTATACATAAGTGTGGTTTGTACAAATAAATTACACAATATACTTAAAACATACAACTTTTAGTACATATACTACTGCAGCATCCAAGAACAATACAACAGTACAGCTTACAATGACTTACATAAAATAGCCGATGATGAAGAAATCCGGCGTGGAGGTAGTTTGAGGTCAAACTCCCAAGCTCCTAAAAAAAATAAATCGAGGGGAATCAAACCTCACTGAGTAAGTCAATAAAAGAGCTGTACGGTTTGAAAACTATATAATTATAGTGAAAATAATTTATAATGTAAAGGTATAGCTTTTGAAAAATATCGGTAGAACCCTAAACCCAAAAATCTACATGGCCAACTAGGCCCACTTATTCCAACTAGACTACCGATCCCCGAGAGCAAAGGCATCAACCGAGGCACCAAGTCGTAGTCATCCACTTAATCCAAATATATGGCACTGGCGGTCCCCGAGAGCAAAGGCATCGACCGAGGCACCTATCCCAGTCCATTATCAACCTTACAATCATTGGCGGTCCTCGAGAGCAAAGGCTTCCATCGAGGCACCCATCCTAGTTTAGCATTCACTAATCATATATATATATCGGATCCATCTCTCAATCTCTACCATGTGCACATAGTCCTGGTGAAACCCACCAGGCAGCCCGTTCTACCAAAATTTCTCAAAATCGATTTTAAATAAATAAAATGCATTTAAATCTTAAATAATAGCATTAAATTAAATAAATCATATAATTAATATAATAAAAATACGAGCACATGCATTCTTTAAATAAACACACGCACAGATCGTTCTATTGACTTACAAGATGAATGCGAAGGCTGATAACCACGCGTCTGCCTCGGTCTCATGGCTTCTGTTCCGATATGCTCTAAAAGAAAAATAACAAATCGACTTTTAAAACATGACTATGGAATCGAAATCAACAATCAACAAAACAATGAAATTCCAGGCTGACTCGAGGAAAATCAAACAAGACTCGACAGACAGGATAACTTAACTAACGGTAGAAATTTTACGAATATCATGTTTTACGAGAAAATCTATCGAAATTTCGACAGAGTCTCCTTTGTAAAACGGACATCTCTCTACCAGAGGTAGAGCCAGACCTTCATAAAAATGCACTTCTAATATCCACAAACATCCACACTCGAGTCGGGCTCCCAAAACTACATTTAGCCTCGACCGAGATCACAACTCAACAAAATATCAAGAATTGATAACACTTATTTCTAAAAATATATATTTCACATACACATATACTAAAAATATAAAAATCTCAATTATTCAAAATTAAACAACTAAATTGGCATTTCATCATCAAAATATAATTAAAGCCTAAATTAAAACCATTATAATGTATTATATATATATATATATATATATATATATATATATATATATATATATATATATATATAATATTTGGAATTAATATTCAAAATTAACACTACTTAATTAAAAATATCAATTAATTTATAAAAATTGTCTAAACCTCTTAATTATTAATAAAACTAACTAAGAAATATATTTAACTATAATGAGCGTAAAATTACATTTTCACCCCTAAATACATAAATTACATAATGTATTATTAGTACTAAAAAAAATTCCTTAAAATTATTTAAGCATCCCAAAAATTATTTGTCTCAAAATTAATCTTCCTAATATAATTAAAACATAAAATCAACCAATAATTTCTTCTAAAATATAATTTAACTTAATAATCACATTTGACATAAACTTAAAAATATTTATAAAAATAGTATAAAAATCAAAAAAATTATAATTTGAGTTCTAAAATTAATAACATTTAGTAATAACCTCAATTATCAAAATTTTACAATTTTTCACAATAATTTTCGAAATTAATAAAAATATTAATTAAATACCTAAAATTTTTATAAACCTCTAATTAACACCAAAATTCTAAAACCTTAAATAAAATTAATATACCAAAAATGATTAACTATAATTACTCTAATTTTACTAATTAAACCAAATAAAATCCAATAAATCTACTAAAAATAAATAAATAAAAGTATGCAAAAATTCTGTAAATTAAGGAAAATTAAGAAAAATGTTGAAAAATTCGAATTGAAGCAATTAAGTGGTATAATTCAACATATAGCTAAGAACAACCTAAAATCAACATCTATTTTCGATTAACAACCTGAAATCAACCTAAAAACAACACAGAGCAACTCACCTTCAACCTCCAATTCCAGCGTCGAAGGTGAGTTGTAGCGGCGGCTCTTGGCTTGGACAGACACCTAAGAGGATGAAGGAAGTTGGGGAAGCTTGGGTGGCGCCGGATCAAACTCCAACAGTGAGGAGGAAGCTTTGGCCGAAGGTGGAAGAGAAAAAACAGCGACAACAGCACCACCTAAAGCTCCTTCTCACAGCGGCAATGGCTTTTCAGGCGGTGGCAGGGAGAACGGCGCAGTGAGGAAAAAGGGAGAGATGGTGAGGGACGGAGAGGGAGAGGTTGTAGGGGGTTTGGGTCGGGAAGCTTCTTTGCTTTCTTCCTTCTTTCTTTTTTGTTTTGTTTTGTTTTGTTTTCGTTTTTCTTTTCTTTTGCTTTGTGTTTCCGGTTTGATCCCAACTTCTCTATGTATACTTATATATATATATATATATATATATTAATACATATGTAATTATACATATATGTGTATATGTAGATATTGGTGTATGTACACATATACCATATACACATATACATATATACATGTTATTTTAATGCACACACACCTAAAATAATATTTAACCCAAAATATATATATATATATATGTTCATACTTCTATATATATATATATATATATATATATATATATATATATATATAAGTATGAACATATACACATATATACATAAATATGTATATGTGCAAGTACATAGAAACACATATATAGCCATAAAATTTAATATAGTTTAAAATAGCAATAATAAAAATAAAAATGATAATAATAGACAATGAAATTCTAGACAATAAATAAATAATATTCACATATATTAATAACCCTAAAATAATATTAACAAATATATATATATATATATATATATATATATATATATCTCCATTAAATAGCAAAATAATTAACAATTGCATCATATAATTAAAAATTATTTATTAACATTACAATTTAAAAAATTTACTTTATTTAATTAAAACATAGGGTATTACATATATATATAAAATTAAAACCTTTATTAATAAAAACACAATTAAAATTAATTAAATAAAATAATTAAACTTTATAATCCCTATTTACTATTTTAAAAAATGAAATTCCCATTTAAATTAATTCGGATGTTTACAATCAACCTAGTTCATATGTTCGGATGCAGCATATGATTTATAAACTCTAAATTTTACTAAAAAAATATATATAATAATTTGTAAAAATATATACCATATGTAAGTTATATACATTTATAATTTATATAAAATTATTTTATCATTGTAAATATGTTCAATTATTACATAAAAGTTATATAATCGTGAATTAAAATAAAATATTATACTTTCATATAAAATTAAATGTTAAATAAAATTATTAAAGTAAATATATATGTATTAGTTAATGATTCTTAAATATTGTATAAAATATATTAGCTTATAATTTATTTATAATTTCACATATTCATTATATTAAAAAAAAATTAAAACATAAAATTATCCAAAATCAATTTCATATGATCGAACAAATTTGTCGCTAAATTATTGATGGATTAAAAAATTCATCACCGTCATTGACATCAGAAATAATCAAAATGCTGAGACAAAATTTTTTATCACTAATCCATTACTAAATCATTTAATTATAGAATAGTAGTAGATTTTTTTGTTACTAAACAGAATATTTCTTCTAGGGTAATATCAAAATAAAAATGTATTTAATTTAAGATTAAACATGTCAGATACTAAATTTAGTTTTAAACTAATAAAAATAAAATTAAGATTTAATATAATAAGGAAAATTTTTTCCATTATATCATTTTTCTTTAAATTAAGTTTAGTCAATTAAAAGTCTATTTGGTTTAACTGATTATATAAACTAATATTTAATAGTTGTTAGCGGCTAAGTATGAACTGATTGATGAAATTTTCTTAGCAGTTGATGTTAGTATGTTAAATAATTATTAAAAGGTATAAATTATTTTTAAATATAATTTAGTACATTTAATTACGTCAATCATTTAAAAAAGTTTACAATGATAAATAATAATTTATTATCTTTAATTTATTTATAATTAAAATTATTGATGAAAACTATTTATAAAAGTATTTTAATTGAAAATATAAATTTTATTGGTTCAAAGTTTTAACAAAAGTTATAAATATGAACATTATGATTATTTAATTGCCAATTATAATTTAAGAACTTTTATTTTATTATAAATTATAACAAAATTAATTATATGTGTTTAATTTAAAGAAATTAGTTGTTATTAATTAGTTTTAATAATGGAGTAATAGTTCAAATAAAAATAAATTTAAATCAACCATCAACTGATAACAAAAAAAATTCACAATATAACTAATTAAATCCTTAGTTATTTTAAATAAACACAGCTATAAACTGATAATTTAGTAATCTCACCAATCACCTAAAATTTAACTGATTGAGAAAAATTATCTAAATTAGTTCAACTAGACATCCCAAAATTTATTAGATGCATCCGCGGCAATTAAATATATATACATATATATATATATATATATATATATATATATATAAAGGAAAAAGAAAACAAGTGGACCCTTGAAGATGCAAATCACGTTTCTAGGATGTCCCTTTCATGCAGCTCAATTTAAAGTATAAACTAAATATAATAATTTAAATATATTAGTTAAATAATCTTAATAAAAAAATAAATTGATTAAATTTTTTATAAATTTTTATAAATTAATATAAAATTGATATATTATAAATATAAGTAAATCAAAATGATTTAGATATATAAATTAAATTAATTTTAAAAAAATATGAAATATAAATTAATTAAATAATTTTTTGAAAAATGAAAACTCTCTTGTTTTCAATTTATTTCTATGCATATATATATTGTAATACCCTACGTTTTCATTTAACTAAAGTAATTACCGGATTTTGTTAGTGATAAATAAATTTACATTTGATTACACAATTTTAATTATCTAGCTATTAATTTATAGGTATTTATGTTAAAAATTATTTTAAGACTTTGTTATTTTTAAAATTCTGTTATTATATATGGATATAAGTGTGATTATATATATATATATATATATATATATATATATATATATATATATATATATATATATATAGAGGAGAGAGAGAATCCCTCACCTGAAAATCACCCACCTCATTGCCTCTCCTCCCTATCCGTCACCATCACCGCCACATTCCCTGTCCCTCCGGCGTGCCTCGACCTCCCGGAGCAACCATCTCAGTTGCCAGCCTCTCCGTCCTCCCTCCTTTCTTCCTTTTTCGGTGCCCTGTTTTCTCTCACTCTCAGTTGAAGCTGCTTTGTCGCTGTTGGAGCTGGATCGGTGCCGTCGTCGCTCCCTCAGCCTCCCTTACCTTCTCAGACGTCAGTCGATGCCGAGCCCCGCCACTGCAACTCATCTGCCGCGTCAGCACTGAAGGTTGAAGGTGAGTTGCTGCAGATTGATTTTAGGTTGTCTTAGGGTTGTTTTCTGGTTGCTTGAGTGGATTTATGTGTTAATCTTAATTTATTCTAAGCTAGATGATGAATTATACTAATTTAGTTGTTCAAATCCGATTTTTTGTACATTATTTTGATTTTTCTTGATTTACAGAATTTTTGTTTGATTTTATTTGATTTTTATTTGACTTTATTTGTTTTTTTAGTTTAATTAGTAATTAGGGTAATTAATGTAAATTATTTATAGTGTGTTGACTTTTATTTAAGATTTTAGAAATTATGGTGTTAATTATAAATTTTGTAAATTTTGGGTATTTAATTAATATTTTTGTTAATTTCGAAAATTATTGTAAAAATTTTGAAATTTTGATAATTAATATTATTATTAAATGTTATTAATTTTAGAACTTAAATTATGGTTTTTGTGATTTTTATACTATTTTATAAATATTTTTAAGTTTATGTCAAATGTGAATTATTAGGTTAAATTATATTTTTAGAAGAAATTAGAAATCATTTATATGTTTTTAATTATATTAAGATGATTAATATAGAGAAAATAATTTTTAGATGTTGTACGATTTTTCAAGGAATTTTTAGTATTAATAGTGTATTATATAAGTTTGTATATTATAGGGGTAGAAACGTAATTTTTGTTAAATATAGTTAAATAATAAATTTTGGTTGGTTTTAATAATAAACAAGGAGTTTAAAAGGGTTTTACAAATTATCCACTAATTTAGACAAATTAACACTAATTTCTCAAAATCAATTTTAATAATATATTAGGTATTATTTTGAATGTCATGTGTATTTTTCTATTATTTGGATAAATATGTAATTTTATGCTAATTATAGTTAAAATATATTTTAATTAGCTTTATTAATATTTAAGAGGTTTAGAGGATTTTATATATATATATATATATATATATATATATATATATATATATATATATATATAGGTAATTTTCATTAAGTAATGTTAATTGTGAAATTTTATTTTTTTTAAATCTATAATGAGAGATGATTTTCTAACTATGGATAATCATAGATGTGATGTGTATTTTTGGAGAAAATAAATGATTTAAATTTTTGTGATATTTTGTTGGATTGTGATCTCGGTCGGGGATAATTGTAGCTCTGGAAGCCCGACTTGAGTGTGAATGTCTGCGATTATTAGAAGTGTGTTTTCTATGCAGGAATGGCTCTACCTATGGTAGAGAGATTTCCATTTTACAGAGGAGATTCTACCGAAATTTTGATAGATTTTCTCGTAAAACGTGATATTCATAATAAATCTCTACCATTAATTAAGCTTTTTCCTGTCTATCAAGTTTTATCCAGTCTTCCTTAAGTCAGCTTAGAATTTTACTATTTTTGTTGATTTTCGATTTCAATTCCATAGACATGTTTTATAATCGATCTATTAATGTCTTTTCTAAAGCATATCGGAGCAGAAGTCGTGGGATCGAGGTAGACGCATGGTCGTCAGCCTTCTCATTCATCTTGTAAGTCAATAGAATGATCTGTGCGTGTGTTTTATTTAAAGACTGTGTGCACTCATATTTTTAATACTTATTATATGATTTATTTAATTAGATGCTGCTATTTAAGGTTTAAATGCATTTTTTTATGTATTTATTTAAAACCAGTTTTGAAAATTTTTGGTAGAACGAGCTATCTGGTGGGTTTCACCAGGACCGTGTGCACATGGTAAAGATTGAGAGATGGATCCGATATATATATATAAGTTGTGGATGTAAACTGGGACAGGTGACTCAGTGGAAGCCTTTGCTCTCGGGGACCGCCAGTGATTAGGAAGTTAATAATGGACTGGGATGGGTGCCTCGGTTGATGCCTTAGCTTTCGGGGACTGCTAGTACCATATATTTGGATTAAGTAAATGACTATGACTTGGTGCCTCAGTTGATGCCTTTGCTCTCGGGGACCGGCAGTCTAGTTAGAATAAGTGGACTCGGTTGGCCATTTAGAACTTTGGGTTTAGGGTTCTACCAAGATTTTTCAAAAGCTATGTCTATACATTATAAATTATTTTCACTATAACTATATGGTTTTCAAAAAGGTTTTCAAACCATACAGCTCTTTTATTGACTTACTCAGTGAGGTCTGATTCCCCTCAATTTATTTTTTTTCAAGAGCTTAGGAGTTCGACCTCATATTGCCTCCTCGCTGGGTTTCTTCATCACCGACCATTTTATGTAGGTCATTGTAGGCTGTACTATTGTAATACTCTAGAAAGCTGCAGTAGTATCTAAACTATGAATTGTATGACTTAAGTATATATGTGTATTTTATTTGTATGAACCACGTTTATGTATGATGATTTAAGTTTGATTTATGATATGATGTTGGAGAATATTTTATTTATGTATTCAATTCTATTTTAATTTCAGAAAAATCAGTTTCATAATGTGTTCTGTTATGAAAAAAAGTTTTAAATTGGAAGTTTTTTATTTTTTCTTTTCTTTAAGGTTTACTATGGGTTTCAGGGACCTTATGCCTACCTATTCCCTAGTGCCGGTCACGTGCCCTCAGGTTCGGGTATATATATATATATATATATATATATATATATATATATATATATATATATATATATATATCAAATGACACAATTCTAACTTAATATTTAAAATTCAGCATTTACACATTCTATTCGTAAATTTACATAATGCTTGCATTATAAATTAATATAATGTATTTTATTTTATTATTTTAAAATACAAATGGATTAAAGTAGTTTTAAGAAAGTGTTAATTATGAATTGATTAAATTGTTTTAATTGTATACTTTTTATAAGGATACCAAATGTTATAAATTTAATGCTTTTACATTGAAAAATTATGTCTATAAATATAAATTTAAAATTAATTTGATTTAGAGAGATTTTTAAATTAATAAAAATGTAAAATAATTTACATAAATGTTATATAATAAATAAATTATATTTATGTTATATTTTTTTTATTAAATTGATTTATTGTTGAAGCCTTTCTTTTGCATGCTTTATGTTTTTCCTAATCTCATGAATCTGACCATGGTAAATCAAGTTTATGCAAATTGAAGTAAAATTGGGATCAAATCTGAGTATGTATATTATTCTTCACTTTAGTCAAGTATGCTAATAAGGTTTTATTTTATTTTATTTTATTATTTTTAACAACTAAAAGAGTAATATCATTCATAGGATAGAGAGAACAATGTTTGCATCACAACAACACATTACAAGTATTGTTAACATCAAAATCCTACTGTACCCTATAAACATATCAAAATTAGAACTAAGCTTCAACCAAAAAGTGATGGGATAAGGATGAAAAACCTTTGCAAAAAAGTACACATAATTTTGCCAAGAGATTGCAAAACATACACTTACATCCACATAAAGAACAGTTAGTTCAATAGATTTATAAGATTCTTGACTCCTGCCATAGTAAAACTTGAAGTGAATCTTGAAGAAAATGCATGTTAAAAGGTTCACCACCATATTTGAAAGAAATATAGTCCCCTACAAAATTTCTCGAACAAAAGGAACTTGGAGTCAATATTTTTCATCAAAGTGTGAAACTCAAAATATAACAAACTCCAACTATGGGAGAGCATAACTACAAAATACAAACAGAAAAAGGACATCCTTTTAAATTTATTCAAACTAATATTTTTTATCAAAAAAAATATTATAAAAAATAAGAAAAATAAGTAAAGAGTACCATTACCGATAAAAAATGATTGGCAAAAGTCCTCTAGGTTTAAAACTATAAACAAACATTTCAACAGAGTTTCAGAGTATTATAGAGTACGAGAGAAGGAGCGGTAATAAGTTCAAGAGAATAAGTAGTGGGTATGCTAATAAATTATATATATATATATTTCAGTATTTATTCTTTAATGCTGATATGTAAAATTATTAAATTTTCTAATTTTTACTTAAAATATTTAAAAAATTCTTACTTAATTCACTTTTATTTTCTATTCGATAAATAACATTATGGAGAAACAATAGATAAAATTTAGCCAAAGATGTGTAATATTTAATTCTATTTATTAAAGAATTTTTGTTTTTTTATTCCATTTAAAACACTGTGTAGAGAAAAATATATAAACTTGAAAACAATAATTATTTACTAAAAAAATTAAAAAGGTACATTTCTCTCTACTAAAAACAATTCGATTTAGTTAATTTTTCTATTCTTTCTTTTATATTTGTTTTGTTTATTCATTTGGCTTTTTTTTTTTCACTATTTGTAGGCGACACAGGGAGAAAACATTAAATGTGATAAGGTTAACATTTATTTATGTAGCATTAATGAATGTTTGGAATGTTTTTTTTTTTCTTTAATCTTTTAATGGATAAATTCAATAGGATTAAAACTATTTTCATGTCATGTGTATGGATTGAGAACTGAAAGGTTTATTTTTTATCTATTATTCTTATATATAATTGTATTTAATCATTACCTTTTAAATTATTATGCATGTATATATTCTTCGGTTCTTGACTTCGATCAAGGTGCTTTTTGGTTGGTGTTTTTTTTTATATCACGAACAATTATTTTTCACTTCTTTTCTAGGAAGAGAATAGTAACAAGATTATTAATGAATATGTTCATGACTATAAGATCAGTGTTGGCAAGTGGGGGGTGTAAAAATGGGTAATGATATGTGAACATGATTTGTCTAATACGTAAAATTAGTGAATTAGGGTTGAGGTTAAATGAGTTTGTGTTAAAAATGGGTCAATCCTTTTATAACACGGTTTTAATAGAGTATATAATTATAAATTCATATGTACATGTCTATGATTGTAATTGTACTTCATCTACTCTTATATAAATATGGGTGCAACCACATGCTTATGATTGTTGTGAATCACCCTTCCATATGGTATCAGAGCAATTCATCTAAAAAAAAAAAATTCCCTTTTCCAACATGTCAACCAATTTTGTTACTTCTTCGGTCTCTTCTTCATCGACTTCTGCTACACTTTCCATATTTGAGATACCAGTTCAACCTTCTATTCTTCCCTCTTCTCATTCTGTTTCCATGTTAGTAACATCAAGAATCACATCTCCCTTATCCTTGATTTCACGAGCTTTCTTCTATGGCAGACTCTCTTCACTAATATCCTTCATTGTTATCAACTCTATGATCATACTGATGCTACAATAGATCCACCACCACCAACTGTTATTTTTTGTGAAACTACTCAAATAAATCCTACTTACACTTTTGGTTGCATATTGATCACATTATCATCTCTTGGCTAAATGCTACCATTTCTCCTGACATCTTAAAACATGTTTTACATCCTGGGAAACAACTTTTTGCTAAAGAAACCTGGGCAAAGGTTGAAAAAATTTTTCACTATCATGTCAATGCACTAAAGCTGACTTTCAATCAAGCTGTCAAAGGGACTTATTCCATGGCCGAATATTATCAATTCATCAAATCTACATTGGATGACCAATTGATGATGATGGTGTGATTTTATAGGTTTTATCTAGTTTACCTTCTAAATATTCAAATGTTGTGACTGTGATGACTACTCAATAACCTTTGCCTTCTTTTTTGGAATTACGCTCCTTTCTTTTGGCATATAAATCTTGCATTCAACAAGATACTAATGGCACTTCTTCTACTCAAGCTATAATGGTTTCACGATCTTAAAGTGGTGGTGGATATTCAAACCGATCCTTTTATGGCAATTTTTAAAGGGGTGGTTGATATCAACAACTAAGAGGTAGCAATTATAATTCTTGTTCAAATTCTAGTTCCTCTTATAATTCCTAGGCCTTTCGATCTTAAGGTCATCCTCACCAATATTGGTTCACATCAAATATGCAGTCTTCCATTTTAGGCACATTGCCTTCTTCTCTATCTGTCAAATGTCATATTTACGATGCTCCCTCTCATTCTGCCAAATTTTATTCACAACACCATATTTCCAATCATGATTTATCTACCTCCATTACTGGTCTTCATCTCTCTAAACCAGCATGGCAAGCAAACACAGGTGCTTTGCATTATATGGCCAATAACCCATGTATTTTGGATTTCTACAAGTCTTACAATGGTGATAATACTGTTAAGGTTGGCGATGGCACAGCTCTTCCCATAACTCATACTAGTTAGAAAACCTTATACACTTATTTATCTAAATTCCTTCTTTATGATGTTATTGTAGTTCCACATAGATAAATAATTTGCTTTATGAGGTCTTTTTTCATATGACAATAATTGATCTATTAATTTTGACTATTCAGGTTTCTCTGTGAAGGACCATCCAATATAGGTGGACTTAGTTTGTTGCAATAGTCATAGTCCTCTTTATCCATTTTTATGTCATGGTGGTTCCAGTTCTTTTCCCTAAGCAATGGTTGTTACTAAAGTCTTTCATTCCTTTTGGCATCATCAACTTGGTCACCCTGGTGCTTTTGTAATGTCTCAAATTTTCAAGCAAAATTCAAGTTTATTTAGTTCCAATAAATTTCATTATTTTTGTCATTCTTATTAACTAGGCAAGCATTCTAAGCTTCCTTTTTTATAGTTATTCTCATGTATCCAAAGAACCTTTTCATTTAATTCATTTGGATGTTTGGCAATCTCCAGTTGCTTCTTTTAGTGGTTACAAATAGTATGTGTTATTTCTTTATGATTATTCTGATCATGTCTGGGTTTATCCTATATGAGTTAAAAGTGTTGTCTTTGATATTTTTGTTTCTTTAAAAACATTATTAAGAACCAATTCAATACTAAAATTTGCTAGTTTCAATGTGATAGTGGGGAGAGTATCTTAACAAAAAATTCCAATCTTTGTTTAGTTCTGCAAGCATTCTTGTCAGACTTTCATGTCCATAAACTCCACAGCACAATGTGAGAGCAGAACTTATGCATTGCATATTACTAAATACAATACGAATTGTGCTTTTTCAATCTAATTTGACAGCACCATTTTGGGTTGAAGCTTTGCAAACAACAACCTACTTAGTCAATAAAATTCCACATGCATCCATCAATTTTAATAGTCCACATGAATTGATTTATGGCAGCAAGCTAGATGTCTCTATATTTAGGGTATTCGGTTGTCGATGCTATGTTCACATTGCCAACCCGGTTCCACACAAGTTAGAGCCAAGAGCTAGAGCATGTATTTTTCTCAACTATGCATCTGATTATAAGGGGTATCACTACCTTGACTTATCAAGTTCAAAGGTCTATATCTTAAGACATGTTACTTTTGTAGAGAATATTTTTCCCTTTTATAAAGATAAAGTTGTAGCTTCCAATTCAATAATAACAATTACAGGTGGTTTTGGAGATTTTTTAAATTCTACTAACACTTTATCTCCTTCTTCTTATTCAGCTTATCTGCATTTAACAACCCAATCCTTATCTTATATTCCTAATTTCTTAAATAACTCTATGTCTATCTAACAATCTTAACCCATCAACCATACATCTCTACCTAACTCTTCCCAAAACATGATGTCTCAATCCTAATTATCCTTACCTGAAATTTCACCAAACAAACCTCAATCCCCAACTAATAACTTTACATCTACATCCACTTCCACTAATCCAATCATTTCAATTATTCTTGATGCCCAATTTTCATTCTCTTCATCAACCTCATCTCCTATCTTTTCCTCTTAACCAACCCAATCGATACAACCTTTAACTCAACCAAATGTACACTCTATAGTAACCATATTAAAGCAGGTGTTTTCAAACCAAAACAACATTATTCTTCACTTTCTCATATGACACCTTCCAACCACAGACCTTCAAGGAAGCTTTTAAGCATCAAGCATGGCACAATGCTATGGCCTCTTAATATAATGCTTTACTCTCTAATAATACGTGGACTTTAGTCCCACCACTATCTTCTTCCGTTAATATCATTGATTGTAAATGGGTGTTTAAACTTAAACAATAAGTTGATGGCACTATAGAATGCTATAAGGTGAGACTAGTGGCCAAGGGATTCACATAGCAACCACATGTCGACTTTAATGAAACTTTTAGCCTAATTGTTAAATCGACTATCATTCGGCTTGTTCTATCTATGTCTTTTTCTTATGGATGGTGGGTACATTAACTCAATGTTAAAAATGCTTTCTTATATGGGAAGATTCATCAGGATATTTTTATGGTTTCGCCTTCATGTTTTGTGGATTCCCATAATCCCCATTATGTCTGCAAACTCAACTATGTTTTATATGGCTTGCTCCAAGCCTTAAGAGCTTGGTTTCAACATTTCACCAATTATTTACAGACTCTAGGGTTTCATGGATGTAAGTCTCACTACTCTATATTTTTTTATTGCTCCAAAGATATGGCTATTTTATTTCTTTATGTCGATGACACTATTCTTACTACTTCTACTCAATCTCTTCTCACTCATCTTCTTCAACAATCAAAGGATGAGTTTTCCATGAATGATCTGGGTCATCTTAATGATTTTTGTGGGATATAAGTGGTACAAAACAATAAAGGACTCTTTTTGACCTAATAGAAATATGCCAATGATTTATTGACTAAGGCCAATATGCTACATAGTAAACCAGTGGATACTCCTCTCTATTCTCACCATTCTTATGCTTTATTTGATGCCAAGTTTCATGATCTTACTTTATACAGGAGCATTTTGGGTGGCTTACAATATTTGACTTTTACATGCCTTGAAATTACATATGCAGTTAACTCTATCTGCTAATATATATGTGATCCCTTGGAAACTCATTGGCAATCAGCCAAGTGTATCTTATACTATGGAAATGGCACAATTTTCATTGGTTTGCAATTGTATAAAGGATCTTTAGCTAGTTTAATGGCCTATAATGATGCAAATTGGGCAGGTTATCCAGACACAAGGTGTTCAACTACAAGCTATTATATTTTTTTTAGGCAATAATCTTATTTCCTAGGCTGTGAAGAAATAACAAACAGTTTCTAGAAGTAGTATAGAATCTGAATATCGCACTGTTGCTACTGTTGTTTTCGAGATTTGTTGGCTATAATTTATTTTACATGACTTGTCCATCTCTATCTTGTTGCCTGTTGAGGTGTTTTGTTATAATATATCAATAACTTATTTGGCCGTCAATCCAATCAATCATGCTCGCATAAAACATTTGGGGGTAGACTTGCATTTTTTTCATGAAAGAGTTTTATGGGGCGACATTGTTGTATTACATGTAATAAGAAATAGAAAATTAGTAGATATCTTTACTAAATCCCTTCTATCCACTTAGTTTAGATTGTTATGTAGCAATCTAGGCGTTGTTTCAAGATAATTAGATTGAGGGGGCCTAATAGAGTATATAATTGTAAATTCATATGTACATGTCTATTATTGTATTTGTACTTCATATACTCTAATATAAATATGGGTACAACCATATGCTAATGGTTGTTGTGAATCATATTTCCATAGGTTTAACCAGATCATGTCACACGTTGACATATAAATTCGTTTACAACCCATTTAATTATACGTGTCATGTTGGGTTGTGTCAACCTGACACAACACGATCCATTAAAAATCAATTTAATTTATTATGATCTTAAATAGTAAATTAATCATTTATTGTAAGTTTTTATTAAAATAATATTTTATAGTTATATTATGCAAATTGCTAAATTATAAACATTATTTTATATTTTTTATGAAAAATAGCATTTTATATGTTATAAATGTTATACAGATCAAATGGGTTATGTTAAATTGTATGACACACACAATCCATTGAAGTAAATGTGTTACACGTGTTATATTCATAATTCATTTAATTTTTATATCATGTTAGGGTTAAAATATTTGACTTGATTAATAAATGGTTCGTATCCATTAACTCTAATTATGTCATCAAAGTGGGTTAACCCAATATGAACATGACCACCAACTTGTTTTGACACCTTTACGTAGCGATGGAAAAGTGATAAGCATGTTGCTGAAAACATTTGTATTTCATGACATGGTTAAAGAAATTGACATGATAGCTTTTTGGCCTTACTCATCTTAAAAGTTTTGTATTAGAGTAATATAGATGGAAAGTATTATGTTATCAAGATAATGGGTTTCCCTTAATATGCTATTAGTTTTTAATGACAAAAAAACTTTAAAATTCAAAAAATAAAAAAGGCTTATAACATAAAATTTGCCATATCATTGAATGGATGTGGCAAAATTTAGAAGATTCAAAAGGAGGTATTAATACTCCTATAGTCTAGGCACCTTAGAGACCTCCAAAATATAGTGCATTTATTAATAGATTTGACTAAAGTGGAGAATAATAAATCATATTGGGGCTTGATCCAATATTACTTTAATTTGTATATGCTTAATATATAATAACCCATTATCTTTAATGTAAACATATAGTATGTAAAATGAATACTCCATATAGACACCTAACTATGGTAATTGCCAATCACTATTAGTAGTGTATATTAGATAGAAATCATTTAGTTCTTCACCATTACCTTCTTTGCTCCTTAGTTATCATTCTTTCTTATTTTGCTTAAACTTCATCAACTATAGAATTTCTTCATACAAATAAAAAATTAGTAATGAGAGAATTCCATATCTCTTTATCCATGAAATATTGTTATTATTATCCTTAACACAAGAAGCAATATCAATATTAGTACCACCATTGCATGCTAGAGCTGCTGATTATGAGGATAAGTGCGGCAACAATAGTATTCCTTATCCATTTGGAATATGTGAAGGTTGTTATTTAAATCATATTTTCTTTATACATTGTATTGTCTATGTGCCATGTTTGTGCAAATTGAACATAAATTGTGACATTTAACCTTACATATATCCATTAGATTATCAACCCTTGACATATATAATATGGACACAAATGGGGTAGAGCATTGATAAATGTCGTGTAATACAAATATTTACCTTTTTTAAGTGTCATTATTAATCTTGTTACTTATGGATATATATCTATTAAATGGACAAGTATTTACCTTTTTTGAAAAATCTGAGATGCACTTAGTTTCATTTCTTGTAAGTCCTTAATTTTCATTTAAAATACTTTAATAATATAACTAAGATGGCAAGTTGGAATACTAAATGATTATTTCGTATTGAGATATTATTTTAAATTTTTACATATAATAAACTATACATTGATAATATATATATATATATATATATATGTGTGTGTGATATATGGACTTACTTATATGATATTTTTAAATTTTGATTTGACATAGTAATATTGGATTATTTATGAACCAAAAAATTTATAGGGACTATACAAAAAACCTAAATAGAAATTTACAAACTAAAAATATACAAATTATGGTTTTGTAATTAATTGTAATTAAATATAAACTTCAATGACCATTTATACAATTTATGTTAATTGATAATGCATATTTATTGCAAAAATTCTCAAAGTTATCTAAAAAAAAATGAATCATTAACATTATATATAGGTATATGCATACATATGGAAAGTGTTGGTTCATAGCTCTATATTATATAATGAAGTGGAGGAAGAAAATTGGAAAATATGCAGAAGATAGCGAAAGAGGTGAAGAAATAATTATGGCTTATAGATCCTCTCTATATTATAGGATAATTACAACATAGTGTATAAGTGATTTTTTTTTGTTTATTGGTCATCTTGGGGAGTTCCCTCTTTTTAGTGCTTCAATTGCCACTTTGTTTGCATCACTTAACTCATTTCAATCTATTAGTAAGTAATTTGCATTTTTCTTTTTCTTGTTCTTGAAAAATTATGAATAAAGATTACAATATGTGTGCATAAATTCATTTAGGTCTCATTTTTCTCTAATTAGCTGAATTTTCTAATAATAATATTGCATTATTGATTGATTGATCATAAAATTTATTTTCTTGACGAAAGATGATAGTTTCTAGGCTATCATATTTTTGGAGTGTTATGATCTAGTAGCATTTCCAGGATATTCTCTTTTGCTTCTTTTTTTTTAAAAAATTTTCTTTAGTTTTTAATATTTGTTTGCATAAGAAATGATACACATAAATGTATATATATAACTGACCCAAATTAGATTTCATAATGCTATCTCAAATCCAACCTAAATATATACTGGTAATTTTAGATCAGGATTAGGTCGGGCTGGGTTTAATAATGCTAGCCCAAATTCAACCCAAATATATATGGGATAATTTTGGATCTGGATTAGGTTGGGGCTGAATATAAAAAATATCAATCCAAGTGTGAATTTTATTACCTTGGGTTAGGTTGGGCTAGACAAGTCAACATTTTTATTTGATTTTAACCAAATATCTAATTATGCTAAAATTGTCAATAATGGGTGAAATTGAGACATTTTTGTTAAAAGTAAAAAGTTCATCAGTAGCAAAACCTTCAATTACCACATACACAATAAAATTGATAGGTCTTAAATGATATAAAAAATTTGGTTAAATATGTCAATGGAAACTATAGATGCAATTGTAATATGCACTATGATGCTTCAGCACATCTCATTAATAGAGATGCTAAATTTGTTAACATTCTTTTGGATGATCAATTCAAGGATAAACTTTCTAATTTTCAAGTTTTAATACTAGTTCCTTTAGATCAATCCATATTACCTACATTGGTTCAAAGAACATTTGGATACATAGATCCTGAGTTCTTCTATTTGGGTTTGTTAAATGAGAAGAGTGACATGTATAGCTTTGGAGTTATTCTTATAGAGCTATTTATAAGATAAATGTTAATTTCCCTTAATAAGTTTAGAAATTAAAAAAAACCTAGTTACCCTTTTCACATTTTCAATAAGTGATGATAAATTATTTAAAATTCTTGATAGAGTGAAGAATGAAGGAGATCTAGAGCAGCTCAAGAGGGTTGAAGAGATTGCAAAATATTGCTTACAAATCAAGGGGGAGAAAAGACCTACTATAAAGGAAGTAAAAAAAGAGCTTAAGAAATTACTTATTGATAAGGGATCACATGTTGAAATTGTAACTAATATTGAAAAGATAGATCCACTAGAACCATTACAGTAGTAGTCAATAAGCTTGATAACTTGAATTATCAAACAACTTCTGAATAAAAAGTGATTAATGTAATTTCTCTCTTATCTCAATGTAAGTTGTTATTTATTAAAAACTTTATCACGTCTTGAGTATCTATAGTAGTAGGTAAGGAAAGCAGCAATATGTCAATTAATTCAAGCTTATTTAGAGACATAATTCCATGGCCCATTTATGAAGTTGAACAATTTTACTTGAATATAAATAAAATAAATCTACCAGTAAATGACTACTAAAAGAGACTAGCATAAGGAAATAACATGTAGCAACTATGTAAGAAACGAATTCTACTCCTCCTCAATAAGAATCTTATTATTATACAATTGTATTTTTCCTCTATTGTAATCATTAATGCTATAGGATTTTTCTTTTATAGGAAAATCTTCTACTTATTCTTGTATATAAAAAGGCTATTTATGCATAAATGAAATATAACATTTTTTATTCTTAAATACACTTTCATATGGTATCAGAGCATTAAGCTCCTAAGTTATGGTTCCTCCCCTCTCTTTTTTCTTTTCTCAGTTTTCTTTTTCCTCTCCTCATGGTCGCACAAATGAATTTTGCAATACTTGTAACAAATTAAATTATCATTCTAAATAATCAAGATTCAACTAAACCTCTTTTAGCTATTAACTAATCCTCTCACAACCATATCAAATTCACACACACCAATTATTTATCCTAGAATTTCAATTTCAAGCCACCCTAATTAGTTATAATTTAGAAGGCTATGTGGATGGCACTAATCTATGTCCACTAACAATAATTATAACCAATAATCTTATAACTCCAAACCTAGAATACATCACTTGGAAATGCTAAGACCAACTTATTTTTAGTGCCATTATAGGATCTCTCTTTGCTCTTATTATTCCCCTTTTTTAAAGCACAAAACTTCTCAAGAAGCATAGAACATTCTTTTAAAACCCTATGCTAAATTGTCTTGTGGTCACATCAAACAAATCAAAGATCAACTCAAACATGGTGTGAAAGGAAATCAAACTATATATGAATATATGTTGTATATTTAAAATCAAGTTGATCAACTTGCCACTCTTGGAAAACCCATGGATGAAAAAGACATCATTGATAAGATTCTTGACATGTTAGATGATGACTAAAATTCCATTGCTAATGCCATCCATGGGCATCATATGATTATCGCGTTTGATGAACTTCATAAAAAATTGATAAATTAAAAAAATATCATTAAAGTAGTCTTCAACGAGAGTTTATCTTGTATACAAATCATGAGGCATTGAAGCATTTACATCACCAAGAGAAAATTTCTGCTAGACATATGAGTTAGGTTGCTTATCTTTAAAGATTTACTTTTATGGTGAAGCATAAATCGAGTGTTACTAATAGGGTGGTTGATGCATTGAATAGACTAAAGAGTCTATTGACTCATATGTCCATTGAGGTACTTGGTTTTGATTCCTTTGCATAATTATTTGAGACTGGTCCATATTTTTCTACTATTGTGGCTAAGGTTAAAGCAGGTGAGAGAACACATTTCCTATTACAAGATAGATTTATTTTTAAGGGTAATTAGCTATGTGTCCCAGATTGCAGTTTATGTTTAAAAATTATTAAAGAATTACATGGTGAAGGGCATGTGGGACGAGATAGGATTATGCAATTATTTTAGGCTCATTATTTTTGGCCTACCATTTGCAGAGAAGTTGAAAAACTGGTGTAAAGGTGTCAAATTTGTCAGGTTTCTAAAGGAACAACATCTAACGCAGGTTTGTATATGCCAATGCTAGTTCCTTCGCAGCCTTGGCTGGAGCTGAGCATGGATTTTATGATAGGATTGCCACACACACAATGAGGTAATGATTCTATATTTGTGGTAGTTGATTGGTTTTCAAAAATGGTGCATTTTATTCCACGTAAGAAAACTACGAATGATGTTGATATTGCTTAGTTGTTCTTTAAAGAGATTTATCGACTGCATGGGTTGCCTATATATATTATGTCTGATCAAAATACTAGATTCCTTAGTCATTTTTGGTGAAGTTTATGGAAAATGGTGAATACACAGCTTAATTTTAGTAGTGCCTATCATCCACAAACAGATGGGCAAACTAAGGTGGTGAATCAGTCTTTAGGTAATTTGTTAAGGTGCTTAGTGGGTGAGCATGTGAAGTGTTAGGATTAGAAACTGTGTCAATTAGAGTTTGCTCATAATCATGCAGTAAATTAGAGTTCTAGATTTAGTCATTTTACTGTGATGTATTCTGTTATTCCAAGAGGACCGCTTGATTTAATTCCTCTCCTAAATAAAATGAGAGTTCATCGCAAGGCAGAGAATTTTTTTAGTGGATTACAAGAAGTTCATAAGACTGTCCATGACAATTTAGTCCAAGCTACCTCCAAATATAAATAGGTTATTGACAAGAAGAGGCGGCATGTTGAGTTCGATGTAGGTGATTATGTGTGGGCTATTCTTATTAAGGAGAGATTTCTTACAAGTGAATATAATAAGCTGTCTACTAAGAATACTGGACCAATGGAAATTGTTGAGAAGATCAATCCTAATGCCTACCATTTGAAGTTGCTTAGCCACAATTGAACTACAGATGTTTTTAATGTTAAGCATATAATTTCATATGCAGGTGATTCTTCAAATGAGTTAGATTCATGGGTGAATCCTATCCACCTTGAGAAGAATGATGCAGGTGTCGAAGAGCAAATAATTCAATTTTTAGAAAAATATGAAATTTTGAGGTAGTGGCAGTTTCATAATTATCTGCAACTTTGGAGTTTTGAATTTTGGAAAATTAAGAGGCTAATTTGATTAAAAATAGCCCAATAATTAGGAGTCACCAGTTTGGCTTATGAGGTCCATTGCTTTTTGGATAAATTCTATCATTTAGGCCTTCAAAAAGGTAATTTTATGGTTTTGTTATTTTAGGATTCATTTTTTCCTATTTTGATTAAGATTTTTTTCAGGGTTTTCTATTTAAAGATTTTATTTTTAGTCTTTGGATGTTGTTATGAATATTGGTATTCGAATCCTTTTAATTTTTTTTTCCAAAATTCTTTGAATTTTGATGCTTATACAAAGAATTTGAGAATTGCAGGCTATAGACAATTAGTGATTGACAGTTGTACGCGATTCAACAATCATTAATTCTTATTTTATTACCCTTCTGCTATGTCACCTTGTCCAAAAGAATGTTCCAATTCTTGTTCAATTGCCAAGTCACTTGTCATCCTTGAAGAATATATTGATGAGACATGGAAACACAATCCCTTGATGCCTCAAGATCCTTATGAGAGAGTATGGCTCATTTTTTGGGCTAAATTAGCTGATGAGAAGGTACATAATTGAATAGTTAAACCCAATGGCTAGATTTATAAAAAATACATATGCAACACATATTTATTGAAGTATACAATTTTTGAAATGTGTATCATAAATCTAGTTATTAAGCTTAATACAGTTGAAGTAGATAACAATTTCCTTATTTAGAACTAAATTCATGTCACCTATTATTGTACAGTGTTTGCATGAGGCATTCCATGCTTGTTGGCAAAAAGCATAGTAAAAGGTGAAGCATATAGAGTTTGTAGTGGAATCATTTGCAATTCTTAGGGTGCAGATTTAAGGGAAGAAATTTTTTCACTATGAATATGTATATACTTATTTATTATTTATATTTGAACTGATTCTTTGAATATTTATTTGCTATCTTCTTATAAGACCTAGGGTTTAGGGTTTAGCCTAGTGAAGCCAAATTTGATTTTCTGACTCGAAGCTTAAAAAAATATTTGGTCCATTCAAACCGATGTTTTTCCTTTTCAATCATATTGGTTCGTATCTATTCACAAAGTCCCCTAACTCGATCGATTTAACCTTTGACCATAGCACCTCAACATAGAGATAGAGGCACATCAGGTTGCTCACAATGTGTGCATAGTTATAAAAAAGACAACACATTCAAAAGCAGAAAGCATGGATAGGTAGCCAAGTAATAAGCAAGCAATTCATCAAGCTATAAGGCACATGTAAATAGGCAGTCAGGAAATAAAGCAAAAATTCATAACATTACAAATAAATAAACTAAATTGAATGAAATAATAAAATTTACTGATAAGTGTTAGATTAATATAATTAAACTACAATTGAAGTTGAAGGTCCTATGCTTATTTGTTTAGGCATATTGTAAAAAAAATGGAATTATTAGTAGCATTTATAGTAAAAAAATATATGTTAGATTAATGTAATTAAACTACAATTGAAGTTAAAGGTCCTATGCTTATTTGTTTAGGCATATTGTAAAAAAAATGGAATTATTAGTAGCATTTATAGTAAAAAAATATAAATCTAAAAATACAAAGTTAAATATATTAGAGATCATATTACCTTTCTCAAAATTTTTCAATTCATTAATAGTCTCCTCAACACATATTGGCTTATCAGCGATTCTGAGCCAATCTGAAGTGCATATTAGCCTAAGTTTTAGGCATAAATTTTATTGTTTAAGGCTTTAAATTGGGCTTTGAAGTTTTATGTTCATTTTAGTATGTTATTTGTCCTTTTTGCCCATTTCTTTTAGGTCTTTTTTCTTAAACATTATTTATTCATCTTCTTTGATTTTTTGAGATGTTTTTGATGAATTTTAATAAAATTTTCTATTTTTCCCTAATTTTTAGTATGCTATTAAGAATAAACAAATTTTGATGCCTATTTCCTATTATTATTCATAATGAACATGTTAAAAAGGATTGGATCTCTGATATTCTTATTCAAATTAATAGAGTTTTAATATTTATCCATTTATTTATAGCTTTCGTTACATCAGTTGGTATTAGAGCTGAAGTTCATTCCTTAGTTAAACATGCCACCAGAAGACAACAATGTATTGAGGATGTTTATGAGTGTAAGATAGAAAAATGAATCAATTAGCTATTGAATGAATGATTTTGGCAAATGATGGAACAAATGACTAAGAGGATGACCACACTTTTAGGCAATATAAACATGGCTAATCTAGCCCCTGTAATAATAATAATTTAATGGGCAATTTTGATGAAAAGATTAGTAAAGATGAAGATGAGGATGATGATTATAAGGAGGTTCCTCGCAGATGTCATAGGGCAAAGGTAACAGATGACACATGACACTAAAAGATTGGAATGCAAATAGAGTTTCCTCAATTCGATGGTAGCCTACAACCCGAGGAGTTTCTCAATTGGTTGGCCATAGTTAAGGAAAATTTAGAATTCAAAGGGCTATTAGAAGATAAGTGTATGCCTTTGGTAGCAATCAAAATATGTGGTAAGGCGAGTGCATGGTGGCAACAGCTAAAATTGACTCGCATTAGACTAGGTAAAGCCAACATTACTAATTAGGAGAAGATGAAAAAATAGATGCAATTTGCATTCTTGCCATATAATTTTCAGAGGTTGATGTACCAATGATTAAAGAATTTAAATAAGGTCATCAGATTAGTGGATGATTATACCATTAAGTTCTACCAGATGATTGCTAGAAATAAAATCTAGAAAATGGAGGACCAGTTGGTATTATGATATATTAGGGGATTAAGGGTAGATTCAGGATATTATGAACATCTTCGATTCTTTCTCCATTTCTACTGCTCATCAAAGGGCTTTAATGGTGGACAAGTAGTCACGATGTACTACTAATGTTGTTAATGTAAGTGTAGGTGTAGGTGTTACTAGTAGTAGTGCTAGAGTTAATGGCAGTAAGGGTGTTGTTTGGGGAGGTAGGCCATAGGTAATCCAAGTGTAAAAAGGTAGTTGGGAAGAAGAAATTATTTATTAAGATTGATGATTGTAAAGGGGATGAAGTAGAAATTACAAGTGAACCAATGTATGTCGAGGAGGCAGTAAATGAAATGCTTTTAGAAGGAGATGTAGGGACTGCATTGGTAGTTCAATGCTCTTATCTAATACTAAAATCTATGGATAAAGATGATTGGCTACTGAGCAATACCTTTTAGTCCACATGTACCATCCTAGGTAAGGCATGTTTTTTTGTGAATGATATTGGTAGTTATGAAAATATTATGTCTATTGAGGATATAGAAAAATTAAATATTTAGACTAAAAAATATCATAAACCTTAAAAATTATCCTAGCTTAAAAATGGTGGTGAAGTAGCAGTGTCTAAGAGGGCTCTGATTTCATTATCTATTATTTTGAAATATAAGAATGATGTTTGATGTTATGTAGTGGCTATGGATGTATGTTATCTCTTATTAGGCAGACCTTAGCAGTATGATAGAGATGTGCATCATGATGGGTGAGCCAACACTTATAGTTTTATGTTTAATGGGATTAAAATTGTGTTCTTACCTAGCAAACATGCATTAGAGAAACCTAAACCTACAGGTGATGTGTTGGCTTTATTATCTCTGGCCCAATTCAATGAGGAGCTGCAAGATTCAAATATGGGGTATATGTTACTAGGAAAAAAGGTGGCTAAAATGATAATTATTCTAGTAATATTGGCTCCAATAATTATAGAATTTAGTGAAGTCTTTCCTGATGAGTTGCTAGAGAGGTTACCTCTATTACGTGATATTCAACATCACATTGATTTGGAGCTATGAGTAAATCTGCCTAATAGACCCCATTATAAAAAAATCTAAATAAGCATGAAGAGTTGAGGAGATAGGTTAAGGACCAACTAGTTAAAGGGCATATCAATGTGTAGTACTAACCCTTTTGACACTAAAGAAGGATGGATCTTAGCGAATGTGTGTTGACAATAGGACCATTAATAAGATCACAATTAGGTATAGATTTTCTATTCCCCGCTTGGATGATTTGCTTAATCAAATTGGTGGTGTAATTATGTTTAAAAAGCTAGATTTGAAGAGTGGATATTATCATATTTATGTTAGGCTTAATGATGAATGGAACATAGCCTCTAAAACTAGGGAAGGGTTGTATAAGTGGCTTGTAATGCCTTTCAGCTTGTTTAATGCCCCTAGCACATTTATGCATATGATGAATCAGTTATTGAGGCCTTTTATTAGCATAGTTGTTGTGTATTTTGATGATATTCTTATTTGTATAGTTCTCATCCTAGAGAACACCTTCAACATGTAAGGGATGTTTTGAGTGTACTTCATAGGGAGAAATTCTATGCAGCAATGAAAAAGTGTGTTTATGACTCCCAAGGTGCTATTTTTAGGATATATGGTTTAAGGAGAAGGGTTGCAAGTTGATGAAGTTAAGGTTGATGCAGTGAAACAATGGTCGAGACCAAAAACCTTAATAGAAGTTTGAAGTTTTCATTGACTTGCCTCATTCTATAAAAGTTTCGCCTCCACCCATTTGAATTTTTATTTAATTTTTAGGTTTGATCCATGAATTTTTTTTCTTTGAGATTATTGTTATATGTAGCTTAAGTTTCTCAAAAATATTTTTTGTATATTTTTTTGAATTAATTTGAGTAATGGATATTTTTGAATATTTTAATATTAAAAAATGGATTTTTAATAATTATATTATTTAATTATTTTGAATGGAAATTTGGTTAAATTAGTATTGTTAATTTAAGTAAGTAATTTTAGTAGTGCTAAAATAATTTTTTGTAGTTTTGTATAATTTTTGGAAATATTTTAGTATTATGTGAATATTGGATTATGAGTTAATTGTGTATTTTTGTTAAAATTATAGTTAAATAATATATTTTAAATGATTTTAGGATTTTATAGGGTATTAAAATCATTTTTATAAATTATTTTCTATTTTTAACTAATTAATACTAATTTTTGAAAATTATATTCAAATAATAAATTTTTTACTATTTTGGTGATTAAATGGATTTTTAATTACCTTTATTATGTATTTAAATTATTTGAGTATATAAAAGTGAATTTTACTATTTTATGTTGAATTATTGAAAAATTGGATTTCTATTAATATTATATTATTATTTGAGATTTTTATTTAATTATTGTGAAAATAATGATATTTAGTGTTTTGGTGTTTAAATAAATTAGATTGTAACATTTTAATTATTTTTGTGAATTTTTAAGGATTTTAATATATTTTTAGTTAATATTTATTTTTATCGTGTATTGTGAACATCGGTTAGGAATTGTGTAATTCGGGATCCCAACCTGAGGTGGTGACCATTTGTGCTATAGAAGTGTATTTTCCTTACAGGATTGACTCTAATTTTGTGGAGATATGTCCATTTTACAGAAGAGGTTCTGCCAATTTTTTGGTAAAATTCTTGTAAAACATGACGCCGGATCAATCTTGAATTCCTGTGTTTTGATCAAGTTTTAAATTCTTATATCGAGTCTTCCTTTAGAAATTCTTAGAAGTATGAGTTAGAAACTTATTCTGATAATATTATATTTATTTTCTTGTTATGCCGAGATCGAGGGCTATCAGACTGGGCCCGTTAAGTTTATCTCGTGGAGCGCAAACTTGTAAGTTTTTATTTTATATATGCATTGCATATAGATGCATGATTATGAGTTTTCGTGTTTTAATATGAATTTAAACATGAATTATTTTATTAAATGAATAAGTATATTTTTGGTATACTTTAAGTATATTTTTGGTATATGTGACATTTTACTTACTTTGTTTTAGTAAATAATTTGTATAAATGTGACATATCAATGTTAGCATGTTTTAGTATATATATTTAGTAAATTTAACATATATTTAGCATATGCATTTAGTATATTTTTGGTATATTTATCGTTTATGTTTAGCATATAAATATTATATCCTTTTTAAATTATTGCCATTATTTGCCATTAAATACGATTTATTGAGGGATATTAATAGAGCGTGCTACCTAGTGGGCTGCACTAGAACTGTTACGCAACAATTTGGTAGAATTAGGTTGAGATTTTAATGTTTGATTATGAATGAGAATATGGAGATTACTAGTTATTGAAAAAGGATGACTATGGATCCTCAGTAGAACTAGTGTACTCGGGGCCAGTCATGCCTGTAGTGAGATTACGAATCCTCGGTTAACCTAGTGTACTCGGGGCCAGTCTACTACCTTGAGTTGGACAAATGAAAAATTGGAGTATTGATTAAGTTTGTTGGTTGTTGATTTTTATTATTGAGGTTGTAATTATATTAAGGTTCTATTTGATCCTTCACCTAAATAAATGTTTTTTACATTTATAAATATAAAAGTGAATTTTAGAATCTGTGTGAAATGCCTGTATATATATATATATATATATATATATATATATATATACACTGATGCTTGATTGCATATTACATTAGGAGGTGCGTATATATATATTATAATAATTCACTCATTGAGGTCTGACCCCCTCTCAACCATTTTTTTAGGAGAGTCTTCTTCGTCAAATTGTACCATTAGTACTTTACATCGGTCTTCTTTCACTTCGGCTATATTATGTAAACTTCATATTTGATTTTTATTATATCCTAGAAAACTGCAGTAGTAGTATTATTGTATTAGCATTATTGTTTCAGTTTGAGACTTCTTTATTCAAATAGTGTATGAATATTTTATTTATGAAATAATACTTGAGCATTTATTTATATATCGATTCAAGTTTTAATTTTGATGTATTTTTATATTATTATTATATGATTTTTTATTTTTAAGGCTTGCTATGGGTTCTAGATTCAAAAGAATCTCTGTTCCCTAGCGTCTGTCATGACTCCCCAGTTTGGGTCATGACATTTTCACTGCCCTTTAAGTTGTATATGGATGCTTTGAAAGTGGGAATTGGAATATTGAGTCAGAATGGCAAACCTGTAGCATTCTTTAATGAGAAATTATTAGGCTCCAAACTTAATTTCAACATTTGTGTTGTGGAGTTTTATGAAGTAGTGAAGGCTATGAGGCATTGGAGACATTATTTTCTCCATAGGGAATTTATTTTATATACTGATAATGACTCTCTTAGGGATCTCCATAGGCAAGATAAGGTGTCTCCTAGACATGCATGATGGGTTACTTATTTGGAGCAGTTCATCTATGTTGTAAAGCATAAGGCATGGATTACTAATCATGTTGCAGGTGATTTGAGCCAAATGTGTAATTTACTTGTAACCATAAGGGCTGAGGTACATGGCTTACACTCCTTTCATGATTTACTTGTTACTAATCCCTATTTTTCTATAATATGCATGACATTTAAGATGGGGAAAATATAGATTTCTTACTGTATGATGGATTCTATTCAAGGGAAATCAGTTGTGCATTCAGGATTGTAGTTTGCATTTACATATTATTAAGGAATTGCATAGATAGGTTCATGTTGGAAGGGACAAAACATTAAACTTGTTTCAAGCTTCATTCTATTAGCTTACTATCCGCAAAGAAGTTGAGATGTGATAAGATGCAAAATTTGCCAAGTCTCAAAAGAGATTGCCACTAATGCTAGGTTATATATGTTTCTTCTAGTTCCTTCTCAGCCTTATATTGATATTAGTATGGATTTTGTACTAGGGTTGCTACGAACATAGCAAGGTAATGATTCCATCTTTGTTATAGTTAATATATTTTCTAAGATATTTCATTTTATTCCTTGCAAGAAGACTACAGATGTTGTTAATGTGGCACAATTATTTTTTCGTAATGTGTAGCACATTCATGGGTTGCCTACATCCATTGTATTAGACAGAGATACTCGTTTCCTTAGTCATTTTTAGTGCAGCTTGTGAAAGATGGTCAACAAGTAGCTCAATTTCAGTAGTGCATACGACCCTAAAAAAAATAGGCAAACTGAGGTTATGAATATGTATCTTGACAATTTGCTACACTGCTTGGTAGGGGATTGTGTCGAGTTAGAATAAAAAGCTTTGTCATGTAGAATTTGCTAATAATCATGAAATGAATCGCAGGACAGGTTTCAATCCATTCCAAGTGGTTTACTCTGTTTAGCCTCAAGGACCATTGGATTTGATGACCTTGCCCAGCAAGACTAAGGTTCATGGTAAAGCAACTGACTTTATGAATTTCTTATAGGATTCCATAAGATAGCTTATAAGAATTTGTTTATTTCTAATTCGAAGTACAAGCAACATGCAGACAAATAGCATAGACATTTGGAGTTTGATGTTAGTGATTTTGTGTATACAATCTTGACTAAAGATCATTTTTCTATTGGTGATTATAACAAGCTATCTACAACCTTTAATCTCTAACAAAATCCTTGCAATGTATGGATGAAGTTGACAGGAAGGGAATGCACAACAGTGCTTCGAAGGGCTCTATCTTTTAGCTCTGGATGAGTTATAGAGCCCATAATATACCAAATCGAAGCTGATTAAGAGATTGATATTCAATATTAGGTTTACTTATAGTAGCCTAAATTTGACTATTTAAGGCTTCAAAATGGGCTTTAAATTTTAATATTTGAATCAATAGAGTTTCAATATATACTTTTTTATTTATAGCTGTTACTACATTAAGAAGAGGCCTTAAATAAGCTTCCACTAGAATCAAAACCACACAACTTCATATAATCATCAAATATAAGAAAAAGATCATATTTGACAATGTTATACAACATGTAGCCAGTATCATCACCATACATCTACTTGAGTGAGATTTCCATATACTCAAGCTTGTCTAAAGGGTAAAAAATATTGGCCAGGAGCATCAGAGTGTTTATTTTCTTAAGGTCACCTCAGTATTTTTCAAATTTTAATTTCATTGAAAGCCCCATGGAAATTAAAGTTAGACATTCAACATGCAATGCAAGTTAGAGCTTTCATTAAAAAAAAGAATTACCAATCACATAGAGAGAAAAAGATATTCTTAAAGTCATTTTATAAAATAGCTTTAACATATCAATAATTTTATTGCGATACTGCTTATCAAAGAAGTTAGACACATCCATCCTTTAAGTTTGCCCTGAAAGAACTTTTTTGTTCCTCATACTTATCGAAAGCTCTCTCATACAAATAAGTTGTTTTAAGTATGAGATAAGTATAGTTCCACCTAGTTAGAACATCGAGAGATAAATGAGACTGACATGAAATACCAACAAAATCAAGGATTTCTTTAAATTTTCAAAGTCTGAGAGGTGAATTTCTATATACCTAATAGCTTCTTTAATCTTTTTCATAAACTTTGAGGCTTTTTTCAAGCCATCATTAATAACAAGATTAAAAATTTGAGCTATACACCTCACATGTACAAAATTTTAATTTAATAGAAGAGCAAGTATGCCAAGACATAAGATTCTTTTTAAAATAATTAATAGCATTATCATTTGAAGAAACATTATTAATAATCATAGAAAACACAGATTTCAAGCCCTAATCAAACAAATAGTTTTCAAGGGCACGCCTTATATATATATTCTCCTATATAGGAAGTAACTAACATAAAAGAGAGAATTCTTTTTTACAAGTTCCATTCAGTGTCAATAAAATGGGTAGTAACACACGTATAATTTAGTCTTTGAATGGAAGTCCATGAATCAGTTGTAATGTTGATTCTATGAGACTGAGTGTGTATTAAAGATTTGAGTTTCACCCTTTTGTTAAGATAAATGGAGTAACAGTCTCTAAAACTATCCATCTAAATGGAATTTTAAACATAGGGCAACAGGATGCTATAAATTTTTTAAAGTCATCACCTTTAACAAATTTAAAGGGCAATTCATCAACAATCAACATATGTTCAAGTGCTTTATGAATGGCTTCTTGTTCAAAATTCCATATGTTTATTACTCCTAATTATGAAGTTTAAGATTCAAGAACATCATTTGTAGGTTGTAGTGTTAACAGAGACTGTCTAATGTCTTTAATATATGGCATTTTCAAGCAAGTCAAAATATGATTTCTAAGACTAAAGGTGCCATTTTTTTAGAGTCATCATAGAAGATTTTATCACAATATTTGCACTTAGCAGTCTGGCCTCCTGCCTCATCCTTTGTTTGCAAAAACAAAAAATGCTCTCAGCACTTTGCTATAGATTTTATGCATTTTTTTAGTAGGCTCAGGCTATTTTTCAATTTCAGCAGAGGCATTTTGTTTCTCTAGCTATATCTGGTCTGCTACTTCCACCCTCAAATTGGTTTTAGAGTTAGGGTCAAAGATACTAGTGGTAGGAGTACTGCCACTATCATGTTCCATCTTAAAAAAATATATAAACCAAGAAGGATGAATTCGTTACATAATATACATAAACAATATACTTAAAATTAATTTATGTCAAATAGATTATTGCTACCTTAATAATTTTGTGGTTTGATATCATAGTGACATAAAAGGCTAATTTCTTCTACCTTTTTTTTTTTGCACTAAAAAGAGATCACAAATTCACAACATGTATATAAAGATTCATAATTTGTTATTCAATGAAGCAAATTGCTTCCATCCATTTACATACTTAAAACTGAAACAAATAAATAAACAATTATTAAATTGTTTACACAGTCATAAAAATATTTTTTTTTTCTCAAATTATTGCAGATCCAGAAACACAATGACAATATAACTCAAAATAAAAAAAAAACCAATTTTTATAAATAAAATAAAATAAAATAAAATCCCACATGCATGTATGTTAATCGACAAAAGATTATTTATGTTTTTAAATTTTTTCTTGAAATCAAGTCATACAATGTTTGAACAAAGTAAAACATTTTAGATCCATAATTAATCAGTCACATATAACTAAAAATCAAACCATAAAAATAATTTTTAAAATAAAAAATCCACATGCATGTTTGTTAATTGACATAAAACCCTTAATTAGTTTTTTTAATCAAAGCATTTTTTTAATCAATAACACACAAATAATTAAGTAAATTGGACACAAAAATGCAAAATGAATAAAGACTTTACCATTTTAGATCTCATTAAATAAATGACTACAAAAAACATTTCAGAATGAGATATGAATGTACTAAAGTCTAATAGTGCAAATAATAAAAGAAAACCACTAAAAACTCGATGAAATAAAGCAAATTGAAAAGGTTTCTATCACTCGAGTCACTGTAATCTAAGAATACAAAAGAAGATAAAGAATAAATTAAATCCATAGCATATGTAATGAAAGAAAATAGGATTAAATATAAGGCATTTAGGGTTTTGGAAATAAAGAGGATAAGAAGAAGATTTGAGAGAGAAGAATATAGGAGGCGATGAGAGAGAGAGAGAGAGAGAGAGAGAGAGAAAGAGATAAGAGAGAAATGATATTTGAGTTTAGGGTCAGTTTATGATGTTTATATGGGTAGGGTTTAGTTTAAAATGACGTTTTTGCAATGTCTAACTATATATATATATATATATATATATATATATATATAATAGATGATCTTAAACTCAAAGACTATAGTAAAGACCATGTCTATAAGACTCCTAGATTGAACCTCTTCAAGTCTAATTATGTAATCAAGACTGAAGAAAGAGATATCCAGTTGTCTAAAACTCAAGATCTTATAAAGTTATTCTCCCTAGCTTCTCTAGAAAAACATAAAGCTAATGGTTTTCGATATATCCATATAGGTCTTGTTCAAGTAAGAATAAAGCCCCTTAATAGAGATGGTTTAAAAACCTCCATCTTAGCTACTCTAAGAGACATGAGGTTTAAGAAGTTCTAGGATTCCCTCCTAGGAACCACAGAATCCAATCTCTGTAAAGGTCCAATATCATTTGATTGTTATCCTAACTTTGTTGTTTCTCTCAATGATGCAAATTTACTAAAATCCTTGATTTTATAAATCCAGACCCATAATTATAGGAAGGATATCCCAAATACCCTCTATCATAAACCTTCCATATCATAAAGACCCACAATCGAGCTAATACCAGAATATACTATGAACCATATACTTACTCCTCAGTGATCATGGTGATATCACCAAATTCCCTGCCTGGTTCACTAAGTGGTGGAATAATTATGGACCAATACATGATATCCTCCCCTTTAATATCCATCAAGGTTTTAACCTTTTCTCCTCTCACTATAAGCCTTCTCCTCCAGAGAAAAAGTTCACCCTTCTATGTCTTTATTGCTCAAAATTCTTTGTACCTTGGGTCTTACAATGGTATCTTGACTTTTATATACATAAATATATTTTGTTCTTCAAAGAAGATTCAAAGTAAAATGGTGGAATTCATATAAAATCCCATAAAAAATTTATAAAGATGCAGTCATTAAATGGTTACAGAAGCATGGTTTTCTTCAATATTCTCCTACTCAATCTTAGACACAGTCCAACTTCATTACTAAAAAATCTCATGCTAGTGCTCTCCTTGCAGTTGCCAAAACTGAAGAAGAATACTTCAAAGTCATGCAGCAACTGCTTCACTCAAAGCAATCCTCTTCTAATCCTTCCCAAACATCTCAAGATTCAGAACCCTTTCATTGACTTGGCTAATGACAACGAAGATGGCTATTTTGGGAATTTCCCCTCTACAAAGTCCATAAGCTAGCAAGCCTTTTATTCTTTTGTAAATATTTTTATTTGTAGTTTTATTTAAGCTCAATGGGTTGAAAATCCTTAACATTTCACTTCGCCAACTGCCTCTGTCCCACTTTCCACTATCCTACAACAAGGTTGGGGACCCTTATTCCACTTTCAGGATTACTTGAGATTATCTCTACATAAAAGTGATGTCATTCAACATATAGATAACCCTAATATCTAGAAAAAATATCTTGAACAACTTAAGGAATCCTTAAAGAAGGAACCTAAACCTAAATCCATTGAGTTACCTTCCACTAGTATAATGCCATTACTACCATTCTGAACCAAAAGAAACTTAGTAAGAAACCTATAGGTGATATCCAAGAACTTTATGGAGAAATAAAAACCATCAAAACAGAGATAAAACAGTTGAAAGATAAGCAACAAAAAGATTATGAGTTAATCTAATTTCTTGTCATCAAACTTGCTAAAGAAACTAATAATAGTGGTGAGACTAAGGATTTAGAACCTCAATCTTTAGCTAACCTTGATATAAAGTCCCATAAGATTTTTTTTATACTCTAAATCAAATTTCTTCTAGAAAATATATTATATTGATTTTTATTATTTTTTATAATGATTTTCAACTTAATACCATAGCACTGTTTGATACATGTGCTGATTTGAGTTGCATAAAGACTAATATGGTCCCAAATCATTTTCAAGAATGAACAACAGAAAAGCTCTCTTCTGCCAATAGTTCAAAAATGCATATAGATGGTAAAACTGAAGCTAGCATTTTAAATGATGGATTTTTAATAAAGGCCTCTTTTCTTTTGGTTTCTCATATAAGTTATATTGTGATCTTAGGGACGCCTTTCATTAATTTGATAACTCCCTATTTGACCACTTATAACTCTATTGCTTTTATAAATGATAAAGTTCATATATCTTTCAGATTTTTGGAAAAACCAAAAACTAGGACTCTTAACCTTGTTAAAGCTCATTCCATTTATAAAAATGAGATCAATGCTTTAATATGAGGAAAATAGACAAATTTTCATGATTTAAAGAAAAATGTTCATTTTCAAAAAATTGAATAGCAATTAAAATATGACTTGGTAAAATCAAAGATTTCTAAGTTTCAAAATATTGTCAAAAAAAGAAGTCTGTTTTGATTTACCAAATGCCTTTTAGAAAAGAAAACAATATATAGTTGATTTGCCTTATGAGCCAGTACTGTTCACTACTGGTACCAGTAGTGCCAAGGATCAGAGGGTGTACTGTTCATGATTATGAATGCAAAGATAATTATGAATCACTGTACCAGTCTAACACTCTAGTTATAGGCTAGAAATAGAGGTTACTGAATGAAGATGTAGTAAGAATTTCACAGAATTTCTAGTGTGCAAGATACTAATTTCTTAAGCAAGCACAAAGCATACATTCCACTACTTAATATGATAATGGAAAATAAATAAAACTTTAAAGAAATAAATTACAACTTTAAAAACATAAGATTTGGAAAATAAACTTACAAAGAAGCTTTATTAAACTAAGTAAAGGGGAAATACAAAACTTCTATATCCAAAATAGCAAAGGGAAAACAAAATTATATAATGTTACTAGGATATATTTTACATAGAAGATGATAACTATATTACAAGGCTATAATCTATATGATTTTTTATATCTAAAACTTTTTGAATGCCTTGCAGAAGGAGAAGAGGCATCCCTATATATAGAGTCTTTCTTCATGGTACTTAAATCACAGAAGAGTAGGTGAGCTAAAATCCAAAGCAAATAGCGGCAAGTACAATTATTCCCAAAACTTTAGTGGGTGAGGAATAGTATGTTGTCTACCAACAATTCTTCATCTATCAACATCTTTGCTTTTATGTAGAGATAATCCTAAATGATCCTGAAAGTGGAATGAGGGTCCATAACCTTATGGCAGGATAATGGAAAATGGGACAGATGCATTTAGTGGAGCAAAATATTTGACAAAGTAGTCAAATTTCCCTGAAGGTTATCCGAGTAGGTGCCAAACATTATCATGTAGAGGATGACTTGGAAAGTAAAAAGAGTCAAAATACTTACATATATATATATATATATATATATATATACCCTAACTTTTGCATGGGCCGTCCAGAAGGATTTTCAACACATCGAGCTTAAATAAAACATAAATAAAATATTTACAAAAGAATAAAAGGCTTGATAGCCCATGGGCTTTATAAAGGGGAAAATCTGCATGACTTTGAAGTATTCTTCTTCATTTTTGGTGGCTCCAAAGAGAGTACTAGCATTGGATTTTTGAGCTAGGAAGCTGGACTGTGTTTGAGATTGAGACCCCTCTATAAAGACTTAAGACCCCTTTATAAAGCAAATAGGCTAGCGAGCCTTTTATTCTTTTATAATATTTTATTTGTAGTTTTATTTAAGTTCGATGGGTTCAAAATCCTTCAGTTTCTTGCACCTGAGTTTAGAAAGAAGATAAGCATTTTTATCTTTTAGATGGGAGGAATTGCATACAAAATGTAGTGTTATAGCCAATATCAAGGTAGACACTGTATTTTAAATGGGGTTTCTTATTTAGTCAAAGATGGGTAGACCCTTATCATCTGTTTTTTTACAATCTTAGGAGTTTTGGATCAGCCAAATAGAGGAAAAGGATTTAAAGGATATGAGACTTTCTTTGTTCGACAATCCTATTTTACTATATTGAACTATGTCTTTATTAGCTTAGTAGCATAAAGAGGAGGGGGAATAGGATTTTTAACTTTCTTTTTATCTTTACCTATTTTTTTCAAACCATATTTTTCTATTTTGTAAATATTCTCAAGTTATAAAATCTGGTAGAGAATTTATATCTCCTTTAATAATCTCTATATCAAAATTAAAGATACTCAAAATAGCTTGCCATCTTGCAAAAATCTAATTTGTTGCTTATCTTTCAACTACTTTATCTTAATTTTAATGGTTTTTATTTCTTCCTGAAGTTCCTAGATATCACCTACAGGTTTCTTACTAAGTTTCTTTCTATTCAAAATGGTAGTATGGTCATATATTCATGTACTAATGGAAGGTAACTTAGTGGCTTTAGGTTTAGGTTCCTTCTCTAAGGATTGCCTAAGTTTGTTCAAGATATTTTTTTTGGATATTAGGGTTATCTATATATTGAGTGACATCTAGAATCAAGGTCTGCTCTTTAGTAAGCATATTGAGCTACTTTCTATCAATGCTAGAATCAGATTCTAAATCAGAAGAGGAGGAAGTGGTTGTTATATCCTTTATTTGAGGATGGCCAGTTCTTAAGAATTCATCAGAATTGATTTTAGACTTAAAAGTTTTTATAAGAAGGGCTGCTAGTTTATTCAAGGATCCTTCTTCTAAGCCTAATTTTTAGAGTTTCTTAAAGACTCTACAGTATTTAGAGATGTGCCCTTTTTTCCACATTTGTAATAGGTAGCATCTTTCATACTGTTTTTCTTGTCCTTATCTACTTTATTTTCCTAAAGACTTTTTTTGTATATCCTTAATATCCTTTCTCTTAGAGAGTTTTTTATATTTCTTAGAAAATTTCTTAAATGAAGGTTTTAAAGATTTCTTATTGTCATCTCCTTTGTAAGATGAATGTTAGTTGAGGCTATAATCAAACTATTCGAAGAAAGAACATATTTCTTATTTGGTCTTTCTCAACTCCCACTTTAAGTGTTTTTAGAGTTTTAAATCTTAATAGATTTCAAGACCTTTATGTTGGGTAGTACTAATCAACTCTCATAAGTAAGCTAGTTATAAAGGATGATATAGGTTCTAAAGGATTTTTTGAAGGTATTCCTAACTATTTCTCCTAGAAGGATTAGTAAATCTACAAGGAATTTTTATTTCCAAAAAGATTGGTTAAAATCTTCCCTAAGCATAACCCTAGCGAGGAAGGTTGATTTATACCATTAGAAGTCACTCAATTTCTTACACCTGAGGTTAGAAAGAAGATCATCATTTTTATCTTTCAAATGGGAGGAGTCTCTTATAAAATGTAGTACTATAGTCAATATTAAGGTAGGCACTGCATCTTAAAAAGGGTTTCCTATTTGGTTTAAGATGGGTAGATGCTCATCATCTGTTTTTCTACAATCTTAGGGAGTTTTGGATTAGCCAAATGGAGGCAAGGGATTTTAAGGCTATGAGACTTTCTTTGTTCGACAATCCTATTTTACTATATCAAACCATGTCTTTATTGGCGTAGCAAAAGAAAAAGGAGAGGGAATAGGAGTTTCAACTTTATCTTTATCTTTATCTTTCTTTTTTTTTTTAACTATTTTTTCTATTTTGTAAGTATTCTCTAGTAAGAAAGTCTAGTAGAGAATTTGTATCTCCTTTAATAAACTCTATATCAAAATCAAAGATACTCAAAATAGCTTGCATCTTGCAAAAATCTATTTTGTTGCTTATCTTTCAACTGCTTTATCTAAGTTTTGATGGTTTTTATTTCTCTTAGAAGTTTTTAGATATCACCTACAGGTTTTTTACTAAGTTTATTTCTATTCAAAATGGTAGTATGGTTATATACTGATGTACTAGTGGAAGGTAACTCAGTGGCTTTAGGTTTAGGTTCCTTCTCTAAGGATTGCCCAAGTTGTTCAAAATATTTTTTTTTTTTGGATATTAGGGTTATCTATATATTGAATGACATATAGAATCAAGGTTTACTCTTTAGTAAGCATGTGGAGCTACTTTCTTTTAATGCCAGAATCAAATTCTGAATCAGAAGAGGAGGAAGTGGTTGTTATATCGTCTATTTGAGGATGACCATTTCTTAAGAATTCATCAGAATTGGTTTTAGACTAAAGTTTCTATAATAAGGGCTGCTAGTTTATTCAAGGTTCCTTCTTCTAAGCCTAATTTCTAGAGTTTATTAAAGACTCTACAATTTTTAGAGATGTGCCCCTTTTTTCCATATTTGTAGTAGGTGACATCTTTCATACTTGTTTTCTTGTCTTTATCTACTTTATTTTTCTTAGAGACTTTTTTGTATGGTTTTTGTAATAAGTTTCTTCTATATCCTTTGTCTTAGAGAATTTTCTATATGTGTTAGAAAATTTCTTAGATGAAGGTTTCGAAGATTTCTTACTGCAATCTCCTTTGTAAGAGGAATGTTCAGTGAGGCTATAATGAAACTGCTTGGAGAAAGAACCTATTTCTTATTTGGTCTTTCTCAACTCCCACTTTAACTATTTTTGGAGTTTTAAATCTTGATAGATTTCAAGACCTTCATGTTGGGTGGTACTAATAATCTCTCCATAAGTAAGCTGGTCATAAGGCATGATATAGGTTCAAGAGGACTGTCTGAAGGTATTATTAACTCTTTCTCTTAAAAGGTTGGTAAAACTGCAAGGAATTTTTCTTTCCAAAAAGATTGGTTAGAATCTTCCCTAAGCATAACCCTAGTGAGGAAGTTTGATCTATACCATTGGAAGTCACTCAGTTTCTTGCACCTAACATTAGAAAGATGATCAACATATTTATCTTTCCAATAGGAGGAATCTCCTACAAAATATAGTGCTATAGTCAATATAAAGGTAGACACTGCATCTTGAATGGGGTTTCCTATTTAGTATAAGATGGGTAAACCCTCATCATCTATTTTTCTACAATCTTAGGGAGTTTTGGATTAGCCAAATAGAGGCAAAGGATTTTAAGGATATGAGACTTTATTTGTTTAACAATCCTAATGTGTTCATCAATCCATGAGACTGGATTTTTCTTTAACCTATCACGTAAAGGTTTAGAAATCCTAGTTATATTAGAAAAAAAAAGTCTAAAACATAATCAAGCCTTTTTAAAAACCTCTGTAACTAGACTTTATCAAGAATTTTATTAGGAAAGAAGTTTCTTAGGGAATCCTCACATATATATATATATATATATATAAGAACACAAAGGTGTGTCCCTTCCCTTTGCTATTTTACTATATCGAACCATGTCTTCATTGGCTTAGCAATAGAAAGAGAAGGGGGAATAGGAGTTTTAACTTTATCTTTATCTTTCTTTTTCTTTTTTTTGAACCATCTTTATCTATTTTATAAATATTCTCTAGTTAGATAGTCTGGTAGAGAATTTGTATCTTCTTTAATAAACTCTATATCAAAATCAAAGATACTTAAAATAGCTTGCCATCTTGCTAAAATCTATTTTGTTGCTTATCTTTTAACTACTTTATCTCAATTTTAATCATTTTTATTTCTCCCTAAAGTTTTTGGATATCACCTATGGGTTTCTTCCTATGTTTCTTTCTGTTCAAAATGGTAGTAAGGTCATACATTCATGTACTAGTTGAAGGTAACTCAATGATTTTAGGTTTAGGTTCCTTCTCTAAGGATTGCCTTAGTTGTTCAAGATATATTTTTTAGATTTTAGGGTTATCTATATATTGAATGACATCTAGAATCAAGGTCTGCTCTTTATTAAGCATGTTGAGCTACTTTCTCTCAATGCCAAAATCAGGTTCTGAATCAAAAGAGGAGGAAGTGGTTACTATATCATCTATTTAAGGATGACTTGTTCTTAATAATTCATCATAATTGGTTTTAGACTTAGAAGTTTCTATAATAAAAACTACTAGTTTATTCAAGGTTCCTTCTTCTAAGTCTAATTTCTAGAATTTCTTAGAGACTCTATAGTATTTAGAGATGTGTCCCTTATTTACACATTTGTAGCAGGTGACATCTTTCACACTAGTTTTCTTGTCTTTATCTACTTTTTTTTCCTATAGGCTTTTTTGTAAGGTTTTTTTGTAATAAGTTTCTTCAGCATCCTTTCTCTTAGAGAATTTTCTATATTTCTTAGAAAATTTCTTCGATGAAGGTTTCGAAGATTTCTTATTGCAATCTCCTTTACAAGAGGAATGTTGGGTGAGGCTATAATCAAACTATTTATAGAAAGAACCTAGTTCTTATTTGGTCTTTCTCAACTCCCACTTTAATTATTTTTGGAGTTTTAAATGTTGACATATTTTATGACCTTCATGTTGGGTGGTACTAATTAACTCTCCATAAGTAAGCTGGTCAAAAGGGATGATATCGGTTCTAGAGGATTGTCTAAGGGTATTCCTAACTCTTTATCCTAGAAGGGTTAGTAAACCTATAAGGAATTTTTCTTAAGATTGGTTAGAATCTTCCATAAGCATAACCCTAGTGAGGAAGGTTGATTTATACCATTAGCAGTCACATAGTTTCTTGCACCTGAGGTTAGAAAGAAGATCAGCATTTTTATCTTTTAGATGGGAGGAATCTCCTATAAAATGCAGTGCTATAATCAATATAAAGGTAGACATTGCATCTTGAATGGGGTTTCCTATATTGTCTAAGATGGGTAGACCCTTCTCATCTATTTTTGTATAATCTTAGGGAATTTTGGATCAGCTAAACGGAGGTAAGGGATTTTAAGGATATGAGACTTTATTAGTTTGACAATCCTAATGTGTTCATCAATCCATAGGACTGGACTTTTCTTTAATCTATTTTACAAAAGTTTAGCAATCCTATTGATATTAGGACAAAAGTCTAAAACATAATTACATAAGTTTCTCAGAGAATCCTGATACATACATTTATATATATATATATATATATATATATATGAGAACACAGAGGTGTGTCCCTCCCTTTTGCTATTTTACTATATCGAATCATGTCTTTATTGGCTTAGTAGTAGATAGAGTAGGGGGAATATGAGTTTTAACTTTATCTTTATCTTTATTTTTCTTTTTTGAACCATCTTTATCTATTTTGTAAAAATTCTCTAGTGTGAAAGTCTGGTAGAAAATTTGTATCTCCTTTAATAAACTCTATTTCAAAATCAAAGATACTAGCTTGCCATCTTGAAAAAATCTATTTTGATGCAATATTTTGGACATCTTTTTATAAAACTTCTTTTGCATATTTGTATTTAATGCAAAGTAAGAACTTTTGATTTAACAAATCTGATTGAAATTTTGATATGCATGTAAAAACGGAAAAAATTTCTTCTTTGATAGTGGAGTAGTTCCCTTATGTATCATTCCAGTGACCTGAAGTATACTGAACAACAACTTTTTTTCCATCAGAAACTTGTTTCAGACTACCACCATAGCGTAACTCACTACCATCATTTTTTATAATTTTAGGGAGTTTTGGATAAGCCAAATTGAGGCAAGGGGTTTCAAGGATATAAGACTTTATTTGTTTGACAATCCTAGTGTGTTCCTTAATCCATAGATTTGGACTTTTCTTTAACTTGTCATGCAGAAGTTTAGCAATTCCATTGATATTAGGATAGAAGTCTAAAACATAATTAAGGCTTCCTAAAAATCTTTGTAATTGGACTTTATCAGGAATTTTGTCAGGAAACTTGTTTGCAAATTCTAAGGACCTTTATACAGGCATTATAGTACCCCAACAAATATAGTTTCCTAAGAATCTGACTCTGGTTTGAAAAAGGGATATTTTCTTAGTAGAGACAACAAGGCCATTAATTTTAACTATATGAAGAAAGGTTTTTAAATGCTTGAAATGTTATTCAATGGAATTTGAAAAGATGAGTACATCATCGATGTAGACAATACAGAATTAAGAATAAATATTGAATATGTCATTCATTATTCTCTAGAATTATAATGGTGCATTCTTTTAAACTAAACGACATAACATTTCATTCATATTGACCAAAAGGGACAATAAAAGTTGTTTAGGAGTGATGTGCTTTATCATTTTTGCCAAAATCCTGATTTCATGTCAAATTTTAAAAATACAAATGCAAAATGAAGCTTTTGTAAAAGATCTTTTTTTTTTGGAATAGGATACTTAATCCATTTCAAAGCTTTATTCAAAGGTTTATAATTGATTACAAGTCTAGTTGTACCTCTTTCTATTTTAAAAGATTTATTAACATAGAAAGTTGCACAACTATAAGGAGACCTGGATTTTTAGATTAATCCTTTGGATTCAAGATCATGGATTTCCTCCTTACAATGGTGTTCCAGTTCAACATTCATCTAATGTCACGACCCAAAATAGGGGCTATGACCGGCGCTAGGGAACGAGAATTCTTTCGAATCCGGAACCCGTAGCAAACCTAAAAATAAAATAAAACATGCAATAATAATAACAATATATAATGCAGTGGAAATAAAAATCATAAATATAATAATAGCATATGCACCAACTGGATTTAAATCAAATCCTCATCATTTCATATATATAAATCTTTTAATACAAATCCAGTTCAAATATATAATACAACATCTCTTAAATATTTAATGACTACTACAGTGTCTAGATAAAATAAACCCAAGACTCAGATAAGCAGTTTACACAAAGAAGCCGGGGCGGAAGAAATCTGGCGTACAGGCCTGCTACTAAGGTCTGAAGAAGATAACTCTCCTGAAAAATAGTCAACGGAGGGGAGTCAGACCTCACTGAGTGAATTACTATAATATATATACATGCACACTAAATGATAATGCGTACAATCAACAATATGTATCTAATATGTATATATACAGGCAATACACATAGATGCAGAAAAAATCATTTTATATATTTTTATTAAAATCATCATTTATGAAGGATCAAATAGAGCCTTATGATATCGAAACCTCAAACAGTGTTAGACAACACTCTAGCCATACAGGCTCACTTATTCCAAAATATATCCACTTAATCCATTTAGACAGTAGACTGGCCCCAAGACACTAAGTCAACCGAGCTCCAGCAGTCTGACTGCCAGTGTGATTGGCCTCGAGACACTTGGTCAACCAAGCTCCAGCAATCATACCTCCAAATCCTTTCTCATACATTAAATAATCAAATTCAATCAATATCCACAAATGGTTAGTAATATAGCCTAAATGCTATAAGCATACTGGTACGTACTCGGTCCTAGTGCTGCCCACTAGGTAGCACATTCTATCGATATCCTTCATTAATAAATATAAAACATTCATTCACAAATAAATGATGCATGAATTTAAAAATAAATAGCAACATAAACCATATATATACTGAAAATATACCAAAAGTAAACCAGGTATATTTCGAGTATATATACGTCAAATAAATCCAATCAAATTATAAATTAAGCTAGAAATATATTTAAAAACATTTTAAATATAATCTATTAATAAAACATGCATATAATTTAATATATACCAAAAGTAAACCAAAATAAACTAAATATAAACTTAAGTAATAATCAAATTATTTATGCATATTTAATCAAAATAAATCATGCATTTCTAAATCATGCATCCTAAGCATATATATATAAAATAGCAACTCACACTTAGTGCGCTCCACGGGATGGGTCCGACGGGCCTGGTCCACTAGGCCTCGGTCTCAGCATAACTAGACAAACAATAAATAACTGACGTCAGAATAAACCTAATAGAAAACCCTAGAACTCGATCTAGAATATTAAACACAGAAACGGAATTAGGGATCGACCGGACATCACGTTTTACGAGAATTCTACCGAAAATCCGACAGAACCTCCCCTGTAAAATAGACATCTCTCTACTCAAAGAGTAAAGCCGACCCTGCAAAGAAACATACTTCGAAAAACAAGCTCAACCAGTCATCCACAACCCCTCGGTTGGACTCCAAACTACAGTCTACCGACCGGGGTTCACTATCACAGAATAATTTCAGAAATACCAAAAATACCCTTATAACATAGAAATTCATTTTATAAATAGAAATTACATAATTAGCCTTAAAACACATTAAAAACCGATAGAAACTCATTTTATTAGAAAAATCGTATATTATATATAAAATTGAAAATAATTCACGAAAAATAGTTTTAATTAGTTAAAAATACCAAATAATTTGTAGAAATCATTTTTATACCTTAAACCAATTAAATTACATTTTTAGCCAATTTTGTGTAAAATTACCAAAATACCCCTATATATATAAATATACTAAAATTACTTCAAAAATTCACCAAAAATAGTATAATTATCCAAAATTAATTTTCTCAATATATTTATCAATAATATCAATAATTAAACTCAATTTACCAATAAATTTCAATTAAAAACACAATTAACCTAATTTTCTCAAAATTACATAAACCTAAATAATTCAAAATAAATACATAGAAATTCATAAAAATTCCAAATAAATTCCTATAATTCATTTCAATACCTATAATTATCATAAAACACAATTTCATAATTTATTTAATTAATTTTCGAAAATTAGAAAATAATATTAAAATATACAAAAATACCCAAAAATCAAATTAATCTCCAAAAATTCCACAAAAATTCATACATGTAGATTAAGCTAAGGGGAACAACATTTGTGAAGGGATTTTTCATGAATCAATCAAATTGAAGTTTAAAAAATTCAAGAACCCTAATAGGCCGAATTCGAAAATTCAAAACCTAAGCAAATCAAGATCATTTAAGCTTAAACTAAAGCTAGAATCACACTCACCGGAGCTCAAGGAGAAGAAAGAGACCAGCGGTGTTGAAAATGGTGGTCAGAATCGTCATGATCGACGGTGAAGAAGAATTCAGCTTCTCTGGCCAAAACCGACCTCCAGACATCGGAAACGGCTATAACAGGCGGCGAGGAAGGCTGAGGAAGGTGGTGGCACGCCGGACGGCACACCCACGGCAAGGAATCGGCGTGACAGGCGGCGGACGGTGAGGGAAACGGTCGGGGAGTGAGAGGAAGGGGATAATGGCAATTTGGTAAATAAGTTAAACTTTATAATTTGTTTAATATTAAATATATATATGTATATATATATACTTTATACTATATAATAAAATAATATTAAATTACACACATTAAATATACACCACACACTTAATATTTAATATTTTAAAATTTAATAATAAATAAAAATAATTAAATAACAATAAAACTAATAAATAAATAATAAAATATTAGGGTAATATTAATTAAACCCTAATTAGATAAATAATTACACAAATATACGTTATTTAGTATTTTAAAAATATGTATGAGTTCATGCAAGTCCGTAAATAGATTTAAAATAATTAATAGTAAATTATTTACGTGAAAATTTCCCCGAAAATACAAGTCCTAGGAAAATTTTACGTAAAGTACTCAAAATAATACACAATAATTAAAATAGGTTTTAAATACATATCAACTCGTAAAAATATCATAATATATATACAAAAATTATTAACACTGCATATCCCGATGCAGTATTAAAATATTTAAAAACACGGGATATTACAGTCTTCCCCCCTTATAAGAATTCGTCCTCGAATTCCAGAAAGAAAAGATTACAGGATCAGGAAGGAAAGAGATATAGGTAAGAAGCTCGCATCTCAGCTTTAGTCTCCCACATATGCTCCTCAACTCTGTCGCTATGCCACAGAACCTTGACCATTGGGATCTGCTTCGAATGCAACTGTCGAACTTGATAATCAACGATCGCCACAGGTTCTTCCACAAACATCAAATCTTCACTCACCTCTACACTGTCAAGCTGCAACACGTGTGAAGGGTCTGAGATATACTTCCTCAGCATCGAGATATGAAACACTGGATACACCTATGACATACTCAGAGGCAAATCCAACCGATATGCAACAGTGCCAACTCTCTCCAGAATCTCAAACGGTCCGATATATCTCGGTGCTAACTTACCCTTCCTGCCAAATCTCATCACACCCTTCATCGGAGATACCTTCAGAAAAATGAAATCTCCAACCTGAAACTCCACATCTCTATGCCTAGGATCCGCATAACTCTTTTGTCTGCTAACTGCGGTCTCTAATCTGCGCTTAATCACGGTGACTTTCTCTACAACATCCTGAACCATCTCAGGTCTAGTCAAAGCTCTCTCTCCAATCTCATCCCAACTCAGAGGGGATCTACACTTCCTTCCATATAATGCCTCGTATGGTGCCATGCCAATACTGCTATGGTAGCTGTTATTATATGCAAACTCAACGAGTGGCAAATGATCATCCCAGCTACCTCCCAAATCCAAAACACACATCCTCAATATATCTTCTTGTGTCTGGATCGTCCTCTCAGACTGACCATCTGTCTGAGGATGAAAAGTAGTACTGAAGTCCAACCTAGTGCCCATCGCTTCCTGCAACTTCTGCCAAAAATGAGAAGTAAACACCAAACCTCTATCTGACACAATGGATATAGGTACTCCATGAAGGCATACGATATGCTTCACATGCAACTTCGCCAATCTAGCAACTGAACAAGTGGCTTTCACAAGCAAGAAATGTGCAGAATTTGTCAACCTATCTACAATCACCCAGATGGAGTCATATCCATCCTTCGAACGAGGTAAACCAACCACAAAATCCATAGTTATCCTTTCCCACTTCCACTCGGGAATAGGAAGAGGCTGAAGCTTCCCAGAAGGCTTCTGATGTTCGGCTTTCACTTGCTGACACGTCAAACACTTATCAACATAATCAGTGACATCTTTCTTCAATCCATCCCACCAGTATAAATCTCTAATACTATGGTACATCTTAGTAATGCCCGGATGAACGCTATAAGCTGTGGAGTGTGCTTCCTCTAGAATCTCCTCTCTCAAGTCATCCACAACACACCATCATCATCGAGTGTGAAATCAGTGAACTTCCCTGCTCTGACATTCTCTACAAGCTCTTCTAGAATAGGATCTCAGCTCTGAGCTGCTTTAATCCTATCCCTCAGTACAAATTGTACCTTAAATTGAGCTAACAGTCCACCTGATCTACTAAGCTTCATCATCAGACCTTGATCCACCAACCGATGCAATTCCTGGATCAATGGTCTCCTCTCAGCACCGATGTGAGCAAGACTTCCTGAGGAATTTCTACTTAAGGAATCTGCTACCACATTAGCTTTACCCGGATGATATAAAATCTCGCAATCATAGTCTTTCAACAGTTCCAACCATCTCCTCTGCCTCAGATTCAAATCTCGCTGTTGAAAAATGTACTTAAGGCTCTTGTGATCAGTAAATATCTCACAAGTCACCCCGTACAGATAATGTCTCCAAATCTTCAAAGCAAAGATCACTGCAGCCATTTCAAGGTCATGTGTAGGATAGTTTTGCTCATGCTTCTTCAACTGCCTCGAAGCATAGGCCAAGAAGCATAGGCTATCACCCTACCATTCTACATCAACACACAACCAAGACCAATTCTAGAGGCATCACAATAAACTGTGAACTTATCCACACTATTAGGCAAAGCTAACACTGGCACTGTGGTCAACTTCTCCTTCAATAATTGGAAACTATTCTCACAAGCTTCTGACCACTTGAATCTAACATTCTTCTAAGTCAAGCGAGTCATAGGGGCTACAATTCTGGAAAAATCCTGCACAAACCACCTATAGTACCCGGCTAAACCCAAAAAACTACGAATCTCTATAACAGAAGTCGGTCTAGGCCACTCAGATACTGCCTCAATCTTCTGTGGATCAACCTGGATACCTTCTTTAGACACTACGTGTCCAAGAAAAGAAACACTCTCCATCCAGAAATCACACTTCGAGAATTTAGCATAAAGCTGATGATCTCTTAGTGTCTGTAGTACAGTCCTCAAGTGATATACATGCTCCTCCATACTCCTCGAGTAAACCAGTATATCATGGATGAAGACTACCACAAACTGATCCATATACGGTCTGAATACCCTATTCATCAGGTCCATAAAAGCTACTGGTGCATTAGTCAAACCAAAAGACATCACCAGAAACTCATAATGGCCATATCGAGTGTGGAATGCTGTCTTAGGAATATCAGCTCCACTAATCCGCAGCTGATGATAACCCGACCTCAAGTCAATCTTAGAAAAGAACTGTGCACCCTGTAGCTGATCAAACAAGTCATCTATCCTCGGGAGAGGATACTTGTTCTTCACTGTCACCTTATTCAGCTCTCTGTAGTCAATGCACAGTCTCAAGGTACCATCCTTCTTCTTCACAAACAAGACTGGTGCACCCTAAGGAGAAACACTGGGTCTGATGAAACCTTTATCCAATAACTCTTGCAACTGCTCCTTCAACTCTTTCAACTTTACAGGAGCCATTCTATAGGGTGCATAGATATAGGAGTAGTACCTAGAACCACATCTATACAAAACTCAATCTCTTTGTGAGGTGGTAAACCTGGCAACTCCTCGGGAAAAACATCAGGAAACTCATAAGCAACAGGAACATCTGTGAGTGACAACTTCTCCACTGACGTATCCCTGACCAATGCCAAATATCCCTGACATCCTTTCCTCAATAACTTCCTAGCCGCAATAGCAGAAATAAGATTCTGAGGTGCTGAACTCCTATCACCAATAAACTTAAACTCTTCTTCAATAGGAATTCTGAAAGTCACCTCTTTATTCCTGCAATCTACCATGGCATAGTGCTGAGATAACTAATCCATTCCCAAAATAACATCAAACTCCATCACATCCAACAGAATCAAATCAGCGGGTAATTCTCTATCTCCCACGAGAACTGGACAATCGGAAAGAACAATATCGATGTCCAAAGAATCGCTCAGAGGAGTGGCAACAGACAAAGGAAAAGCCATCCTCGAAGCTTGCCAATAAGATTTATAAGCAAAAATGGGAGAAACAAACGAATGCGTGGCACCCGGATCAAACAAAACCCATGCATCCAGGTAACAAACAGAAACAATACCTACCACGACTGCATTAGATGCCTGAGCATCCTGCTGAGTAAGGTGGAAAACTCTGGCCTGTCCTCGACCTCCCTGCTGACTGGTAGAAGCCTGGCCAACACTTCTGGCACCTCCTCTAGTACCTCTACCATGACTCTGCTGTGGAACAAGCTGAGTGGAACTCTGATGCTGGGCTGGTGGTAACTGAAATGGCACGGGTGCAGCACTAGCAATCGACTGCTGTGGGAATCACAAAATCTGCGGCTGCTGATACCCGGAGTAAGGACACGATCTGGCAAAATGTCCTGTCTGCCCGCATCTGAAGCATGTCAATGGTGTTAGATAACATGGTCCCTGATGGACTCTACCGCAGGTCTGGCATACATTGGCCGCTGATCCAGAACTATGACCATTACTGCTACTCGAAGCACCTGACCTAAATCTAAATGATCTACGCTGACCTCCATGGCCATGTCTACTGCTCTGATGCACTCGCTGTTGCTGTCTCTGACTCTACTGAGTCGAACCTCGCTGCTGACTACTCGATCCAACATGAAAACTCGAATACGGAGTAGCCTACAATCCACTCGACTGAACTCCCAACTGGTAGTAATCAGGCATCACTCCCTACCTAACTAGCCTTAACTCAATCTCCTTAGCTAACTCAATCACAGACTCGAGAGTAAGGCCTGTTGTAGGCATACCAACAAAAGCTGAACCCAAACCAGTAACGTAGGTAGTGACAACAAAGTACCAGTCTCGCATCAGATCCTCTGCATATCTACCCAGATGAAGAAACTCTCGGGTGTACTCCTCTACAGATCGATCTCCATAAGAAATACTAGTCAGTCGGAGACGATAGCTCAAACGAAGCGGCTCTGGACAGAATCTCCTCATAAACCGCTCTCGAAACTGAGCCAAAGTCATCGTCATCATATAAGGCTGGATCATCTGAATAAACCAATCTAAGGTTGGACCCTCAACAGATAGCTCGACAATCATGATCCGCTAGTACTCGGTGTGAGCAGTCCGAGTCCTCGTCTCAATCGCATGCAAAAAATCTAATAGATCGAAAGTCCCATCAAAAGCAATCCTGCCAACTCGGGCATAGAACAAAGCTGCCTCAGGGTCAGACATACCCTGCTGATAGGCAGGCTGAACAGGCTGAACAACTGGAGGAACAGGAACATCAAATCCTAGCTCAACAGGCTCGTCGTCCTGTAACTCTCTCTGCCTACGGCAACCTGCCGCTCCTCGAGGTCTACCTCTGCCACGACCTTTACGTCTAACTGGCTGCTCAGGAGGTAAAACCTCATCCTAGAAAGACTCATCATCCTTGGCCTCAACGACCGGTGGAGCGAAAAGATTCAGACAAAACAGACAATGGAGGAATAACGTAGAAAACTAAGCAAGGAATACTTATCAAGACATACTTGAACCTAATTCACTGCAGTAGTTCAACAAAAAACACAACTTTGAAAACTAGGGCCACAACTAAGCCTTCACACAGAACTCCACTCTGATGCCAACTTTGTCACGACCCAAAATAGGGGTCATGATCGGCGCTAGGGAACAGGAATTCTTTCAAATCCGGAACCCGTAGCAAACCTAAAAATAAAATAAAACATGCAATAATAATAACAATATATAATGCAGCGAAAATAAAAATCATAAATATAATAATAGCATATGCACCAACTGGATTTAAATCAAATCCTCATCATTTCATATATATAAATCTTTTAATACAAATCCAGTTCAAATATATAATACAACATCTCTTAAATATTTAATGACTACTGCAGTGTCTAGATAAAATAAACCCAAGACTCAGATAAGCAGTTTACACAAAGAAGTCGGGGCGGAAGAAATCTGGCGTACAGGTTTGCTACTGAGGTCTGAAGAAGATGACTCTCCTGAAAAATAGTCAACGGAGGGGAGTCAGACCTCACTGAGTGAATTACTATAATATATATACATGCACACTAAATGATAATGCGTACAATCAACAGTATATATCTAATATGTATATATACAGGCAATACACACAGATGCAGAAAAAATCATTTTATATATTTTTATTAAAATCATCATTTATGAAGGATCAAATAGAACCCTATGATATCGAAACCTCAAACAGTGTTAGACAACACTCTAGCCATATAGGCTCACTTATTCCAAAATATATCCACTTAATCCATTTAGATAGTAGACTGGCCCCGAGACACTAAGTCAACCGAGCTCCAGCAGTCTGACTGCCAATGTGATTGGCCCCAAGACACTTGGTCAACCGAGCTCCAGCAATCACACCTCCAAATCTTTTCTCACACATCAAATAATTAAATTCAATCAATATCCACAAATGGTTAGTAATATAGCCTAAATGCTATAAGCGTACCGATACGTACTCGGTCCTGGTGCTGCCCACTAGGTAGCATGTTCTATCGATATCCTTCATTAATAAATATAAAACATTCATTCACAAATAAATGATGCATGAATTTAAAATAAATAGCAACATAAACCATATATATACTGAAAATATACCAAAAGTAAACCATGTATATTTTGAGTATATATACGTCAAATAAATCCAATCAAATTATAAATTAAGCTAGAAATATATTTAAAAACATTTTAAATATAATCTATTAATAAAACATGCATATAATTTAATATATACCAAAAGTAAACCAAAATAAACTAAATATAAACTTAAGTAATAATCAAATTATTTATGCATATTTAATCAAAATAAATCATGCATTTCTAAATCATGCATCCTAAGCATATATATATAAAATAGCAACTCACACTTAGTGCGCTCCACGAGATAGGTCTGACGGGCCTGGTCCACTAGGCCTCGGTCTCGGCGTAACTAGACAAATAATAAATAACTGACGTCAGAATAAACCTAATAGAAAACCCTAGAACTCGATCTAGAATATTAAACACAGAAATGAAATTAAGGATCGACCGGACATCACGTTTTACGAGAATTCTATCAAAAATCCGATAGAACCTCCCCTGTAAAATGGAAATCTCTCTACTTAAAGAGTAGAGCCGACCCTGCAAAGAAACATACTTCAAAAAATAAGCTCAACCACTCATCCATTACCCCTCGATCGGACTCCAAACTACAGTCTACCGACCGGGGTCCACAATCACAGAATAATTTCAGAAATACCAAAAACACCCTTATAACATAGAAATTCATTTTATAAATAGAAATTACATAATTAGCCTTAAAACACATTAAAAACCGATAGAAACTCGTTTTATTAGAAAAATCGTATATTATATATAAAATTGAAAATAATTCACGAAAAACAGTTTTAATTAGTTCAAAATACCAAGTAATTTGTAGAAATCTTTTTTATACCTTAAATAACTATTAAAACCAATTAAATTACATTTTTAGCCAATTTTGTGTAAAATTACCAAAATACCCCTATATATATAAATATACTAAAATTACTTCAAAAATTCACCAAAAATAGTATAATTATCCAAAATTAATTTTCTCAACATATTTATCAATAATATCAATAATTAACTCAATTTACCAATAAATTTCAATTAAAAACACAATTAACCTAATTTTCTCAAAATTACATAAACCTAAATAATTCAAAATAAATACATAGAAATTCATAAAAATTCCAAATAAATTCCTATAATTCATTGAAACACCTATAATTATCATAAAACATGATTTCATAATTTATTTAATTAATTTCCGAAAATTAGAAAATAATATTAAAATATACAAAAATACCCAAAAATCAAATTAATCTCCAAAAATTCCACAAAAATTCATACATGTAGATTAAGCTAAGGGGAACAACATTTGTGAAGGGATTTGTCATGAATCAATCAAATTGAAGTTCAAAAAATTCAAGAACCCTAATTGGCCGAATTCAAAAATTCGAAACCTAAGCAAATCAAGACCATTTAAGCTCAAACTAAAGCTAGAATCACACTCACCGGAGCTCAAGGAGAAGAAAGAGGCTGGCGGTGTCGAAAATGGTGGTCGGAATCATCATGATCGATGGTGAAGAAGAATTCAGCTTCTCCGGCCAAAACCGACCTCCAGACGTCGGAAACGGCTGCAACAGGCGGCGAGGAAGGCTGAGGAAGGTGGTGGCATACCGGACGGCACACCAATGGTAAGGAATCGATGTGACAGGCGGCGGACGGTGAGGGAAACGGTCGGGGAGTGAGAGGAAGGGGATAATGGCAATTTGGTAAATAAGTTAAACTTTATAATTTGTTTAATATTAAATGTATATATATATATATATATATATATATATATATACTATATAATAAAATAATATTAAATTACACACATTAAATATACACCACACACTTAATATTTAATATTTTAAAATTTAATAATAAATAAAAATAATTAAATAATAATAAAACTAATAAATAAATAATAAAATATTAGGGTAATATTAATTAAACCCTAATTAGATAAATAATTACACAAATATACGTTATTTAGTATTTTAAAAATATGTATGAGTTCATGCAAGTCCGTAAATATATTTAAAATAATTAATAGTTAATTATTTACGTGAAAATTTCCCCGAAAATACAAGTCCTGGGAAAATTTTACGTAAAGTACTCAAAATAATACGCAATAATTAAAATAGGTTTTAAATACATATCAACTCATAAAAATATCATAATATATATACAAAAATTATTAACACTGCATATCCCAATGCAGTATTAAAATATTTAAAAACACAGGATATTACATCTAAATTGGTCTAGCTTTGGTAGAAATATTTTTCTTATCAAATCTTGGCTTATAAGGCAAATCAACTATATGTTGTTTTCTTTTCCAAAAGGCATTTGGTAAATCAGAACAGGATTCTTTTTTTTATAATATTTTAAACTGAAAAATATTTGATTTTACCAAGTCAGATTTTAATTGTTGTTCAATTTTTTAAAAATGAACATTTTGCTTTAAATCATGCACATTCGTCTATTTTCCTTGTGTTAAAGCATTGATCTCATTTTTATAAATGGAATGAGCTTTAACAAGGTTAAGAGTCCTGGCTTTTGGTTTTTCTAAAAGTGGAAAAGATATACAAACTTTATCATCTAAAAAATTAATAGAGTTGTATATGGTCAAATAAGGAGTTATCAAATTGATGAAACGCATCCCTAAGATCATAGTATAACTTATATCAAAAACCAAAAGAAAAATGGTTTTTATTAGAAATCCATTATTTAAAATGCTAGCTTTAGTTTTTCCATCTATATGCATTTTTTAACTATTGGCATAAGAGAGCTTTTCTATGGTTCATTCTTGAAAACAATATATTGGGACTATATTAGTCTTTATGCAACTTAAATCAGCACCTGTATCAAATAGTGTTATGGTATCAAGTTGAAAATCTTTATAAAAACAATAAAAATCTTTATGATATATTTTCTGGAAAAATTTAATTTAGAGCACAGAGAATATCTCCTAGGACTTTATCAAGGTTAGCTAAAGATTGAGGTTCTAAATCCTTAGTATCATCACTATCACTACATTCTTCAGCAAGTTTGGTGACAAGAAATTGGATTAACTCATAATCTTTTTGTTGCTTGTCTTTCAACTATTTTATCTTAGTGTTGATGATTTTTATTTCTCCCTAAAGTTTCTGGATATCACCTACAAGTTTCTTACTAAGTTTCTTTCTATTCAGAATGGTAGTAAGGTTATATATTCATGTACTAGTGGAAGGTAACTTAGTGTCTTTAAGTTTAGGTTCCATCTCTAAGGATTGCCTAAGTTGTTGAACATATTTTTTTTGGATATCAGGATTATATATATGTTGAATGAGATCTAGAATCAAGGTCTGATCTTTAGTAAGTATATTGAGATGCTTTCTCTCAATGCCAGAATTATATTCTAAATCAGAAGAGGAGGAAGTGGTTTCTTTAATGTATATTTGAGGATTACCAGTTCCTAAGAATTCATTAGAATTGGTTTCAAACTCAAAAGTTTCTATAAGAAAGGTTGATAGTTTATTCAAGGTTCCTTCTTATAAGTCTAATTCTTGGAGTTTCTTAGAGACTCTATAGTATTTAGAGATGTGTTCCTGTAAGCACCCAATTTCAGGATAATGAAGTATGGATACAACAGAGGACTTTAATGATGAAAATATCATAAATAGATCTTCAACACTTGAATTGTGAAACCTTAAAAGTTTAAATGTGTTTCCAAGAAAGAATTTAATTGGTTTTTAAGGACTTAATTGTAATGTTTTCTTTAAGGACCTAATTGAAAAGTTTAAATTCTTTGAAAGGTCTTTCGGTAATTAAAAGTTAAAAAAAGAGAGATCGGAATTACGTAATTCTAGTTAGAATTAAACATTTTTCATCTATTTTACAATAAATAAAATTTCATTTTATGAATTTTGATTAGTCAAATGATGTAATAAATCTATTTTATCTAAATTTTATAGTAAATAAAAAAGTCCTTTTGAAACCAAAACTTAATCATTATAAGGCAAGAGAGACACTGTAGAATATGTCTTTTAGTTAGGGTTTTCTATAAAAACCTAGCTAAAACTCTACTAAAAAGGGACTTGGACTTATTCTTCTTCTTCTTTTTTAAGGACTTCTTCTGCTTCTTCTTCTTTTTTTTTGGGATAGCAACTTCTTCTTTTTGGAGTCTTTTTACTCAATTTTTGTTGGAAGGTAGCATGTTTTTTAAGGAGAACATCAAGTTTTAAAGATCCATTAAAAGCAACAGTGATCTATAACCCTCCGAGGAGCAAATTAATACTGCATTTATACCATCATCTCCTTCTCTACTTCCTTCTATTTTTATTATTTTGATTTTATTAAATTTTTATTGTTATTTTGTTAATTCACTAATCTTTTTTTTTTGTCGATGATTATTGACAGGGTTACAAGATTAGATTATTTGGAGAATAAAATCCATGAAGATCCATAAGATGTCATGGATTGAATTTTGTAGTTGAATATAGTCTAGTTTTTTTATTTATCTTTTTTTGTTACTATTTTGTTGGTCGTTTTCTTTATTTTTATTTAATTTTTTTGTTATATTAGTTTTTTAGATTATTGAAATAACTCCAATAGTGGGAATAATAAAATTCGGTGTGTGGTTGTGTGTTTATTTTGATTAATTGGGTAATACAAATTAGGGTTTCAATTGGGTAATTAATTAAAATCAATTGAGGAAATAGATTAATTTGAGTTGCATGTTAATTAAAAATTTGGGTTTTTTAGAAGAAATAAATTATTTGATTGTTTGATCTTTTATTTGATTATTTTGATATGTTTTTTTTTATGTTTTTGGGCTTATTTACTTATGTATTTTAGGGTCTTAAGCCCATATTAGACTCTGACCAAATTAAATAAATTTATGTTTTTTTAGATTTAATAATTAGATTCACCTTTCTTTAATAGGCTTATTAATTTAATTAGGTTTGATTAATTAAATTTGATTTTAGGCCCATAATTAACTATATTTAGGTTAGTGTTAACTGAGGCTCACTTAGTTAATTTAGATATAAGCCCACTTTAGTTTAATAAAATTATTTAGACTTAGCTCATTAAATCAAAGCCTTTTTGCATAACTTATACATTTAAGATCATATTAGAATTAAAATATGTAGAACTAGACCCATAATTTAAATACTTTAGAATTTGTAGAATTAGGCCCATTTTTAGAATTAAAATAAATAGACTTAGGATCACTTAATTAAAATTAAATAGGAATTAGGTCCATTAGTCTTTAGGCTCACTTGTAAATTAAAATATATGGATTTAGTGCATTTAATTAAAATCAATGTAGATTCGACTAACTTAGGAATTATAAACTTAAATGAATTCATTATTTACATGTACTTTTCATGACTAGTTTGTCTAGCGTTAATTGTTTAAATAAGGGTTTATATGAAATTGCATATAAATAGAGGATAAGATAGTAATTCATAAAGTAATTCTAAATGAACACAAGACTGAAAGAAGTTAGTATTCCATATCCAAAATCTCTTGGTTGTGGTGCTAGCATTCTTTTAGAGAATCAAGTACCACCATTTTCAATTTGTTCCAATTATTACCCTGGGTGGTGATTCCTCATCTCCACACCATGTCTTTATGACACTGATTAGTGTGTTCTCTAGAGCCATGATCTCAAACAGTGTTGCGGTTGCTAAAATCTTAGAGGCGCGCTAAACGCTGCCACCTATAGTGGTGACTCCACTAGGAATAAGAGATACTGATTATACTTGTGTTCTTTAGAATTATTTTATTAATTATTATTTTATTCTTGCATTTATTCTGCATGTCCCTATTAACTGATGGCATTGGTTTAGAGTTCTATAATTCTACTGGCTTCATGGGATTATAAATTGGCTAACCATCACTCTTAGCCTTAACTCGATTCAAGAGAGATTACTAAAATCATCTGACCAAAATCTGTAACCTAAGTCCTAAAGGGGGTAGTCTTCTCTCGAGTTTGCAAAGGATGTCAAGCTCCTCTGACCTTGGCTTATGACTCAAGTCTTAAAGGGGGGCATCTTGCTAAAGGAACCTTGACTTTTCACTGACCCTAACCACATATAATGGCTTAGTTATTTCCCTTAGGATCTACCCAAATTGCTTGTGAATGTTGCCATGAGGTATTTTTATCTTTAAAAGCCCAATCCCATACTTTAGAAGTCCATTTAGGTTAATAAAGATTAGGCTAATCTTTTATACCTAGAAATACTGTTTCTATGTTTTACTGCTTTGAGAGACTTAGCATGCACATCGGTTCTTGACATCCCCTATTGATATTGAAGCGGGTCAAATTATAATACCCTAGTCTTTAAGACTTAGTGTAGAGCAAGTAGGGTGTCAAACACTCGAGAATTTAGAGTAATCTTGTATTAACCGGATAGATACTTAGATGGATAGGTAAATTAATATCAAGTAATAGTAGTCATAATCAACAAATTGAGAAATCTAATTTATTAACTAATTAATAAGAAATCTATAAAAATTATAAGAAACTAGATAGAATACATGCATATGAGAAATTACAATTCAAAATCAAGTAAGAACTTTAAGCATAAATAGTATACAATATATGATTGGAAATTAGTTTATAGTATTCAAAAGCAATTGTCATTGTCAATCAAAAGTATCTCCTCGTAGTGACTACACATACTATCGTATCATTATAGGGATAGGAGAAAACCAATATAGATAACATACTAATTATATCTCCCTTAAGACGAAATCCTTATGTCCAAGCGATTTGCAATACTTAAGTAACTTCAATAACTTTCCACTAAATAATCCCAATTGTCGTTGTGAACAATTTCATTAACATGTTATATATGATGGCCAAGCACACATAATACCATTTACTCTAATTAAAAATAAATCATAAAGAAAGTAAGATAGAAATATTATTCTTAATATTAATTCATCATTGCAATTCTCATACAAAGACTTAGCCTAGATACATTATCAAAGAACAATAAGAGAAAACCAAATACAACATAGAAAAAGAGAGAAAAAGAGAAAGAATTGAATGAATAAAACTCCCTTCTATGTCTTTTAAAGGATACTTGGTGTAGGATAATCTTCTCTTGTTCTTGGCCTCATCTTCTTCAAGTTTTTCTTACAATAATGACTTTTAATATAATTTAAATAATTATTCTATTACAATACTCTCTATGTCTACTTCATATATCACACTTGTTATCTATCTCTAAAACACTTTTATATTCTTCATATCTAAAACAAGGCTAAATTTATGTATTTATAGACCTCAAAAGTGGCTAGAAGTTACTAGAATTCATTTAGAGTTGGAAAGGCACCACTTGACATGAAAAGTCACTCTCCTTTGCAAATATTGTAGCTTCAAAGGCATTTTTGCCCATTCAGATGACCTTAACACTAGAATGTTCCTATATAAAAGTTATAAATCTTCTATTATCTTTCTAGAACAACTTGAATCACTTAATTTGGTTGTCTATAAAAGAATTTATGGCCAAAATATGAAAACTGTTCAAACTAGAAAATTGCAACTTTGAATAGGCATCATTATGATGACTTGTTACATGGTGATGACTCATCACATATGCTCTCTATTACAAGTCATGCCTCAGGTGATGACTTGTACCTCTTCTCAAAGATTCAAGGTTGACTTCTTATGCTTCCCAACTTGTTCTAATAAACTCCAAGTCTCTTCCAAACATGGTTTGAGCCTAAAACATGTATAAAACCTACATAATAAACTACAAAGATAAAACTAGTAAAAACAACAATTTCATAATCAAATAAACACACAAAACATAATGAAATCAAATGAAAATAAACCTTAACTAACTTAAATAACTATGCATATTTGCATTATATAAGATATTAAGGCCATGACTAAAAGTCCTAGCAAAAGATACTCACTATTGAATGCATGTGTAGAAGAAATAAGGTTGGAAGGATGTATGTACACCTGACTTAACTTGTTACTTGCTACTTGTTACATAGCATGTGCGTCATGCATACATGCATTTCACACAGCATACTAACACTTTTTTTAGCCATCATAGATTCATCTGGGTCTTCCTGTGTTTAGAGTCGGAGAGGTGGCAGACTAGTAAGAACAGATTTAAGCCCACAGTTAATTGCAAAAAAGATCCTTAACAGACTAAAAAGGAGTCCTATTAATCCACTCTACCTAGAAGCTGCACAAGCTCAAACTAAACAACCAAAACAAATGGAACAATAAGAGGGAAGAAACTGGACCCTAGATGACATCAAAGGAGCATTGATGGATGACATGAGAGTAATGATACAAGATGAATTGAGACAAGCTTTGGCTAGATTAATGCCACCACCAGCTGCTGCACCTCAAGTTGTGGCCAATCCATATGTTATGGGTGCACCACCTGCTGCTGCACCTCTAGTTATGGCCAATCCACCTACTATGGGCACACCACCTACTAACAATGACAATGTTAGGGGGCAACCTCTAAAAGTTTCTAGGAATGTACCTGATGTGGAAATGAATTTAGAAGATGTTGCGAACCATATAGTAGAAAAAGCTAAAAGGGAATCACTTGAGCAAGTCCAAGAGCTAGAATCTAAGCATATGAAATGACTGACTCAGAAGATGTCCAAAATGGAAGAATTGATGAGAGGACAGGGCATCAAATATTTATTTGATTTTAATGATGTGATGCAATTTGAGTGAGATAAGCTGCCTGATAAGTTTAAGATGGCACAGCTACAAAAGTCTAATGGTACTGAGGACCCAAGGATTTACCTTAGTCAACATACAACTACTATGAGCACCGCTAAGGCTCCTTTGTCTGTAGTTACCAAGTTATTTATATTATCCTTGGAGGGTATGGTTGTTAATTAGTATCATGGATTGGAGAAGTCTATCTGAGCAGATTAGAGAGAATTGTGCACTATTTTTCTAAAACAGTATGACTACAATACCAGACTTAAAGTGTCTATCCAGGATTTAGAATTAACCAAGTAGAAGCCTAATGAATCATTCTTAGATTTTCTGACTAGATTCATGAATAAGGCAGGATTAATGAAAAACAATTTAGCTGAAAAGGATTAGGTTAGCATGATTTTTTGAAATGTGTTACCTAATTTGGTTAAGAGGTTATAGATGATGAACCCTAAGATATTTGTAAACCTTTGTGATGATGGGTTGCAAGTTGAGAAGATCGAGAATAAGAAAAAGAATATTGTTAGAAGCACCAGAGTAAGAAACTACCCAACTAGGGGCACACAACAAGGAAATACTAGTCAAGTTATAGGGGTCCATGCTATTCAACAACCTAGGAGATTCTCAAATTTTAACCAACCCTTATCTAAACTCCTAGACCATTTGATCCAAAAAGGCCTCTTTAGACCATTAACCCCATCTAGACTGCTAAAACCAAATCTCCTTAGCTTTGACCCAAATAGTTACTGTAAGTTTCATCAAGTTGTTGGCCATTCCACTGACTCTTGCATACACCTTAAACATGAAATTCAAAACCTCATAGACTCTAGAAAAATCATAGACCCTGAGAAATCAAATCCAAACCCAAACACCATAAATTATCCTTTTCCAAATTATCAAAACATGCCACCTCTAACAACCATGATGATTAACTCAAGAGTAAGTGAGGAAGAACCGCTAAAATCTTGTAAGGACCTTAGCTTTAAAACTAATGAGAAATCTCCTAATTCCCCTAAAGATGTGGAAAGAGTTGAAGATTTGTAGGGTCAGCCCTCAAGAAATTTTGACTATAAGGTTTTCTACTCCAAACCACCTACTTTTGATATACCCAATGATTCAATTGAGCCTATAGGATTGGGTGATGAGTTTGATGATGAGAAGCTGCTAGTTAAAAAAGAAAAATGCATGGTTGAGATATGGAAGGATGGAAAGAAGGATCAAACTATTAGGGTCATTGACATCTGGTATAATTTTGGTGAAGAAGGCACTAAAGGCTATAATGTATGGGTTGATAATCCGAAAATTAGTCATGTTACTAGAAGCAGTAAAAGTTATAAATTGATAGAGAAAACTATAGAAAGAGAAGAAGTTATTGAAGGAGAGGACTCATATGAACATAGCAATTACCTGATTCTTGAACAGCTCAAGAAAGCAAAATCAAATGTGAGCATTTAGGAGCTTTTAATGCATTCAAGTAGTCATATAAAGACTTTGGTTAAGGCTTTAGCTAAAATGAACATTAAAACTACTATAACCCTTGAGAAATGATGGCCAAGGTTATTGAGAAAAAGCATAGTGTTATTACTTTCTCTTACGAAGATTTACCTATGGAAGGAAGGAACCATAATAAATACTTATTCATTTGAGTTGAAGTAAAAGGGAAAAAGACCAATTATATGATGGTGGATGATGGATCTATAATTAATCACTACAAATCCTACCTAATCTAGGAGTGAAGGTGGAGGATTTCGTGAAATTAGACCTTGTAATTAGAGCTTATGATGATAGCACAAGGAATGTAAAAGGAACATTTATGGCTTTCATAAAGACTAGACATATAGAAGTAATGGTAGAATTCACCATGCTAGACATCCCTGTCACCTATGCCTTGCTTTTGGGTAGGCCATGGTATCATGTTTTGAGAGGAGTACCTTCAACTATGCATCAAAAGGTGAAATTCCTACTTGATGGGGAAGTTGTGACTTTAAATGGTAACATGGGCAAGATTATGTCCATAGCTATAGATAGTCAGAAGCAGGTAGTTTCCCCTCCCAGTTTCCAAATAGCCATGATCTCTAATGGAATTATGATGGATCCAAGGGTTATAAGGATGGTTAAGAAGATAAATAATCAGCCCAGACAAGGATTGGGAAATAATGAACAAGGAAGCCTAGAACTCCTAAATTCTAATGGCCAAGATAATACAAGAGGATTGGGCTATACAAGAGTTGGATTTGGTAGTAATAGAGCTAGAAAAAGGTTTTTTAATGAGAATAACCTCTTAAAGAATGTTGGACCTTTGAAGGATAACTTTGTCAAAGAAAGGAAAGAGAAGTTCTACCTGGGTGAAAAGAAGCCTATCCAAGTAGCTGGTGTGAATATTCTTAGGTTTGAGATATTCAAGGAACAGATTGTTGAGAACCTAGAGCAAGACAACAAGGATGAGGAAATGCAAGAATAGCCATTATGTTAGCCACATGAAAGACAGCCACCATGAAACTTAGCATCCATAGCATTTAGAATAGAAAATAAATTTCTTGTCATTTTCTTTGAATAAAATTTAGTTTCTTTAGAGCTTTTGTTTTATTGTTTGATGATATGAATTCTGATTATGCTTACTTTTGTAATGTGCATCTTTATGGTATTACGCATTATGATATTGATCGCATCTACATGTTTGACATAAATTCGATCCAATTAGATTCATTAAGTATGGGCACAAATGCAAATTTAAAGAACATTCATATATCACATGATATAACTTCTAAATAGAGGGAAATTTGAGGAAAAATAAAAAGAATGATATAAAAAAAGAGAAAGAACAAAGAGAGAGAAAAAGAAAGAAAAAAGAATAGTAAGGTAAAAATTAGAGAGAAAAATTCAGAGCTGACTAATAATAAGAATTGTATCATGTGACATAATGAATGTTCTCATTTTTTCCCTAATGAATGAATAAAATTCAATTTGAAATTTTTGTTCAAATATCACATATTCATCTTTATTATACTACATAAGTATTGGAATGGAAAGATAATACATAATGAAAGCTAAATTAAAGCTGTGAGGCCACTATTTAAGTTATGTTTTCTTTTTTGCCACCCCTTTATGATTTTGTTTATAAGTCTAGTGTCCTCTTGTACATAAATAATTTAGGTGGCTCAATAACTTACGTTGTAACCCATACCTTATAATTATCATCAATCATTACATCAACATCAAGCCTCATATTTTGCTCAAGAGTTCTTCAAATTGCAAGTCCAAAACTCACTTCAGTCAGTTCACCCACTCCTCTACATCTTCCATACATAAGATTGCAACTAACTGGGTTTGTAAGTTAAAGGATTAACAACAACAGTGAACAAACTGAGTTTCTTGCACACATGGAAAAGACCACCATAATAGCATTGATGAATTCAAAATGAAATTGGGGGCAAAATGTAACTATGGGGGCAAGTTAGGGATAGAACAGTTAGTTCGAATTCAAAGAGCGAAGATGGAACACTAAAGTATAAGAGTTGTGGGGGGCATAAAGAAGTAAACTATAACCAATAGCCAATAGCTCACCAATATAGCATAGCCTGGTCATTTATTGGACATGTTGCATCAGAAGCTCTAACATCAGAAGTACCAACAATGAAGCATTCAATGCTCAAACCTATAGGCTACTGATGAGGCACCTCATTCTCACACTCCAAGCTTCAAACATAGCTTTGTTCCAAACATAAGACCTACTAGGATCATGCATGTTATACATAACATGCATAAACTTGCATACATTTATTGTGAAATACTTGCTTTGCATAATAAAATTATTGAGCCTAAACGAGATTTATAAATTCTCTACTACTAACATTCAAAATTAGTGTTATAAAAGTACAAGATAGTAGGTAGAGTATTCACATGTGAAGCATCTGAAGGAATGAAAATAAGTGGAGTGACACTACCAAGAAGCATTATCCTGGCAACCTCAAGAGGCTAGATAGACACTCAAGCTCCTCAGATTCAACATCCACCTCCAAAGCCTCATATGGAGCATCATCAGGAATATCTCTCCATAATATTTAGAATAATGTAAGGTATAGAATATGGTGACGAGAAGGTCTAACATGCCAAGGATACATGCGCACGGCCCTAAAAAGGGAAGAATGCACTTTAAAAACTTCTTTGATTATGAAATAAAAACCTCTAACTCCTAAATCTTTTCTTTTATAGGAAATTTTAGGAAGAGGAATGAAGCCCTCTACTTAGCATTAATGGAATAAAGCCACAACTTCAATAGTAGAGTATCACGACCCAGTGATCAGAGACATCATCATCACAATCAAAAGGGAAGAATACAAAAGAATAACATTATATTTTGACAAAACTTCTTCACTTCCAAATAAACTATACTAACTTATGGTATTTTGTGTAGAAAAAAAAAACAAAGAAGAACAAAGAAAGGAAAAGGAATCGATACATCAATAAGAATAGGCAAGATAGCAAATGCCAATCGCTCATCAGAATATCATGTTGCATGATAAACAAACTAACAAATACCAAAGGACAGTAGTATAACTCTATCTCTTTTGATTCTTTAGTAAAGTACAATACAAATTAAAAGAAAATTCATAAATTGAAAGGAAATTCATCCATTTTATGAGATCATGTAAAATCCTCTTATGACCTTTAGTTTTAATGGCTTTCTTTTATTAGTCTCAAAAAATTTAGATGTTTAGTTAACATCTTTATGTTGAGAGTTTCTAAACTCTAATCAATCTAATGTTTTCTTTGCACTTAAACGAGGGGAAGAATATACAAAGACAAAATTTATGAACTTGCAGTATAAATTGCTTGAATTTTATAGTATCATTTCAGTCTTTTAAATGATAAATATGCATATAATCTACTCCAATGCTAAAAAATGAGTATGAGTACAAAATCCCTTAACGGTACGCACGCTAAGTAATAAGAGAAAGGCAGGGGAATACTAAGAGGAGAATCGAAATAAAATCAAACATAATTTACTCTAATACTAAAAAATGAGTCAGAGTATCAACATAAACCTCTGGCAGTATCCACGCTGAGTAGTACGAGAAAGGTAGGGGAATACTAAAAGAGGGCCATGCCAAAAAAGACTGCTTTATTTATTCTAATGCTCTATAAGAGTATGAGTATCCAAAAGATCTTTCCAATGGTATCCATGCTAAGTAATATCAGAAAGGTGGGGGAATACTTGGATAAGGAAAGAAACCACAAAAATAACTCAAAAATAGTTTTAATACTCAGAATTTAATATGTTTATACTCAAATTCCATAAGTTTTGTTTAGAAAATTTTCCTTAAATTAGGAGTGGAAGTAAGCTCTTCACTTGGTAAAAAATATGCTCTCAACATAAGAAGGTTAATGATGCCTCTAACTTTTACGAATGACAAATAAATGATAGTCATGAAAATTAAAATTAATGAGATTTTTTGAGTACATGCTATCTTGTGAAAAAGTGATTAATTTTCTCGTAATTTTTTTACATTATAACGTTCTTTTGTACATTCATCATATTGAAACTAACTTCAATAAATTTGTAGGAATTGCAAATCTAGAAGGAGGTGCACCTAACTTATAGAGTTGCTCAACACAGCAAAATTCAAAGTCAGTCAGTAAAAATTCTAATCAGTCAGCACAAAAGAATTCAAAGCATTTGACTCAAACAATAACCAAAGATAAAAAATCATAAATAGTTATAAACTGCAACAGTAAAAGCAAGCAATAGAAGGGTTACAGCTAATCACGAGCAGTTATGGAGTGTAGCATTAAAAGCGAGGAATAAAAGGGTTATAGCTAATCATGAGCAATTTTGGATTATAGTATTAAAAAGGCAAGCAATGAAAGGATTGCAGCTAATTGTGAGCAGTTATGGATTGTAGTATTATAAAGGTGAGCAATGAAAGGGTTACGGCTAAATCATGAGTAGTTATGGACTATAGTGTTATAAAGGTAAGCAATGAAAGGATTGCAACTAATCATGAGCAGTTATGGATTGCAGCATTATAAAGATGAGCATTGAGCAATTAAAGGGTTGCAGCTAAATTGCGAGCAATTATGGATTGTAGCATTATAAAAGCTAGCAAATAATGGATGGATTGTAGCTAATCACTTTTAAAACACAATTCAATAAACACTACATAGTCATTATAGCACTTTTCTTTAATCACTTTTGCTAGACACTACACAGTAGTTATAGTATATGTTCACTAAACATCCTACAGGGAATATAGTGAAAATCACAGTCAACATCATATGACCAAGTGTGATGTATCCCTTCAATATATACTATATAACCAAGTATAGTCAACATCATATGACTGAGTATGATGTATCCTTTCAATTCATACTATATGTCTGAGTATAGTTGACATTGAATGAGCGAGTACAATGTATCCTTTAATCTTTACTATACGACTTATTATAATCAATATCATATGACCGAGTGTTATGTATTCTTTCAATTCGTACTATACGTCCGAGTATAATCAACATTGTATGACCAAGTACAATGTATCCTTCAATATGTACTATACGACTAAGTATAGTCAACATCATACGATTGAGTATGATGTATCCTTTTAATTCGTACTACACGATTGAGTATAGTCAACATCATATGATAGAGTATGATGTATTCTTTTAATTCATACTATAAGTCCGAGTATAGTCAACATTGTATGACAAAGTATATTGTATTATTAAATTTTTACTATACAACCAAGTACAGTCAACATCATACTACCGAGTGTGATGTATCCTTTTAATTCGTACTATAAATCCAAATATAGTCACCATTGTATGTCCGAGTACAATGTATCCTTCAATCTATACTGTACATCCGAGTATAGTTGGCATCATATGACCGAGTATAATGAATCCTTTTCAATCAGTACTGTATGACTAAATATAGTCAACATTATATAACCTAGTATAATGTGTCCTTTCAAATCAATATTATGCGTCTGAGTATAGTATTTCCTCAAGTGTTATAAGATTATGTCTAGTTTTGCATGGCAATACAAGCATTCATTGTGACTGATGATTACTTATAAGTAATAGCCTCAAGGAGCACAGGTAAGTACTTAAACTTTTGTTCTTAGGAAATTATGTGCTTATTTGCTTTGCCACTATTTGTCAAGTAAACAGTGATAAAGGGGGGCAACTGTAAGCACCCAATTTCAGGATTATGAAGTATGGATGCTACAGAGGACTCTAATGATGAAAATATCGTAAATAGATCTTCAACACTCGAATTGTGAAACCTCAAAAGTTTAAATGTGTTTCCTAGAAAGAATTTAATTGGTTTTTAAGGACTTAATTGTAATATTTTCTTTAAGGACCTAATTGAAAAGTTTAAATTCTTCTAAGGGTCTATTGATAATTAAAAGTTAAATAAAAAAAGAGATTGAAATTACATAATTTCATAGAATTAAACATTTTTCATTTTTTTTATAGCAAATAAAATTTCATTTTATGAATTTGATTTGTCAAATGATTTCATAAATCTATTTATCTAAATTTTTCAGTAAATAAAAAATTCCTTTTGAAACCAAAACTCAATCACTATGAGGCGAGAGAGACACAATAGAATACATCTTTTAGTAAATTAAAATCTAATCAAGTTTAGTAAATAAATCATGAAGCACATCCAATTAGAATTGAAATGAATTAAGCTATATCTAGACTTAAATCAAATCAACAAGCATTCATATTTCTATTAACATTAATCAATAATTAACCTTAATTAAAAATCAATTATGAATGGCTAAATTATAAACAATTAAGTTTAATGAATGCTTAATGCAATTTAAAAGAAAGACTAATAGCTTAATCAACTTAAATTAAAATAAGTTCAACAATCCCTAACATAAATAAATTTAGCTAAGCATAATATTCATCATGTTCTCACATTCAAAAATAAAATACATTAAGAACTTAGAAAAATAAAGGAGAGAAAAAACTCCTCTTTTTTTTTCAGCTCTTCTCCAACAATCTTCAATCTTCTTCTCTTCCTTACTTCTAATTCTGCACTCTTTTTATTTCTTTTGTTTCTTTTTTGTTTGATCATGTTAGTCTCCCTTGTTACCTCCTTATATTTTTTATATATCTTCTCTCCTTTATTATCATTTTTTTAATTCTTTTCTCTTATCTTTTTCTCTCATAATTGTTGAATTTGCTCCTACTTATTTATGTCTCCTCCATAATTTTTTTTCTTCCTACTAAAGTATGTATTGTTTCATAATTGTTGTATTTCATCCCCACTTGAGCTTGTCTCCTCACCCATAATTACTTTAATTACTTCCTTTCACCCATATATCACTCATACCACCATGTCTCCTCTTTTATAACTCACCCATGTCCCATGGTGACACTAAGTAAATGTCTATCTTCAAGATTGGAAGACTACTTTCGAAGGACAGCTGCCATAGTGACAATGAATCATTCTAAAAATGCCTTGCAAACTTTCCAAATCTATTATGACACTTGCATTCTACAAAAATAAACTAAAACATGAAAAGCAAACTAATGCCACAAAAAAATGACTAAACACACTTAAAATATGCACTAAACATACTTAAAAACTACTACTATCAATCTATAATCAAATAGCCCTACACTTAGCTTCTTACTTGTCCTCAAGAAAAATAAAAACAATACATTCTAATAACAAGAATTTGTTAGTGATATGCACTAGGTCAATCACGTATGACCATATTTTAACTTTATCATTTTACTTAACAAAGAGGCATTTTTCATTATCATTTTGTGTTATGATAATTACTTGAATAGTCAATTCTTACTAATGTCATCAAATTTGTGACTTGATACTAAAACCCTTAGATTAAATATAAATTCTATTCAAATTATCCATAGTCATAACAATGTATTATGGCTAGTATAGTGTTGATTGATGATTATGTTTTACTAATCATGAATATGAGAAATTAAGTCAACTCATAGGTACTTTTTGAGAAATAAAGTGTTGGATTGACCCATCATGAGAACACTACATAGATAATTGTCGTAAGTAATTTTCATCACAGTAATATTAGCTTATTCCTTTGACCTTGAAATCACTATGGATTTCTATATAACTATTTTGTATTTTGACACAATCTTACATTATCTTTAACCGAATGATAAAATAGGCTATTTGGGTACAAAATGAGTTATGTGAGGATTGTGAGTGATTGAGAAGGAATTTGTCCCTCATTTAATATAAGTAAGATATCTATGGGCCCTTGATAAGATAGACTGAGGAAAATGCATGGCCATGCTAAAGTAAATTACTAAAGAGTTATCATTCTCAATCTACTTGGAATCAAGAAATTATACGATTGAATTCTATAAGGATAACATAATCTATGCCTTATATATAATCAAGATATAATGTGACAAAGGGACTAGAATATTCACTGTATATTAGCTTATGTCAGATTATCGACTTCACATGACTTGGGTAATCATAATGTCTTGCTAGAGGCCACTTATGATTTGTAGGCCTAAATAGAGATTTAAGGCCCACTACCAACATCATGTGAACCTACAGGGTTACACATGTTAGACAAGCCCAAAATGAATATAGGATTAACAAGCTTAAAATAAGCCCTGTGGAAATAAATAATTATTGTATTTATTTATTTAAGGTAAAAGTTATCTTAAATAAATTGAATATTATTTCTGATTTAATTTTAAATAAAATCAGAATAAGAATACGTGAGAAATTACCAAAAGGTCATTTGGTAAGTGAAACCCTAATTTAAATGTCTATAAATATGTTATATTCTCTAGGGTTTTATAACACTCTCATTATTCTGCCACAAAATTGGTTTTCTTTCCTTTTAGAAAATAACACACAGAGTTCTTTTGATTCTTGATTTGTGAGAAATCAACAGAAGGTGCTAGCACACAAGCATTCATTTTTTAAATCAAGGGCTATTCATGTGGACACTTATGGAGGACATATTCTTTTGGAGATGTCTCAATCCGAACTACTAAATTAAAAGCTCGAGGTAGGGTGTCATCAAAGTGAACGTCCTCTCTTCCTTTTAGAAATCTTACCCCTTTCGTGTTTGTGGTAAGAAAATAAAAACCCTAGATTTAATCAATTAACTGAATTACTTAGATCCAGGTTCGGGTTTATGACTAAAATTTAATTTTTTTGCAGCGTATTTTTTACAGCGTATAGAATCACAAAACCCAATAAAATTTAGCACATTAATCAATTTGAACTTGACCGATTAACAAAATCTCTAATTAATGTAAAATTTAAATCGCAAAAAACAAAACAAGCAATTCATGATCAAGAACATATATAAAAATTACCAAGTGGATAGTAAAAACAAGCAATTCATGATCAAGAACATATTAAAAACTTACTAAGTGGATAGCAAACTCTCTCGTTGAATATAAAATGTGCATAAATCAATATTCATAAAGAAAGAAAATGAGTTAGACAAATCTTTTACTAGAACTACCTTTATAGACATAAATAAGATTTTTTTTTTTTACTTTTTTTTAAATAATTTTGAATGTGGATGTTCCAGTGGTCAGAATTCCCCTACCTTTCTCACATAACTCAGCTTGGAATCCTTTAAAAGGTCCTTTTAGAATACTTATACTCTTTTAAGAGCATTGAAGTAAATGAGCATCTATAAATTTGAATAGAAATTTTAGCTCCTTTCCACAACAATTTTTTTTACTAAGTGTCAATTCCAATGACTTAAGCTATCTAACCTATAACTTCTTTAATTCCTCTTAAATTGTGCACATTTACACATTCAAAAAGATAGTAAGTAAGAGATTTATTAAAGCATAGAAATATGTCGTTACCCATAAATTTCTCAAAATGCTTAAAAACCTTAAGTCAAATATTAAATAGAGATTTAATGAACTAATCAAGAAAACTATACTAATGTGCCAATCTCATGAGATTGATAAGTTGTAAGCATCAAAATTAAAGAGAAAATTGATAATATTCTTATCTCATACATGAACATGATGCACTAAACATAATAAAATAAAATAGAATAAAACAAAACATATCAAAATCAAAATATAACACAAATTAAATGTCATGCTTATGCAAAATGCACCCCCAAAACTTAAATTTCACATTTCCCTCAATATGAAATGTAAATATGACACACAAAATAAATAAACACTAAAGAAGAAAATTAAAGAAATAAAGAAAATGAAAAACTGCCTTAAAACAATTATTTTGGTGAAAATGGAGGTGATGGCGAAGCCACTTCTAATCTTGATAATTCAATATGCTTCATGAGCTTAAAATTATGGTAGCCTATCTCTTTCTTCAGAAAACCAATATGATAATCCATCTCATCATATTAGTCATTGATTTTCTTCTCCATTACTTTTAACTTTGCCAAGACTCTTTGCCAACCACTGTTATTATAGAATTGTCTTCATCTTTAAAGGTGTCAACCTCTAGAATAGAAACTGATGAATGATCTTATGTGGTACATCGTAATGGTAGCATTTACGAGTATTTGATGCCCATAACTCATTTTGACTTGTAATAATCTCAACATGAGATAGAAGATGATAGTGCAATGTGCCCACGTCTACAAGGAACATGTTAGAAGTAGACGGATTAAAAGTACCAAAATGCAAAGAAAGACCGATCATAATATGACCCATAGAAATAGTAGCGCGAGATGATTCACAATATTCCATAAACTATGAAATATAAAATATGTGGTAGAGATTTTAGTTTTGGTATGCATGCACCATTACATGAATTACTCTAGGTTTGACACTTTATTTTCTTTAGTTTTCCTAAAAATTGCATAACATTTAAACTTATGAATGATTAAATATCAATGATCAGTAATTAACCCATTAGGTGTAATGTGTGCACCCCTAAAATCATCTTGCCTTGTAATCTGATGCCAAAAAGCCTTAAGGTCATAATTTTTAAAGGGGGTGAAAAATACCACTGTTAAGAAAACCAAACACTTGATGCATAATATTATAATTTACATGATGATCTTTACTAAATAACCTAAATCCCAAATGCTTATCACTATTTTCAATAAAATGCAAAGTGGTTAAGAACTCAAGAGTGATTTCTATATAGGTGTTAAATGGTGTAGTAATAAATTTAGACCACCTTAATCTATGACATAATCTATATATATCATCCTTAATGCCTAATTTACTCAAAACATCATTTTCAAAATACTTATAAGTGGAAATTTTTCTTGAGGTAAGAATTGCATACCTTTTACCCTCTTTATGAGTTTTTATGGGAAATGGAGCACTATACTCTTGGGCAAGGTTAATTACCTCTTCATCTTCAATTACTTACTTCCCTTTGCTTGTGCCTTCCCTGGAACTCCTAACTCTCTTTGCTGCATTTTTTGTTCTTGGCATTGTGAAGGAGAGAAAGAAAAATGATAATGAAAGAAATTATGGTGAGAAAATGAAATGGTGAATGGTGAATGCAAAATGAAGAATGAAATTGAAAAGAGTTTAAAGGGAAAAAAAAGCATTTTAAAAGAGAAAATAAAAATGATGGGAGAATGAGAATGAAAAGAGGGAAAATTTGAGTGTTTAGAGATTTAAAAGGAAAAGAGAAAACATGAAAGTGGGAAAAGGAAGAGGTGGGGCTATAAAAAACATTTTTTTATTTTTATTTTTTTAACTTGGTAGAGCTGCAATAGTAGCTTTACTACCATGGCGATTGAAAATTATTCACATACAATCTTGAATTACTTGTTTTGCTTTCAAACCTAGAAGAAAACACATAAATTTTTTTTATTAAACTCATTAAACATTCTTAAGCATTATAAAAAAAATCATACAAAGACAATAAATAATAAAAATCAAAAAGAAAATAAAAAGATGATATAAAGTGGTTAATTGTGAAAGTTTTGAGCAGCTTGGACAAAAAACTAAAGCCAAATTAACAAATTTGCAATTTGTATAAGCACTTCGAGTATGACTAACTAACATTACCATTTTTATATTCAAATTTGCACTTCAAATCACCACTACACCTGCAAGAATTCCAAATCACTTAATTATTGAATTTTTTTTATTTGTGCCAAAAAAACTTAAATTCAAAAGACAAAAATTAACAATGAATAAAATAAATAAATAAATAGATAAAATGGAGAACAAAAATTATCAAGTATTGAATAAAATAAAATAAAATGCTAATAATTTTTTTTTGGTCTCTAGCATGACCAAAACCAAAATTGTTCATTGAGGTTAATGAAGGAAAAGAATTTCTTTCTCCTTGGGAATTAGTCCTCCTTGATACACTTTACACCTCTATCCATTTACTAAAAAACACTCTCCTTTTGAATTGATAAGTTCAAGTACACCATGAGAGAAGACTTATTGCACCTTGAATGGACCACTCCACCTCAATCTCAACTTACCTAGAAATAACTTTAGTCTATAATTAAACAGAAGAATGAGATCACCAACTCTGAATTCCTTCTTGAGAAAATGAGCATCATGCCATCATTTTTTTTCTCCTTAAAGAGTTTAGTGTTCTCTTATGCTTGAAATTGAAGCTCATCCAATTCATTAAGTTGTAGCATCCATTTTTCACCGACCGCTTTCATGTCAAAATTCACCGCTTCAATAGCCTAATAAGCTCGATGTTTAAGCCTTGTCGATAAATGACAAGCTTTTCCAAATACTAATCGATAAGAAGACATACCAATGGGTGTTACATATGTTATACAATATGCCCACAAAGCATTATCCCATTTAGATGCCCAATCTTTGCTCAAGGAGCTCACTGTTTTCTTTAAAATTTTCTTTATTTCCCTGTTAATGACCTCCACCTAACTGCTGGTTTGAGGGTGATATGGAGTAGCAACTCTATAGTGAACTCCATACCTCTTGAGTCTAAACTCAAAGTGTTTGCTGTAAAAGTATGAGCCTCCATCACTAATCACAGCTTGAGGTACTTCAAATCTGCTTAACAATTTCTTAAAAAGCCTTATCACCACTTTAGCATCATTTTTTTGGGGAAGGAATGACTTCCACCCATTTAGACACATAATCTACCCTAACCAAGATATATTAGTTCCTAAAAGATGATGGAAAGGGATCTATAAAATCCAATCCCCAAACATTAAAAATTTCCACTTCTTTAATTGAAGTGAGTGGTATTTCATTCCTCTTAGAGATATTTCCTTATCTTTGACATTTATCATAATGATCCATATACTCTTTGGTATCTTTAAATAAAGTAGGCCAAAAAAATCCACTCTACAACACTTTTACAACAATTTTTATTGCTCTAAAATGCCCACCATATGCTAAATCATGACAATGTGATATAATTTTTAGCATTTCAATTTCAGGAACACATCTTCTAATTAGCCAATCTCTATAAATCTTGTAGATAAATAGTCCTCCTATAAATAATGCTTCACTTCCTAAAAGAAACACTTCCTTTGTTAATAGGAGAATTCTTAAGGAAGTACTCCACATGCTAAGTAGTTAGCGATGTTTGTAAACTATGGAGCACTAAAATGTTGAACTGCTAACAAAAAAGTATCAAGAAATTCATCATTGATATCCTCTTCTTGCCTCACTTATTCATAACCTTCTAATTTGGATAAATGGTCAACTACAACATTCTTAAACCTTTTTTTATCTTTGATCTCCAAGTGAAACTCTTATAAAAGTAACACCCAATGAATAAGATATGGTTTTGTATCCTTCTTGGATAAAAGATTTTTTATTATTGCATGAGCAGTGATAATAACAACTTTTGAAATAAGTAAATAGGACTTGAATTTATCAATAGTGAAAACCATAACAAGCATTTCATTCTCAGTTGTGGTGTAATTTAACTAGGCCTTTGTAAGAGTTCTACTTGCATAATCTATGACATGGAGCTTGTTGTCTTTCCTCTAACCAAGTATTTCCCCTATAGTGTGGTCACTAGTGTCGCATATGATCTCGAAAGGAAGTGCCTAATCATGAGGTAAAATAATTGGACTGAAACCAAAGCCTTCTTTAAACTATTGAAAGTATTTAAAAAATCATCATTAAATATAAAAGGAGCATCTTTAACTAACAATTAGGTTAAAGGCTTACCAATTAAAAAAAAATTATGAAACACCTATAAAAACCTGCATGTCCTAGAAAATCTTCGAACTCCTTTGATAATTGTTGGAAGTGGTAACTTCTCTATAATTTCTATTTTAGCTCGATCTACCTCAATCCCTGCACTTAAAATATTATGACCAAGCAGTATTCCTTCTTCTACCATAAAATAGCACTTTTCCTAGTTAAGATTAAGGTTAGCTTCTTTATATATTTTCACGACCCTATTAATGTTAAACAAATATAATTCAAAAGAATCACTAAAAATTGAGAAGTTATCCACAAATACCTCTATGAAGTTCTCAATGAGATAAAAAAAAATTATTGTCTTGCATCTTTGAAAAGTAACTGGTGCATTGCATAGTTGAAAAGGCATGTCTTAGTAAGTAAAAGTCTTATATGGGAATGTGAATGTTGTTTTCTTATAGTCCTCTAACAAAATAAAAAATTGGTTGTAACTTAAATAACCATCCAAGAAGTAGTAGTATGCATGCCCTACTATCCTTTTCAACATTTAGTCAATGACCGAGAGAGGAAAATGATCCTTCCTTCTATTTGAGTTTAATTTTCAATAATCAATACATACTCTCCACCCATCAGCCATTCTTATTGCAAGTAGCTCACTTGCTTCATTTTCCATAATAGTCATTCCACTCTTTTTTGGTACATACTACACCTGGCTTACCTACTCATTATCAGAAATTAGGTAAATAATGCCCACATCCAATAACTTAACATTCTCCTTCTTGACCACCTCTTTCATTTTTGGAAATCAAACCATTTTCATTAATGAAACTGATTAAGATACATAGATTTCAAGCATAATTCTTTTTCTTTGTCTCTTTATAACAACTTTACTCGCATCTTCCATATGGATTCTATGCATAAAAATTGAAGGACTAATCCCTTTTATATTTGAAATCTACCACCTAATGGACTTCACCCTATTTCTCACTATTTCACATATCCTTTTCTCCTGTTCAATGGATAGCTTATTGGAAATGATAATGGGTAAAGTGTTTCCCTCCCTTAAAAGTGTATCTCAAATGGGTAGGTAATAGTTTAAGCTCTAGCTTGGGGTGGTTTTACAACAAATGGAGGAGTGGGGTTATCACTATGCACTAACATTTTAGGCTTAACAAAAGTGGAATCTTATGATGGTATACTATCTACTTCACACTCTAAGCTTTTGTCAAAATTTTGTTTATTCAAATTCACCTCCCTCACACACTCATCTATAACTTTCTACTCTCATGTAAAATTCCTCTTTAATCGGGTACTTCATTAATCGAGGCATCACCAACCTTAAGAATTATTTTCCCTTTATAAACATTTATGATGGCTCTCCTAGTAGTTAAAAATGGCCTCCTAAGCATTAGAGGACACTTACTATCCTCTTTAAAATCCAAAACTACAAAATTCACAAGAAAGATAAATTTATTTACCTCGATGATCCCATATGGTTTCTTTATAGAATGATTTGCAAGTTGCAAAGTCATGTTCATAGATGTAAACTTACCAAGTTGTAATTTCCTAAAAAGAGAAAATGGCATAAGGTTAATTTTTGCACCTAAATCACATAAACAACTAGAAAATTCTTAAGCACCAACTACACAAGGAAGAGTAAAGCTCCCTGGGTCTTTTAATTTAGTTGGTAATTTATGAGTGATGATAGAGCCACCCATTTCTGTTAATTCCATAGTCTAGTTGTCATCCCATCTTCTCTTATTGGTCATAATATCTTAAGGTACTTGGCATATGTTGGCATTTATGCAAGAGTTTCAACAAAAGGAATATTAAGTTTAAGCTTTTTAAAAGTATTTAAAAACTTAGTAAACCTCTTTTAATCATTGGGTTTCTTCAATCTTTGTGGAAAAGGGATCCTTGTCTCATATTTTTATGAGCTAGGCATAAGTAGTTACTCTTTCCCATCATTGTCCTTCGCTTGTTGCTCCTTGCCTTTTTTTAGTGTCATCATCACCATTCTAAATTTCTTTACTTTGTGTTTCCTCTACTTCTTTTTTAAGCTCATCTCCTGACCTTATCTCCTTGTCACTTGTAAGTGTAATTGCTTTCAACTGCTCCTTTAGATTTGTTTTGGTATTGCTTGGAAGATTCCTTTAATTTCTTTGTGCTACTACACTAACAAACTGACCTAACTGTACCTCAATATTATGAATTAAAGATGAATGACTTTTAGCTATCTGATCCAATATCCTCTATCTGCTTCTAATTTTCATCTTAATGGATCATTTTATTGGATATAGCATCCAAAAATTTATCTAATTTATTTTCCATTGAGGCCATACGATCTTGATAAGGTTGCTAAAAACCTGGAGGTGCTTACCTTGTCATGTTGTTCTGAGAGCCTTGTGGAACTAAATTGTTGTTATTATTCTAAGAAACATTTGGGTGATTCCTCCATCCTAGATTGTAAGTATTCAAGAATGGATAATTAACCTATTTTCCTTGAAATTAGTTCCCAACAAAGTTGATTTACTCTAAGCTTACATCTCCATATACACCATTGTTGCCACATCCACATTCTCCTATTGAGTGCCTTAGCATATTGCAATTTTTCCATGGCAACTGTGAAGTTGTTGCACCCATAGTAGTTTTATGGTTGAGATTCCCTAATTGCTTTAAAAGTGCTGCAATTTAAGCCTAAAGAGAAGTCACTACATCTACCCCAATTCTACCTCTTTGCTTTGTTGGGTTTTAATGCTTTGATGGCCAAAGACAATCATTATTTTCCATCTCTTGCAGAAATGAAAATGTGGCCTCAACTTTTTTTTTGCATAAAAAACCTTCTGCTGCTGCATCAATGGTGTCTCTAATGGATCGAGTAACACCATTATAGAAAGTTCTAATGAGCACATCCCTTGGCAAACCATTATGAGGATAACTTCTTAATAACTCCTTAAATCTCCCCTAAGAATCAATCAAGGATTCCACATCAAACTATTGAAAGGTGGTATCTTTAATTATCTTCGTTGTCTTTAAAGGTGGGAAATATTTTGCTAGAAAAGCTTTTACTAATAGATCCCATGTGGTGATAAAGGCTAGTGGTTGTGAGTTCAACCATGCTTTAGCTCTATCCTTCAATATGAATGGAAAGAGCCTCAAGCAAATTGTATCATCTAACACCCTATTATACTTAAAAGTATCATAGATTTTTAAAAAAAAAATTAGCAATGTGAGCACTGGGGTCTTCATTTGTCAAGCCATAAAATTGAACACTTGACTAGATCATTTGAAGTAAGGTCAGTTAAATCTCAAAATTATTGGTGTTGATTGTTGGCCTTGTAATACTTTGTCTTGTACCGTCTAAACCTAGCATGGTAAAATCTAAAAGTGTTCTTTCTTCTTCATGTTATTCTACCATGGTATTCGATTCCTCTTGAGAATGCCTCATATTCTCTCTTTCAAACCATGTAAGTTCTGGAATAAAAATGAGAGGATATGTCCTTACTCTTTGAATATTAGGCATACAGCATAATAATTCCTACAATAAGTAAAAATAGAAAATGAATATCCAAATTTTAAACAAAAATAGCTTAAATCAAGTAAAATAGAATCAATTATGTTGTTAAACTTATTCAATCCCCAACAATAGCACCAAAAACTTCTTTCACTCTCACAGGCATACGAGTTCGTCAAGTAACATATAATAAGTAAAATTTGATCCTAAGAGCATTGAATGTCTATCCAATTCCAACTATTAATTCTATTTTTGACTTGTTTAAGAATCAAATATTAAATGAATTATAATTGCTAATTTTTAACAGCCAAAATGAAACTAAATAATAAAATAAATTAATTTAAATTTTAATAAGAAAATGATGAGAATGATGTTAGGGATTGTATAACTATATTCTAATTAAGTAGACTACAAGAAATTAGTCTTTCTTTCTATTGCAATTCTTAGGGTTTCAATGATAGCAATTAATCTTTCTTAAGTAAAAATTACTTAATTTATTTCTATCAATTGAAAAGACTTTAACTAATTCTCATTAAATTAAAATCTAATCAAGTTTGGTAAATAAATCATGAAGCACATCCAATTGAAATTGAAATGAATTAAGCTATCTCTAGACTTAAATCAAATCAACAAGCAGTTATATTTCTATTAAGATTAATATTTATCAATAATTAACCTTAATTAAAAATCAATTATGAATGGCCAAATCATAAACAATTAATCTTAATGAATGCTTAATGCAATTTAAAAGAAAGACTAATAGCTTAAACAAATTAAATTAAAATAAGTTAAACACTCCTTAACATAAATAAATTTAGCTAAGCATAATATTCATCATGTTCTCACATTCAAAATAAAATACATTAAGAACTTAGAAAAGTATAGAAGGAAAGAAAAAAAACTCTTTTTTTTATTTCAGCTCTTTTCCAGCAATCTTCAATCTTCTTCTCTTCTTTACTCTCTAATTATGCACTTTTTTTAATTTTTTCTTTTATTTCTTTTTTGTTTCCTCACGTTTGTCTCCCTTGTTGCCTCCTCTTTTTTTATATATCTTCTTTCTTTTATTTTGTTTATTCTTTTCTCTGATATTTTTCTCTTATAATTGTTGCATTTGCTCTTACTTAAGTATGTATCCTCTATAATTGATTATTTTTCTTCTAACTTGAGTATGTCTTCTTTTATAATTGCTATATTTTATCCTCACTTGAGCTTGTCCTCGCCTATAATTACTTCTTTTCACCCATATATCACTCATACCAACATGTCTCCTCTTCCATAACTCACCCATATACCATGGTGACAATAAGTAAATGTCTATCTTCATGCATGGAAGGGTGCTTTCGAAGAACAACTACAATAGTGACAATGAATCATTCTAAAAATGCCTTGCAAACTTTCCAAATCCATGATGACACTTGCATTCTACAAAAACAAACTAAAACATGAAAAGAAAACCAATTCCATAAAAAATAACTAAAACACACTTAAAATTTGCATTAAACGTACTTAAAAAGTACTACTATTAATCTATAATCATTGTAGCATTTTCATTTAACATGTATGCATATAGATATCCCATTTTACAATATTTACTTGTCAAATATCCTGTGTCTATTTCTTGTTTATATAAAGAACCCTTCGTATTTAGGGGTGGCCATGGTTTGGAACCAGACAGTTTTGGTTCGTAGGTTTATGGAATTGAACTTGAACTAGAAATAAAATGATTCAGGGCCGATTTGGAATTGGCCAGTTCCAGTTCCAGTTTTGAACTAAATTTCGGTTCAAAATTTTTTTATTATTTTTAATTTTATAGTTATATTTAAATAATTTAAGATATAGTAATAATTTTTAAAATATTTAAATTAAGTAAAAAACATTAATGCAATTAAAAATTAAAGTGAATAATATATATATTACCTTATAGACATCGACATTACCTTAAAAATTAAAGGGTTTTAATATATTACCTTATAGTCATAGATATTTGAATGTCATATTGACACTTGATTTATATATATATATATATATATATATATATATATATATATATATATATATATATATCCAACTCGAAATCATTGAACCGGCAATTCCAATTCAGAACAGCTAATTCATGGTTCAAAAAAGTTTGAACCGCTCCTGAACCAATCTCCATAGGTTTGGGGCCAATTTTTTACAGGCCGGTTCAAGGTTTGAACCAGCCTATGGCCACCCCTACTTCGTATTACAACACAATTAGGCCTCCATAAGCCATATTATAACACAACTGGGCCTAAAAGAAGAAAACAACATTGAAAGAAAATAGATTAGCTATCATGCCATGATAAAACTACAATATAATAGTTAACGAAGTTCTAAACTAAAATCAAATATACATTGATCGAAATCAAAGATTAGTCATAGTAGATGAAGTGAAAAAGAGAAATAAATGAGTCAAACATGTAAGCGTATAATCAACTTCAAAATTCAATAGCATTTGCATAAATCTGAAAGTTCTAAACTGAAATCAAATATACATCAATTGAAATAAAAAATTAGAGGTTCAACTTCAAAATTCAATAGCATATGCATAAATATGAAAGTTCTAAACTGAAATAAAAACAAATGAGTTAAATATGCAGGAGCAAAGTAAACTTCAAAATTCGATAGCTTTAATAGCAATTGCATAAATCTAAAAGTTCTAAACTGAAATTAAAACAAATGAATCAAACATGTTGGAGTGTAGTCAATTTCAAAATTCAATAGCATCTGCATAAATCTAATTGTTAATAAAGTTGTCCAGTGGTTCCAAAGCATATAATACATCTACCATTATTATAGATTTCTCATATTACTGGGCAAGAGCAATATCTAGAAATTCATTTCCAAATTTGTTTGTCCATCCAATTCAAGTTCTCATATATCAGCACACACCTTAGATGTAACTGGGGGTGGCCATGGTTCAAGAACTGGCAGTTCCAGTTCATGAACCGTCGGTTCACGATTTCACTTGGTTGGAATAGAACCAATGTCGGTTTATCCAACTCAACATGTTATTTTGGTTCATAACTATTAGTTATAATTCAACGAAAAGTGGAACCAAAATTGGCCCAATTTGATAAGTTTTTGTTCCAGTTTGGACCAGGCTAGTTCTAGGCCCAAACCAGCCCATAGCCAGCCCTAGATGTAACCAATTGCTAGGGCCGATAATAGTATAAAATTCCTAATTATAAAAAAATCTCATTTTCAAACCGCCTAGCCATCCAGGTTTTTTGAAAGCATAGTTCTGCAAAATCACTTCAGTAGATAAAAAAATTCATCACATCCAAGCTGATATAGTACCTTTTTCCCTATGCGTACAACATTATTTGGAAAAAGGTACCTTAACTTAAAGGATCTCCCCCTATGTAATCTAATATAATTCTATTTTTAGTATTATCAAGTGCCATCACAAGAATAGGATGCCGAATAAGCTGAATTGGTTGTGCTTGTTGTAGCTCTAAACCCTATCTAAATTATTGGCTTATAATGGGAAAGAGAATGAGCCACTACAAGGCTAGAATCAGAGTGCCATTGCCATTCACATCTGCCATTAAGTGGTATAATGGAAACAAAAATGCATACATGAATAGAATAACAACAAATAAGCTTTTAAGAAACACATTTAGTTAGTATCCTTTTGTTTAAAACATTAAAAAAACCGCATAGAAAAAAACCAAAAATAACAAAGGAACACAATAATTGGTGCAAAGTTAATCTTAGTGATGTAGGATGGACACAAATAGATTAAATAACCTACATATTGAATATAATTAATGCATATTTATGCCATTATGTTTTACATATATGAAAAGAATTCTATAACATAATACCAATTCCAATATAAATAAAAACAAATTAGCACACTCACATAACACACATACCAAATATACTTGTCATTAAAAATGAGCATCCATTCGGTCGGGTTTTTAATTTTTTTGAAAACTCAAAACCAAATTGAACATTTTTGTATCGGGTGGCGATCAATTTTGGGTAACTAAACTTATAATAAAATAAATAAACAAACAAAATAAGAAGAGATACGTGGAAATTATGCATTATGCCTTAGCTAGTGGCCTTGGTTTGAATCTTAGAAAAGACTTTTTTGAGGAATTTTTTACTGTTTTTTCTTTCAAATATTAGAAAAAATATTATACGATATGGGTTTGAACCCATAACTTAACACTTTAAAGACAAAGGTTTTGCGACTTTGCCATACATGGCTTATTACTCTATTTTAGTCATATTTATATATATAATAACTAAAGTTTAGTTATTTGGTCAGGTCAGTTCCGACCGTATATTACAAGTTCATGACTTGTGTCGGTTCCATATCGATGTAGATTCTTAAGGCTGGCAGGTTTTGCTCCCCTTACTTGTCATGATGGGATGACTTATTCTGAGAGACAAGAGCCCACTGCAATTTCTATTCTCATCAATCAGCATATCATAAGATCCTCTTAGATTTGTATGAACTGATCCACCCTCAAATTATACCTTTATGTTTCGTTTGAATGCAGTGGTGATGTGTGTAATTTCTCACATATTTCTTAGTTGAATTTTAATGAAATTTGAATAATAATTAGTTACAATTAGGAAGAATTTAGGTTTAATTAGGAATACCTTTAATTTTATTTTTTATTTTTTTATTTAGTTTTATTCAAATTAAGAGTTTTGATTTAATATTAATAAGTGTTTCCATTTTGTAGCAAAGTCTTAAAATGTATTCAAAAATAGCTAAGGATTAGTATGACATGAGCATGCTGGTGCCCATGCCATGTGCTAGAAGAAGATGTCAAGGAAGTATGGCTTGCAACATGGTCATGCTGAAAGCCATGTCTACTTTTGGATCTTGAAGAATATGAGACATAAGATGGATATTGTCACGACCCAAAACAGGGGCCATGACCGGCGCTAGGGAACGGGAATTCTTTCGAATCCGGAACCCGTAGCAAGCCTAAAAATAAAATAAATCATGCATAATAACAATAATCATATAATATGCAGCGGAAATAAAAATCATAAATATAATAGTAACATTTCCATCACTGGATTTGAATCAATCCTCATCACATAAATTTATAATCTTTAATACAAATCCAGTTTCGATATAATACATCTCTTTAAATAAAATACATGAAATCCCACATTTTAATTTACAACTACTGCAGTGTCTAGATAAAATAAATAAGACTCAAGTAAGCAGTTTACACAAATAAGCCGGGGCGGAAGAAATCCGGCGTATTGACCTGCTACTGAGGTCTGAAGAAGTTGACTCTCCTGAAAAATAGTCAACGGAGGGGAGTCAGACCTCACTGAGTGAATTACTATAATATATATACATACATACTAAATGAAAATGCATACAGTCAATAATACATATCTAATATGTATATATACAGGCAAATTCACACAAATGCAGTAAAATCATTTTTATATATTTTTATTGAAAATCATGGTTTATGAAGGATCACATAGAACCCTAGAATATCGCAACCTCGGAAATAGTGTTAGACAACACTCTAGCCATACAGGCTCACTTATTCCAAATATATCCACTTAATCCATTTAGACAGTAGACTGGCCCCGAGACACTTGGTCAACCGAGCTCCAGCAATCACACCCACAAACCACATCTCACACATATCAATAATCACATCAAATCAATATCCACAAATAAGTTAGTATTATAGCCTAAATACTATAGGCGTACCGGTACGTACTCAATCCAAGTGCTGCCCACTAGGTAGCACGTTCTATTGATATCCTTCATTAATAAATATAAAACATTCATTCACAAAAATAAATGATGCATGAAGTTCAATAAAATATCAATATAACCATATATATACTGGAAATATACCAAAAATAAACCAGGTATAATTTGAGTATATATACGTCGAATAAATCCAATCAAATCATAAATTAAATTAAAAATATATTTAAAAACATTTTAAATATATTATTATTAGTAAAACATGTATATAATTTATTATATACCAAAAATAAACCAAAAATATACTTAAATACAAATCACATTATTTATGCATTTTAATCAAAATAAAACATATATTTCTAAATCATGCATCCTAAGCATATATACATAGTATAGTAACTCACCTAGTGCGCTCCACGAGACGGGTCCGACGGGCCTGGTCCACTAGCCCTCGGTCTCGGCGCAACTAAACAAGAAATAAATAATCGACATCAGAATAACCCTAACAGAAATCCTAGAATTCGATCTAGAGTATTTAAATACGGAAACAGAATTAGGGTTCGACTGGACATCACGTTTTACGAGAATTCTATCGAAAATCCCACAAAACCTCCCCTGTAAAACGGACATCTCTCTACTCAAAAGAGTAGAGCCGACCCTGCAAAGAAACACACTTCGAAAAACTACACAAGGCACAATCAAAATCCCACGGTCGGACTCCAAACTACAGTTCACCGACCGGGGTCCACAAACACAGAATAATTTTGAAAATACCAAAAATATCCTTACAACATAGAAATTCATTTTATAAATATAAATTACATAATTAACCTTAAAACACAATAAAAACCAATAAAAACTCATTTTATTAGAAAAACCGTGTATTATATATATAATTGAAAATAATTCACGAAAAATAGTTTTAATTAGTTAAAAATACTAAATAATTTATAGAAATCATTTTTATACCTTAATTAACTATTAAAACCAATTAAATTACATTTTTAGCCAATTTAGGGTAAAATTACCAATATACCCCTATATATATAAATATACTTAAATTACTTCAAAAATTCACCAAAAATCATACAATTATCCAAAATTAATTTTCTCAACATATTTATCAATAATATCAATAATTAAACCCAATTATCCAATTAAATTCAAATAAAAACACATTTAACCTAATTTTCCCAAAATTACATAAACTTAAATAATTCAAAACAAATACTTAGAAATTCATAAAAATTCCAAGTAAATTCCTATAATTCATTTCAACACCTAATTTAATCATAAACCCCAATTTCATAATTTAAATAATTAATTTCTGAAAATTAGAAAATAATATTAAAATATTCAAAAATACCCAAAAATCCAAACAATCTCCAAAAATTCATACATGTAGATTAAGCTACTAGGATCAACATTTGTGAAGGGAGTTTTCATGAATCTATCAATTCGAAGCTCGAAAAAAATCAAAAACCCTAATAGGCCGAAATTAAAAATTCGAAACCTAAGCAATTCTAGACCATTTAAGCTCAAACCAAAGCTAGAATCACACTCACCGGAGCTCAAGGAGAAGAAAGAGACTGGCAGTGTCGAAAATGGTGGCCGGAATCGACGTGATCGACGGTAGCTCAACTTTCGGCTTCTCCGGCCAAAAATGGCTTCCAAGCTCCGGAAATGGCTGCTGCAGGCGGCGAGGAAGGCTGGGGAAGGTGGTGGCACACCGGACGGCACACCAATGGTGAGGAATCGGCACGGCAGCGACCAGACGACGGTGAGGGTGAAGATCGGGGAAGAAGGAGGCTCGGGGGCAAAATGGTAATTTTTCCAAAAGTTTGATTTTTAATGTATTATATGTATATATATATACTTTATACTATATATTAAAATAATATTAAATTACACACATTAAATATACACCACACACATAAAATTTAATATTTTAATAATTTATACTAAATAAAAATAATTAAATAACAATAAAACTAATAAATAATTAATAAAATATTAGGGTAATATTAAACCCTAATTAAATAAATATACACACACAGGCTTTATTTAGTATTTTAAAAATACGTATGAGTTCATGCAAGTCCGAAAATATATTTAAAATAATTAATATTAAAATATTTACGTGAAAATTTCCCCAAAAATGAAAGACCTGGGAAAATTTTACGTAAAACACTGTAAATAATACACAGTATCTAAAATAGGTTTTAAATACATATTAACTCGTAAAAATATCGTATATATATTCAAAATTTATTAACACTGCATATCCCGGTACAGTGTAAAAATATTTTAAAAAACACGGGATATTACAGTCTTCCCCCCTTACAAGAATTCGTCCCCGAATTCCAGAAAACAAGATCAAGAAGGAAAGAGATACGGGTAAGAAGCTCGCATCTCAACTTCAGTCTCCCACGTATGCTCCTCAACTCTGTCGCTACGCCACAGAACCTTGACCATCGGAATCTGTTTCGATCGCAACTGTCGAACTTAATAATCTACGATCGCCACAGGTTCTACAAACGTCAAATCTTCACTCACTTCTACACTGTTGGGCTGCAACACGTGTGAAGGGTCTGAGATATACTTCCTCAACATCGAGATATGAAATACTGGATGCACCTGTGACATACTCGGAGGCAAATCCAACTGATATGCAACAGTGCCAACTCTCTCCAGAATCTCAAACGGTCCAATGTATCTCGGTGCTAGCTTACCCTTCCTTCCAAATCTCATAACACCCTTCATCGGAGATACTTTCAGAAAAACAAAATCTCCAACCTGAAACTCCACATCTCTGCTCCTAGGATCTGCATAACTCTTCTGTCTGCTAACTGCGGTCTCTAATCTTCGCTTAATAACGACGACTTTCTCTACAGCATCCTGAACCATCTCAGGTCCAGTCAAAGCTCTCTCACCAATCTCATCCCAACTCAACGGGGATCTACACTTCCTTCCATACAAAGCCTCATATGGTGCCATGCCAATACTGCTATGGTAGCTGTTATTATATGCAAACTCAACAAGCGACAAATGATCATCCCAGCTACCTCCCAAATCCAAGACACACATCCTCAACATATCTTCCAGTGTTTGGATCATCCTCTCAGACTAGCCATCTGTCTGAGGATGAAAAGCAGTACTGAAATCTAACCTAGTGCCCATCGCTTCCTATAACTTCTGCCAAAAACGAGAAGTAAACACCGAACCTCTATCTGACACAATGGACACAGGTACTCCATGAAGGCACACGATATGCTTCACATACAACTTCGCCAATCTAGAAACTGAATATGTGGCTTTCACAGGCAAGAAATGTGCAGACTTCGTCAATCTGTCTACAATCACCTAGATAGAATCGTATCCATCCTTCGAACGAGGTAAACCGACCACAAAATCCATAGCTATCCTTTCCCACTTCCACTCGGGAATAGGAAGAGGCTGAAGCTTCCCAGAAGGCTTCTGATGTTCGGCTTTCACTTGCTGACACGTCAGACACTTAGCAACATAATCAACGACATCCTTCTTCAATCCGTCCCACCAGTATAAATCTCTGATACTGTGGTACATCTTAGTAACACCTGGATGAACACTGTAGGCTGTAGAATGTGCGTCCTCTAAAATCTCCTCTCTCAAATCATCCACATCAGGAACACACAGTCTACCACTGATCCACAACACACCATCATCATCAAGTGTGAAATCAGTGAACTTCCCTGCTCTGACATTCTTTGCAAGCTCTTCCAGAATGGGATCTCGGCTCTGAGCTGCTTTAATCCTATCCCTCAGTACAGATTGTACTTTAAATTGAGCTAGCAGTCCACCTGATCTACTAATCTTCATCATCAGACCTTGATCCACCAACCGATGCAATTCCTGGATCAATGGTCTCCTCTCAATACTGATGTGAGCAAGACTGCCTGAGGACTTTCTACTCAAGGCATCTGCTACTACATTAGCTTTACCCGGATGATATAGAATCTCACAGTCATAATCCTTTAACAGTTCCAACCATCTCCTCTGCCTCAGATTCAAATCTCTCTGCTGAAAAATGTACTTAAGGCTCTTGTGATCAGTAAATATCTCACAAGTCACCCCGTACAGATAATGTCTCCAAATCTTCAAAGCAAAGATCACTGCAGCCATCTCCAGATCATGTGTAGGATAGTTCTGCTCATGGTTCTTCAACTGCCTCGAAGCATAGGCTATCACCCTACCATTCTGCATCAACATACAACCAAGACCAATTCTAGAGGCATCACAGTAAACTGTGAACTTATCCACACTATTAGGCAAAGCTAACACTGGCGCTGTTGTCAACTTCTCCTTCAACAACTGAAAACTGTTCTCACAAGCTTCTGACCACTCGAATCTAACATTCTTCTGAGTCAAGCGAGTCATAGGGGCTGCTATCCTGGAAAAATCCTGCACAAACTGCCTATAATACCCCGCTAAACCTAGAAAACTCTGAATCTTTGTAACAGAAGTCGGTCTAGGCCATTCAGATACTACCTCAATCTTCTGTGGATCAACCTGAATACCTTCTTTAGACACTACGTGTCCAAGAAAAGAAACACTCTCCATCCAGAAATCACACTTCGAGAATTTAGCATAAAGCTGATGATCTCTCAGTGTCTGCAGTACAATCCTCAAATGATATACATGCTCCTCCATACTCCTAGAATATACCAGTATATCACTAATGAAGACTACTACAAACTGATCCACATACGGTCTGAATACCCTGTTCATCAGGTCCATAAAAGCTGCTGGTGCATTAGTCAAACCAAAAGACATCACCAGAAACTCATAATGGCCATATCGAGTGCGGAACGCTGTCTTAGGAATATCAGCTTCACTGATACGCAGCTGATGATAACCCGACCTCAAGTCGACCTTGGAAAAGAACTGTGCACCTTGTAGCTGATCAAACAAATCATCAATCCTCGGGAGAGGATACTTGTTCTTCACTGTCACCTTATTCAGCTCTCTGTAGTCAATGCATAGTCTCAGGGTACCATCCTTCTTCTTCATAAACAGGACTGGCGCACCCCAAGGAGAAACACTAAGTCTAATAAAACTTTTATCCAATAACTCTTGCAACTGTTCCTTCAACTCTTTCAACTCTGCAGGAGCCATACGATAGGGTGGCATAGATATAGGAGTAGTACCTGGTACCATATCTATACAGAACTCAATCTCTCTATGAGGTGGTAAACCTGGCAACTCCTCGGGAAAAATATCAGGAAACTCACAAGCAACAAGAACATCTGTGAGTGACAACTTCTCCACTGACGTATCTCTGACCAATGCCAAATATCCCTGACAACCCTTCTTCAATAACTTCCTAGCCGTAATAACAGAAATAAGATTCTGAGGTGCTGAACTCCTATCACCAACAAACTTAAATTCTTCTTCACCAGGAATTTTGAAAGTCACCTCCTTATTCCTGCAATCTACCATGGCGAAGTGCTGAGATAACCAATCCATTCCCAAAATAACATTAAACTCCATCACATCCAACAAAATCAAATCAGCGGGTAATTCTCTATCTCCCACGAGAACTGGACAACCAGAAAGAACAATATCGGTGTCCAAGGAATCGCTCAGAGGAGTGGCAACGGACAAAGGAAAAGCCATCCTCGAAGCTTGCCAATAAGATTTAGAAGCAAAAACAGGAGAAACAAATGAATGTGTGGCACCCGGATCAAACAAAACCCATGCATCCAGGTAACAAATAGAAACAATACCTGCCACGACTGCATTAGATGCCTGAGCATCCTGCTGAGTCAGATGAAAGACTCTGGCCTGACCTCGACCTCCCTGCTGACTGGTAGAAGCTTGGCCAACACCTCTGGCACCTCCTCTAGTACCTCTACCACGACTCTGCTGTGGAATAAACTGAGTGGAACTCTGATGCTGGGCTGGAGGTAACTGAAATGGCACGGGTGCAGCACTAGCAATCGACTGCTATGGGAATCGCAGAATCTGCTGCTGTTGATACCCTGAATAAGGACACGATCTGGCAAAATGTCCTGTCTGTCCGCATCTGAAGCATATCAGTGGTGTCAGATAACACGGTCCCTGATGGACTCTACCGCAAGTCTGGCAAACACTGGCCGCTGATCCAAAACTACGACCACTGTTGCTGCTCGAAGCACCTGACCCGTATCTGAACGATCTACGCTGACCTCCACGGCCATGTCTACTGCTTCGATGCACTCGCTGCTACTGTCTCTGACTCTGCTGAGTCGGACCTCATTGCTGACTACTCGATCCAACATGAAAACTCGAATATGAAGTAGCCTGCAATCCACTCGACTGAACTGCTAGTTGGTAATAATCAGGCATCGCTCCCTGCCTAACTAGGCTCAGCTCAATCTCCTTGGCTAACTCGATCATAGACTCGAGAGTAAGACCTGATGTAGGCATACCAGCAAAAGCTGAACCCAAACCAGTAACATATGTAGTGACTGCGAAGTACTGATCTCGCATCAGATCCTCTGCATATCTACCCAGACGAAGAAACTCTCGGGTATACTCCTCTACAAATCGATCTCCACGAGAAATACTGGTCAGACGGAGACGATAGCTCAAACGAAGAGGCTCTGGACAGAATCTCCTCATAAACCGCTCTCGAAACTGAGCCCAGGTCATCGTCATCATATAGGGATGGATCATCTAAATAAACCAATCTAAGGCTGGTCCTTCAACAGACAACTCAACGATCATGATCCGCTGGTACTCGGTATGAGCAGTCCGAGTCCTAGTCTCAATCGCATGTAGAAAATCTAACGGATCGGAAGTACCATCAAAAGTAACCCTGCCAACTCGGGCATAGAACAAAGCTGCCTCAGGGTCAGACATACCCTACTGATAGGCAGGCTGAACAACTGGAGGAACAGGAACATCAAATTCAGGCTCAACAGGCTCCTCATCCTGTAACTCTCTCTGCCTACGGCGACCTGCCGCTCCTCGAGGTCTTCCTCTGCCATGACCTCTACGTCTAACTGGCTGCTCAGGAGGTAAAACCTCATCCCGAAAAGACTCATCATCCTCGGCCTCAACGACCGGTGGAGCGACACGCGCTTGCCTCCTCATACTGAAAAGACAAACGGAAAGATTCAGACAAAACAGACAACGGAGGAATAACGCTGAAAACTACAGCAAGGAATACTCATCAAGACATACTCGAACCTAATACACTGCAGTAGTTCAACAGAAAACACAACTTAAAAACTAGGGCCACAACTCACAAAACTAAGCCCTGACATAGAACTCCGCTCTGATACCAACTTTGTCACGACCCAAAATAGGGGCCATGACCGGCGCTAGGGAACGGGAATTCTTTCGAATCCGGAACCCGTGGCAAGCCTAAAAATAAAATAAATCATGCAATAAAAACAATAATCATATAATATGCAGTGGAAATAAAAATCATAAATATAATAGTAACATTTCCATCACTGGATTTGAATCAATCCTCATCACATAAATTTATAATCTTTAATACAAATCCAGTTTCGATATAATACATCTCTTTAAATAAAATACATGAAATCCCACATTTTAATTTACAACTACTGCAGTGTCTAGATAAAATAAATAAGACTCAAGTAAGCAGTTTACACAAAGAAGTCGGGGCGGAAGAAATCCAGCGTATTGACCTGCTACTGAGGTTTGAAGAAGTTGACTCTCCTGAAACGGAGGGGAGTCAGACCTCACTGAGTGAATTACTATAATATATATACATACATACTAAATGAAAATGCATACAGTCAATAATACATATCTAATATGTATATATACATGCAAATTCACACAGATGCAGTAAAATCATTTTTATATATTTTTATTGAAAATCATGGTTTATGAATGATCACATAGAACCCTAGAATATCGCAACCTCGGAAATAGTGTTAGACAACACTCTAGCCATACAGGCTCACTTATTCCAAATATATCCACTTAATCCATTTAGACAGTAGACTAGCCCCGAGACACTAAGTCAACCGAGCTCCAACAGTCTGACTGCCAGTGTGATTGGCCCCGAGACACTTGGTCAACCGAGCTCCAGCAATCACTCCCACAAACCACATCTCACACATATCAATAATCACATCAAATCAATATCCACAAATAAGTTAGTATTATAGCCTAAATACTATAGGTGTACCGGTACATACTCGGTCCTAGTGCTGCCCACTAGGTAGCACGTTCTATTGATATCCTTCATTAATAAATATAAAACATTCATTCACAAAAATAAATGATGCATGAAGTTCAATAAAATATCAATATAACCATATATATACTGGAAATATACCAAAAATAAACCAGGTATAATTTGCGTATATATACGTCGAATAAATCCAATCAAATCATAAATTAAATTAAAAATATATTTAAAAACATTTTAAATATATTTTATTAATAAAACATGTATATAATTTATTATATACCAAAAATAAACCAAAAATATACTTAAATACAAATCACATTATTTATGCATTTTAATCAAAATAAAACATATATTTCTAAATCATGCATCCTAAGCATATATACATAGTATAGTAACTCACCTAGTGCGCTCCACGAGATGGGTCCGACGGGCCTGGTCCACTAGCCCTCGGTCTCGGCGCAACTAAACAAGAAATAAATAATCGACATCAGAATAACCCTAACAGAAATCCTAGAATTCGATCTAGAGTATTTAAATACGGAAACAGAATTAGGGTTCGACTGGACATCACGTTTTACGAGAATTCTATCGAAAATCCCACAAAACCTCCCCTGTAAAACGGACATCTCTCTACTCAAAAGAGTAGAGCCGACCCTGCAAAGAAACACACTTCGAAAAACTACACAAGGCATAATCAAAATCCCACGGTCGGACTCCAAACTACAGTTCACCGACCGGGGTCCACAAACACAGAATAATTCTGAAAATACCAAAAATATCCTTACAACATAGAAATTCATTTTATAAATATAAATTACATAATTAACCTTAAAACACAATAAAAACCAATAAAAACTCATTTTATTAGAAAAACCGTGTATTATATATATAATTGAAAATAATTCACGAAAAATAGTTTTAATTAGTTAAAAATACTAAATAATTTATAGAAATCATTTTTATACCTTAATTAACTATTAAAACCAATTAAATTACATTTTTAGCCAATTTAGGGTAAAATTACCAATATACCCCTATATATATAAATATACTTAAATTACTTCAAAAATTCACCAAAAATCATACAATTATCCAAAATTAATTTTCTCAACATATTTATCAATAATATCAATAATTAAACCCAATTATCCAATTAAATTCAAATAAAAACACATTTAACCTAATTTTCCCAAAATTACATAAACTTAAATAATTCAAAACAAATACTTAGAAATTCATAAAAATTCCAAGTAAATTCCTATAATTCATTTCAACACCTAATTTAATCATAAACCCCAATTTCATAATTTAAATAATTAATTTCCGAAAATTAGAAAATAATATTAAAATATTCAAAAATACCCAAAAATCCAAAAATTCAACAAAAATTCATACATGTAGATTAAGCTACTAGGATCAACATTTGTGAAGGGAGTTTTCATGAATCTATCAATTAGAAGCTCGGAAAAAATCAAAAACCCTAATAGGCCGAAATTGAAAATTCGAAACCCAAGCAATTCTAGACCATTTAAGCTCAAACCAAAGCTAGAATCACACTCACCGGAGCTCAAGGAGAAGAAAGAGACTGGCGCTATCGAAAATGGTGGTCGGAATCGACGTGATCGACGGTAGCTCAACTTTCGGCTTCTCCGGCCAAAAATGGCTTCCAAGCGCCGGAAATGGCTGCTGCAGGTGGCGAGGAAGGCTGGGGAAGGTGGTGGCACACCGGACGGCACACCAATGGTGAGGAATCAGCACGGAAGCGACCGGACGGCGGTGAGGGTGAAGATCGGGGAAGAAGGAGGCTCAGGGGCAAAATGGTAATTTTTCCAAAAGTTTGATTTTTAATGTATTATATGTATATATATATATACTTTATACTATATATTAAAATAATATTAAATTACACACATTAAATATACACCACACACATAAAATTTAATATTTTAATAATTTATACTAAATAAAAATAATTAAATAACAATAAAACTAATAAATAATTAATAAAATATTAGGGTAATATTAAACCCTAATTAAATAAATATACACACACATAGGCTTTATTTAGTATTTTAAAAATACGTATGAGTTCATGCAAGTCCGAAAATATATTTAAAATAATTAATATTAAAATATTTACGTGAAAATTTCCCCGAAAATGAAAGTCCTGGGAAAATTTTACGTAAAACACTGTAAATAATACACAGTATCTAAAATAGGTTTTAAATACATATTAACTCGTAAAAATATCGTATATATATTCAAAATTTATTAACACTGCATATCCCGGTACAGTGTAAAAATATTTTAAAAAACACGGGATATTACAGATACGATCATGCTTTAAACCATAACCTCTTTTATGCAAGAGATCAACAATACTTTGGCATAGGCATTCGCCAAACCATGTCTGCTACTAGAAGGAATCACGAACCTCAGCACAATTAGAGCATGGCTATGCTTGAAGCCGTAATAGAAAGCGTTGGATGTGATATAGGCATGTTCAGGCCATGTCGAGCAGGACAAATTTTCCTTTCTGGTAGAAGCTTGGAAATTCAAGTGCAAATAGGTTTTCCATTAGATTTTTCTTATAGAAAGGGATATAATAGAGCAATTTCATTCATGCAGAGACACTTTTGAAAGTGAAAAAAAGTATTCAATGAAGACTGAAGAAGAGTTCATGCAAGATTTAAGAGCTTCTGTAATATCCCGTGTTTTTAAAATATTTTTACACTGTACCGGGATATACAGTGTCAATAATTTTTGTATATATATTACGATATTTTTATGAGTTGATATGTATTTTAAACCTATTTTAATTACTGTCTATTATTTTCAGTATTTTACGTAAAATTTTCCCGGGACTTACATTTTCGGGGAAATTTTCACATAAACAATTTATTATTAATTATTTTAAATGTATTTACGGACTTGCATGAACTCATGCGTATTTTTAAATTATTAAATAAAGCCGTGTGTGAATATTTATTTAATTAGGGTTTAATATATATAACCCTAATATTTTATTATTTATTTATTTATTTATTGTTATTTAATTATTTTATTATTATTTTATTAATATTTAATTATTTTATTTTATTTTCTTTTTCTTTTTCTTTTTTTTTTCTTTTTCTCTTTTCTTTTTCTTTTTCTTTTCTTTTTCTTTCTTTTCTTTTCTTTCTTTTTCTTTTTCTTCTTCTTCTTCTTCCCTTCTCTCCCGCGCCCGACGCCCGACCACCATCCCTCACCGTCTGCAACTCCGGCCACCTACCGTCGGTGTGCCTCCCGGCTTGCCACCGCCGTTCCCAGCCGCCCTCCGCCGCCTCCAGCCCCTTTCCCCGGCGTCGGCAGCTTGATTTCTTCCTCTTTTGGCCGAAATCTTCCCTTCGTCGTTTCTCCCTCCTCCGGCCACCGTTTTCGACACCGCCGGTCTCTTTCTTCTCCTTGAGCTCCGGTGAGTGTGATTCTAGCTTTGGTTTGAGCTAAAATGGTCTAGAATTGCTTAGTTTTCGATTTGTCAATTTCGGCCTATTAGGGTTTTTGATTTTTTTGAGCTTCGAATTGGATGATTCATGGAAACTCCCTTCACAAATGTTGTTCCTAGTAGCTTAATCTACATGTATGAATTTTTGTAGAATTTTTGGAGGTTTTTTGGATTTTTGGGTATTTTTGAATATTTTAATATTATTTTCTAATTTTCGGAAATTAATTATTTAAATTATGAAATTGGAGTTTATGGTTAAATTAGGTGTTGAAATGAATTATAGGAATTTATTTGGAATTTTTATGAATTTCTAAGTATTTATTTTTAATTATTGAAGTTTATGGAATTTTGGAAAAATTAGGTTAAATGTGTTTTTATTTGAATTTAATTGGTTAATTGAGTTTAAATATTAATATTATTAATAAATATGTTGAGAAAATTAATTTTGGGTAATTGTATGATTTTTGGTGAATTTTTGAAGTAATTTAAGTATATTTATATATATAGGGGTATTTTGGTAATTTTACCCTAAATTGTCTAAAAATGTAATTTAATTGGTTTTAATATTTATTTAAGGTATAAAAATGATTTCTACAAAATATTTAGTATTTTTAACTAATTAAAACTATTTTTCGTGAATTATTTTCAATTATATATATAATATACGGTTTTTCTAATAAAATGAGTTTTAATCGGTTTTTATAGTGTTTCAAGGTCAATTATGTAATTTTTACCTATAAAATGTATTTCTGTGATTTAAGGATATTTTTGTTATATCTGGAATTATTCTGTGTTTGTGGACCCCGGTCGACAGACTGTAGTTTGGAGTCCGACCGTGGGATTTTGATTGTGTTGAGCTCGTTTTTCGAAGTGTATTTTCTTTGCAGGGTCGGCTCTACTCTTTTGAGTAGAGAGATGTCCATTTTATAGGGGAGGTTCTGTCGGATTTTCGGTAGAATTCTCGTAAAACGTGATATCCAGTCGAACCCTAATTCTGTTTTCGTATTTTAATACTCTAGATTGAATTCTAGGATTTCTGTTAGGTTTATTCTGGTGTCGATTATTTATTGCTTGTTTAGTTGCGCCGAGACCGAGGGCTAGTGGACCAGGCCCGTCGGACCTGTCTCGAGGAGCGCATTAGGTGAGTTACTATACTATATATATATGCTTAGGATGCATGATTTAGAAATATATGTTTTATTTTGATTAAAATGCATAAATAATGTGATTTATATTTAAGTATATTTTTGGTTTATTTTTGGTATATAATAAACTATACACATGTTTTATTAATAAAATATTTTTAAAATATTTTTAAATATATTTTTAATTTAATTTATGATTTGATTAGATTTATTTGACATATATATACTCGAAATATACCTGGTTTATATTTGGTATATTTCCGGTATATATATGGTTTATATTGTTGTTTTATTTAAATTCATGCATCATTAATTGTGAATGAATGTTTTATATTTAATAATGAAGGATATCAATAGAACGTGCTACCTAGTGGGCAGCACTAGGACCGAGTACGTACCGGTACGCCTATAGCTTTAGGCTATATTACTAACTATTTGTGGATATTGGTTTGATATGATTATTGATGTGTGAGATGTGATTTGGGTGTGATTGCTGGAGCTCGGTTGACCAAGTGTCTCGGGGCCAATCACACTGGCAGTCAGACTGTTGGAGCTCGGTTGACTTAGTGTCTCGGGGTCAGTCTACTGTCCAAATGGATTAAGTGGATATATTTGGAATAAGTGAGCCTGTGGGGCTAGAGTGTTGTTTAACACTATTTTCTGAGGTTGCGATATTCTAGGGTTCTATGTGATCCTTCATAAAAGATGATTTTCAATAAAACCTATAAAAATGATTTTTCTGCATTTGTGTGTATTTGCCTGTATATATATTAGATATATATATACTGTTGATTGTATGCATTATCATTTAGTGTGTATGTATATATATTATAGTAATTCACTCAGTGAGGTCTGACTCCCCTCCGTTGACTATTTTTCAGGAGAGTCAACTTCCTCAGACCTCAGTAGCAGGTCGATACGCCGGATTTCTTCCGCCCCGGCTTCTTTATGTAAATTGTCTACTTGAGTCTTATTTATTTTATCTAGACACTGCAGTAGTTATGAATTGAAGTGTTGGATTTCATGTACTTTATTTTAAAGAGATGTATTATATTGAAACTGGATTTGTATTAAAGATTATACATTTATGTGATGAGATGAGTTTTGAATTAAATCCAGTTGATATGAAAAATGATATTATGATATTATGATTTTTATTTTCCGCTGCATATCATACTGTTACTGTTATTATGGCATGCTTTATTTTATTTTTAGGCTTGCTACGGGTTCCGGATTCGAAAGAATTCCCGTTCCCTAGCACCGGTCATGGCCCCTGTTTTGGGTCGTGACAGCTTCAATTATTAATTATTTTTCATCTTTAGTTCTCTCTATTATGTTTATGTTTATCTCCATAACCATGCATGGCTGAAATCCTTTTAGGGTTTGGATTTGTATAGCTAGACTACTACTTATTTCAATTTTTATTTCCATTCAATAAATTAATTTTCAGTTAATTTTACAAGTTGTGTTTAATTATTCTTATATTTGATTTTAGGCCTGATTAAATACATGTTTTTAGGTGGATTAGAGACAACAAAAATTGCATGATTTGTAAAACTTAGGAACCTCAATCACAAAGTAGACGAATCCTTCGAGGAGTATTAAATTGCTAAAGAACTTAATGAGCCTTAGTTAATTGATGTGACCATGAAAATAGGTTGTAATTAACTTTGTTATACTTGAATAATCTCGAAAAAGACTTTAGATTATTTGAATGATTTACCCTTAACTGTGGTAATGAATTAAATTGTAGAATGATCTTTTCATCCATACCTATTTAAAGCATTATGGGTTAAAAGAAGCACATTGAAAGCAAACATTTGGGGGGAAAGTGAAAAAGAAGAGTTGTTAATACCTAAAAGGTGTCGATTTAAGAGTTAATCACTTTTGATTAAAAATAAAAGTATTTGATAAAGAAATTAGAGAAAAAAAAAGGAAGAAATGAATGTTTACAAATTGGAACTAATTAAATCAATCAGTGATTTTATAATTCCATCATTTTTAATTCGTAAACAATTTTCTAAGAAATTAAAAATTAGTACCTTATACTTTTTATAAATTAATCATAAATATAATAAATAATATGTATAGTAATTCATTAGATAATCATCTTGAATTGCATAAATTTAGTTCAAAAGAAAATCAAATTAATATTGTTTAAACAATTGGAGATTTACATTGACCCTATTGAATTCACTAAAGGAGCCACCTCTCTAAAAAAAAGTGACGATCTACAATGATGATATTGAAAGACACAATGACTTGAAGAATGACATTTCTTTTAAAAATAAACTCATGGAAGATTCATTAAATATTGGTGCAACTCTAAAGGAAGGGATGATTGAGATTGAGATTGAGATTTTGTATAGTGATGTGAGTGCAAAGGAGGATGGTATCAATTCAATTGAATATTCATATAATAAAAGTGTTAGTTAGGTTGTTAGGGAGAAAGATCCAAACATACTGTTCTAAAAAATTGAGGATGTCTAGACATCAGATAATAGATATAAGATTGTTAATCAACACAACAACTTACTAAATGGTAAAATTGGAGGGCTATATGGTACTTAAATTTCACTTGTCACTTGAATGTTCATATAGAGGCTAACGTGTTAATGTAAATGTCGATGTGGATGTCAATTTCATCATCAATGTCGACATCCACATTATTAAAATTAACAGTATTAGTAAATTTGGCCTAAATTTGCTAAAATATTATAAGGTATTGAAATGTTAAAATAAAAACACAGGCCCATAAGTGGAAAAGTGCTAAACCATATGGTAATTTTTTTATACTTATCCCTTGATTTTATTAGTTTGAACTTGTACATTTTTGTCTCTTCTCTCTTTTCTCTATAATTTATACTTTTGTTTTTGACATAGAAGAAGGGCGAATAACAACAATTGAATATTGTTGAATCACGCACAACTGCCAATAAATGATCTTCTATAGCGATTAGACTATAGGCATTAAAATTTTAAGAAATTTTGGAAGAATAAAAGAGAATTCAAATTATCATAAAAACTGTCATCCAACAATAACAAGGAAAGCTTAAATAGTAAATCCTAAAACAACCCTAAACAAAAATAGGAAAATAAAACCTAAAATAGGAAATAACAAAAATTGCTAGTTTAAGGGCCTAAATGATAGAAATTGGCCAAAAAGTGATGGATCTCATGAGCAAAGCTCATGAGATCCATGACTTCAAACCGTTGGCCCATTTTCACATGAATTAGGCTTTTGAATCACCCAAATCCGATACTTGGAATTTGTCCAAAATTACAAAACTGTCACTATCATAATTTGTCAAATTTGTGCATGAATTGGAGGGCTTGTTCCTCTATGCTCTTTGTATCAGTTTTTGGCCACCACTGATCATTTTTTTTATTGACAATGATCCCTTATTATTCTTTCATGTTCTTATTTTGTTTTCTCTTTTGTTCCTTTGCATTCAATAAATATATTTTTTATATGTATCCTTTGTAAAAAAAAATTGAATCTTGGTTTGTGGGGGTTTTTCATTTCCTTATAGTTCTTTACTTTGTGAAAAAATTTATTAATATTTTGGTAATTAGATTCAATTAAAGACCATAAAATATAATTAATGTCATAGAGAAGGGCATGAAAATTGTTGAATGAATGGTTAAATTGCAAATTAAAATACCTTTGTCAATGCCACTAAAAATATAGCAACAATATTTTTGCATTTTAAATGAATTTATTTTAATACTTTTTTTATTATACTTTATTTATATTATTTGTTGATCAAGATATATTCTTGATTTTGATCCAATGAAATATGTGTACGTATTTGTAAAAAAACATTCTATCACTAATATGTAACCCACCAATGAAAAAAATTGAGTAATTAATTATAAAATTCAAATAACCTAGATCAACAGCATGAAACAGAAGGTCCATTTTTCAATTTTATATGCATAATGAAAATGTACAATAGATAAAAAGAATGTTTCTACAGTAGCTTTAAGGTATTGCTACGGTTAAAAATTTGAATGTTGGAGAAGCCCTATAATCCTAAAATTGGAGAGAAAAAGTAAAAAATTAAAGATGGCATTAGCACAATTAAAAGAGAGGATGCCCCATGCCATTGAGCAAATGAACAATAGATTAACAGTGGATGATGAAATTTCTTATCATGTCCTCAATGTTTGCCTGACTGAGATTGTGTCAACTCTTCTTTAATTTGATGTCAACCCCGATCTCGTCATCCACATGCAAACAAATATCAGAACTAACATTACCGATCACCATTTTACTATAGGCGAAGACAAGCTCAAATCATCAAGATGGTATTGCATTTCTTTTGCTAATTTAAACTTTTTGTTTTATGTGTATGTGTTTTTTTTTAATTATCTTAAAAAAATCATAAAGAATATACGAGGAGCTATGTTGTATGTTTGATACTGGGAGGCAAACTTACTAGATAAGGCATGTCAGAAGTGTAGTTATGTTTGCTAGTTTGCAAGGTAAATATGAATTTATTGATTGGCAACTATAAAAGAGATAGTAATTTGCTTTATATTGTGTAATAAATTGTTCTTCTACTCTAAGATCAGGGAAAGCTACAGTATATTGAATTGGAGTTAATTAACAATAAAATAATTATTATCATACGAATAATAAGACAATAAAATAGTAAATAATAAATATTTTTCACTAATAATAAAGTCACTATTACAAGAAAATTTGATACAACCCAGACCCGAAAAAAATATTTTCACACACTTGGTACAACACTCACATACCAATACCACATACTCATTTGTTGTATTTTCTTACTCAATTTGCACACACTCTCCTCCAAAACCCATGCAGTGTCCTCTATTTATAGTAGAGTTTGCCTTGCTTATGACATTTTTCAAGCAGGTTGGTTACCTACGTTTGACATTTGGCCTTTTGCTTTTGACATTTGCAAAGAAATGAATACACATGCAAGTTATCAATCTTTACTAGCTTGTTAAGTACCGAAAAAAATCTAGGAGATTTTATTTGGTTGGACTTTTGGATAATTAGTTGTAGGCTCATATTAATAATGATTTTAACACTCCCCTTCATTACTAATATCCTTAATCTTCTTTCTTGAAGTCATATCAAGTTCTTCTTGAAAGTTTTTAAACTTTTCACTATTAAGACCTTCAATGAAAATATTTGTAACTGAATCACCTTGATCTCCCATGTTAAAGCTTTTTCACAAATAAAATGATATTGCACCTCCACATGCTTTGTTTTAGCATAAAACACTAGGTTCTCGATTAAACAAATAGTTGATTGATTATCTTAGTATATCAATACCGAATAATCCACTAGTTGGTGTAAAATCTCCAACAAATGTACTAACTAGTACTTTCCTGAGTTGTTATCATTACTGCACGATACTCAGCCTCTGTTGTTAAGAGTGACACTATTGGTTATCTTTTGCTGCACTAAATAACAACTCTATAACCCAAACTAAATGCATAACCAATGGTTGATCTCTACATATCATAATCACCGACATAATCTGCATCACAATATCCTTCCAACTTGCAAGTTATTTTACTTTTATAAAATAACCCGAGATCAAGTGTTCTTTTAATGCACTTTAAAATTCTTTGAATAGTTTCCAAGTGTGGCTTTTTTAGACTTTACATGAACCGACTGACTACTCCAACTACAAGTGTAATATCTGGCTTTATTAACATTAGATAGATCAAATTGCTAACTATCTATCAATACATCATTGAATCCTCCAAATCTTTGCCTTTTATTAAGCTTAATTTGGAGTTCACCTCTATTAGAAGAGCAAGAGGTTTATAGTTAAGCATACCATACTTTTGGAGAAGATTTCTTGCATATTTATTTTGACATAAGAATAATCCTTCCTTTATGCATTCCACTTATAATCTAAGAAAGTGATTTAGCTCCCCAAGTTCTTTCATCTGAAATCGGACTAATAGATTCTTCTTGGTCTAACGGATCTCATTAACATTATCTCCAGTGATGATGAGATCATTAATATAAATAAGGATTATTGCTAGGTTCCCTTGTTGAGCTTTGACAAATAAAATTGAATCAGCTGATGCAACTCCATAGCCATTATGGATGAGAAACTCAGTAATCTTACCATACCATGCTCTGGGAGCTTGCTTTAACCTATATAGTTCTTTCTTCAATTTTTAAACATATTAAGGATTCAGCTTGTTTTCAAATCCTTTATGTTGCTCCATGTAGACTTCTCAATCTAGTTCTCCATTCAGAAAAGCATTCTTAACATCCATCTACCATAAATTCCAAGATTTTCTTGCTACAAGTGCCAATAAAACATGAATAGTTACAATATTGGCCATTAGACTAAATGTCTTGTTATAATCTAGTCCATATTATTGTAAGAATCCTTGTGCTACCAAATGAGCTTTGTACTTTGTACCTCATAACTAAGTCATCTGGATAGGTCATGATCTTGTACATCCACTTACATAAAATGGGCTTCACATCTCTAGGGTTTGGCACCAAATCCCTATTTTGATTTTCAATAAGACCTTTGATCTACTCTTCCATGGCTTTTCTGTATTCAACTTTTTTTCATGCCTACTTAAAGGATTTTGGTTCTTTTTCTTCTTCCATCTCTACAATATTGGCATACTTAGGATTTTTCATTTTCACCCTAGTTGATCTTCTCAATTACGTTGGTTATGTTACAGGTTGTTCTTCTAGTATCTCCACTACTAGTTGATCCTCACCATCTATATTTTGATACAAACCATTATGTCATGGCCATTCTTGAGGTTGAGATTGTGTGTCAAGCTCTAAACTCTACTGAGTTTCTGTTGATTGCTTTTCACACTTTTTGTGTAATTGTTATATTTCATTGGAGTAAGGAAGTGCAACATACTCTGGTTTCCACCATGATGATGTCTCATCAAATACAACATTTTGTGAGACATAAAATTTACTAGTTATAGGATCATAACATCTCCATCCTTTTCTATGCTCATTATAGCCCATAAAGATACACCTGATTGCCTTCTTGTTGAACTTGCTATGTAAATGATTAGGTACAAATACATAACAAATACATCCAAAAACCTTAAAGTGGCTCCTTATGGGTTTCATGCTCCACAATTTCTCAAATGGAGACATAAATCCCATGTTTGGCTGAGAAAGTTTGTTGATTATATGAGTTGTTATTCTCATGCACTCTGCCCAAAATCTCCCAGGAACATTCTTGGTATGTAACATGCTTCTACATATTTCTACAAGATGCTTGTTCTTTCTTTCTACAACAACATTTTATTATGGCGTGTTTGGAAAAGTTAATTGTCTCTTACTCTTGCACTGGACAAGATAACTTAAGAAGTCATTATAGATGTATTCTCCCCTATTATCAATACAACGGCACTAGATTTTTCTCCTAACTTCACTTTCAACCATTAGCTTGAATTCTTTGAACTTTGCTAGAGTTTTAGATTTTTCTTTCATGAAATAGACCTAGGCATACCTCAAATAATCATCAATAAATGTCACCATATAGTGCATACTATTGATTGATGACTACTTCACATTTCTAAACACATCTGAGTGGATTAACTTTAGCAGTTGTTTGGCTTTGAATGATGACTCATCATTTGGAAGTTCTCCTTTCCATACTAACATCTAGCTCAAACCACATAAATACAAACATTAAGATTAGGTGGCCTTCTTAATAAGGACTTGCTTATCATCATCTTCAGCTTATGATGGTTGACATGTCCCAATCGTGCATGCCACAAGTTAGTTGTTTCACTGCCTTTCATCTTTTTAACATAAGCATCTTCTGCTACCAATAAGTACATAGAATCCACCTTTTGTCCCTCCATTATTGGTATGTCTACTATTTTGACTTGTTGACAAACCTTGACATCTTTAGGGCCGAACACAACAAAGTTGCCATAATCAGTCAAGTTTGAACCTGATATAAGATTCCTCTTCATACCTAATACTCTGAACACATCCTCCAACTACACTTGTTGTTGATTCAAACAAGAAGTGATCATTATATCACTAATGTGAGTGACTGGTAACTATAAGTTATATGTAGTTACTATAACTTGCATGCCTTCATACTTTGAAGCATTATGGAGCTTACTTCTATCTCTTGTTATATGACTAGAACAACCAGAATCAAAGATCCAACACTTCTCATAATTAAGTCTATAAGAATTGGAAGCACTAGATGCTTTCTCCTCTTCTTTTTCTAATGTAGCAACCATAAAGCAAGGGACTTCCAAAATCTTTGAACTGGAACACTCTTTCACTTGGATTATTTCTATCAACAATGCTTCTACATCCCACTCTAGCTCTTGGTGGCAATTTCTTATTGTTACTGCATTGCTTTAAACAACCTTCTTCTTAGACCAGTAATCTCGGGTGTAGTGTCCTTCTTTACTGCAATTGAAACACTCACCATTTTTACATTTAAAATTTTTAGACTATTAACTGTTTTTTTACTACATTTGTTGAGCCCCCTCCGATTAGATGTAACCTCGTGTCTTTTTTCCATTCCTATTATGGGGTTAATTCTTCCTTTTATTAGTGAAGAGAGCCACCTCTTCAATATTTAAAAAGACTCCAGCCATTTGTTTTGCTATAATTTCTTGACTTACCAATAAATTCTCTAACTTTTCAATTAAAGGTTGTGTGGGCCAACCTTGAACTGTAACCATAAAATTAAGGTACTGAGGTCTTAGTCCATGAATGATGATTCTCTTTAGTTTACTATTGGCTATTCTTGATGCCTCATCCAACTCAATAATTTCTTAATATAAGGGCCCCACCTTGGTAAAATACTAACTAATTGTCATATCATTTTATAAGATAGACATTAGTTCATTTTCCAATAATTGAAGTCTAGTGTCATTCTTCTTTGAGAACTGCAAAGTAAGAGAATCTTAAGCTCCTTTTGGTGTGGTAACATCTCTGATGTGCTCCATCATCTCCTCTTTAATAGTTGTTTTGATAGTGAACATGGCTTTCCCAAATTAAACTCTTCATTTTTTAAGATTGCCATTATCATCATCTAGTGGTGGTGTTCTAGTTTCTATCCCATAACAACCTCCCAAAGGTCTTGAACTTGTAAGTATAACTCCATGCAAGTCCTCCATATGCTATAATTATTATTTTTTTTATTTTTTAATAATAGCAACATTACCCAATTCTGCCATAGTGACTTGGATTTAGTAGGCTTGCATTTCATCAAGCAACCGTGGTTTCGAACCAATGAGCTTCATATTTATAAACTGTGCACTTGCAAAATCTCCCCCTTACTATAAATTAAAAAATTCTCAAAAAAATCTTTTATGATGTGAAAGATCAGTCAAAACTGCAATCACAAAGCATGCTAAGAATTTCAATAGAAATTACAACCACGGCTCTAATATCACTTGTTGAATATGAGTTAATTAACAATAAAATAATTAGTAGCAAATGAATAATAGGACAATAAAATAGTGAACAATAGATATTTTTCACTAATAATAAAGTCACTATTATAAGAAAATTTAATACAACCTAAACTAAAAAAAAATATTTTCGCACACTTGCTACAATACTCACACACCAATAGCACACACTCACTTATTTTATTTTCTTACTCAATTTGCACACACACTACTCCAAAACTCATGCAATGTCCTTTATTTATAGTGAAAGTTTACCACTTGCTTCTAACATTTTTCAAGCAGGTTGTTTACCTAATTTTGACATTTGGCCTCTTACTTTTGACATTTGTAGAGAAATGAATACATATGCAAGTTGTCAATCTTTGCTAGCCTATTAAGCACAAAAAAAATCTAGAAGATTTTATTTGGTTGGACTTTTGGATAATTATTTGTAGGCTCATATTAGTAATGATTTTAACACAGTATGTGCTGAATATGCTCATTATTATGTTGGACAAATGTGGGAACCTGCTCTTGTCATTACTGATTTAGAAAAAACTAGTTCTCATGATCACCTTATTCAATATGCTCGAAAGTATATATTCCTATTTATGATGAAAGGTAAGTTGTATGCATATGTACATAATTTCATAGTTTAAGAGTTTTATCAATTGTATTTGTTGCAGTTTAATAGTTTTATTAATTGCAGTGATGTAGAAGGGTTGGATCCTATGACTATTACATTCGACGGATTTAAAAGCTATCTCAAAAACTACCTTCATAACCTTGTCCTTATTGACATAAGTGATCATCATACACATACAGCTACTCTTTTTAAAGAAATGATTTGATTTTTCTGATGAAACAACATTAATTGATTGCCTCTAGTTTCTCATGCATTAATTGATTGTAAGTTTTTTTATTTATGGGTTAATTTTTTCCTTTTTTAATGTTATCTCTTGCAATAATCAAATTGTGTTATCTTTGTTTTGGATAATAGCATTGGTCAAACTGCTACATTTGATGAAGTTCAAGCTTTCAAGCAAAGGTTTCCTATTGAAGCTATAATTCTTACTAAAATGGATGCTCCTACATCTGCTCTTGAGTTGGTAAAATGAGTGGTTAACCATTTACCCACCCATATCCATCCATTTTAAATGGCTTTGAATCATTATGGGTCATAAATAAAATTAAATGGGTAATAAAAGGGTTTTAAATTTTGACCCTCTTTTAAATGGTTTACGTGGGGATTGCGTAAGGGTACCCATGTATTTTAAATTTCTTCCTTTTTAAATAACTTTCTATTTTTTTATTTTCTTCTTATTTTTATTTTTATTTTTATTTTTATTTTTATTTTTATTTTGTCCATAATTTTTCATCCATCTTTTTTCTTTCCTTTTCATTTTTTTAATTTTATTTTTTTTCATCCTTTTTTTCTTTCCTTCTTTTTGTATATTTATTTTCTCATTATTATTTTTATCTTTTCCTACTTTTTTCCATTCTAGTTTTATTTTTATTTTCTTCTTATTTTTTCTTTTTTCTTATTTTTTCTCCTTTCCCCTTCTTTTTACTTTTCCTCTTTTTTATTTTCAAATTTATGTGGTTATGGTGGAACAACGCTTGACTCGGATGTTTTGTGGGTTGTGGGTTGCAAGTGATATTGTCTGCAACAAATAATGTAGCTTTAGAGATTCTTGTACATTGTCTTCAGTTATTCTTGATTGTTTGCTCCTACACTAGGAAAGCTTACAAAAGTGGAATAACAAAGAACAAACTTAACACTTTATATTTTTATCATTTTATTTAAAAATTGACAGAGATTAATGAAATTAATATTTTTATTTTTGTATATCAAAATTTTGATTTATATATAAACAATTTGGAACTCATTATTAAATTATATAAAGTTGTAAATATATTGTTTTATTTTTTTGACTATTAACAATTTTATAACATGTTGAATAATCAAAATAATAATGAATTTTCTCAAAATTTTTTAATAAAAAATTACTCTGAACTGTAATATCAATACATAAAACTCTCTTCTCTCAATTTGAAAAGTCATAATCTTTTAAATATATCATATAAAAATTCATTTGTGATGTGTCAACACACTTAAAACAGACATCATATATGTTTTTTAATTTTATTATTTTTAATTTTCACATAATTTATATGATAATTTTAATAAAAAAATTAATATATCATAAGAGAAGAGGCTGATCTTGAGGGTTTGGTTTAGAACAATTAAATGGGCCTGATTTGGGTCAATGGCTCAATAGGCTCAGTTCAATTGTTGATTTTAGAATTCATCTTCAATCTTTATGGAGGCAAATAATATATGCAATGCGACATTTAGTGTAATTTCCAAAAAAAACGTGTAGACATAATTCCATGATATTAGTTATTGCTATTGCTATATTAATTAATAAGAAAATTACATTAATTTCCTTAAGGTTAGTCCTAATTTACATTTTAAAATTTTCTACTTCAAAATTGAATATTAACCTCCTTATAGTTTCAAAATCGAACACTTAAGAACTTTTGTTGACTTTTTTGTAAAAAATAATCATTATACCCTTGTCTTCTATAAGAGCAAATGACATTAACCTTCCTAAAATTATTCGTAATTGACATTTCAAAACCTCTTATTTCAAAATTAAATATTAACCTTCATATAGTTTTAAAATCAAACACTTAAGAACTCTTATTGACTATTTTTACAAAAAAATAACCATTATACCCTTGTTTTAACATATGTCTTCTCTAATGTCATTACATATAATTCATAGCATTTACCCCAAAGTTTACGTCTGAATAACAATGAGAATTAATGAAATTACTTTTAAAATATACATTTATAATTTTTTTTAAAAAAATTAATTTATAAAAATCATTTATTAATATTTCTTAAAAAAATTTTAAAAAAATTTCAAAATAATTTTTATGGATCTAAAAATTTTACAATTAATCCATATACATTTAATAAAAAAAATAAAAAGTTTCTATAAAAAAATTTTATTTTTAAAATTAAAAGTTAACAAATTTTTTTGATTTACAAAAATTAAAAGGAATTAATAATTAATAATTTTTAGATCTATAAATAAAATTTTAACTTTTTTAAAATTTTTAAAAAAATATAAAAATTGGAGAAAGGTAAATACTAGGGATTTTATGTAATAAGGTTAGAGAAAACATGTTATGGATTATATGTAAAGGGATTAGAGAAGACATGTGTTAAAATAAGGCTATAATGGTTATTTTTTGTAAAAAGAGTCAATAAGAGTCCTTAAGTGTTTGATTTTGAAATTATATAGAGGTTAATATTCGATTTTGAAATAAGAAATTTTGAAATTTCAATTAAGCCTAATTTCAGGGAGGTTAATGTCATTTGCTCTTACAAAAGACAAGGGTATAATGGTCATTTTTTGTAAAAAGTTCAACAAAAGTCGTTAAGTGTTCAATTTTGAAACTGTAGGAAGGTTAATATTCGATTTTGAAACAGTAGGTTTTAAAATGTAAATTAGGTCTAACCTCAGGGAGGTTAATGTCATTTTCTCTTAATTAATTAAGAAAAAGAGGGAAAGGAAAAAATAGGATGAGGAAAAAAGGAGAAAATAAAAATTTTAAAAAAGAGGAAAAGGAAAAAATAAAAGAGAATGGAAAAAATAAAATAGAAAAAATGAAAAGAGAAGGGAGGAAAAAAATTGAAATTAGGCTTAAAATTAAAAAAAAAAGGAAAAGGAAAAAGAGGCATGCTTGAAAATTAAAAAGTGTAAGAATATAAGAAATAAAAAGGTGGGGGCATTTTTGTTTATAAATTTTAAAAAGTGCTCTTTTTTTTTTGTTAATTTCCAAATTTATATATAAATAAATGAGTAAATGGATGGGTAAAGTTTATATGGGTTATATGGATTTGGATAATTTATAAATAATAAGTGGATCATAAATGGATAAATGGGTGATTAAAGATTTTACCCATTTATACCCAATCCACCCATTTTGCCAGCTCTAGTAATAACTATTTTTACTCAGATTTAATTAATTTATCTAATTAACCAATTTGACCATGACTATTTACACTTCTAGCTAGTGGTGTGCTTTGCTTCATTGATGACGGTTTAAATATAATTTGCAGTGTTGCAAGGGCAAAAGTTCCTATTCTATTTTTTCAAAAGGGAAAAAATTCTCATGAACTTCAAGCTAGGGGTGTGCAATGAGCGGGTTGGGTAGGTTCGGATTAGAAAATGAAAAAATCAAGCGATTTATGGTTATTAATATTTTACACCAAATCACACAATTGATTGAAAGAATCGACAGTTCAGGTTGCTAAAAATTATCGGGTTTTATCGGATTGGGTTGATAGTTTGGGCCTGACGTTGGGCCTCAAAATTTGGGCTACATAAACTCCAAAAAAACACTAAACATATCATTAAAATGGGTCTTAGCCCATTAATGTTTTACATGACCCAAAGATTATAAAAATATGGCTCAAGGCCCATAATAATATTCATATTTTCACCTAATTTCCTATGTATTAATAGGTAAATATAATACAAAAAATTTCTGCTTTACACTTAGAAGTATTAAACAAAATATCTATGCTATACTACTATTGACAAAAAAATCCCTTGTATAAATAGAAGAATTGCCTTCTAAAAAAATTAAGGCATTCCATTTCTAATCCAATAAAAAGTTAATATGCAAAAAAAAAAAAATAATAATAATAATAATAATAATAATAATAAAATCAGTAAGAAATATTACTATTACTAAGAAACAAGTGACAAAAGAATTTTGAGGCTCATGAAAAATGTGTGATTGTGAAATAATAAGAAGAATGATAATGCTTAATTTCTAGGCAGCTATAATTAAAAAATGCCACTAAACCAAAAAATATGTAGCAAAACCATTCATGATTCCTCATAATATAATTAAGGTGGAAGCATTTCATCATTGCCCCAAAATTCAAAAAGATAGAAACACAGATAAGTAAAAGGTAAAGAGTATACTCCTAGTAATTTGAATACTAAGGTAAACTATTCTGATAATAATAACAGATGACAAAATGACAAAAATATACCATTTTTAGAGCATATATCATTGCAATAACAAAGTCAGTAATATGTGGCAATATGTATAAACATTAGAATAATAGAAGATTAATAAAAGTATAAAATTCAATAAAGTTTGAGGCTCAACCATATGTTTTCATTCAATAAAGGAAGACAGTTATACTTCTAGCAGTAGAAATTGGTTAGTCACCAAAGAAACACAACCATAAATCCTTTCAAAAATCAAAAAACATAGGTGGAAGTTTTCATCATAGCCCCACTAATAGATACTACAATAACAATATTGCATGCTTTCATAGTCTGGTCATAAGACAGCAACACATCATAAGGTACCAAAATAAAATAAAGGCACAAAACTCAATACCAATATGTTGCTAATGCAACACAGAGCTGGACTTGCAATTATTAAGTGTTGGTCACAAAAGTCTATTAGTTATAAATAAGAAGCTTATGCATAGAGATACTTAAATAAGTGCACATCAATCATAGCAAAAAATTAGTGAAGGATGAGCAAATATACTGATTGTTAGAAGAACATGTAAAATGTAATCAAATTGGCTATGAGTTTGGGCTAATATGAACAGGGGGCAAATCTATAATAAAACCAAATAAATTGATTAAATAGTTGACATGATAATACAATTTAAATGAATAAAATGTATTTTAATTTTAAAAATGTACCCTTCTTAAATTTCTCAAGTTCATCAATAGCCTCTTCAATTGAAACTGGTTTTGAAGCCATTCTTAGCTAATCTTGGGTATATATCAAAGCTTCCACCAATTTAGGAGTCAGTGAACTCCTAAATTCATCTAAACTCTACCACCAATGCTGAAAGCTAACTTAAAAGCAACAGTGGAGACTAGGATAGCTAAGACATTATGAGCCAATCTAGAAAGGGTTGGGAATCTCTCAGCATTCAGTTTCCACTACTTCAACACATCAAAATTCCCTTATTCCTCTACTATTGACTCACTTAAATATATATCTAATTCAGACCTCCTACTTCCACCCACTCTAGTCTCCATCTTATGCTTCTTGAACTTTTCTTTCAATATAGACATTGGTTTTTCAAAGTTTTTATCCCTCACAAACTCAAATTGGCTCATTTTAAATGAGAGGCTACTTTGAGATTGATTTTCACTTGTGGATCCACTTTTAAAGACAACTACACAATCACTATATAACTTATATAGGGCAGACTTAACCATTGTAAACAAGTTTCCACCTTTGACCTCCCTATGCAGTTAAGTTAATGAAAATGAAATGAAATCCAATTTAAGACAAGGATCTAAAATATTGGCAAAGAAGATGATAAAGTTCATTTTTTCAGGATCCCCCCCAATACTTATCAAATTTTAGTTTCATATTAATGTCCATTAACATAACAAAACTATCAACAGACTCCTTCCACTCATTTAACAAGCAATGCAATTCAGAAATCTCACTAAATAATGAAGTTGTAGCGACATATTGAGAACCAGATATTCTTAAAGTCAGGAAAAAAAAGTGTTCCAACATTTTAACTAACTTTTTCATAGCCTCCCTATCCAAATAATTAGGAACATCTCCTAAGTCTACCCTAAATGAAATTTCTTGTTCCTCAAATTTTTCAAATACTTTATCATAAATGCATGCATTGTTTTACATCAAATAAGTGAAATTCCACCTAGTTGGCACATCAAGTGATAAGGCAAAATTATACTTAATACTAATAAGTGCACTATAATCCTTGAAATTTCTCAACCTAGATGGAGAATTCCTAATGTACCTAACAATATCTCTAACTCTCTTAACAGACACTGACACATCTTTTAAACCATCATTAACAATCAAATTAAGTATGTGTGCCATGCATCTCATATGTACATATTGAGTTCAAACCATGCTTCCACCCCAACTAAGCAATTTCTTTTTGAAGTAAGATAATGCAGTGTCATTTGATGATGCATTGCCAACACTTACTATAAATACATTCTTAATCACCCATTCTAGCAAACTGTTTTCTATAGCCTGAGCTATGTATTCACACGTATGTGAGGTTAAAGGCAGAAAAGATAGAATTCTTTTTTACAACTTCCACTCAGAATCAATAAAAATGTGCAGTAATACACATATAGTTAATCCTTTGGTTTGAAGTCCAAGAGTCAGTAGTGAGACTAACTCTTTGACTATTTGTTATCAAAAAATTCTTTGGTTTCTACCTCTCCTTTAAGTAAAAATCATAAAAATCCCTAGAAACAGTCCATTTGGATGGGATCTTAAATTTAGGACAACAAGAACTCATGAACTTTCTAAAACCCTCCCCCTCTACGAGTTTTAAAGGCAGCTCATCTATTATCACCATTTGGGATAGTGCTTTTCCAATACTGCCTTGATCAAATGAACAAGACCCAAAAACTTTAATATGTTTAGAGCAATCAGAGTTAGGTTTAAATGTCAACAAAGCTTGTCTTTTATCTTTGCTATATGGGTTTTTTGTACAAATTAAAACATGATTTCTAAGGGAAGAGGTTCCATTTTTTTTAGGTTTAGCCTAAATCTATTTAGCATAATATTTACACTGACCTTTAATAAGCTTGCCTTTGGCATCCTTTATTTAGTCAAAATGCTCCCACACAGTAGCTCTTAACTCAAATTGTTTTCTCTTCTTTTTACGATCATTATGTTCAACATTTGGATTTTGTTGAGTTGGGGCAGTCTAATTTTCTATTTGTGCTTATGCTTCCACCTCATTAGATGTACCAATAGCATTGATGTTGCTACCGGTTGGGCTTATAGCCATCTACAAAATTCCAATAAATACAACAATTCATTAGAATAATCAATTAAAAATAAAATTTATTTAGTATATGACAGAAATAAAAAACAAATAATAATAAGAAAAAAATAGACCTTTAAGAGTAATGATTCTTAAGTAGATCATATCAGTCATCTTTGCACATCATTAAGCAATCAGAATGAAATATTCATTCAAAAATTATGCTTCTACCAAAAGAAATTTATGCTTCCCCCATGTTTTTGCAATAAGTTTTTCACAGTTCAAACTCTAGAAATACCATAGAAAAAACACAAAAGACTAGACATTTATTAAATAAATATAGTTGACTAAACATAATAATATAAAACAATAAAAAAAATACGTTAGCACAAATCATAAATTTGTATTAAAAGAATATTACACCATTAGCAATTATATTACAGAAATTCATTTTATGAAAAAAAAAAAAGCATCATTTTGATATATCCATAAAGATCTCGATGGATCTTAAATACAAAAGTTTGATCAGCTGCAAAATAAAACTAAAAATCATTTTTATAAATAAGAGCAACAAATTTTAGTTTATTGTCACGACCCAAAACAGGAGTCATGACCGGCGCTAGGGAACGGGAATTCTTTCGAATCCGGAACCCGTAGCAAGCCTAAAAATAAAAAAAAATAAATCATACAATAACAATAACCATATAATATATATATGTGCAGCGGAAAATAAAATCATAAATATCATAAATATTACAATATCATCCATCTCAACTGGATATAATTCAAAACTCATCACATCGCATATATAATCTCATAAGTATAATCTTTATACAAATCCAGTTTTAACATAATACATCTCTTTAAAATAAAGTACATAAAATCCAATACTGTAATTTACAGCTACTGCAGTGTCTAGATAAAATAAATAAGACTCAAGTAGACAATTTACATAAAGAAGCCGGGGCGGAAGAAATCCGGCGTATCGACCTGCTACTGAGGTCTGAGGAAGTTGACTCTCCTGAAAAATAGTCAACGGAGGGGAGTCAGACCTCACTGAGTGAATTACTATAGTATATATACATACACTCTAAGTGATAATGCAAACAGTCAACAGTATATGAGTAATATGTATATATACAGGCAAGTTCATACAGATGCAGAAAAATCATTTTATATATTTTGTCTGAAAATCAACTTTTATGAAGGATCACATAGAACCCTAGAATATCGCAACCTCAGAAAAATAGTGTTAAACAACACTCTAGCCATACAGGCTCACTGATTCCAAATATATCCACTTAATCCATATGGACAGTAGACTGGCCCCGAGACACTAAGTCAACCGAGCTCCAGCAGTCTGACTGCCAGTGTGATTGGCCCTGAGACACTTGGTCAACCGAGCTCCAGCAATCACACCCAAACCACATCTCACATATATCAATAATCATAATCAATCGATATCCACAAATAGTCAGTAATAAAGCCTAAATACTATAGGCGTACCGGTACGTACTCGGTCCTAGTGCTGCCCACTAGGTAGCACGTTCTATTGATATCCTTCAGTAATAAATAATAAAACATTCATTCACAAATACATGATGCATGAATTTAAATAAATCAACAATATAAACCATATATATACCGAAAATATACCAAACATAAACCAGGTATATTTTGAGTATATATACGTCAAATAAATTCAATCAAATCATGAATTAAACTAAAAATATATTTAAAAACATTTTAAATATATTTTATTAATAAAACATGTATATAATTTATTATATACCAAAAATATACCAAAAATATACTTGAATATAAATCATGTAATTTATGCATATTCAGTCAAAATAAAACATGCATTTTCTAAATCATGCATCCTAAGCATATATATATAATATAGTAACTCACCTAATGCGCTCCACGAGACGGGTCCGACGGGCCTGGTCCACTAACCCTCGGTCTCGGCGCAACTAAACAAGAAATAATTACTCGACATCAGAATAACCCTAACAGAAATCCTAGAATTAAATCTAGAGTATTCAACACAGAATCGAAAATTAGGGTTCGACTGGATATCACGTTTTACGAGAATTCTACCGGAAATCCGGCAGAACCTCCCCTGTAAAACAGACATCTCTCTACTCAAAAGAGTAGAGCCGACCCTGCAAAGAAAATACACTTCGAAAATAACACCATAAACAATCACAACCCCTCGGTCGGACTCCAGACTACAATCTGTCGACCGGGGTCCACAAACACAGAAAATATATTCAAATATACCAAAAATATCCTTAAATCATAAAAATACATTTTATAAATAAAAATTACATAATTGACCTTGAAACACTATAAAAATCGATTAAAACTCATTTTATTTGAAAAACCGTATATTATATATATAATTGAAAATAATTCACGGAAAATAGTTTTAATTAGTTAAAAATACCAAATATTTTGTAGAAATCATTTTTATACCTTAAATAAATATTAAAACCAATTAAATTACATTTTTAGACAATTTAGGGTAAAATTACCAAAATACCCCTATATATATATATATACCTAATTTACTTCAAAAATTCACTAAAAATCATACAATTATCCAAAATTAATTTTCTCAACATATTTATCAATAATATCAATAATTAAACTCAATTAACCAATTAAATTCAATTTAAAACACAATTAACTTAATTTTCCAAAATCACCTAAACTTCAATAATTAAAAATAAATACTTAGAAATTCATAAAAATTCCAAATAAATTCCTATAATTCATTTCAACACCTAATTCAACCATAAACTCCAATTTCATAATTTAAATAATTAATTTCCGAAAATTCGAAAATAATATTAAAATATTCAAAAATACCCAAAAATCCAAACAATCTCCAAAAATTCTACAAAAATTCATACATGAAGATTAAGCTACCAGGAACAACATTTGTGAAGGAAGTTTCCATGAATCATCCAAATTGAAGCTCAAAAAAATCGAAAACCAAAAGTGGCCGAAATATTCAACTCAAAACCTAAGCAATTCTAGACCGTTTTAGCTCAAACCAAAGCTAGAATAACACTCACCGGAGCTCAAGGAGAAGATAGAGACCGGCGGTGTCGAAAACGGTGGCCGGATGAGGGAGAAACGACGGTGGCAAAAATGGTGGTCCGGCGGCACCCACGGGAGAAGAAAGAAGAAGAAGAAGAAAAAGAAAAAGAAAGAAAAGGAAAGAGAAAAGAAAAGAAAAAGAAAGAAAAAGGAAAAGAAAAAGAAGAAAAAAAAAAGAAAAAAGAAAAAAAATAAATTTTAATAATTTAATAATAAATAAAATAATCAAATAATAATAAATAAATAATAAAATATTAGGGTAATAATAAACCCTAATTAAATATACACACACAGGCTTTATTTAATAATTTAAAAATATGTATGAGTTCATGCAAACCCGTAAATACATTTAAAATAATTAATAATACATTGTTTACGTGGAAATTTCCCCGAAAATGAAAGTCCCGGGAAAATTTTACGTAAAATACTGAAAATAATAGACAGTAATTAAAATAGGTTTAAAATACATATCAACTCATAAAAATATCATATAAAATACAAAAATCACTGACACTGCATATCCCGGTACAGTGTAAAAATATTTTTAAAATTACGGGATATTACAGTCTTCCCCCCTTACAGGAATTCGTCCCCGAATTCCAAAACAAGATTATAGAATCAGGAAGGAAAGAGATACGGGTAAGAAGCTCGCATCTCAGCTTCAGTCTCCCACGTATGCTCTTCAACTCTGTCGCTACGCCACAAAACCTTGACCATCGGAATCTGCTTCGATCGCAATTGTCGAACTTGAAAATCAACGATCGCCACAGGTTCTTCCACAAACGTCAAATCTTCACTCACTTCCACACTGTCAGGTTGCAACACATGTGAAGGATCTGAGATATACTTCCTCAACATCGAGATATGAAATACTGGATGCACCTGCGACATACTCGGAGGCAAATCCAACCGATATGCAACAGTGCCAATTCTCTCCAGAATCTCAAACGGTCCAATATATCTCGGTGCTAACTTACCCTTCCTGCCAAATCTCATCACACCCTTCATCGGAGATACCTTCAGAAAAACGAAATCTCCAACCTGAAACTCCACATCTCTGCGCCTAGGATCCGCATAACTCTTCTGTCTGCTAACTGCGGTCTCTAATCTGCGCTTGATCACGGCGACTTTCTCTGCAGCATCTTGAACCATCTCTGGTCCAGTCAAAGCTCTCTCACCGATCTCATCCCAACACAACGGGGATCTACACTTCCTTCCATACAACGCCTCATATGGTGCCATGCCAATACTGCTATGGTAGCTGTTATTATATGCAAACTCAACAAGCGACAAATGATCGTCCCAGCTACCTCCCAAATCCAAGACACACATCCTCAACATATCTTCCAGTGTCTGGATCGTCCTCTCAGACTGGCCATCTGTCTGAGGATGAAAAGCAGTACTGAAATCCAACCTAGTGCCCATCGCTTCTTGCAACTTCTGCCAGAAACGAGAAGTAAACACTGAACCTCTATCTGACACAATGGACACAGGTACTCCATGAAGGCACACAATATGCTTCACATACAACTTCGCCAATCTAGCAACTGAATATGTGGCTTTCACAGGCAAGAAATGTGCAGACTTCGTCAATCTGTCTACAATCACCCAGATGGAATCGTATCCATCCTTCGAACGAGGTAAACCGACCACAAAATCCATAGCTATCCTTTCCCACTTCCACTCGGGAATAGGAAGAGGCTGAAGCTTCCCAGAAGGCTTCTGATGTTCGGCTTTCACTTGCTGACAAGTCAAGCACTTAGCAACATAATCAGCAACATCCTTCTTCAATCCATCCCACCAGTATAGATCTCTGATACTGTGGTACATCTTAGTAACACCAGGATGAACGCTGTAGGCTGTAGAATGTGCTTCCTCTAAAATCTCCTCTCTCAAATCATCCACATCAGGAACACACAATCTACCACTGATCCACAACACACCATCATCATCGAGTGTGAAATCAGTGAACTTCCCTGCTCTGACATTCTCTGCAAGCTCTTCTAGAATAGGATCTCGGCTCTGAGCTGCTTTAATCCTATCCCTTAGTACAGATCGTACTTTAAACTGAGCTAACAGTCCACCTGATCTACTGATCTTCATCATCAGACCTTGATCCACCATCAGATGCAATTCCTGGATCAATGGTCTCCTCTCAACACTGATGTGAGCAAGACTACCTGAGGACTTCCTACTCAAGGCATCTGCTACCACATTAGCTTTACCCGGATGGTAAAGAATCTCACAATCATAATCCTTCAACAGTTCCAACCATCTTCTCTGCCTCAAATTCAAATCTCGCTGCTGGAAAATGTACTTAAGGCTCTTGTGATCAGTAAATATCTCACAAGTCACCCCGTACAAATAATGTCTCCAAATCTTCAAAGCAAAGATCACTGCAGCCATCTCCAGATCATGTGTAGGATAGTTCTGCTCATGCTTCTTCAATTGCCTCGAAGCATAGGCTATCACCCTTCCATTCTGCATCAACACACAACCAAGACCAATTCTAGAGGCATCACAGTAAACTGTGAACTTATCCACACTATTAGGCAAAGCTAATACTGGCGCTGTGGTCAACTTCTCCTTCAACAACTGAAAACTATTCTCACAAGCTTCTGACCACTCGAATCTAACATTCTTCTGAGTCAAGCGAGTCATAGGGGCTGCAATCCTGGAAAAATCCTGCACAAACCGCCTATAATACCCGGCTAAACCCAGAAAACTCCGAATCTCAGTAACTGAAGTAGGTCTAGGACACTCAGATACTGCCTCAACCTTCTGTGGATCAACCTGAATACCTTCTTTAGACACTACGTGTCCAAGAAAAGAAACACTCTCCATCCAGAAATCACACTTCGAGAATTTAGCATAGAGCTGATGATCTCTCAGTGTCTGTAGTACAATCCTCAAGTGATATACGTGCTCTTCCATACTCCTCGAATATACCAGTATATCATCAATGAAGACTACCACAAACTGATCCACATACGGTCGGAATACTCTGTTCATCAGGTCCATAAAAGCTGCTGGTGCATTAGTCAAACCAAAAGACATCACCAGAAATTCATAATGACCATATCGAGTGCGGAAAGCTGTCTTAGGAATATCAGCTTCACTGATCCGCAGCTGATGATAACCCGACCTCAAGTCGACCTTAGAAAAGAACTGTGCACCTTGTAACTGATCAAATAAATCATCTATCCTCGGGAGAGGATACTTGTTCTTCACTGTCACCTTATTCAACTCTCTGTAGTCAATGCACAGTCTCAGGGTACCATCCTTCTTCTTCACAAACAAGACTGGTGCACCCCAAGGAGAAACACTAGGTCTGATAAAACCCTTATCCAACAACTCTTGCAATTGCTCCTTCAACTCTCTCAACTCTGCAGGAGCCATACGATAGGGTGGCATAGATATAGGAGTAGTACCTGGAACCACATCAATATAGAACTCAATCTCTCTATGAGGTGGTAAACTTGGCAATTCCTCGGGAAAAACATCAGGAAACTCACAAGCAACAGGAACATCTGTGAGTGACAACTTCTCCACTGACGTATCCCTAACCAATGCCAAAAACCCCTGACAACCTTTCCTCAACAACTTCCTAGCTGATATAACAGAAATAAGATTCTGAGGTGCTGAACTCCTGTCACCAACAAACTTAAATTCTACTTCACCAGGAATTCTGAAAATCACCTCCTTATTCCTGCAATCAACCACGGCATAGTACTGAGACAACCAATCCATTCCCAAAATAACATCGAACTCCATCACATCCAACAAAATCAAATCAGCGGGTAATTCTCTATCTCCCACGAGAACTGGACAACCAGAAAGAACAATATCGGCGTCCAAAGAATCACTCAGAGGAGTGGCAACAGACAAAGGAAAAGCCATCCTCGAAGCTTGCCAACAAGATTTAGAAGCAAAAATAGGAGAAACAAACGAATGCGTGGCACCCGGATCAAACAAAACCAAAGCATCCAGGTAACAAACAGAAAGAATACCTGCCACGACTGCATTAGATGCCTGAGCATCCTGCTGAGTCAGATGAAAAACTCTGGCCTGACCTCGACCTCCCTGCTGACTGGTAGAAGCCTGGCCAACACCTTTGGCACCTCCTCTCGTACCTCTACCACGACTCTGCTGTGGAACAAACTGAGTAGAACTCTGATGCTGAGCTGGTGGTAACTGAAATGGCACGGGTGCTGCACTAGCAATCGATTGCTGTGGGAATCGCGGAATCTGCTGCTGCTGATACCCAGAATAAGGACACGATCTGGCAAAATGTCCTGTCTGCCCGCATCTGAAGCATGTCAACGGTGTCAGATAACACGGTCCCTGATGGACTCTACCACAAGTCTGACAAACACTGGTCGCTGATCCAGAACTACGACTACTGCTGCTGCTCGAAGCACCTGACCCAAATCTGAACGATCTACGCTGACCTCCACGACCATGTCTACTGCTCCGATGCACTCGCTGCTGCTGTCTCTGATTCTGCTGAGTTGAACCTCGCTGCTGACTACTCGAACCAACATGAAAACTCGAATACGGAGTAGCCTGCAATCCACTCGACTGAACTCCCAACTGGTAATAATCAGGCATCGCTCCTTGCCTAACTAACCTCAGCTCGATCTCCTTAGCTAGCTCAATCACAGACTCGAGAGTAAGACCTGCTGTGGGCATACCAGCAAAAGCTGAACCCAAACCAGTCACATAGGTAGTAACAGCGAAATACTGATCTCGCATCAGATCCTCAGCATATCTACCCAGACGAAGGAACTCTCGGGTATACTCCTCTACTGATCGATCTCCACGAGAAATACTAGTCAATCGAAGACGATAGCTCAAACGAAGAGGCTCTGGACAAAATCTCCTCATGAATCGCTCTCGAAACTGAGCCCATGTCATCGTCATCATATAGGGCTGGATCATCTGAATAAACCAATCCAAAGCTGGTCCCTCAACAGACAACTCAACGATCATGATCCTCTGGTACTCGGTATGAGCAGTCCGAGTCCTAGTCTCAATCGCATGCAGAAAATCTAAAGGATCAGAAGTACCATCAAAAGCAATCCTGCCAACTCTGGCATAGAACAAAGCTGCCTCAGGGTCAGACATACCCTGCTGATAGGCAGGCTGAACAGGCTGAACAACTGGAGGAACAGGAACATCAAACTCAGGCTCAACAGGCTCCTCGTCCTGTAACTCTCTCTGCCTACGGCGACCTGCCGCTCCTCGAGGTCTACCCCTGCCACGACCTCTACGTCTAACTGGCTGCTCAGGAGGTAAAACCTCGTCCTGAAAAGACTCATCATCCTCGGCCTCAACGACCGGTGGAGCGACACGCGCTCGCCTCCTCATTCTGAAAAGACAAACGGAAAGATTCAGACAAAACAGACAACGGAGGAATAATGCTGAAAACTACAGCAAGGAATACTCATCAAGACATACTCGAACCTAATACACTGCAGTAGTCCAACAGAAAACACAACTTTAAAACTAGGGCCACAACTCACAAAACTAAGCCCTGACACAGAACTCCACTCAGAAACGAACTTCGCTCTGATACCAACTTTGTCACGACCCAAAACAGGAGTCATGACCGGCGCTAGGGAACGGGAATTCTTTCGAATCCGGAACCCGTAGCAAGCCTAAAAATAAAAAAAATAAATCATACAATAACAATAACCATATAATATATATATGTGCAGCGGAAAATAAAATCATAAATATCATAAATATTACAATATCATCCATCTCAACTGGATATAATTCAAAACTCATCACATCGCATATATAATCTCATAAGTATAATCTTTATACAAATCCAGTTTTAACATAATACATCTCTTTAAAATAAAGTACATAAAATCCAATACTGTAATTTATAGCTACTGCAGTGTCTAGATAAAATAAATAAGACTCAAGTAGACAATTTACATAAAGAAGCCGGGGCGGAAGAAATCCGGCGTATCGACCTGCTACTGAGGTCTGAGGAAGTTGACTCTCCTGAAAAATAGTCAACGGAGGGGAGTCAGACCTCACTGAGTGAATTACTATAGTATATATACATACACTCTAAGTGATAATGCAAACAGTCAACAGTATATGAGTAATATGTATATATACAGGCAAGTTCATACAGATGCAGAAAAATCATTTTATATATTTTGTCTGAAAATCAACTTTTATGAAGGATCACATAGAACCCTAGAATATCGCAACCTCAGAAAAATAGTGTTAAACAACACTCTAGCCATACAGGCTCACTGATTCCAAATATATCCACTTAATCCATATGGACAGTAGACTGGCCCCGAGACACTAAGTCAACCGAGCTCCAGCAGTCTGACTGTCAGTGTGATTGGCCCTGAGACACTTGGTCAACCGAGCTCCAGCAATCACACCCCAAACCACATCTCACATATATCAATAATCATAATCAATCGATATCCACAAATAGTCAGTAATAAAGCCTAAATACTATAGGCGTACCGGTACGTACTCGGTCCTAGTGCTGCCCACTAGGTAGCACGTTCTATTGATATCCTTCAGTAATAAATAATAAAACATTCATTCACAAATACATGATGCATGAATTTAAATAAATCAACAATATAAACCATATATATACCGAAAATATACCAAACATAAACCAGGTATATTTTGAGTATATATACGTCAAATAAATTCAATCAAATCATGAATTAAACTAAAAATATATTTAAAAACATTTTAAATATATTTTATTAATAAAACATGTATATAATTTATTATATACCAAAAATATACCAAAAATATACTTGAATATAAATCATGTAATTTATGCATATTCAGTCAAAATAAAACATGCATTTTCTAAATCATGCATCCTAAGCATATATATATAATATAGTAACTCACCTAATGCGCTCCACGAGACGGGTCCGACGGGCCTGGTCCACTAACCCTCGGTCTCGGCGCAACTAAACAAGAAATAATTACTCGACATCAGAATAACCCTAACAGAAATCCTAGAATTAAATCTAGAGTATTCAACACAGAATCGAAAATTAGGGTTCGACTGGATATCACGTTTTACGAGAATTCTACCGGAAATCCGGCAGAACCTCCCCTGTAAAACAGACATCTCTCTACTCAAAAGAGTAGAGCCGACCCTGCAAAGAAAATACACTTCGAAAATAACACCATAAACAATCACAACCCCTCGGTCGGACTCCAGACTACAATCTGTCGACCGGGGTCCACAAACACAGAAAATATATTCAAATATACCAAAAATATCCTTAAATCATAAAAATACATTTTATAAATAAAAATTACATAATTGACCTTGAAACACTATAAAAATCGATTAAAACTCATTTTATTTGAAAAACCGTATATTATATATATAATTGAAAATAATTCACGGAAAATAGTTTTAATTAGTTAAAAATACCAAATATTTTGTAGAAATCATTTTTATACCTTAAATAAATATTAAAACCAATTAAATTACATTTTTAGACAATTTAGGGTAAAATTACCAAAATACCCCTATATATATATATATACCTAATTTACTTCAAAAATTCACTAAAAATCATACAATTATCCAAAATTAATTTTCTCAACATATTTATCAATAATATCAATAATTAAACTCAATTAACCAATTAAATTCAATTTAAAACACAATTAACTTAATTTTCCAAAATCACCTAAACTTCAATAATTAAAAATAAATACTTAGAAATTCATAAAAATTCCAAATAAATTCCTATAATTCATTTCAACACCTAATTCAACCATAAACTCCAATTTCATAATTTAAATAATTAATTTCCGAAAATTCGAAAATAATATTAAAATATTCAAAAATACCCAAAAATCCAAACAATCTCCAAAAATTCTACAAAAATTCATACATGAAGATTAAGCTACCAGGAACAACATTTGTGAAGGAAGTTTCCATGAATCATCCAAATTGAAGCTCAAAAAAATCGAAAACCAAAAGTGGCCGAAATATTCAACTCAAAACCTAAGCAATTCTAGACCGTTTTAGCTCAAACCAAAGCTAGAATAACACTCACCGGAGCTCAAGGAGAAGATAGAGACCGGCGGTGTCGAAAACGGTGGCCGGATGAGGGAGAAACGACGGTGGCAAAAATGGTGGTCCGGCGGCACCCACGGGAGAAGAAAGAAGAAGAAGAAGAAAAAGAAAAAGAAAGAAAAGGAAAGAGAAAAGAAAAGAAAAAGAAATAAAAAGGAAAAGAAAAAGAAGAAAAAAAAAAAGAAAAAAGAAAAAAAATAAATTTTAATAATTTAATAATAAATAAAATAATCAAATAATAATAAATAAATAATAAAATATTAGGGTAATAATAAACCCTAATTAAATATACACACACAGGCTTTATTTAATAATTTAAAAATATGTATGAGTTCATGCAAACCCGTAAATACATTTAAAATAATTAATAATACATTGTTTACGTGGAAATTTCCCCGAAAATGAAAGTCCCGGGAAAATTTTACGTAAAATACTGAAAATAATAGACAGTAATTAAAATAGGTTTAAAATACATATCAACTCATAAAAATATCATATAAAATACAAAAATCACTGACACTGCATATCCCGGTACAGTGTAAAAATATTTTTAAAATTACGGGATATTACATTTATATACAAAAATTTTAACATGCAAACTACAAATAAATAAATAAACTCTTTACAAAATCAATTTTAATATGTAAATTATTAAATATAAATAAATATAACATCATCATCGCTATAAATAATATATCTCATTTTTTTGGATAAAAACACAAATTTATAAACATCATCACTATAGCCTACAAATTAAAAGAAAAACTAAAAATAAAAAATTTGTAACATGCAAAATATTAAAAAAAATGATCACTCGTTCTTTAGGTAGATAGAAATACAAAAATTAGGCTTTCAAAATTGATTTCTATGAGTCTATGACAAAGAATTTAATTATAAAGGGTAAATGATTCACATTAAAGCAGAATCTCAAGAAACTATAGGTTTCTACCACATAAACATATTTTGCTCAAAGATCAAGCACAGACATAAATTAAAAGCACAGATTCAATTATCACGTAACAGAAATAGAAGAAGATAAGAGATCGAGTCAAGAGTGGAGTAGAGTTTAGTTATAGAGATGAGATAATAGAAGACAGAAAGGATAATGTGAGGGGGCTAGGGTTTTGATGTTTCATTTATAGAGAAGAAAATGAGAGGGTTAGAGGCAGCTGCTAGGGTTGAGAGAAAAGGAAGGTTCCAGAGAATTTGAAGGAGGCATGATTGAGAGCGTGAGGGGTGTGTTAGAGTTTAGGAAGAATTTATACTTAGTTAAGGTTTAGGTTAGGTCTAAAAAATGATATATATATATATATATATATGGATTTTCGAGCGGGTCAGATTTTGAACTGTCTTACTCAAACCAAGCTTCGAAAACTAAAAATATAAGGCATCCTCTACCAAACTGACCCACTCTTTTTCTCGGTTATCGAACTGATCTCATTTTTTAATTCAGGTTCGAGTGCAAAAATGGGTCGGTCGAATTCTGCACACCCCTACTTCAAGCCTTTGACAATAGATTTTTTGTTAGTCACCTTTTAGGTATTCCTTACTCTTCTTTTTCACTCTTCCCATAAATGTTTGCGTTCAATATGCTACTTTTGACCCATAATTCTTTGAACTAGGCATGGATGACTTTCTTGGATTTTGAGCCATTCCTCAAGAATTTAATTTTGCCACTACTTATGATTTCATATTGAAAAATAATCAGGTTCTCTGATCTCTTCTCTTTCATTATATGCACCTAGCATATTTAATATTGCCTTCAATAGTGAAGCTAACTTCTTGTTATAAGAAATACAACTGTTTAATTGCAATTGTCATTGAAAATTGTGTGCTTACTATCCTAGGAGATGCATGAGCACGTTAAGACCGTTATGGATTTAATGAGAAAGCAAGGTAAGAGAAGTACTATTTATGAATATGTTAGCAACCATATATATTGGAAAGTTTGTACACAATTGCTATAATTAAATTTATTTTTGTGTTGCAGAATTGGATGGTTTAGATTCTTGTGACTTTAGCTCTTGGGATTGATTATGCATTTTGAGGATATCTGAAGCTTCTGGGTGTCAAGTACAAAAGCAGAGGAAACCTTGGAACAGTGCAAAAAAGTAGTTAAACTCATCAAACTATTTAGTTAAGGGTAAGCTTATTTAGTATGCCATGTCTCTTGATTATTCTTATTCAAAGATTTATTTTCTTGAATTTCCTAATTAGAACTCAATATTTTTTAAAAAAAATTGATATATATATAATATTAAGTTGTTAACCAATACAATTGTTGCCATTAAAGGTTACAAATCCCATTGTAGTCTAAGTGTTGTATTATCCATCTTTAAATTGGCTTAAATTTTTTATCTTTGTTTTCTCTTATATGTGTTATTTGATAATTTTTTCTTTATGTTAAGTAATTACAAGAGGTCTGGAGGAGCATCATTTCATTTTATTCTCTTTATGAGGCACTTGTTAATTTAATCACTTTACACTTCAAGTTACGAGAATTGTAATTATTAAATGGTAAATTTGTATTTGTTGATGAATCTCAGTAGCATCACTAATTTGATCTAGTTCCCATTACTAATTGCAATGGTTTTTTCCCAGGTCACTGATGTTGGTACTTGAAGAATAGTTTATATTTGAAACAGGAGTCATTAAAAAAGGGGATAAAAATGGCTTTGGCATATGGGTTTTATGGATAGCACAAATAAAAAAGTATGTTTTACGTGCATTACGCAAAACTAAGTATATTTCTCTCAAAATGTATATAACGTTGTAGTTGTTTCATTATCAGATGAGTTGGGTGTGGCTAAAATGACTCCTTTATTACATGGCAGAGTTACAAAGCTTATTTATGCCAATGTTCTTGAAAAGGTCCAAAGAAGGTTATCATGTTGGAATGGAGCCACCTTGTCTTTAGCTGGGAGGCTCACTTTAACTCAGTCAGTTTTAAGTGCTCTTCCTATGTACATAATATAGACAGCTAGGCTTTCTAGGTTTATTTGTGATCAGGTTGAGAACTAGTGTTGAAAATTTATCTAGGGTTCTACTAATGAGAAAAAAAAGTGATTTTAGTAGGATAAGACTCTATGTGTAGGCCGAAGGATGAAGGTGGTGCTGGGTTGAGAGATTTAAGGTTAATGAATGATGCTTTTCTTATGAAAATAGATTAGAATCTCCTAACTTAACCTCATTCTTTATATGTTCGGGCTATGGGAAGCAAATATGGAATTAATTTTACTCATATTCCTCCAATTACAATTTTTTAAAATGGGTCTGTTTTATGGAAAGCAATTGGGAAAATTTGGTCTGCCGTTTTGAAAGGAATTCAATTGTTTATTGGTAATGGCACTAGAATTCGATTCTGGTTAGATAACTGGGTTTTAGAGGAGCCATTGATCAACAGTTGTTGTTTACTTCTAGTTTCATCACTTTGTCTAAGGAGTGCAACTAGACTCTATTTGCTCATGCCTTACCCAATTTGATGGTGCTTCAGATTACTGCCTGCAAGCCTCCTAGGATAGAAAATGGTGAAGATTATATATACTGGGGTCCATCCTCATCAGGTGAGTTTTCTACTGCAATTGCCTAAAATCTTCTCCAGGAAGACCGTAATCCTATAAGTTCTCAACTTTGGTGGACTATATGGAGGTGGTCGAGGTCATTAAAGGATTAGACATTTCTTTGGTTAGTGGCTAAAGGTTGAATTCTCAATAATGTTGAGAGAGTTCAAAGACACATCTATTCTAACTCTTTATGTAGACGTTGTGGTATGGGAGATGAGACTATTCTCTATGTTCTTCATGATTGTGCTCATGCTAAGGCAATTTAGTTACAACTTGTTCCTCAAAATATAAAGAATCGCTTTTTTGACTCTAGAGTTGGAAGTGTGATTAATGTTAGTTGCGCTTGTACTTTTGGTGTGTCAGTTTGGAGGTTATAATCCTGGAAGAATCATGCTTTATTTGGAATGGAACCTTGGAAAGGAAAGAATGTTAGAGATATATGCAAAAGAGCATAAGAAATTCATCGTATTCTTTCTATGCTTGGTCAAAGGTCTTTGGGTGGAAAAATGAAGAGGTTACTATAGATTGGGTGGAATCCTCCTCAAGATGGATGGGTGAAAGTTAATACTGATGGTGCTTATAGTGCTCTAGACTGCATGGCCATGGCTAGAGGGTGTTGATTCGCGACAGCTGCAATAATTGGGTAGCGAGTTTTTTGGCTAAGCTTAGTCATTGTAAAGTCACTTGTGTTGAGCTTTAGGGAATCTTTGAAGGTTTATCTTTGGAATGGGATATTGGCTATCGACAAGTCCATTTCGAAGTTAATAGTTAGGCTACTATGGTATTAATTAAGGAAAATGATAGGAGAGTGGAAACATTCACATTTGTTGTTTTTTGCTATTAAAGGATTGCTGCAGCGCAATTGGGTGATGGAGATTTCTCATGTCTTTCGGGAAGCTAATTCAGCAGCTGACTGCTTAGCTACTTTCACCTACAATTTGGACCTGGGGTGTCACAGAATTCCCACGCCTCTTGTTGAGCTGCTTCAGTGGTTAAACCATGACAAGCATGGGGTTTGTCATAATAAAATGATTGTTTTGTAATTCTGTTTTAAGGCTCTTGCCTTGTTTTTTCACTAAAAAAAAAAGGTTAAAATGCTTTTTTTTTTACTTTATTTATTCACTCCTTCCTTCTTTTCTCCTTTCCCTCTTTATTTTGATTTTAAATTTTCATTTTTTCCCTCTTATCCCTTTTTTTTTTCTTTCATTCTTTTATATATATTAATTATTATATAGATTTTTTTATGAATACATCAAGTACATTATAAAGAGATAATTTGTAAAAAAAAAATATACATTACGCTTGTTACAAACAGATAGTTTGAATGATAAAAAATGTTGATGTCACAAAAAATGATATTTTTCAATTATTTTCTAGTTTGTAGCCAAAAGTTGAAAAATATTCTTTTTGAAAATATTTTTAGAGATTTTCTACAAAATTTTTTTTTGAAGATAAAATATTTTCCATAAACAAATGGAGCCTTAGAATTAAATTTGAAATTTTTTTTAACTAATTTCCTAGTTTTATCATTCAATTCATAGAAATATTTGTCTACCGAAACACATATTTGTATAGCGTGCTCATATGACTCATTTAATCAATGGGTTAGCAAATATGATAATGATTGTTACTAAAAGTATTAATAATCATGTGATTCATATCAACAATCAATTGAGAACAAAATTTAATGGAAATATATTGAGTTAGAAAGCTAAATGTTTTGCTTTATATGCAATTTTACTACTAGACCATGTGTTCATGTTTGATGTTATTTGATTTTGCAATTTTCAAGTAAATTATGCAAGTTTTCCTTAAGTATTATATGATTTAGGAAAATCAAAGCCAACACAATGGAACTTATACTCTAAATATGTACAATATTGCTCTAAGAATGTCTAAAACAGTTCTTACATTTAGTACAAGATTTATTTCCATGGTTTTGACATTTTATCTTTTAGAATTTGCAACAACATCATAAATACAATAAATAATTATTATTTTATATTTTGAAAAAAAATTCAATAAACTTAAACAATAGTAGTATTATGAGTGGTGGTGGTTAATCTCGTGCCCAAGTGTTGGCGACTATGACACTATGCTAGCTCAAGGCTCACTAGGAAATACATAATGAGCTTGGGGTCCAAAATGGAGATGGAGTCACCACCTAGATAAAAGCTGGGACACATTATGCAACAACTGGATTCCATTGAGGTTCTCAGAAAACCGTCATCACATATCGGGTTCGAAAACTGGGTATAGGCTTTTGGAATGCCCACCCAACCTTGCAGTTGGCCTCCGTGTGTGTTTTGTATTTTATTACCTTTGATCATTAAATTATTTCCTTATTAACATGCTAATAGCAGTTGGTTTCCAATTTTAGATTTTATTCCAAATTTGCACATTAGTCTCATTTCATGCTTATGTCCTAACATTCAATCACAAATAAAATAAATAATAATAATTTACAACCATTCATTCCAAAAAAAAAAGGGAGAGGGATTAAGGATTACAACTTTTGGCATAAATAAATATAAAAGATACTGAAAATAAACCATACATAAGTCGAAAATAAACTAATCAATTACAAATCACAACTCTCAAGAACTAATTGATAACATAATTATCTAATAAGAAAAATCACCAAATAATTCCTGTAACAATATGAATTAGTTCCATCTTACAAACAACAACAATATCTTAAAATCATTAACAAATAATATTCATAAAATAAATAGGAATAAATTCACAAAATAGTCCATAAAATAACATAATAATATAACATTAAAAATAATACCAAACAACACAATAATCATGCATAAAATTAAGAGATACAACAAATTAAACATGGAAATCATGCCAAAAATACAAAACAAGCATGGAAAAGCAAGGAAAAATTCACATAGATTCTGATAAGGTGGTAGCGCCTCTTCAAAGAGGCGTCGCCTCTTGACCAAGAGGCGATGCTCTTATCACCTTATCACGAAGGTGCGACGTCTCTATAAAGAGATGTCACCTCTTCAATAGGAACAAAGACAGGCTACATTTTCTTAAATCTTAAGAAAGTTAATACTTACGTAAATAAACAAGAAATAGACCCAAATATACAAAGATTAACTATCAATATTCAGTATTTCATGAAATCATGCTTCACATATGACTTTAAACAAGCAATAAAACTCAAGAATACAAACATAAGAGTAATGAATCAATATTTTTAATGACAATAAAAGATTTAAAGCTTAGGAAGGGGGAAGCTTACTGACTTGGATGTGCTTAATGCTCCTAACTAAGCCCTCAGAGCTTGGTTGATGGATTAGTGGCTTTGAATGAAAGAAGATCCCTTCCTCTTCTCAAGGGAGTCAAGTCTTCTAAGCCTCTAAGTCTCTTCCTTCTTCCTCTTCTTCCTTTCCTATTTCCTTTTTTCTCCCTCCTTTTTTCTCTCTTTTCTAGATGTTTTCTAGTCTAGGAGCTCTCCCCTTAAGGTGCCAACCTCTTTCTCTCATGCCCCCACATCCTTTTTTTAAAGGCTTTCACCCTCTCTCTTTTCTCAATTTCCTAAAAACTCACTCTCACCCTTTTCTCTTACTTTTCTCATTCCCTAAGCACTTTTCCCTACTTTTTCCTTTCCTTTTACATTTAAAAATGACTAAATCTTCAGCAGGTAAGCCTCCAACCGCTGCCATTAATGGCATTTAATGCTATAAAGGGTGGGTGTGAACAGGCATCGCCTCTTCGATGAGGCATCGCCTCACCGATATGGCATTGCCTCACCGATGCCCAAGGTGAAAAGGCAATGCCTCTTCATTGAGATAATTGCCTCTTTATCCATATTAGGTCAAGGCCTTTAGGGCTAGAGGTGATGGGCTTAGGCTTTAGCTAAATTTTGGGCTTGGATATGGTATTTTTAGGCTTGTCTCAGTGTTTTAGGCTTTCCAAGTCAATTTTAGAGAAGTCTTGGGCTCCCCTTGCATTCAAAACTTGAACTTTCTCATCATTGGGTTTTTATTACGGGCCATTTAAACTAACAGTGTCCATAATTTACCCCCTTGGTTTTTTGAAAAATCAAATTTACTGAAAATAATTTTTTGAAAAAGTAACATGCACATTAAATAGTAAAGAGTAAGAACGATATACCTGACCTGCGAGATTCACTCGGGCTGTCAACCTCAGGAATTCAAACCCAATAGGTCACACTTCATCTTCGAAACATGACCATGTTCCTCAGGTTTTCCCAGCCAGATTAGCCACTCATTAATAAATTTTTCATGAATCTCAAGCATGGCCCAATATTCACTCAGTAGAGACAGAAGAGAAACATAGCCGTGATCCTCAAGTTAAGCTAACTTGATCAGCTAGTTATTATAAATTTAGCATGATTCCCAAGTTTTTCTAGATGGAGAAGTTGCTCAGTAAAAGAGATGAAATGTAACTATGTTCCTCAGGTTTTCCTGGCCTGATCAGTTACTTATTATAGTTTTATAGTAAAACCTAGGTTTCTTGGCCCAAGAGTAACTCAGTAAAAGATTAATGCACTTTAGGGATTTAAACTTGACTAGACACCTCCTAAAAAACATACTTTGGGGATTTAAACCCAACTAGATGATTATTCTTTCATGCACTTTGGGGATTCAAACCTGACTAGATGCTTGTTCTTCTATGCACTTCTAGGATTCAAACCCAACTAGACGCTTATTCTTCTGCGCACTTCAGGGATTCAAAATCGACTAAACATTTGTTCTTAAAGTGCACTTTGAGGATTCAAAATTGACCAGATGCTTGTTCTTTTGTGCATTTCAGGGATTCAAACCCAACCAAACACTTGCTCTTCTATGCACTTCGGGAATTCAAACCTAACCAAATGCTTGTTCTTCCTAATGCTTCGATTAGAATATTCTTATCCAAAAATTGATTCTAGGATACACCTGAGTAGTAATGTAGAAATTCTCATTCAGCTTTTTTTTCGATAGGCCACGGGCCATTCTGTGCTTTATTTCATTAAGTGGGCCTCACCCTCTATTCTTCATTTTTGTTTCTTTCAATCTTCCTCTCCCACCCTAATCATATAAATTCTTTCTTTTCCTTTCTAAGGTCACTTTCACTTTTCTCTTTTTCTTTTCTTTTTCTTTTTTACTCTTTATATTTTCAGACATGGACACTATACGAACACCAAATTTGCCAATGTAGGACCCAATGACACCTACGATGCATCCCTCTAGGTGTTTCAGGCTCAATATCGAAGATGAGATCCCCTTGTTCATGGATGTGCAATGCCATATTTGCGGCTTGGTCACTGGAGAGGCTAGTAACCAATTTTCATAATTTTTCATGCGAATATCATCAAATAACATCAAATTACTGCTCATAAATGCACATTTATCAATTTAACTCAAAGAAATTGAATTTTATTGATTGAAAATTGAAATTTTGAATTATACTATCAGATTTTTGACATGAAAAGGCAATTGCCTCTTCGATCAGGTGATCGCTTCTTCATAAAGAGGTGTTCACCTCTTCAAGTTAGGCACTTCTTAATGAGGCAATCAACTTTATATCAGGAGGCGATGCCTTATCACTGAGGGGTTCGCCTTTTCGATAGAGGCATTTGCCTCAATGACAGGATTCAGTAAAATTTTAAAAATTTATTACACAAAATGACAATTCTACTCCCTGTTTTACCCCCTTAGCTCAATGTCCACACCCTCAAGGGTGTTGGGAACTTCAGTGGTGCACACATTTGGTACAATAAGCTTACTAATGCAATTTGGACTCGGATTCATGATAATGGGTTCTTTGACTTCATCCTGGCACTCCCAACACAGTAGGGGTGTATAGACTACCAGCCCCTACATGCCCTGATAGAGAGGTGCTCTGACACTACCCACATGTTCCATCTTCCCTTTGGGGAGTTCACCCTTGATCCAGTGGCCTTTGCTGCAATCATTGGCATCGTGTGTGCTGGGGATTCTATTCCTTTCGATGCCAATCTCCACCAATTATCTCCTGACCATCTCGCTTTCATCGAGCATCTACTTGGTGTGGTCCTAGACATGAAGGGGACCCACACAGTGAAGCTCGATTCTATTAAGAGCTTCTACACTCGTGCTAAAGTTGAGGCAGCCATTACACCCCTACAGATCGATCAGGTGGTGCATGCTTTCCTTATTTACCTGTTGGGAACTACGTTTTTCATAGATACCTCTAGCTCTATAGATTTGAGCTTCCTGATACCTCTAAGGGACCAAGATTTGGTGGCAACCTATGACTAGGGCAGCTGCGCCTTAACTTATCTTTATAAGAGCATGTATGAGCTAGTATGTAGAGCTAGGTAATTTTATGGTTTTTGGCATGCCATACTGGTATTTTCCTTTCTCTTTTTACCTTTATATTCCATCCCAACTGTTACTATGCAATTTTTCTAACAACTCTTTGCTTCTCTTGTAGGACTAGGCTCTAGAGCTAGAGTTAATAATGGGGATTACTAGGGTCCATGATACCCCCTTCCCTACGATGGCGAGGTAGGGTCCCAGTTAGGCTTAGAGGAGGCCTATGGCTTGTGTTCATATCCACCATGAGCAATTGAACACGCTCACTTACGATGAGGTAGGTACCTACAAATGTAACTGGAATTAGCAAAATACTTATTAATCAAATTCATCCACTTACTTGTTTATTCTTGAAGCTATATCTAGACTTATAGGGCCCTTAGGCAGGGTGGATGCAGGCTATGGTTCACTTTATCCCTCTATCTATAAAGAGGGTTTTACTTAGAGGCCCTGACTACAAGGTGGTTCCTCAAGGAGAGGATACATCAGTGGTGGACAGGCACCCAAATGAGGCATCCACTTCTTGCTCCTCCCCAACATATATTTTGGGCACATGAGTTAGAGGGAGATAAGCTCGATCATGCCCTGTAGGGAGAGGATTCCACAGACTATTGCAAATAGAGGAAGTCTCACTACGTGGACTTTGCACGGGCTCATCTTCTATAGCGAGTGCCTCTTACTGTACCTGCACTTCAGGTGAGCACGCAATGTTTTATTTCACTTATTTTACATTTACTTACAAATATTGTTCTCTGATTTATCTTTTGTCTTTTAGGCAACTACTACGGCACTTGCTTCTTGCCCTAGGCCCTCTGCACAGGAGAGGCCTCAATAGTGCCCCTACATCATTCCTAATGGTGAAGGTTCTTCTTCTAAGGCAGCCCCCTTTGCGAATCCTTCCAGTTCGTAATCCCAGGTAGTCATTGGTAAGCTCACTACTACTCTTAATTTGCTAACTTGTTGTTAGATGCCCTCTGGTGAGCTCTCTCATCAATTTTTGATGTTGGATATGACCCTAGAGCCATCATTCTTCGCAGAGACTACTACTCACGTAAGCTTCCTTCTTTCAAAACCTTATTCTCGAGTCTTACTTAACACATGGTTAGTTCTAATATCATCAATAGAACATATACCTCGAGATCAAGGGGAGTATATATATTAGGTGATCGAGGCCCATAGGGACTTCCTGATGTAGATGATGTAGTAATGGAAGGTAAACATAAAAATATGCTTTATCTCTACATGTATGCATGCTTTCATGATTTCTTATCTTTTATCATGCTTTGATTGGATCATGATAAGGCCAATTAGGCTAGGATCACTGCCTTTGAGTGCCAGCTCACTGCTCTTTAGGTCGAGGGCAACGAGGAGGAGGGGGCAGCTGATGAGGAGTCTGAGGATAGTGGTGATGATGATAGGACTGACCCTACTGATGTTTCTATAGATGAACTAGCTTATAAGTTAGCGAATGAGCCATCTGATGAGGAGGCCGATGAGTAGAGAGGATCTTTTGATAATTTTTGCTAGCATAGGGGTGTTTTGTTTAGAAATATTTGATACTTTGCACTATTGCCCTTTTATTATCTGAATTGATCTTCACTTTTATGCCTTCATATTTTACACTTGATAGATGGGAATTATAACTTTTAAACTCAATTTTTGGTGGCATATTGAATGAATGAAGGCATTTTATTTTTTGAAACATTTTATTCTAACTTTGTATGTACAACTCGAATAATTTGCAGTGATATGCAGATCCATTCTACTTGTTGTAGAGGCATCACCTCTTTAAAAGGTGTCACCTCTATTTGAAGAGGCGATAGATATTTGCCTCTTCTTATAGAGATGCCACCTAAATATAGAGGCAATCGCCTCTACAAGTTTATCCTGCAGCTATAAAAACCCCCAAATCTTCTTCAAAATCCCTAATTTCTTCATCTCGCCACTTCCCTTTATTCTTCTCTCCCAGGCAGCATTCTAACCCCTGATCATGACTGAGAAAAGCTTGAAATAGCAATAATTGATTCTAAAAAATCTAGATGGTGGATCATGGGCTAGAATAGAGTCATTTCACATATCTACCTTCCAATCTTTACATATTAGGAAAATCAATTTCTCACTTCTCCATGTTTTTTCTCACTTTTAGGATCCTTAAAAACACATTTTTTGGTTCAATACAATGGAGATTTGCCCCTGCCAGAAGAATTTGCAGCTATCTTGGGCTCCTAAATAGATTCTGCTTGACAGATTTTCATTCCTTCAATCATAACCTTGTATTTGCACACCATTCAATATCAAATGGCAAGGTTGTTCAACATGTCCCCTAAGTTTTCTCTTTATCATATTTTTAGTAATGAAATCCTTATGATCCCTTTTATAGAAACTATAGCAGCTGTAGATAGCAACGAGGTTCCCTAGCCTTGGATGATAGCACTTTACATGTATGCTTAGTTCTTGTTAGTCTCCCCTTCTAGCGACTGTGACCTAAAGATCCCTCATGTTCTAGATCAAGTGGAGAGTGGACTGAACCCTTTCCCACTTATTCTAGTTAAGACCATTATTGGGCTTGACAACTTTTCAGAGTCCGAGCGATTATCTGGGAGTCCTCTTTTGCTAGAGGTTAGTCTCCTCTTCCTCTTATCATATTCTACTTTCCATCATTCTTACCCATTCGTAATTTATGTAAGCTTGGTTACACAAGAAGCTGAGGTTACTTGAACCACCCAGAGACATTACTCATTATAGGGCTAAACATTGTTACACTAGGAGACTTCAGCCTATCCCAAAAGATACTCTAATTCGATGGATGTGCCTATGGTAGAGACTACAACATGTGATCCTTTAGTCCTACACCTACTGTGTTCCCCTAGTTAGCCTTTATTTTGCCACCTTCTACAATATGGCTCAGTGTTGCAGGCAATACGGATAGAAATTGCTGATTGTGGAACTAGTGCATGAGTTTGAACTAAGGCCTCTTTCTCAAAAATTTCTGGACAACCTGGTTGCTACTTGGCGTCGCAGAATCATCCAAAGGTTCATTGACTATAATGGAGATCAGTCTACTGATGACCAGTACAAAGCATGGATTCAACTACAATAGATAGAAAAGGATGAATTTACAATAAATAGAAAGACAATAGCATTACATGCATCGAGTGCCCAGGGGACTCACAAGAAAAGCAAATGATGTTAGATTAGTTTATGAAATTTAGTCTTTTGATTTACTTTCTTGTCAGATGGAATTTCCTTTTTAGTTAGACAATGTGTAATAAGCATTTAATGCAACATTTACAATAATAAAGGCAATCCATTACATTTAATTTAAGCACAATGTGACTATACAATTTTCTTCTTACATATCTCTTATAGTTAAGTAGCTTGCCCTTGTAAGTTTTTCAACTAACTATTTTCTTTTTGTCTCTCTCTCTCTCTTTTTACATGTCCTTTATTTTGCCTAGACCACTTTTCAGGTTTTCAATCGAACTGGACTTTTACTTTTTTCCTTTTTCTATCTTTAACTTTTGCCTAAGCAGCCTCTTTTCAGGTTTTCTCCCTAGCGAGACTTTATAAAAAGTATTTCTTAAGCTTGTCCATATTGATGGGCTCTCTGAATTCATTTCCTTATAAGTCAAGCAAAATAGCAACCCCTTTGGAAAATAGCTTCTTCACTTGGTAAGGACCTTCCTAGTTTAGCTTAAACTTCCCTCGTGGATCAGTCATGATTAGCCTATTAAGCTTTAAGACCAAGTCACCCTCTTTGATCTTGTCTGGCTTAATCTTCTTATTATAAGCTTAGGCTATCCTTTTTTGGTACAACTAAGAGTGATACATGGTCTTTATCCTCTTTTCATCCAACAAAGTTAGCTATGCCAATCGACTTTCTACCTATTGATACTCAAAGATTTTAAACTCTTGGAGAACCCTTAATGACTGGATTTTGACCTTAACTGGCAACATGGCTTCACACTCATATACCAGAGAATACAGAGTGGCTCCTATTAATATTATGGCAGTGGTTCTGTATCCCCATAATGCAAACTGTAGGTAACTTGCCTAGTCTTTGTAATTTTTCAATATCTTCACCAAGATTCTTTTCACATTCTTGTTTGCTGTTGCAACGGCTCTATTTGCCTGTGGTCTATAAGAGGATGACTTATGACGCTTAATTTTGTATTCTTCCAATAGAGTAGTTGTTTCTACCCTAAACAAAACACCATTATCAGTGATAACATGGCAAGGCATACCAAAAAATTATATTCTTCTCTATGAACCTGGCCATCTGTTTCGCCCTTACAGTTGTGAATGATTCAGCTTCCACCCATTTAGAGAAATAGTGGATTTCCACTATAATGTAGTGATGACCATTGGATGCCTTTGGCCTTATCTCTTTGATGATGTCAATTCCCCAGACTGCAAATGGCCAAGGAGAGGTCAATCCTTGTAGTTCTATAGAAGGCAGGTAGCTCACATCACAATACACTTGGTTGTTATGGCATTTCTTTACATACTTCATAAAATCTGCCTCCATGGTTAGCCAAAGTACCCTTAACCAGTTATCCTTTTAACAAGGACTATCCCATTCAAATGTGGCCCACATACACCCTCGTCAACTGCTTCTATAATTTTCTATACCTCACCCTTATCTACGCATCTCATGTGCACTCCGGCTGGCATCCTTTTGTACAACATCCTATTATGGCTAATGAATTGTCGAGATAACATCCTCAGCAATATTTTTTCTTTTTGTCATGTCTCAAACCAAGGGTCATGACTGATGCTAAGGAATAGGAATTCTTTTGAATCCGAAACCCGTAGCAAGCCTTAAAAGAAAAAAACATGTAGCAAATATAATAAAATAAAGATACCATAATTAAATTTTTAATTTAATATGATAAAATAAAACTTCTTCATATCATGAAATGAATTAATACAATATTCATATTAAACATCTGAATCAAAATCCCATACAGCAAAAATAAAATAAAACTCACTACTGATACAAATTATAACTATTGCAATTTTCTAGAATACAATAGAAAATAATTAAGTAGATAAATTACATAATAGGGCTGGGGCAGAAGAAATCCGACGAACAGGCCTACTACTGAGGTCTGAAAAAGAAGACTCTCCTATAAAAATATTAACTCAGGGGAGTCAGACCTCACTAAGTGAATTGTTATAATATATATACACGCATTACTATATGTCAAATGCAAACAATCATATGTATATAATAAATATATATACAGGCATGTACATATAGATGCTGAAAATCACTTTATTTCATAATACTAAAAAAAATTTAAGTTTTAAAGGATCAAATAGAACCCTAATGATTGCAACCTCAATTAACAGTAGAAAACACTCTAGCCATATTAGCTCACTTAATTCCAAGTAAATTCACTTAATCCATCTGGACAGTAGACTGGCCCTAAGACACTAAGTCGACCGACCTCCAGCAGTCTAACTATTAGTGTGATTGGCCCCGAGATACTTGGTCAACTAAGCTCCAGCAAGCACACCCTCAATCAAATCAATCTTAATTATATCAATCATGTCATATTTCCTTAAATAAGTTAGTAATTTAACCCTACGATCTATCGCACCGATATGTACTCAGTCCTAGTGCTATCCACTAGGAAGCACGTTCTATCGATATCCTTTATTTAAAATAAAACGTACAATCAAGTAAACAAATAATGCATAATGTCATTCATAATAATCAAATAAACCATATATATACCAAAAATATACCTATAATAAACTAAGTATATTTTAAGTATATATACAAAAAATAAATTCAAATAAATCATGAAATATACTCAAAATAAACCATTAATATACTTAAAAATAATTTAAATATAAATCAAATGTAAAACATGCATTTATTTCAAAATATACCAAGAATAAACTAAAAATATACCTAAAATATACTTTAAACATTTAATAAAATAATTATATAAAATTATACATTTAAAACATAAAATTCTAAAACATGCAACCTAAGCGCAATGCATATATAGAATAACAGCTTACAGAGATACGCTCCTCGAGACTGGTCTGACGGGCCTAGTCAGCTAAGCCTCAGTTTCGGTGCAACTAAACAATAAAAATAATCACGAAAATCATAATAAATCTAACTTAGACTTCTAGAGACTCGATCTAGAATTACAAAATACAGACAGACACAGAATTGATCCGATGTCACGTTTTACAATAATTCTACCAAAAATTCGGCAGAACCTCCTCTGTAAAACGGACATCTTTCTACTAAAAAATAAAGTCGGTCCTATAAGAAAAATACACTTCTAATTCCAAAATTCAAATAACCCTCAGTTGGGATCCCAAACTACAAAATTTCCCCAATTGAGGTCCACAATTAACCAAAATTTAAATAATATAATAAAATATATATTAAAAATCAATAATTACCATTAATATCCTCAAAATATCAAAATATTACATATTTAACATTAACACACCAAAAATAATTATTTTCCTAATAATTACTTAAAAACCCTAAATAATAATATAATATTACTAAAATCAAATTTTCTTGATAATTCAATATAATTTAATAAAAACTCACTTTACTGATCCAAATAGCTTAATTAGTCTAAATACTAAAAATCCATTTCATTACAAAAATAGTATATAATATATTATTTAAAAATAATTTTTGAAAATTAGTATTAATTAGTTAAAATTAGTAAATAATTTTTAAAAATCATTTTTATACTTCAAATAATATTAAAACCAATTAAACATAATATTTAACTAAAATTATCACCAAATTACACAATTAACCCTAATATTCAAAAATTACATATAATATACTAATATTACTCAAAAATTCAACAAAAATTATATAAATATACAAAAATTATTTTCTCGACATATATCTCATTATTATCAACAAAAACATATAATTAACCAATAATTTCTACCAAAATACATATATAACCTAATTTTTCAAAATTGATATAAACTAAAAATAATTATGAAAATTACATAAAAATCATAAAAATTATAAACTCTACTCTAAAATTAATAATAATTAATAATAACATCAAAAATCACAAATTCATAATTTATATAATTAATTTACGAAAATTAATAAAATAATAATAAAATATTCAAAAATTCACAAAAATCAAAATAAATTCTAAAAATCAAAAAATATATATATAAATGTAGATTGAGCTTCTAGGAACAACATTTGTTAAGGTAGATTGTGTGAATCAATCAAAATCAACCTAAAAAAATTGGAAAACCCTAATGTTCAAAAACTAAAAATCAACAAAACTCACAAATGAGGAAGAATGAACTTTAACCAAGCTAGGATTCGACCTCCCCAGAGATTTAGGAGTTGAATGGCACCGGAATCACATGAAGAGGTGGCCAAAAAAATGGTCGACGGCGAGGAAGCTATCCACCACTGTTATTGTCGTTTCTACGAAACCGGTGATCGGAGAGGAAAGAGGAAGCAATGGCGATGAAGGCTGAAGGGAGGAGGTTGGTTGTCCGACATCAAAATGGCAAGAGGCACACCAACAAGCAAGGATCGGGACGTGCGGGAAGAGGGAGGTAAGTTCTGTGTTTTATGTTTTTTTTTAGTTGAATGTGTATATGTATAAATATATGTATATGTCATACTTAATAAATATTATATTATAATATTATTTTAACTTTATACAAAAAAATTATCCACCACAATTGTGTATAAATATATATATATACATACATAATAATAAACCCAAATTATTATAATATATAACACATAAAATAATAATATAATTAATAAAATAATTTATCAATAAAATAATTAGGGAAATTAATAAAACAATAATAGAATAAAAAAATACTAAAATAATCTTGCAAATCAAATGACCCAAAATATTATTTTTACATAAGAAATTTATTTAAAAATAAAATAATAATAATTAATTGTAAAATAGTAAAATAAAATAAAATAATCAAATTTAACTTTAAATTTTATTAACACTGCATATTCCATTTTAAAATAAAATAATTTTAAAAAATATAGGCCGTTACACTTTTCTATCAACATCCTCAGGGAATTGCCCTATCTCAAGATATTGCTATATATCATAAAATCAAGGCTTTTTTACTGGGTCGATCAACATTATTCTAATTTCCTCATAGCAAGAAATCTGGGACCTTACTAGGATAAGATGCTTCATTTTTGCTCATCTGCCTCCTTCCCATGTTAAAGCTAGAGTAGCCAATGCATCTACCATCTGATTCTCTTCCCAGGGCAAGTGTATGAATTTATATTGCGCAAAAGACAATAGGATCGTGGCTGAATTATCCCAATACAGCCTTAGCTTATCTTCCCTTACTTCCCACTCCTTGGAGATCTATTTCACTATTAGTATTGAATCCCCATACACCATCGCCTCTTCTGCCCCCATATTCTTGAGTGCTTCTAGACCGAAGATGCAGGCTTCTTATTCGGCTTGATTATTGGTGACATCAAATTCTAATCTCTTTGCCATCGGAATCATTTCCCCTTATAGTGAAACCAGAATCACACTGATGATTGCTCCTTTACTATTAACTGCTCCATTAAAGTACATTTTTCATGTCTGGATCTCTATTGCCCCTAAGTGCTTATTTGGAAATTCCAACTCCCATTCTTGTCCATCGTTTATCGGATTCTAGGCTAAGAAGTATGCCATAACTCTTCCTTTTATCACCTTTTTAGCCATATAATCTATGTTAAATTCAGTAGGCAAAACTAACCATATAGCTACTTTCCCTATTAATGACGAAGTCTGTTGGAGATATCTGAGAGGATCGTGCTTAGAAATGGCCTGAATCCTGTAAGACTAGAAGTAATGTCATAAGTTTTTTATTGCCCAGATTATAACCATGCAGCTTCTTTTTACTAGACTGTAATTGGCTTCAAAGGGTAACAGTTTCTTACTCAAATAATATATAGCACGCTCGACTCTCCTTTCTCCTTCTTGAGCCAACATTACACCAATCACATCTTTCTCTATTGTCAGGTAAAGAATTAGGGGCTTCTATGGTCTTGGCGGTTGCAAAATTGAAGGGTTCATCAAATACTGCATAATAGTTTCAAAGCCTTGCTGACACTTGTCATCCCAAATGACCGGTTGATTCTTCCTTAAGAGATTAAAGATTAGCTCACAAATGGTAGTCAACTTAGCTATGAACCTGCTGATGTATTATAACCTTCCTATAAACCCTCTAACCTCTTTTTCATTCTTCAGTGTAGCCATCTTTCTGATTGCTCTAACTTTGTTCGGATCCACCTCTATGCCTTTCTGACTGATGATGTGTCCCAATAGTTTCCTAGATGTCACCCCAAAAACACATTTCTTCGGATTTAATCTGAGGTTGTACTTTTCAGCTCTTGCCAGGAACTTGTTTAAGGCTTTAAAATTCCTTTCTCTGCTCAGAGATTTCACCATCATGTCATCCACATGCACTTCTATCTCTTGTGGATTAAGTCATGTAACAGTGTAGTAGCCATTCTTTGGTAAGTTGCCCCTACATTTTTCAACACAAATGGATAACCATGTAACAATAAACATCCCATTCAATAGTGAAAAAAGCCTTCAACTTGTCAATCACCACCATCATAATCTAATTGTATCCTAAGAAGCTGTCCATAAAGGAATACGACACTAGAAGTTGCACTATCGACTAAGGTGTCAATGTGTGGTAAAGAAAAAATTGTCCTTTGGACAAGCCTTGTTTAAATCCCTATAGCCCACACACATCCTAACTTTACCATCTTTCTTGGGAATCAGGACTTTGTTAGCTAGCCACTGGGTTTCATCTACCACTTTTAGAAACTTTGCTTTCAACGACTTTTCAATTTCTTCTTTGACTAGGAGAGCCCATTCTGGCCTTAATCTTCTCTTCTTCTGCTTTATTAATGTGATGTGAGAATACGTGGGAATCCTGTATTTCACAATCTCTCTATCAATTCCAGGCATATCCTCCTAACCCTAAGCAAATACTTTATATTTTCTTTTTAGAGTTTCTTTCATTTTTTCTCTCTTATCAAGAGTTAAGTCAAAAGTAATAAGTATATTTCTAGGGTTATCACTTGTGCCTAGATTAAATGATTCAGTTTGCACTAAAATTAATGTTAAACATATGCATGAAATTATCATCACACACAACATAACCATTAGGAAACACATCACACAAGTAAGCATAATTAGACTTCATCACATTAACTTTAGAAAGAAAAATGTCATCAGTCTCAAACAAATTAGAAAGAGAAAATTCAATGGCATCATAAAAAATATCCATAATAAAGTCAAGGACAAAGGCTTCAAAGTTGAATTCATCTTCCTAGTCAACAACGTCCTTAAGCTCCACTGTAGGAATATCCCCCTCTGATTTCGAAGTCAGTACCAACTCTTCTACCATAGGCTCTTCAACAATAAATTCTTTGATCCCATCACATATTCAACAAATATTTTGAATACGGGGACCAGCTTTTAATGATCATTGAAGGCTCAAAAGCTCCTTGGTAAGGGTAATTGACACCTTCCTCCATAAATGTTTCATAGAGCATCTTCTCCTTCGACTTAGCTTTAACTTTGTTCTTTTTAAACTTACCCTTAACTCCTTCCTCTTCATCAGACTCATCTTCCCTTGGATATCCTATCATGTGCTTTAAGGTCAGTACCTTAGGTTCAATGAATTCTGGTGGGCCTTGTTGATTCTTCGCTAATCCCATCCTAGACATGAACTGCATGCTCTTCATTATACTGACAATCTTCGAGTTTAGTTCATCTTCATAAATCATGCAGACTTTAAAACTCGGTCTATTTGAGATCTTAGTGGGAGCTCATTTCAATGCGGCAACTGCAGCCTCCGTTTCAACCGTGATAATAACCACCCTTCCCTCATATGGAAATTTAATCTTTTGATGAATAGTAGATAGCACTCCCCCCAAAGGATGGAATCATGGTCTTCCTAGAAGAATAGTGAAGGTGACTGAAATATTTATCACATGAAAGTTAACCCAAACTTCAATGGGTCCAATCTTAACTAAAGCTCAAAAAGTTCCCTCAACTAGCCTTTTAGTATCATCATAAGCTTTGATGACTACATCGGAGGGCTTTAAATCAGCTCCTATCAGGCCCAACTTTGATAGAATCTTCAGAGGACATACATTAATGGCTGACCCATTATCGACCATAACATAGCACGTTAATTTGCCTCTCACTTTGACCTTAATGAATAAGGCTTTATTGTGATCCCTTCCTTCTAAGGGCAGCTCATCATCTATGAAAACAATTGCCCCCTGAGGGCTTTCAGTTAGTGAGTCTACCATTTGCCTTGGAGTGTATGTTCAAGGTATCTTATTATGATCAAGAGCCATAATCAATGCTTCTCGATGGGCTCGAGAGTTCATAAGCAGCTCCCAAATACTGGTAAGAGTTTTCTCATCTTCTTGGCCTCAATAATCTCCTCAACTTTCTCATATTTCTTTTATCCTTCTTCTGAACCATTTTGCTCTTTCTCTACCTCAACATTTTTCACCTCTTCCTCCTCTTCCTCTAATTTCTCAGTGGATTGTGCTGCTTTCCTCTCATTGTTCTTCCACATATCAATTACTCCCCCCTCTTCGTTATCAAAACTCTAAATATCAAGTACATTCATACGAGACTCAATGGATTATTTTCTTAGGTTTAGGTCTTTTGGTTATGGATTTGGTAATGTATGTATGACATCAATAAAGGAATTAATGACTTGTTCTTTTGTTAGACCCATGTTGATCATCAGGATACAGGGATTTGGTGGTAGTACATTTTAGTAGTTGGGTAAAGGGTTATTCTAGGTATTTGATTTTCTAGTTTCCAGGTCAGTTATTTTTCCTAAATAAATTAAATCTTAAATCTCATGTTTTAGGCAAGTGCAGCTTTCTGTATCATGTCCAATGTTATGGTGGTATTTGCAATATAGCTTTGGGTCAACATTTGGGAAAGGAGGTTGTTTTATGTAAAGGTTATAAAAGGTTATTCTCAATCAATTTTTCCAAGACTTTGGAGAGGGGTCTTCCTAAATTAGAAAACCTTTAGGATTATCTGACTATGTTGATCTGTATGTTACTGCTTGGCTCGACTCCATTGCCAGACTAAACCCTTCTCTATTCATAGATCTTCCACTAAAGAACTTCTTTTCTTGCATAAGGTCTAATTCTTTATGTACTCCAAACCTATACAACTCCTCAAAATTTTGAATCCCTAAATCCCTTAGCTCTTTGGAGAGAGGGAGTACACATCCTTCTATGGCTATTACTAGCTAATCAAATTCCACGGGTCATTGCTTCATCTGTGATAATTTTGCTCTCCACCTGATTAAATAATCCGTAAAAGTTTTATTAAATTTCTGCTTCACATTTTGTAAGTCTCTCAAAGAAGCCTCCATCTGAATGTTGAGTCTATACTACTTGATGAATGCAGCGCATAATTCCTCCTAATAAGCTTGAATACAGAATTCTAGAGCATAATACCATATGATGGGTGCTCTTTCTAGAGATAGAGGGAATTGCTTCACAATCTATGCTTTCATTAATTCAGTTGTCTTCATGTGGATCACATACTACTTTAAATGGAGGTGGGGTTCCTCTGTGCCAGTGAACTTCTTTATATTAAGGAATTTGAACTTTCATGGTAGGGGATCATTATCGCTTTTCAGGCTCAACTCAGAATAGCTTATTGGGGCATCGATCCCTTTTTCCTTCATCATTAACTACATTTAAGCTATAGACTTGACAAACTCTTTAGCCCAGTTTGGCTTCTCTGCATTTCCCAGGGTAGGGTCTTTCTGACGGATAACATGTTCTGCCATTATCTACTGATCATCCTCTACCTCTTTCCTTTTAAGATCCTCAGCATCCAAATCAAATGGTTGAGGTTGAGGTGTCGATGGTTAGGGAGTTAGCGACTGAGGTGCTGGTGGTTCCCTTCTAACTATACCTATCATTTCCCTATGATTTCTCTCATAAGCTTCCTAGTTTGTTTAGCCATTTTAGCTTTCAACTGTTCCTTGAAGGCTTCAGCATCAAATTCTGCCATCTTAGTCTCTTTAAGGATTCTAACCAAGCGGTCGGTGTCATATCGCTTCCAACTGGTAGACCATTGTGGATCTATATGTACAACCATTGAGTGTCAGAAACATGCATGACGTGTATGCATGAAATGTAAGCTTATTGGTAAAAAGGAAAAAATATATATATATGCACGTATCAAAGGACAAAAAAGGCTCTCTAATGGTATCTACACCCTTATTTCTCCTACACACGTGTTCAATGATGAGTTTCTTATCCTACAATTTTTATTCTGGGTTTTGATTATCAAGAGGGGATAATAAAATAGACGGATGCAAGATAACTCTCAAGGCGATACAAACAAGTGGTAATTCTCCAAATAATTGCAAAGTCCATTTTAACGGGCAAAGAATGATATCAAAAGCCCACCTTTTCAAGATCCCTTTAAAATGGGCTAACAATAGGCATGAGAGGCCCATCTTGTTAAGGTTTATTTAAAATGGGCTTAGGCCTTATTGAAAGCATTACTATATGGCATAAAACACATGCATTTAGGAAAAATTCTAGTGAAAATTACTAGGTCATTACATAAGCTAAGTCTTGGGTAATAAGCTTTAGCTCCCACAGCTATATACATTCATTACGTCTCCCCACGCAAGGATCCGTGCGAAATGGATATATACGTGCTATGAGTGAAAATAATTAAATATTTCACCATAAAGTTTGAGTGAAACATAAGTAGCAAAGTAGAGATTATTGTCAGTTTATTTAGGACTTGGAGTGCATTGTGTGGAAATGTGTAGTGAATGCAAAATTTGCAAAGGAAATAAAGAAATAATCAAAGATGATAAATTACAAAACACTTGGAACTAGATTCTCTATCCCCAGTGGAGTTGCCACTATGAGCGGCGGTAGTTAATTGTGTGCTCAAGTATTGGCGACCACGGCACAGTGTGAGCTCAAGCCTCATTAGGAAATACATAATGGGCTTAGGGCCCAAAATGGAAATGGAGTCGCTGCCCGGATAAAAGTCGGGACACACTACACAACAACTAAATTCCACGGAGGTTCCCATAAGCCGTCATCAGGGATCGGGTTCGGAAATTGGGTATGGGCTTTTGGAATGCCCACCAAACCTTACAGTTGGCCTCTGTGTGTGTTTTGTATTTTATTACCTTTGATTATTAAATTATTTCCTTATTAACATACTAATCTAGGTTAGTTTCCAATTTTAGATTTTATTCGAAATTTGTACATTAGCCCCATTTCATGCCTATGTCCCAACATTCAACCACAAATAAAATAAATAATAATAATTTACAACCATTCATTCTAAATAAAAGGGGAGAGGGATTAAGGATTACAATTTTTGATGTAAATAAACATAAAAGATACTAAAAATAAACCATACATAAACCAAAAATAAACTAATTAATTACAAATCACAACTCTCAAGAACTAATTGATAACATAATTATCTAATAAGAAAAATCACCAAATAATTTCTACAACAAATATGAATTAGTTCTATCTTACAAACAACAACATTATCTTTAAATCATTAAAAAATAATATTTACAAAATAGTCCACAAAATAAAACAATAATATAACATTAAAAATAATACCAAATAGCATAATAATCATGCATAAAATCAAGAGATATAACAAATTAAACATGGAAATCATGCCAAAAATACAAAACAAGCATGGAAAAACAAGCTAGTATTCACACAGATTCTAATCAGGCAGCGATGCCTCTTCAAAGAGACGTTGCCTCCTGACCAGGAGGCGATGTTCTTATCGCATCACCTTTTCAATAGAGACAGAGACAGGTTACATTTTCTTAAATCTTAAGAAATTCAATACTCATACAAATAAACAAGAAACAAACACAAATATACAAAAATTAACTATCAATATTCAATATTTTCATGCAATCATGCTTCACATATAACTTTAAACAAGCAATAAAACTCAAGAATATGAACACAAGAGTAATGAATCAATATTTTTAATGAAAACAAAAGATTTAAAGCTTAAGAAAGGGGAAGCTTACTGACTTGGACGTGCTTGATGCTCTTAATTAAGCCCTCAGAGCTTGGTTGATGGATTAGTGGCTTTGAATGCAAGAAGATCTCTTCCTCTTCTCAAGGGAGTCAAGTCTTCTAGGCCTCGATGTCTCTTCCTTATTCCTCTTCTTCCTTTCTTCTTTCCTTTTTTCTCCCTCATTTTTTCTCTCTTTTCTAAGTGTTTTCTAGTCCAGGAGCTCTCCCCTCAAGTTGCCAACATCTTTCTCTCATGCCCTCACATCCTTTTTTAAAGTCTCTCACCCTCTCTTCTTTTTCTATTTCCCAAAAACTAACTCTCACCCTCTTCCCTTACTTTTCTCATTCCATAGGCTCTTTTTCTTGCTTTTTCCTTTCCTTTTACGTCCAAAAATGACCAAATCTTCAGCAAGTGAGTCTTCAACCACTACTATTAATGGCATTTAATGTTGCAGAGGGTGAGTGTGAAGAGGTACTGCCTCTTCGATGAGGTGTCACCTCATCGTCTCTTCGTTGAGGCGATCGCCTCTTTATTCGGGTTAGGTCAGGGTCTAGAGGCGATGGGCTTGGGCTTTAGCTCGATTTTTGGGCTTGGATATGGTATTTTTGGGTTTGGCTCAATGTTTTAGGCTTTCCAAGTTGATTTTAGATAAGTCTCAGGCTCCCCTTACATTCAAAACTCGAAGTTTCTTATCATTGAGTTTTTATTGTGGGCCAATTAAACTGATAATGTCTACAAGTATATATTTTATATTGATGTTATTTTTTAAAAAATATATATCTTTATAGTTGAAAATAAACGTTTAATGTGTAAATGTTATTAATAATAATAAAAATACTTAGTTTTTTTAAATATATACATGATATATTATAAAAAAAATTGAAATGCACAAATAATAAATAAGTTTTAATTTTTTATAATTAAAAATATTAAATTTAGATCATTTTTAAATAATTCATAACAATAAAATAATTATATGAAAAATAATCGACGTATATATATGATATTAAACATAAAAAATTGTTTAAAAACAAAATTATATTATACAAATTATTATACAGAAATAATGAAAAGTATATATAATTATTTTTCTAAATCCGCTAAATATAAAAAATTATTTATTTATTTTTTAATAATTTTATTTATTGTAAAATTGAAGCAGACAGTCTTTGAAGAATTTTTTTTTTTTAATAATTCTTTTAAGAGAAATTGCTAATGAATGTAGTCCACAATAAGATAAATGGAGAAAGAAAAGGAAAATAGTAGAGCAAGTAGCAGCAACAGCAGCAGCATCAAGGGGTTGATGATGGAATGTTACAAAATAAAAGATAAAGAAGCAACACGGGTTCTCAAGCAGCACCACTATTAACAAGCTCGATGGCCCTTCCATATGCATTTCAGCCATCAAGCCTCTCTACACTTCCTCATCTCAAACTCAAACCCAAAACTCTTTTCTTCGCTCATCTTCATTCCAATTCCATTACTGCTGCTTTCTCCCTCAAATTTAGCACCTACCATAGCCTCATACTCCAAAAAGTGAGAACCAGAGCTACCCTTGATGAGAAAGATCAAACTCCTTCTACCCCACTTCTTCTTGAAGAAGATGAGGAACAAGAACTGCTGGCTCAAACCAACCCCGTAAGCATTTTGCTTTTTCTTCTTTTGTTACATCTTGGTTGATTCTTCTGTGATTCTTGCTACTTCTGTATATTTCTTGATGTTTTATATGTTGGTTTTTTGTGGGTTTAATTAGGAGGTAGAGGAGAGTGTGAAAATGCTCAAGAATGCTGCAAAGACTAGAAAGGTTCCTGTAGATGAGGTTTTGTCAGCACTTTCTACGATGGAGATGGCTAAAATTGATCCTTCTGGGTTTCTTGATACTCTTGGTGGTTCGAAATCACCTGGCAGATCCTGGATGCTTATTTTCACTGCAGAGGTTTAGTGTTATTCTAGTTCAATTGTTGGTTTGGCATTTCTATGTTAATTTTTTTTTTTTTACACTGTTATATTAGTTGTGCTTATTGATTACCTCTTTTTTTTTTTGGCTGATACTGTAGAAGCAATTGAAGAAAGGAAGGTACTTCCCTCTTACTGCTGTTCAGAGGTTTGATGCTGCTGTAAGCTGTTTTTAACCTCTAACTATACATTTACTCATGGATTTGTGATTGAAGGTTCTGGTATAAAGAAGAAAAAAGGGGGAAAAAGAACAAAAATTTAGTTATTCTTTGAATGTTTGTGTTTTAATTCTGCAGTGTTAGATGTGTTTTATATTAGGAAAATGGTTGAGATGGTGGTAACCTTCAAATAGCCGGTTTTAAATTTTACCAAACATCGGTTCATCACTTCATCTCTGTGAACAATCTGTTATCCAATTACAACACAATCAGCTTTACTAGGTAGTCTTTTTGTTTGTAACTACATCAATATGGTTTTCATTTTTCAAAGACCATTACTAGATATTCAAATGATATATTGTTTCATTTTTTAGGTTCTTCTATGCTATATGTTTCTTTATGTGTGAACTTTCCTGTTTTAGTCATATTTGCGTGAATTGCAAAATTGGAGAACATTTTGAATTTGCTTGTATCAACCAGTTGAAGACAAAAATCTCTATATGCTAGAAAAATGCTTATGTTTCAATTCCAAAGTGTTTCTTATTGGTGCTGGATATTCAAAATGGCGCATTGTAACCTTGACCAGACATGACACTGATGTTTTTTGGATGCCTGTTCTGTGTTTTGTTTTGTGACTACATTAAAGTTTTGAGAGAGATTTTTTTGTTATGAAAACAGGATCGAACTTATTAGAATCATACACTACTTTTGAAATCTCAGGAAAAATAGGATGTATATTGTGAATAAGTTTCATCCCAAATTTGTGGGATGGAATTTGTGCAATGGAATTGATGTTGTTTTCAAAATTTTCTTAAATGCTAATGCCTTCTTAACATATGAACTTTCATATGTTATCGTATTTCATCTAATGTGAAGATTATTAGTAAAAATGTGGAATTGCTCATATCAATTAGTTCAAGAAGGAGACAGTTCTAGATATTTACTGATTTGTTCTTGGATTTTCAGGGGAAGAGAATTGAAAATGGAGTATATTTTGGGCCACTTGGATGCTTAACTTTTGAAGGAAGATTTACGTGGAAAAAGAGGATACTAGCCTTCATATTTGAGTGCATTCGTATAAAGATCGGACCTCTGAACCCTTTGGAGTTTAGCCTTGGTCAGAAGGATGACAGGGAACCAAGCACCAAGGATCCTTTCTTTATCTGGTTTTACATTGATGAAGAAATAGCAGTTGCTCGAGGCAGAAGTGGGGGAACTGCATTTTGGGTTCGATGTAGTCGTGTTACCGCCTGATTGATTTAATCTTTTGAGCAATGCACCAATGCTTCATATACATTGGATGATCGTACTTTTCATTATCTATATATGCTTAGGTAACTTATGCCCGTAAACATCAGGTATACTTATTTAGATATTAACATTCTTTATTTATGGTCCTAGAAACTACATATGGCATTAACATCTCCATTGCTGTGTAAATAATACATTTTCATAGTTGTAAGGTAATGAAGCAACTGTCATTTTCATCTTGCCTGCAATGTAATTATCAAGAGATGGTATGTAGTTTGTGCAGTATCTATGGAGGTTTTCTTTCCAAATATCTGCTATGTCCAGGCACTAAGTTGCAGGGATATCAAAATCCTCCCTATAAACATTTTATTGCAACCCCTATTATGCTATAGTTACCATTTCTCCCTAGGACAGAGCGAGCAAGTGAATCTCCATTTACCTTCACAAAGGGCACCAAACTGTTTTATTCAACTATTTGATCTCAAAGAGGTGTCAAGCCTTAGACAACAAGTCTCAGAAACAGCTTCTTTAAAGAGGTAAGCGTAACTGAAGGGTCCCTTTTGATTTGATCTCAACATGATGCATACAAACAAAACAGTACAGTACTCTTAAAGTATCATCAGTTACACTCACTTTTCATGTTACAGGCAATTAATTGGAAGCAAATATGATGAATCGAAGAAGAAGAAGAACTAATTTTACTGCTTGTTGGCCACCGAGCTATGCATGTAGCTGACACTGTGAGTGAAGTAATCGACAAGCTGATCTCTTGGGGGAAGGCATTCTTTGATGAGTGGAAGTTCAGTGAAGTTTTGAGTCCATTCAAAAGAGAAGGGAACTTGTTGGCATCAACCAGTTTCATGCCTCCAACTTATTCCATAACATTGAGCCAATGAGGAATCCAACCCAATGCTAAATCCAAGTAGCCTATGTTTTCGCCATTGAAAAATCTCTTCCCTTTAATCTGCTTCTCAAGAAATGCAACTGATTCCATTGCAGACTCTATGTGCTTCTCCTTTTGCTCTGCTTCTTGCCAACAAGCATGGAATGCCCCATACAGACACTGTACAACAAAAGGTGACGTGAATTTAGTTCAATTATTTAGTTCTAAATAAGGAAATTATTACCTGCTGCGATTGTATTAAGCTCAATAATTGGATTTGTAGTGTGCATTTCAAAAATTTTGTACTTCATTAAAAATGTTATGCATTTGTATTTTTTACAAATCTGGCCATTGGGTTTAACTATTCAATTATGTACCTTCTCATCAGCAAATTTAGCCCAAAAACGAGCCATACTCTCTCATAAGGATCTTGAGGCAACAAGGGATTGTGTTTCCATGTCTCGTGAATATATATTCAAGGCTGACAAGTGACTCGGCAGTTGGATTCTTATCGTGAACAAGAACTGGGACATTCTTGTGGACGGGGTTGTACCGAGGAAAGATGTGACTTTTATTCATCAAATTTTCTTTTAGGTGTCACCGATGAAAATTTTTTTAAATTCAAAATTCATAACAAATCTTAAAATAAAAAAACATGTAAACATAACATAAAAAAAATACATCAAAATTAAAATTTTAATTAATAAAAAAAATTTATATTATAACGTAATAAAATATATTCATATAATTATTTAAATATAAAATCATTGACTAATATAATACATATAATATAATAAGATATTCTATTACTATAGCATTTACTAAAATACAAAAGAAATGACAATTCAATTTTTACATAAGTCAATTGAAGAGAAAAGAGTTCAATAAATAAATCTAATACGGAGGTCTAAAGTAAAAGATCTTGAAAAAAAATTGAAGAGAACCGGATTTCATTGAGTAAATTACTAATATATATATGTATATATGCAACCTAATGATAAAGACATTTAAGTATCAGTGTATATATATATATATATATATATATATATATATATATTTATTTATTTATTTATTTATTTATACAAGCATTATATACAAATGCTCGAAATTATATTTTTTTATAAAACGAATAAATGCAAAAATATTTAGGTGGAGGACCGGAGTAGAATCCTAAAATATTCCGCAACCTCGATCATTGAACTTCATTAGCCAACATGCTCATTTAATTCCAAAATATTACTCTTTTCAAATTTTTGATAGTAGACTGGTCTCGAGACAATAAGTCAACCGATATCCCATAGTCTCAGTGTTGGCGTGATTGGCCTTAAGACACTAGGTCAATTGAGCTCCTGCAATCACATAATTCTCTCATCACAATCTCAATAATCAATTATTCAACTCTCACATCAATAAATTTTATAACATCAATTCTAATATTTGAACGTATTGGTGTGCACACAGTTTTAGTATAAACCCACTAAGTGGTATGTTCTACGGCAATCCTCCAAAACATTTATTATGAATAGAATAATGAAATTTATTTTAAAATATGCAGCATCCATCAATAACAATTAGTAATCGCATTTATATGTATGAAAATATATATGCTCGATAATAATAATAAATAACATTTAATGCGATATAACATAATGAATAATAAAATTCATAATTAATCAAAATATAGATGCTGATGACATATTCTACACGCAATGCATACATATAATAATAACTCACAGTTTAAGTGTGCTCCTTTACCCTGACTCTATTGGTCTGGTTCGATAGGCCTAGACACGGAGCAACTAAGGAAAATAATAATATATTAGAATCGAAATCCTAATTTATACTTATAGAAATTCTAAAAAATGATTCAATTTAAGACACAACTTGACAAAAATCAAAACTCATGATCGAATCGATGTCACATTTTACAAGAATTTTACTGAAAATTTGGCAAAATTTCCTTTGTAAAACGGACATTTCTTTACTAAAAGTAAAGCCGATCATGCACATAAACACACTTCAAATACACAAATTGCTTAACTTCTTAGGTTGGACCCTCGAACTACAATTATTGCCCAATCGAGAACCAATATACTCAAAATCAATAATATAATAATAAATATTCATAATTCACTAAATTTCATAAAAATCATAAAATACCACAATTCAATTTATTTAAATAATAAAAACATCAAGATATTTATTTTCAAAATAAATAATAAAATTCCAAATATAGTTAAATAATATTAATAAAAATTTATTTTTCAAATATTTGAAATTAAATAGCATAAATAACCAATAATTATTTAAATTGCTCAAATATATAATAAAAATAACTAAAAACTCATTTAAGCTTAAAAATAACAAATAAAATTTATTATTCATATATTTTCTGGAAATTACTAATAATTAGCTAAAAATAGTAAATAATTAATAAAAATTAATTTAATAATTTTTATTATTCAAAAAACTGTCCATAACATAATAGTTTCAATTAAATTATAAAAATTACTAATTTATACTAATTTTTCAAAAATCTAATTTTTACATAAACATTCAAAAATTCATAATAAATAATGGGAACATAATTTCAATCAACTTCCTTCATGAAATATGCTTAAAATAGCTAGTATAATTTATTAAAAATAAAACACATTTCCGAGCTAGGAATAATATTTGTAAACAGTAACCAAACTCGGAATAGTGCTCAAATCTCAACTATCTTCAAGATCGAATTTAAATACATTTTTAGAAAACTTACAACTTTAATTTAACTAATCCAAAGTCAATTTAACAAGAATCAAACCAATTGAACACAAAATCAACAATTGAAACTATGAACTCAAGAATGAATTATTCAAAATTGGAGTTGAATTCTAGTTTAATCAGACGTTGTCACGACCTAACCGGGAAGTCATGACCAGCACTAGGGAACGAAAATTTTTTCGAATCCGGAACCCGTAGCAAACCTTAAAAATAATAAAAATGCATGCAATAAATAAATAAAATACGATAGAATTAAAACTTTAATCGATATAAAATAAATGCTCAATTGTCATATCATAAAATAATAATATTCATACAATATTCAGAGACAGGTCTCTTACTAAAGTAACATTCTACTGATACAAAACATTACTACTGTAGTTTTCTAGAATACAACAAAGTTCAGATAAATAATTTACATAATCTAGCCGAAGCTGAAGAAGTCCGGCGTAGAGGTCTACTACTGAGGTCTGACGATGAGGAATCTCCTGAAAAAAATATTGAGGAGAATCAGACCTTATTGAGTAAATTATTATAATGTACATACATGCAATCTAAATCATATATAGTCAGACACCAATATATATATATATATATATATATATATATATATATATATATATATATATATATATATATATATATATATATAAATGCAGAAAACATTTATTTTAATGAAGGATCAAATTGTAATATCCCGTGTTTTTAAATATTTTTACACTGTACCGGGATATGCAGTGTTAATAATTTTTGTACATATTACGATATTTTTACGAGTTGATATGTATTCAAAACCTATTTTAATTACTGTGTCTTATTTACAGTGCTTTACGTAAAATTTTCCCGAGACTTGTATTTTCGGAGAAATTTTCACGTAAATAATTTATTATTAATTATTTTAAATATATTTTCGGACTTGCATGAACTCATACGTATTTTTAAATTACTAAACACCATGTATGTGTGCAATATTTATTTAATTAGGGTTTAATATATATTACCCTAATATTTTATCATTTTATTATTAATTGTTTATTTAAATTAATATAATAATATGTGGTGTGTATTTTTCCCACATATTTTATTTATACACTATATTTTAATATATACATATTATTTTATTATTTCTTTTTTCTTTTTCTTTTTTTTCTTTTTCTTTTCTTTTTCTTTTTCTTTTTCTTTTCTTTTCTTTTCTTTTTCTTCTTCTTCTTCTTCTTCTTCTTCTTCCTCCCGCGCGACCACCCTTCCCCTCACCGCTGCAAACCCAACCACCTACCGTCGGTGTGCCACCAGCAGCTCCACCCTCCACTTCTAGCCACTCCGCCGCCCCCAATCTCCTTCTCCGGCGCCGGCGTAGCCAAGGAAACCATTTTTGGCCGAAAGTTGCAATTTCTTCACACCTCGCGATTCCGACCACCATTTTCGACACCGCCAGTATCTTTCTTCTCCTTGAGCTTTGATGAGTGTGATTGTAGCTTTGGTTTGAGCTTAAATGGTCTAGAATTGCTTAGGTTTCGAATTTTTAATTTCGGCCATATTAGAGTTTTTGATTTTTTTGAGCCTCGAATTGATTGATTCATGAAAACTCCCTTCACAAATGTTGATCCTAGTAGCTTAATATACATGTGTGAATTTTTGGAGATTTTTTGGATTTTTGGGTATTTTTGAATATTTTAATATTATTTTCTAATTTTCGGAAATTAATTATTTAAATTATGAAATTGTGTTTTATGGTTAAATTAGGTGTTGAAATGAATTATAGGAATTTATTTGTAATTTTTATGAATTTCTAAGTATTTATTTTGAATTATTGAAGTTTATGTAATTTGGGAAATTAGGGTTAATTGTGTTTTTAATTGAAATTAATTGGTTAATTGAGTTTAATTATTGATATTATTGATAAATATGTTGAGAAAATTAATTTTGGATAATTGTATAATTTTGGTAAATTTTTGAAGTAATTATAGTATATTTATATATATAAGGGCATTTTGGTAATTTTACACAAAATTGGATAAAAATGTAATTTAATTGGTTTTAATAGTTATTTAAGGTATAAAAATGATTTCCACAAATTATTTGGTATTTTAAACTAATTAAAACTATTTTTCGTAAATTATTTTCAATTATATATATAATATACGATTTTTCTAATAAAATGAGTTTTTATCGGTTTTTACAGTGTTTTAAGGTTAATTATGTAATTTCTACTTATAAAATGTATTTCTATGTTATAAGGATATTTTGGTATTTCTGAAATTATTCTGTGATTGTGGACCCCGGTCGGTGAACTGTAGTTTGGAGTCCGACCGTGGGATTTTGATTGTGCTCTGTGTAGTTTTTCGAAGTGTATTTCTTTGCAGGGTCGGCTCTACTCTTTTGAGTAGAGAGATGTCCATTTTACAGGGGAGGTTCTGCCGAATTTTCGATAGAATTCTCGTGAAACGTGATATCCGGTCGAACCCTGATATCAATTCTGTGTTTAATACTCTAGATCGAATTTTATGATTTTCTGTTAGGTTTATTCTAATGTCTGTCGTTATTATTTATTTAGTTGCGCCAAGACCGAGGGCTAGTGGTCCAGGCCCGTCGGATCCATCTCGTGGAGCGCACTAATTTGTGAGTTACTATACTATATATATATATATATATATATATATATATATGCTTTAGGATGCATAATTTAGAAATATATGTTTTATTTTGATTAAAATGCATAAATAATGTAATTTGTATTTAAGTATATCCTTAGTTTATTTTTAGTTTACTTTTGGTATATATTAAATTATATGCATGTTTTATTAATAGATTATATTTAAATGTTTTTAAATATATTTCTAGCTTAATTTATAATTTGATTGGATTTATTTGACGTATATATACTCGAAATATACCTGGTTTACTTTTGGTATATTTTCAGTGTATATATGGTTTATGTTACTATTTATTTCAAATTCATGCATCATTTATTTGTGAATGAATTTTTTTTATTTATTAATGAAGGATATCGATAGAACGTGCTACCTAGTGGGCAGCACTAGGACCGAGTACGTACCGGTACGCTTATAGCATTTAGGCTATATTACTAACCATTTGAGGATATTGATTGAAATTGATAATTGATGTGTGAGATATGGTTTGGAGGTGTGATTGCTGGAGCTCGGTTGACCAAGTGTCTCGGGGCCAATCACACTGGCAGTCAGACTGCTCGAGCTCGGTTGACTTAGTGTCTCGGGGCCAGTCTACTGTCTAAATGGATTAAGTGGATATATTTGGAATAAGTGAGCCTGTATGGCTAGAGTGTTGTCTAACACTATTTTCGAGGTTGCGATATCTTAGGGTTCTATATGATCCTTCATAAAAGATGATTTTCAATAAAATATATATAAAATGATTTCCTTGCATCTGTGTGTATTTGCATGTATATATATTAGATATATATATACTGTTGATTGCATGCATTGTCATTTAGTATGCATGTATATATATTATAGTAATTCACTCAGTGAGGTCTGACTCCCCTTCGTTGATAATTTTTCAGAAGAGTCAACATCTTCAGACCTCAGTAGCAGGCCCATATGCCGGATTTCTTCCGCCCCGACTTCTTTGTGTAAACTGCTTCTCTGAGTCTTGGATTTATTTTATCTAGACACTGCAGTAGTCATTATATATTTAAAGAGATGTTGTATTGTAATATTTGAAACTGGATTTGTATTAAAAGATTTATATATATGAGATGAGATTTGATTTAAATCCAGTTGATGGAAATGTTATTATTATATTTATGATTTTTATTTCCGCTGCATTATATATTGTTATTATTATTATTGCATGTTTTATTTTATTTTTAGGCTTGCTACGGGTTCCGGAATCAAAAGAATTCTCGTTCCCTAGCGCCGGTCATGGCCCCTGTTTTGGGTCGTGACACAAAGAGAACCCTAATATTTGCAACCTCAATCAAAATATCATACTAGCCACACAGGCTCACTTAATTCCAAAGTAATTAACTTATCCCATTTTAAACAGTAGACTGGTCTCGAGACACTAAGTCAATCGAGCTTCAACAATCTTGCTGTCAGTGTGACTGGCCTGAGACACTAGGTCAACCTACCTCCCGCAATCACACTACTCAATCGCATTAATTCTCAATAAATGATCAGTCATAAATCACCTCAAATGGTTTAATAATTCAACCTTAAACTCTATTGCACCGGTACGTATACGGTCCTAGTGCAACCCACTAGGTAGCACGTTCTATCGATATCCTTCATATACAAATTATGTATATTTATGGAAAATAATAAAATGCGCAATTAAAATAAAATGGCATACAGTATACAAGAATATACCAAAAATATACTAGAAATATACCAAAGGTATACTAAAAATATACCATATATATATACCACACATATACCAAAATAAACCATGAATATACTAAAAATAAACTAAGTGTATATTGAAAATATAACAAGTATATATGTTGCATATATATCGAAATATACCAAAAACAAACCAAATCATTTAATAAAACAAATCACATTTAAACATATAAGGAAAATGTAAAAATCCTTAATCATGCATCCTATATGCAATGCATATATAGAATAATAACTTACAAGTTTGCACCCCTCGAGACTTACTCGATAGGCTTAGTCTAATAGACCTCAGTCTCGGTGCAACTAGAAAATAAATAATAATAAAATCAAAATATATTTTAACTTATACTTCTAAGAATTCTAAAAAAAAAGACTCGATCTAAGATTTAAAATCCATTCAAAACACAAAGACTCAGGATCGACCTGATGTCATGTTTTACGAGAATTCTATCGAAAAATTGGCAGAATCTCCTCTATAAAACGGGCATCTCTCTATCGAAAAGTAGATCCGATCCTATAAGAAAACACACTTCTAATTCACAAAACTCTCAACACCTCGAATTGGGATCCCAAACTGCACAAATTTCCAACCGAGGTTCACAATTCACCAAAAATCAATATTAAATAATAAATATATTAAAAATCATTAAATTCCATAAAATATCAAAATATAATATATTTAAACATTAAAACACTAAATATAATTATTTTCACCATAATTAAATAAAAAATCTCAAATAATAATATAATATTAATAAAAATCCAATTTCTCAATTATTTAACATAAAATAGTAAAATTCACTTTTATTTCCTTAAATAGCTTAAATATATAATAAAAGTAATTAAAAATCCATTTAATCACCAAAATAATAAATAATTTATTATTTGAATATAATTTTCAAAAATTAGTATTGATTAGTTTAAAATAGCAAATAATTTATTAAAATTATTTTAAGACCCTATAAAATCCTAAAATCTTTTAAAATGTATTATTTAACGATAATTTCAACAAAAATCCACAATTAACCTATATAATAAAAAATCACATAATACCAATAATTTTCTCAAAAATTATATAAAATCACTAAAATTATTTTATCACCGTATATCATTCCAAAATTATTTAAAACATATTATTTAACAATATTTTTAACAAAAATACACATTTAAGATATAAATCCAATATTCACATAATACAAAAATATTTCTAAAAATTATACAAAATCCCAATTATTATTTTCTAAATTCTAAAATTAATAACTTAAATTAATAACACTAATTTACTCAAAATTTTATTCAAAATAATTAACTAACATAATTATCAAAATTCAATACTTTAATATTAAAATAATCAAAATACCCATAAATCAAATTAATTTAAAAAAATCAACAAAAATTATTTTTAGAAAGATTAAGCTACCATTAACAACATTTCAAAAGCAAGAATCCATAAATCAAACAATATCTAACTAAAAAAAAAAATCAAAACCCTAAATTCACCTAAACAAAAATTGAAGATAACTTACAAAAGAGAGGATTCAAGCTTAAACGAAGTTTAGAACAAGCTTCATTGGAGCTCAAGGATTCAGAAGAGACTGAAAATGTGAGCTGAGGTGGCCGAAGTCATCATCGGTGTCTATGGAGGTCTCTCGGTAAGCAACAGCTGTAGCCGATCCTCTTGTCACGACCCAAAACAGGGACCATGACCGGTGCTAGGGGACGGGAATTCTTTCGAATCCGGAACCCGTAGCAAGCCTAAAAATAAAATAAACATGCAATAATAATAACAACAACTCTTAATGCAGCGGAAATAAAATCATAATTATCAAAATAAAAATCCATATCTCATATATAAATAAATCCTTTAATATAAGTTTCAGTTCAAATTCTCAAAATACATAACTCACACAAATATAATACATAAAACTCATAATTTATCTACAACTACTGCAGTGTCTAGATTATAAAATAAAACTCAAGACTCAGATAAGTAGTTTACATAAAGAAGTCGGGGTGGAAGAAATCCGGCGTACATGCCTGCTACTGAGGTCTGATGAAGATGACTCTCCTGAAAAATGGTCAACAGAGGGGAGTCAGACCTCATTGAGTGAATTACTATAATATATATACATGCATACTAAATGCCAATGCATACAATCAAAAGTATATATATAATATGTATATATACAAGCAATTACATACAGATGCAATAAAATCATTTTATATATTTTTATTGAAAATCACAGTTTATGAAGGATCAAATAGAACCCTAGAAAATCGCAACTTTAAAACAGTGTTAGACAACACTCTAGCCATACATGCTTACTTATTCCAAATATAATCACTTGATCCATTTAGACAGTAGACTGGCCCCGAGACACTAAGTCAACCGAGCTCCAGCAGTCTGACTGTCAGTGTGATTGGCCCCGAGACACTTGATCAACCGAGCTCCAGCAATCACACTCCTAAATTCTTTCTCACACATCAAACAAATCAAACCCAATCAATATCCTCAAACTGGTTAGTAATATAGCCTAAATGCTATAAGCGTACCGGTACTTACTCGGTCCTAGTGCTGCTATAATATCCCATGTTTTTAAATATTTTAATACTGCATCGGGATATGCGGTGTTAATAATTTTGTATATATATTATGATATTTTTACGAGTTGATATGTATTTAAATCCTATTTTAATTATTGTGTATTATTTTAAGTGCCTTACGTAAAATTTTCCCGGGACTTGCATTTTCGGGGAAATTTTCACGTAAATAATTTACTACTAATTATTTTAAATAGATTTATGGACTTGCATGAACTCATATATATTTTTAAAATATTAAATAACGTATATTAGTGTAATTATTTATTTAATTAGGGTTTAATTAATATTACTCTAATATTTTATTATTTGTTTATTTGTTTTAATATTATTTAATTATTTTAGGTGTATTAAATTATTAAAATATTAAATTATATGTGTGTGGTGTATATTTATATATATATATATATTTATATTTATATATTTAATATTAACAAATTATAAAGTTTGGATTAATTACAACTTTGCCACCCGAAGCTTCTTCTTCCCCGATTCCCTTCCCCACGCAAATCTGGCTGCTTCCATCCCTTTTCCTCGCCATCGGTGTGCCTCCCGGCGTGCCACCTCCTTCCTCAGCCTTCCTCGCCACCTGTTGCAGTCATTTCCGGCGTCTGGAAGCCATTTTTGGCCAGAAAAGCCGAAAGTGGGAGTAACGTCGTTCACGATGATTTCGGCCACCGTTTTCAACACCACCGGTCTATTTCTTCTCCTTGAGCTCTGGTGAGTGTGATTCCAAGCTTTGTTTCACTTAAAATGGTCTTGATTTGCTTAGGCTTCAATTTTTCAATTTCGGCCATTTTAGGGGTTTTTTTATTTTTTGAACTTCAATTTGATTGATTCATGAAAAATTACTTCACAAATGTTGTTATCCTTAGCTTAATATATATGTATGAATTTTTTTAAAATTTTTGGAGATTATTTTGATTTTTGGGTATTTTTGAATATTTTAATATTATTTTCTAATTTTCGGAAATTAATTAAATAAATTATGAAATTGTGTTTTATGATAAATATAGGTGTTGAAATTAATTATAGAAATTTATTTGGAATTTTTATGAATTTCTATGTATTTATTTTGAATTTAATTAGGTTTATGTCATTTTGGAAAATTAGGTTAATTATGTTTTTAATTGAATTTAATTGGTTAATTGAGTTTAATTATTAATATTATTGATAAATATGTTGGGAAAATTAATTTTGGATAATTATACTATTTTTGGTGAATTTTTTAATGAATTTTAGTATATTTAAATATATAGGGGTATTTTGGTAATTTTACCCTAAATGGACTAAAAATGTAATTAAATTGGTTTTAATAGTTATTTAAGGTATAAAAATGATTTCTAAAAATTATTTAGTATTTTTAACTAATTAAAACTATTTTTCGTGAATTATTTTCAATTATATATATAATATACGATTTTTCTAAATAAAATAAGTTTTATCGGTTTTTACTGTGTTTTAAGGTTAATTATGTAATTTATACTTATTAAATGTATTTCTGCGATATAAGGACATTTTTGGTATTTCCATAATTATTCTGTGTTTGTGGACCCCGATCGGTAGACTGTAGTTTGGAGTCCGATCGAGGGGTGGTGGATGTAATTCTGTGTCTATTTTTCGAAGTGTGTTTCTTTGCAGGGTCGGCTCTACTCTTTGAGTAGAGAGATGCCCGTTTTACAGGGGAGGTTCTACCGAAATTTTGATAGAATTCTCGTAAAACGTGATGTCCGGTCGAACCCTAATTCTAATTTTGTGTCTAATATTCTAGATCGAGTTTCTAGGATTTTCTGTTAGGTTTATCCTGATGTCTGTTATTTTTTTTTGTTTAGTTGCGTCGAGACCGAGGGCTAGTGGACCAGGCCCGTCGGATCCATCTCGAAGAGCGCACTAAGTGTGAGTTACTATTTTATATATATATGCTTAGGGTGCATGATTTAGAAATGTATATTTTATTTTGATTAAATATGCATAAATGGTTTGATTATTATTTAAGTTTACTTTAGTTTATCTTTGGTATATTGTAAATTATTTGCATGCTTTATTTAACATTTATACTTAAAATGTTTTTAAATATGTTTCTAGTTTATTTTGCAAATATATTGGATTTATTTGAAGTATATATACTCGAAATATACCTGGTTTATTTTTGGTATATTTCTAGTATATATATAGTTTATTGCTGCTATTTTATTTAAATTCATGCATCATTTATTTGTGAATGTATGTTTTATATTTTTTAATGAAGGATATCAATAGAACGTGCTACCTAGTGGGCAGCACTAGGACCGAGTACGTATCGGTACGCTTATAGCATTTAGGCTATATTACTAACCATTTGTGGACATTGATTGAATTTTATTATTTGATGTGTGAGATATGATTTGGGAGTATGATTGCTGGAGCTCGGTTGACCAAGTGTCTCGGGGCCAATCACACTGACAGTCAGACTGCTGGAGCTCGGTTGACTTAGTGTCTCGGGGTCAGTCTACTGTCCAAATGGAATAAGTGAATATAATTGGAATAAGTGAGCCTGTATGGCTAGAGTGTTGTCTAACACTATTTTGAGGTTGCGATATTCTAGGGTTCTATTTGATCGTTCATGAATTGTGATTTCCAATAAAAATATATAAAAATGATTTTATTGCATCTGTGTGTATTTGCCTGTATATATACATATTAGATATATACTGATGATTGTATGCATTGTCATTTAGTATGCATGTATATATATTATAGTAATTCACTCAGTGAGGTCTGACTCCCCTCTGTTGACCATTTTTCAGGAGAGTCTTCTTCTTCAGACCTCAGTAGCAAGCCTGTATGCCGGATTTCTTCCGCCCCGGCTTCTTTATATAAACTACTCACTTGAGTTTTATTTTATCTAGACACTGCAGTAGTCATTAAGTTGTTAAAGAGATGTTGTATTTTTTTGAACTGGATTTGTATTAAAAGATTTATATATATGAGATATGGATTTGATTTAAATTCTTTGGTGGTGAATTAATATTTTTATATTTATATTTATGATTTTATTTCCGTTGCGTTAAGAGCTGTTGTTATTATTACTGGCATGTTTATTTTATTTTTAGGCTTGCTACGGGTTCCGGATTCGAAAGAATTCCCGTTCCCTAGCGCCGGTCATGGCCCCTATTTTGGGTCATGACAGCTGCCCACTAGGTAGCACGTTCTATTGATATCCTTCATTTTAAATATAAAACATACATTCATAAAAGTAAATGATGCATGAATTTAAATATAATAGCAACAATAACCATATATATACTAGAAATATACCAAAAGTAAACCAGGTATATTTCGAGTATATATACGTTAAATAAATCCAATATAATTACAAAATAAGCTAGAAATATATTCAAAAACATTTTAAGCATAATTCATTAATAAGACATGCATATAGTTTAAAATATACAGAAAATAAACCAAAGATAAACTAAAAATAAACTTAAGTAATAATTAAACCATTATGTATATTTAATCAAAATAAAACATATATTTCTAAAATCATGCACCCTAGAGCACATATATATAAAATAGTAACTCACACTTAGTGCGCTCCTCGAGATGTGTCCGACGGGCCTGGTCCACTAGGCCTCGGTCTCGGCGCAACTAAACAAACAATAAATAACAGACATCATAATAAACCTAACAGAAAATCTTAGAAACTCGATCTAGAATATTAGACACATAATTAGAATTAGGGTTCGACCGGACATCACGTTTTATGAGAATTCTACCGAAAATTTGACAGAACCTCCCCTGTAAAACGGACATCTCTCTACTCAAAGAGTAGAGCCGGCCTTGCAAAGAAATACACTTTGAACAACAAACACAGAAACACATCCACAACCCCTCGGTCGGACTCCAAACTACAGTCTACCGACCGGGGTCCACAATTCACAGAACAATTATGAAAATACCAAAAATACCCTTATATCACAGAAATACATTTTATAAGTAGAAATTACGTAATTAACCCTAAAACACATTAAAAACCAATAAAAACTCATTTATTTAGAAAAATCGTATATTATATATATAATTTGAAAATAATACACGAAAAATAGTTTTAATTAATTAAAAATACTATATAACTTTTAGAAATCATATTTATACCTTAAATAGCTATTAAAACCAATTTAATTACATTTTTAGTCAATTTAGGGTAAAATTACCAAAATACACCTATATATATAAATATACTAAAATTACTCCAAAAATTCACCAAAAATAATATAATTGCACAAAATTAATTTTCTCAACATATTTATCAATAATATCAATAATTAAACTCAATTAACTAATTAATTTTAATTAAAAACACAATTAACCTAATTTTCCAAAATTACATAAACCTAAATAAATTCAAAATAAATACATAGAAATTCATAAAAATTCCAAATAAATTCCTATAATTCATTTTAACACCTATAATCACCAATAAACACAATTTCATAATTTAAATAATTAATTTTCGACAATTAGAAAATAATAATAAAATATTCAAAAATACCCAAAAATCAAAATAATCTCCAAAAATTCTACAAAAATTCACACATGAAGACTAAGCTACTAGGATCAACATTTGTGAAGGAATTTTTCATGAATCAATCAATTTTAAGTTTAAAAAATTCAAGAAGCTAAAATGGCCAAATTGAAGATTTAGCTCAAACCTCATCAACCACTTGTTTTCAGGCCAAAAGGAGCTTAGAATAGGGACCACCATAGCTTAAGGAGTCGATGAAGACTGACGGTATCGAAAATGGTAGCCGGAATCGTGATCGACGGCGAAGAGCTCCACTTGCTGCCACCGAGAATTCCGGGCGTTCCAGCGGGCTTCCGGCTGCCTGTTCACATCAGAGAGGAAGAGGAAGGAAGGGGGAGGAGGTTGACGGCAGCTGATGGCGGCGAAGGGCAGTTCGGCGTGGTGGAACGGGAGGCGCAGTGAGGGTAGGGCGTCGGGAGAGAAGAAGAAGGAGGGAGGGGCAGAAATAGTAATTTTGCAACAAATTTTTGATTTTGACAATAATATGTATATATATACTTTACACTATATATTAAAATAATATAAAATCACACACATTAATATGCACCACACTCATATAATTTAATATTTTAAAATTTAATACTCTTAAAAATAATTAAATAATATTAAAACTAATTAATAAATAACAAAATATTAGGGTAATTAATTAAACCCTAATTAAATAAATAAGTACACAAATATACATTATTTAGTACTTTAAAAATATATATGAGTTCATGCAAATATGGAAATCTATTTAAAATAATTAATAGTAAATTATTTACGTGAAAATTTCCCCGAAAATAAAATTCCCTAGAAAATTTTACGTAAAGTACTTAAAATAATATAAACAATTAAAATAAACTTTAATTAAATAACAAACTCATAAAATATCAATATTATATGCAAAAATTATTAACACTGCATATCCTCATGCAGTATAAAAATATTTAAAAATACGGGATATTACACCTCCGACGTGCTCCAAGCGCTCGGACAGTGACGGACGGGCAAAAATGAGGAAGAAGAGCAGAAATAGGCAAGGGGAAGAAAATAATTGCTTGGCCCAAAAATTTTTTATTCTTATTCTCTATATATATATATATATATATATATATATATATATATATATATATATATATATGTATGTATGTATGTATGTATAACACATAGACACACACATGCACATGACACAATTAAATATAATAATAATAATAATAATAATAATAATAACAATATTCTAAAATCATGCATCCTAAAGCATATATATATAAAATAGCAACTCACAAATTAGTGCGCTCCACGAGATGGATCCGATGGGCCTAGTCCACTAGCCCTCGGTCTCGGCGCACCTAAACAAACAATAAATAACCGACATTAGAATAAACCTAATAGAAAATCCTAGAATTCAATCTAGAGTATTTAACACAGAATTGAGATTAGGGTTCAACCGGACATCACGTTTTATGAGAATTCTATCGAAAATTCGGCAGAACCTCCCCTATAAATGGACATCTCTCTACTCAAAGAGTAGAGCTGACCCTGCAAAGAAATACACTTCGAAAAACAAGCTCAACACTCAACCACAACCCCTCGGTCAGACTCCAAACTATAGTCTACCGACCGGGGTCCACAAACACAGAACAATTCTGAAAATATCGAAAATACCCTTAAATAATAGAAATTAATTTTATAAGTATAAATTACATAATTAACCTTAAAACACTGTAAAAACCGATACAAATTCATTTTATTAGTAAAATCGTATATTATATATATAATTGAAAATAATTCACGAAAAATAGTTTTAATTAGTTAAAAGTACTAAATAATTTGTAGAAATCATTTTTATACCTTAAATAGCTATTAAAACCAATTAAATTACATTTTTAGCCAATTTAGGGTAAAATTACCAAAATGCCCTTATCTATATAAATATACTAAAATTACTTCAAAAATTCACCAAAAATTACACAATTATCAAAAATTAATTTTCTCAACATATTTATCAATAATATCAATAATTAAACTCAATTATCCAATTAAATTCAATTAAAAACATAATTAACCCTAATTTCCCAAAATTACATAAACTTCAATAATTCCAAATAAATACATAGAAATTCATAAAAATTCCAAATAAATTCCTATAATTCATTTCAACACCTATAATTACCATAAAAAAAATTTCATAATTTAAATAATTAATTTCCGAAAATTAGAAAATAATATTAAAATATTCAAAAATACCCAAAAATCCAAATAATCTCCAAAAATTCCAAAAAAATTCATACATGTAGATTAAGCTACTGGGATCAACATTTGTGAAGGGATTTTTCATGAATCAATCAATTCGAAGCTCAAAAAAATAAAAAATCCTAATATGGCCGAAATGGAAAATTCGAAACCTAAGCAAATCAAGACCAATTCGGCTCAAACCAAAGGTAGAATCACACTCATTGGAGCTCAAGGAGAAGAAAGAGACCGGCGGTGTCAAAAATAATGGCCGAAATCGTGGTCGACGGCGAGGAGAGGAAGTTTCAGCCAAATGAAGAAAATGGGGTAGTCGGCGCCGGGGAAGAAGGCTGCTGGCGCCGGGGAACGACTGAAGACGAAGGTGGCAAGTCGAGAGGCACACCGGCGGTAGGGGAACGGCATGACAGACGGTGGTTGGTGATGAGGAAGTGGTCGGGCACGAGGAAGGAAGAAGGAAGAAGAAGAAAAAGAAAAGAAAAGAAAAGAAAAGAAAAAAAAGAAAAAGAAAAAAAAGAAGAAATAATAATGTAATATCCCGTGTTTTTAAAATATTTTTACACTGTACCGAGATATGCAGTGTCAATAATTTTTGTATATATCTTACGATATTTTTACGAGTTGATATGTATTTAAACTCTATTTTAATTATTGTGTATTATTTACAGTACTTTATGTAAAATTTTCCCGGGACTTACATTTTCGAGGAAATTTTCACGTAAATAATTTACTATTAATTATTTTAAATATATTTTCGGACTTGCATGAACTCATACGTATTTTTAAAATATTAAACACCGTGTATATATGTAATTATTTATTAATTAGGGTTTAATATTACCCTAATATTTTATTAATTATTTATTTGTTTTATTGTTATTTAATTATTTTTATTTAGTATAAATTATTAAAATATTAAATTTTATGTGTGTGGTGTATATTTAATGTGTGTGATTTAATATTATTTTAATATATAGTATAATCTATATATATATACACATTATATATCAAAAAAATAAAACTTTGGAAAATTTCAAAACTGCCCCTCCCTTCTCTTCTTCTTCTCCGGACGTGATCCCCACCTCCACCGTATGTAACTTCCGTTCGCCGCCATTCAGAGTGCCTCCCGGTGAGCCACCTTCGTCCCCAGCCGTTCCCCGCCGCCAGCAGCTCCCTTTCCCGTCGAGTTTGGCCGGAAATTACTTGAGAAGCCGAAAGTCGAGCTTCACGCCGTTCTCCCTCCTCCGGCCACCGTTTTCGACACCGCCGGTCTCTTTCTTCTCCTTGAGCTCCGGTGAGTGTGATTCTAGCTTTGGTTTGAGCTAAAATGATTTAGATTTGCTTAGGTTTTGATTTTTCGAATTCGGTCACATTAGGGTTTTTGATTTTTTTGAGCTTCGAATTGATTGATTCATGAAAACTCCCTTCACAAAATGTTGATCCTAGTAGCTTAATCTACATGTATGAATTTTTGTAGAATTTTTGGAGATTTTTTTGGATTTTTGGGTACTTTTGAATATTTTAATATTATTTTCTAATTTTTGGAAATTAATTATTTAAATTATGAAATTGTGTTTTATGGTTAAATTAGGTGTTGAAATGAATTATAGGAATTTATTTGGAATTTTTATGAATTTCTAAGTATTTATTTTGAATTATTTGAGTTTATGTAATTTTGGGAAAATTAGGTTAAATGTGTTTTTATTTGAAATTAATTGGATAATTGGGTTTAATTATTGATATTATTGATAAATATGTTGAGAAAATTAATTTTGGATAATTGTATAATTTTTGGTGAATTTTTGAAGTAATTTAAGTATATTAATATATACATGGGTATTTTGGTAATTTTACCCTAAATTGGCTAAAAATGTAATTTAATTGGTTTTAATAGTTATTTAAGGTATAAAAATGATTTCTATAATTATTTGATATTTTTAACTAATTAAAACTATTTTTCGAGAATTATTTTCAATTATATATATAATATACGATTTTTCTAATAAAATGAGTTTTTATTGGTTTTTAATGTGTTTAAAGGTTAATTATGTAATTTCCACCTATAAAATGTGTTACTATGTAATAAGGGTATTTTTGGTATTTCTGGAATTTTTCTGTGTTTGTGGACCCCGGTCGGTGGATTGTAGTTTGGAGTCCGACCGTGGGATTTTGATTGTGCCTTGTGTAGTTTTTCGAAGTGTGTTTCTTTGCAGGGTCGGCTCTACTCTTTTGAGTAGAGAGATGTCCGTTTTACAGGGGAGGTTCTATTGGATTTTCGATAGAATTCTCGTAAAACGTGATATCCGATCGAACCCTAATTTCTAATTCTATGTTTAATACTCTAGATCGAATTCTAGGATTTCTGTTAGGATTATTCTAATATATGTCGTTATTGTTTGTTTAGTTGCGCCGAGACCGAGGGCTAGTGGACCAGGCCCGTCGAACTCGTCTCGTGGAGCGCACTAGGTGAGTTACTATACTATATATATATATATGCTTAGGATGCATGATTTAGAAATGCATGTTTGATGTTGATTAAATATGCATAAATAATTTGATTATTTCTTAAGTTTATATTAAGTATATTTTTGGTTTATTTTTTTTGTATATATTAAATTATATGCATGTTTTTTTAAATAAAATATATTTAAAATGTTTTTAAATATATTTCTAGCTTAATTTATAATTTGATTGAATTCATTTAACGTATATATACTCGAAATATACCTGGTTTATTTTTGGTATATTTCCGGTATATATATGGTTTATGTTGTTATTTTATTGAACTTCATGCATCATTTATTTTTGTGGATGAATGTTTTATATTATTAATGAAGGATATCAATAGAACGTGCTACCTAGTGGGCAGCACTAGGACCGAGTACGTACCGGTACACCTATAGTATTTAGGCTATATTACTAACTTATTTGTAGATATTGATTGATTATGATTATTAATATGTGTGAGATATGGTTGGAGGTGTGATTGTTGGAGCTCGGTTGACCAAGTGTCTCGGGGCCAATCACACTGGCAGTCAGACTGCTCGAGCTCGGTTGACTTAGTGTCTCGGGGCCAGTCTACTGTCTAAATGGATTAAGTGGATATATTTGGATTAAGTGAGCCTGTATGGCTAGAGTGTTGTCTAACACTATTTCCGAGGTTGCGATATTCTAGGGTTCTATGTGATCCTTCATAAAAGATGATTTTCAGATAAAATATATAAAAATGATTTTACTGCATCTGTGTGTATTTGCCTGTATATATATATATTAGATATATACTGTTGACTGTATGCATTATCATTTAGTGTGTATGTATATATATTATAGTAATTCACTCAGTGAGGTCTAACTCCCCTCCGTTGACTATTTTTTAGGAGAGTCAACATCCTCAGACCTCAGTAGCAGGTCGATACGCCGGATTTCTTCCGCCCCGGCTTCTTTGTGTAAATTATTTACTTGAGTCTTATTTTTATAATCTAGACACTGCAGTAGTTGTGAATTAAAGTATTGGATTTCATGTATTTTATTTTAAGAGATGTATTATATTGAAACTGGATTTATATTGAAAGATTTTATATATATGATGAGATGAGATTTAACTTAAATCCAGTTGGTGTATATACTATTGTGATATTTATGATTTTTATTTCCGCTGCATTATATATTGTTATTATTGCATGATTTATTTTATTTTTAGGTTTGCTACGGGTTCCGGATTCGAAAGAATTCCCGTTCCCTAGCGCCGGTCATGGCCCCTGTTTTGGGTCGTGACAAATAAAATTTTATGCATATATTATAATATAGTGTATAAATAAAATATGTGGAAAAATTGCACACCACACATTATTATATTAATTTAATAAACAAATAATAATAAAATATTAGGGTACTATATTAAACCCTAATTAGATAAATAATTATACGTATACCCGGTGTTTAGTATTTTAAAAGTACGTATGAGTTCATGCAAGTCCGAAAATATATTTAAAATAATTAATAATAAATTATTTACGTGAAAATTTCCCCGAAAATGAAAGTCTCGGGAAAATTTTACGTAAAGCACTGTAAATAAGACACAATAATTAAAATAGGTTTTAAATACATATCAACTCATAAAAATATCGTAATATATATACAAAAATTATTAACACTGCATATCCCGGTACAGTGTAAAAATGTTTAAAAATACGGGATATTACAGTCTTCCCCCCTTACAAGAATTCGTCCCAGAATTCCAAAAAGAAAAGATCAAAAAGGAAAGAGATACAGGTAAGAAGTTCGCATCTCAACTTCAGTCTCCCACGTATGCTCCTCAACTCTGTCGCTACGCCATAGAACCTTGACCATCGGAATTTGCTTCGAATGCAACTGTCGAACTTGATAATCAACGATCGCCACAGGTTCTTCCACAAACGTCAAATCTTCACTCACTTCTATATTGTCAGGCTGCAACACGTGAGAAGGGTCTGAGATATACTTCCTCAACATCGAGATATGAAATACTGGATGCACTTGTGACATACTCGGAGGCAAATCCAACCCATATGCAACAGTGCCAACTCTCTCCAGAATCTCAAACGGTCCAATATATCTCGGTGCTAACTTACCCTTCCTACCAAATCTCATCACACCCTTCATCGGAGATATCTTCAGAAAAATGAAATCTCCAACCTGAAACCCACATCTCTGCGCCTAGGATCCGCATTACTCTTCTATCTGCTAACTGCGGTCTCTAATCTTCGTTTAATCACGGCGACTTTCTCTGCAGCATCCTGAACTATCTCAGGTCTAGTCAAAGCTCTCTCACCAATCTCATCCCAACTCAATGGGGATCTATACTTCCTTCCATATAATGCCTCATATGGTGCCATGTCAATACTGCTATGGTAGCTATTATTATATGCAAACTCAACGAGTGACAAATGATCATCCTAGCTACCTCCCAAATCCAGGACACACATCCTCAACATATCTTCTAGTGTCTGGATCGTCCTCTCAGACTGACCATCTGTCTGAGGATGGAAAGCAGTACTGAAATCCAACCTAGTGCCCATCGCTTCCTACAACTTCTGCCAAAAATGAGAAGTAAACACCGAACCTTTATCTGACACAATGGACACAGGTTCTCCATGAAGGCATACGATATGCTTCACATACAGCTTCGCCAATCTAGCAACTGAATAAGTGGCTTTCATAGGCAAGAAATGTGCAGACTTCATCAACCTGTCTACAATCACCCAGATGGAGTCGTATCCATCCTTCGAACGAGGTAAACCGACCACAAAATCCATAGCTATCCTTTCCCACTTCCACTCGGGAATAGGAAGAGGCTGAAGCTTCCCAGAAGGCTTCTGATGTTCGACTTTCACTTGTTGACACGTCAGACACTTAGCAACATAATCAGCGACATCTTTCTTCAATCCGTCCCACCAGTATAAATCTGTGATACTGTGGTACATCTTAGTGACACCCGGATGAACGTTGTAAGCTATAAAGTGTGCTTCCTCTAGGATCTCTTCTCTCAAATCATCCACATCAGGAACACACAATCTACCACTAATCCACAACACACCATCATCATCGAGTGTGAAATCAGTGAACTTCCGTGCTCTGACATTCTCTGCAAGCTCTTCTAGAATAGGATCTCAGCTCTGTGCTGCTTTAATCCTATCTCTCAGTACAGATCGTACTTTAAACTGAGCTAGCAGTCCACCTGATCTACTAAGCTTCATCATTAGACCTTGATCCACCAACAAATGCAACTCCTGGATCAATGGTCTCCTCTCAACACTAATGTGAGCAAGAATGCCTGAGGACTTTCTACTCAAGGCATCTGCTACCACATTAGCTTTACCCGGATGATATAAGATCTCGCAATCATAATCCTTCAACAATTCCAACCATCTCCTCTGCCTCAGATTGAAATCTCTCTACTGGAAAATGTACTTAAGGCTTTTGTGATCAGTAAATGTCTCACAAGTCACCCTGTACAGATAATGTCTCCAAATCTTCAAAGCAAAGATCACTACAGCCATCTCAAGATCATGTGTAGGATAGTTCTGCTCATGCTTCTTCAATTGCCTCGAAGCATAGGCTATCACCCTTCCATTCTGCATCAACACACAACCAAGACCAACTCTAGGGCATCACAGTAAACTGTGAACTTGTCCACACTATTAGGCAAAGCTAACACTAGCACTGTGGTCAACTTCTCCTTCAACAACTGGAAACTATTCTCACAAGCTTCTGACCACTCAAATCTAACATTCTTCTGAGTTAAGCGAGTCATAGGGGCTGCTATCCTGGAAAAATCATGCACAAACCGCCTATAATACCCAGCTAAACCCAGAAAACTTTGAATCTCTGTAACATAAGTCTAGGCCACTCAGACACTGCCTCAACCTTCTATGGATCAACCTGAATACCTTCTTTAGACACTACGTGTCCAAGAAAAGAAACACTCTCCATCCAGAAATCACACTTCGAGAATTTAGCATAAAGCTGATGATCTCTCAGTGTCTGTAGTACAATCCTCAAGTGATATACATGCTCTTCCATACTCCTAGAATATACCAGTATATCATCAATGAAGACTACCACAAACTGATCCACATATGGCCTGAATACCCTATTCATCAAGTCCATAAAAGTTGCTGGTGCATTTGTCAAACCAAAAGACATCACTAGAAACTCATAATGACCATATCTAGTGTGGAATGCCGTCTTAGGAACATCGGCTTCACTAATCCGTAGCTGATGATAACCCGACCTCAAGTCAACCTTAGAAAAGAACTGTGCACCCTATAACTGATCAAACAAGTCATCTATCCTCGAGAGAGGATACTTGTTCTTCATTGTCACCTTATTAAGCTCTCTGTAGTCAATGCACAGTCTCATGGTACCATCCTTCTTGTTCACAAATAGGACTGGTGCACCCCAAGGAGAAACACTAGGTCTAATGAAACCTTTATCCAACAACTCTTGCAACTGCTCCTTTAACTCTTTCAACTCTGCAGGAGCCATTCGATAGGGTGGCATAGATATAGGAGTAGTACCTGGAACCAAATCTATACAGAACTCAATCTCTCTGTGAGGTGGTAAACCTGGCAACTCCTCGGGAAAAACATCAGGAAACTCACAAGCAACAGGAACATCTGTGAGTGATAACTTCTCCACTGAAGTATTCCTGACCAATGCCAAATACCCCTGACAACCTTTCTTCAACAACTTCCTAGCCGTAATAGCAGAAATAAGATTCTGAGGTGCTGAACTCCTATCACTAACAAATTTAAACTCTCCTTCATTAGGAATTCTGAACGTCACCTCTTTATTCCTGCAATCTACCACGACATAGTGCTGAGATAACCAATCCATTCCCAGAATAACATCAAACTCCATCACATCCAACAAAATCAAGTTCTTTTCTAATTTTCGGGTATTTTTGAATATTTGATTATTATTTTCTAATTTTTGTAGAATTTTTGGAAATTCTTTTGATTTTTGGGTATTTTTGAATAATTTATTATTATTTTCTAATTTTTGAAAATTAATTAAATAAATTATGAAATTGTGTTTTATGATAATTATAGGTGTTGAAATGAATTATATAAATTTATTTGGAATTTTTATGAATTTCTATGTATTTATTTTGAATTTAATTAGGTTTATGTAATTTTGGAAAATTAGGTTAATTGTGTTTTTAATTGAAATTAATTAGTTAATTGAGTTTAATTATTGATATTATTGATAAATATATTGAGAAAATTAATTTCGTGTAATTATATTATTTTTAGTGAATTTTTGGAGTAATTTTAGTATATACATATATATAGGGGTATGTTGGTAATTTTACCTTAAATTGACTAAAAATATAATTAAATTGGTTTTAATAGTTATTTGAGGTATAAAAATGATTTCTACAAATTATTTAGTATTTTTAAATAATTAAAACTATTTTTCGTAAATTATTTTCAATTATATATATAATATACGATTTTTCTAATAAAATGAGTTTTTATTGGTTTTTAATGTGTTTTAGGGTTAATTATGTAATTTCTACTTATTAAATGTATTTTTGTGATATAAGGGTATTTTTGGTATTTTTATAATTGTTCTGTGATTGTGGACCCCGATCGGTAGACTGTAGTTTGGAGTCCGACCGAGGGGTTGTGGATGTGTTTTTGTGTTTATTGTTCGAAGTGTGTTTTTTTGCAGGGCCGGCTCTACTCTTTGAGTAGAGAGATGTCCATTTTACAGGGGAGGTTTTGCCGAATTTTTGATAGAATTATCGTAAAACGTGATGTTCTGTAATATCCCATATTTTGTAAATATTTTAATACTGCATTGGGATATGCAGTGTTAATAATTTTGTATACAATTATCATATTTTTACGAGTTGATATGTATTTAAAACATATTTTAATTATTGTATATTATTTTAAGTGCTTTACGTAAAATTTTCCCGGAACTTGCATTTTCGGGGAAATTTTCACGTAAATAATTTACTATTAATTATTTTAAATAGATTTACGGACTTGCATGAACTCATATATATTTTTAAAATACTAAATAACGTATATATGTGTACTTGTTTATTTAATTAGGGTTTAATTAATTACCCTAATATTTTATTATTTATTAATTAGTTTTATTGTTATTTAATTATTTTTATTTAGTATTAAATTTTAAAATATTGTATAATGTGTGTGGTGGGTAATTTTTCTAAGTATTATATTAATATACTATATTATAAATTATTAAACTATTATTAATATTATAATATTATATATATATATATATATATACAAATTTTTTTTTATTTCTTTTCTTTTCTCTTCCATTTTCTTCTCCTTCCCCCGACAACCCATCCCCTCACCCTCGCCGTCCATTCGTCGCCGTTCAGAGTGCCTCCCCTGCGTGTCACCGTCCTCCTCCGCTGTCTCGCCGTCCCAGTCATTTTCCCCGACGCCGGGCAGCTCGATTTTTGCCATTTTTGGCCGAGAATTCAAGCTTCCATGGTTCTTCCTCCTCCGGCAACCAAACTTCACGTTTCTGGTGTCTTTGGACTCCTCAAGCAATGGTGATCTTCATTCTAGCTTTGGTTTGAGCTCAAACTCCCTTGATTTTTCTATTTTTCAATTTTTCCAATTTGGCCAAAATTAGTTTTTGAATTTTTTTAAAATTTTTCTTGTTGATTCATGAAAAGTCCCTTAACAAATGTTGATCATAGTAGCTTAATCTTCATGTATGAATTTTTGTAGAATTTTTGGAGATTATTTTGATTTTTGGGTATTTTTGAATATTTTAATATTATTTTCTAATTTTAGAAAATTAATTAATTAAATTATGAAATTGAATTTTATGATAAGTATAGGTGTTGAAATGATTTATAGGAATTTATTTGGAATTTTTATGAATTTCTATGTATTTATTTTGAATTTAATTAGTTTATGTAATTTTAAAAAATTAGATTAATTGTTTTTTTAATTGAAATTAATTAGTTAATTGAGTTTAATTATTGATATTATTGATAAATATGTTGGGAAAATTAATTTTGGATAATTATACTATTTTTGGTGAAATTTTGAATGAATTTTAGTATATTTATATATATAGGGGTATTTTGGTAATTTTACCCTAAATTGGCTAAAAATATAACTAAATTGGTTTTAATAGTTATTTAAGGTATAAAAATGATTTGTACAAATTATTTAGTATTTTTAATTAATTAAAACTATTTTTCGTGAATTATTTTCAATTATATATATAATATACGATTTTTCTAAATAAAATGAGTTTTATCGGTTTTTATTGTGTTTTAAGGTTAATTATGTAATTTTTACTTATTAAATGTATTTATGTGATATAAGGACATTTTTGGTATTTCCATAATTGTTCTGTGATTGTGGACCCCAGTCGGTAGACTGTAGTTTGGAGTTCGACTGAGGGGTTGTGATTGTAATTTTGTGTTTATTTTCGAAGTGTATTTCTTTGCAGGGCCGGCTCTACTCTTTGAGTAGAGAGATGTCCATTTTACAGGGGAGGTTCTGCCGAATTTTTAGTAGAATTCTCGTAAAACGTGATGTCTGGTCGAACCCTAATTTTGATTCTATGTCTAATATTCTAGATCGAGTTTCTAGGATATTCCGTTAGGTTTATTTTTGATGTCTGTTATTTATTATTTGCTTAGTTGCACTGAGACCGAGGCCTAGTGGACCAGGCCCATCGGACCCCTCTCGAGGAGCGCACTAAGTGTGAGTTACTATTTTATATATATGTGCTTAGGGTGCATGATTTAGAAATATATGTTATTTTGATTAATTATGCATAAATAACTCAATTAGTATTTAATTTTATTTTTAGTTTATTTTTGGTTTATCTTTGGTTTATTTTTAGTATATTGTAAATTATTAGCATGCTTTATTTAACATTTATACTTAAAATGTATTTAAATATATTTCTAGTTATTTTGTAATTATTTTGGATTTATTTGACGTATATATACTCGAAATATACCTGGTTTATTTTTGGTATATTTCTAGTATATATATGGTTATTGTTGCTATTATATTTAAATTCATGCATAATTTACTTTTATGAATGTATGTTTTATATTTAAAATGAAGGATATCAATAGAACGTGCTACCTCGTGGGCAGCACTAGGATCGAGTACGTACCGATACCCTTATAGCATTTAGGCTATATTACTAACCAGATTGTGGATATTGATTGGATATGATTATTTGATGTGTGATATGATTTGGGGGTGTGATTGCTGGAGCTCGGTTGACCTAGTGTCTCGGGGCCAATCACATTGACAGTCAGATTGCTGGAGCTCGGTTGACTTAGTGTCTCGGGGCCAGTCTATTGTCCAAATGGAATAAGTGAATATATTGGAATAAGTGAGCCTGTATGGCTAGAGTGTTGTCTAACACTGTTTTGAGGTTGCTATATTCTAGGGTTCTATTTGATCCTTCATGAACTCTGATTTTCAATAAAAATATATAAAATGAATTTATTGCATCTGCGTGTATTTGCTTGTATATATACATATTATATATACTTTTGATTGTGTGCATTGACATTTAGTATGCATGTATATATATTATAGTAATTCACTCAGTGAGGTCTGACTCCCCTATGTTGACCATTTTTCAAAAGAGTCATCTTCTTTAGACCTTAGTAGCAGGCCTGTACGCCGGATTTCTTCCACTCTGACTTCTCTATGTAAACTACTCACTTGAGTTTTATTTTTTTATAATCTAGACACTGCAGTAGTTGTAAATAAATTGTGAGTTATGTACTTTGAGAATTTGAATGGAAACTTGTATTAAAGAGTTTATTTATATATGAGATAAGAATTTGATTTAAATTCCCTGGTGGTGAATTATTATTTTTATATTTATGATTTTATTCCACTACACAGTATTTTATTTAATTGTGTTATTATTATTATTATTATTGCATGTTTATTTTATTTTTAGGCTTGCTACGGGTTCCGGATTCGAAAGAATTCCATTCCCTAGTGCCGGTCATGGCCCCTGTTTTGGGTCGTGGCCCTAGTTTTCAAGTTGTGTTTTGTTTTGGTAACTACTGCAGTGAATTAGGTTTGAGTATGTCTTGATAAGTATTCCTTGCTTTAGTTTTCTACGTTATTCCTCTGTTGTCTATTTTGTCTGAATCGTTCTGTTGTCTTTTCAGAATGAGGAGGTGAGCGCGTGTTGCTCCACCTGTCATTGAGGCCGAGGATGATGAATCTTTTCAGGATGAGGTTTTACCTCTTGAGCAGCCAGTTAGACGTAGAGGTCGTGGCAGAGGTAGACCTCGAGGAGCGGCAGGTTATCATAGGCAGAGAGATGTACAGGATGAGGAGCCTGTAGAGCCTAAATTTTATATTCCTATGCCTCCAGTTGTTCAGCCTGTTCAGCCTGCCTACTAGAAGGGTATGTCTGACCCTGAGGCAACTTTGTTCTATGCCCAAGTTGGTAGGATTGCTTTCAATGGGACTTCCGATCCGTTAGATTTTCTGCATGTGATCGAGACTCGGACTCGAACTGCTCACACCAAGTACCAACGGATTATGATCGTCGAGTTGTCTGTTGAGGGACCAGCCCTAGACTGGTTTATTCAGGTGATCCAGCCCTATATGATGATGATGACCTAGGCTCAGTTATGAGAGCGGTTTTTGAGGAGATTTTGTCCAGAGCCTCTTCGTATAAGCTATCATCTCCGTCTGACCAGTATTTCTCGCGGTGATCGATCTGTAGAGGAGTACACTCGAGAGTTTCTTCGGCTGGGTAGATATGCAGAGGATCTGATGTGAGACCAGTATTTCGCAGTCACTACCTACGTCACTGGATTGGGTTCAGCATTTGCTGGTATGCCTACAACAGGCCTTACTCTGGAGTCTGTGATTGAGTTGGCTAAGGAGATTGAGCTGAGGCTAGTTAGGCAAGGAGCGATGCCTGATTATTACCAGCTGGGAGTTCAATTGAGTGGATTGTAGACTACACCATATTCGAGTTTTCATGTTGGATCGAGTAGTCAGCAGCGAGGTCCGACTCAGCAGAGTCAGAGGTAGCAACAACGAGTGCATCAGAGCAGTAGACATAGCCGTGGAGGTCAGCGGAGACCGTTCAGATTTGGGTCAGGTGCTTCGAGCAGCAGTAGTGGTCGTAGTTCTGGATCAGCTGCTAGTGTATGACAAACCTGCGATAGAGTCCATTAGGGACCGTGTTATCTGACACCACTGACATGCTTCAGATACAGGCAGATAGGACATTTTGCTAGATTGTGTCCTTACTCCGGGTATCAGCAGCCATAGATTCCGTGATTCCTACAACAGTCAATTGCTAGTGCTTCACCAGTTCCATTTCAGTTGCCTCCAGCCCAGCATCAGAGTTCCACTCAACTTGTTCCATAGCAGAGTCGTGGTAGAGGTACTAGAGGAGGTGCCAGAGGTGTTGGCCAGGCTTCTACTAGCCAGCAGGGAGGTCGAGGATAGGCCAGAGTCTTCCACCTTACTCAGCAGGATGCTCAGGCATCCAATGCAGTTATGGTAGGTATTGTTTCTGTTTGTTACCTGGATGCATGGGTTTTGTTTGATCCAGGTGCCACACATTCATTTGTTTCTCCCGTTTTTGCTTCCAAATCTTATTGGCACGCTTCAAGGATGGCTTTTCCTTTGTCTATTGCCACTCCTCTGAGCGATTCTTTGGACACCGATATTGTTCTTTCTGGTTGTCCAGTTCTCGTGGGAGATAGAGAATTATCTGCTGATTTGATTCTGTTGGATGTGATGGAGTTTGATGTTATTCTGGGAATGGATTAGTTATCTTAGCACTATGCCGTGGTAGATTACAGGAATAAAGAGGTGACTTTCAAAATTCCTGGTGAAGAAGATTTTAAGTTTGTGGGTGATAGGAGTTCAGCACCTCAGAATCTTATTTCTGCTATTACGACTAGGAAGTTGTTGAGGAAAGGTTGTCAGGGATATTTGGCATTAGTCAGGGATACTTCAGTGGAGAAGTTGTCACTCACAAATGTTCCTGTTGCTTGTGAGTTTCCTGATGTTTTTCTTGAGGAGTTGCTAGGTTTACCACCTCACAGAGAGATTGAATTCTGTATAGATGTGGTTCCAGGTACTACTCTTATATCTATGCCACCCTACAGAATGGCTCCTGCAGAGTTGAAAGAGTTAAAGGAGCAATTGCAAGAGTTGTTGGACAAAGGTTTATCAGACCCAGTGTTTCTCCTTGGGGTGCACCAGTCCTATTTGTGAAGAAGAAGGATGGTACCCTGAGACTGTGCATTGACTACAGAAAGCTGAACAAGGTGACAGTGAAGAACAAGTATCCTCTTCCGAGGATAGATGACTTGTTTGATCAGCTATAGGGTGCATAGTTCTTTCTAAGATTGACTTGAGGTCGGGTTATCATCAGCTGCGGATTAGTGAAGCCGATGTTCCTAAGACGGCATTCCGCACTCGATATGACCATTATGAGTTTCTGGTGATGTCTTTTGGGTTGACTAATGCACCAACAGCTTTTATGGACTTGATGAACAGGGTATTCAGACCATATGTGGATCAGTTTGTGGTAGTCTTCATTGATGATATACTGGTTTATTCAAGGAGTATGGAGGAGCATGTATATCACTTGAGGATTGTACTACAGACACTGAGAGATCATCAGCTTTATGCTAAATTCTGGAAGTGTGACTTCTGGATGGAGAGTGTTTCTTTCCTTAGACACGTGGTGTCTAAAGAAGGTATCCAGGTTGATCCACACAAGATTGAAGCAGTGTCTGAGTGGCCTAAACCGACTTCTGTTACTGAGATTCAGAGTTTTCTGGGTTTAGCTGGGTATTATAGGCGGTTTGTGCAAGATTTTTCTAGAATTGTAGCCCCTATGACTCGTTTGACTTAAAAGAATGTCAGATTCGAGTGGTTAGAAGTTTATGAGAATAGTTTCCAGTTGTTGAAGGAGAAATTGACCACAACCCTAATGTTAGCTTTGCCTAATAGTGTGGACAAGTTCACAGATTATTGTGATGCCTCTAGAGTTGGCCTTGGTTGTGTGTTGATGCAGAATGGAAGGGTGATAGCCTATGCTTTAAGGCAGTTGAAGAAGCATGAGTAGAACTATCCCACACATGACCTTGAGATGGCTGCAATGATCTTTGCTTTGAAGATCTAGAGACATTATCTGTACGGGGTGACTTGTGAAATATTTACTGATCACAAGAGCCTTAAGTACATTTTCCAGCAGAGAGATCTGAATCTGAGGCAGAGGAGATGGTTGGAATTGTTGAAAGATTATGACTGTGAGATATTATATCATCCGGGTAAAGCTAATATGGTAGCAGATGCCTTGAGTAGAAAGTCCTCAGGCAGTCTTGCTCACATCAGTGTTGAGAGGAGACCGTTGATCCAGGAGTTACATCTGTTGGTGGATTAAGGTCTAATGATGAAGATCAGTAGATCAGGTGGATTGCTAGCTCGATTTAAGGTGCGATCTATACTGAGGGATAGGATTAAAGCAGCTCAGAGCCGAGATCCTATTATAGAAGAGCTGACAGAGAATGTCAGAGCAGGGAAGTTCACTGATTTCACACTCGATGATGATGGTGTGTTATGGATCAGTGGTAGATTATGTGTTCCTGATGTGGATGATTTGAGAGAAGAGATCCTAGAGGAAGCACATTCTACAGCCTATAACATACATCCAGGTGTTACTAAGATGTACCACAATATTAGAGATTTGTACTGGTGGGATGGATTGAAGAATGATGTTGCTGATTTTATTGTTAAGTGCCTGACGTGTCAGCAAGTGAAAGCTGAGCATCAGAAGCCTTCTAGGAAGCTTCAGCCTCTTCCTATTCCCAAGTGGAAGTGGGAAAGGATAGCTATGGATTTTGTGGTAGGTTTACCTCGTTCTAAGGATGGATACGATTCCATCTGGGTGATTGTAGACAGGTTAACGAAGTCTGCACATTTCTTACCTATGAAAGCCACCTACTCTGTAGCTAGATTGACGAAGCTATATGTGAAGCATATTATGTGCCTTTATGGAGTACCTGTGTCCATTGTGTCAGACAGAGGTTCAGTGTTTACGTCTCATTTTTGGCAGAAGTTGTAGGAAGCGATGGGCACTAGGTTGGACGTCAGTATTGCTTTTCATCCTCAGACAGATGGTCAATCTGAGAGGACGATCCAGACACTGGAAGATATGTTGAGGATGTGTATTCTGGATTTGGGAGGTAGCTGGGATGATCATTTGCCACTCGTAGAGTTTGCATATAATAACAGCTACCATAACAGTATTGACATGGAACCGTATGAGGCTTTGTATGGAAGGAAGTGTAGATCCCCTCTGAGTTGGGATGAGATTAGTGAAAGAGCTTTGACTGGACCTGAGATGGTTCAGGATGCTGCAGAGAAAGTCACCGTGATTAAGCGCAGACTAGAGATCGCAGTTAGCAGACAGAAAAGCTATACGGATCCTAGGCGCAGAGATGTGGAGTTTCAAGTTGGAGATTTTTTTTTTCGAAGGTATCTCCGATGAAGGGTGTTATGAGATTTGGCAGGAAGGGTAAGTTACCACCAAGATATATCGGACCGTTTGAGATTCTGGAGAGAGTTGGCACTGTTGCATATCGATTGGATTTGCCTCCGAGTATGTCACAAGTGCATCCAATATTTCATATCTCGATGTTAAGGAAGTACGTCTCAGACCCTTCACACGTGTTGCAGCTAGATAGTGTAGAAATGAGTGAAGATTTGACGTTTGTGGAAGAACCTGTGGCGATCGTTGATTATCAAGTCTGACAGTTATGGTCGAAGCAGATTCTGATGGTCAAGGTTCTGTGGCGTAGCAATAGAGTCGAGGAGCATACGTGGGAGATTGAAGCTGAGATGCGAGCTTCTTACCCGTATCTCTTCCCTTCTTGATCTTGTGATCATTCTCTTTCTGGAATTCGGGGACGAATTCTTGTAAGGGGGGAAGACTGTAATATCCCGTATTTTGTAAATATTTTAATACTGCATCGGGATATGTAGTGTTAATAATTTTGTATATAATTATGATATTTTTACGAGTTGATATGTATTTAAAACATATTTTAATTATTGTATGTTATTTTACGTGTTTTACGTAAAATTTTCCCGGGACTTGCATTTTCGGAGAAATTTTCACGTAAATAATTTACTATTAATTATTTTAAATAGATTTACGGACTTGCATGAACTCATATATATTTTTAAAATACTAAATAACATATATATGTGTACTTGTTTATTTAATTAGGGTTTAATTAATTACCCTAATATTTTATTATTTATTAATTAGTTTTATTGTTATTTAATTATTTTTATTTAGTATTAAATTTTAAAATATTGAATAATGTGTGTGGTGGGTAATTTTTCTAAGTATTATATTAATATACTATATTATAAATTATTAAACTATTATTAATATATATATATATATACAATTTTTTTTTATTTCTTTTCTTTTCTCTTCCATTTTCTTCTCCTTCCCCCGACAACCCATCCCCTCACCCTCGCCATCCGTTCGTCGCCGTTCAGAGTGCCTCCCCTGTGTGTCATTTTCCTCCTCCGCTGCCTCGCCGTCCCAGTCATCTTCCCCGGCGCCGGGCAACTCGATTTCTGCCATTTTTGGTTAAGAATTCAAGCTTCCATGGTTCTTCCTCCTCCGGCCACCAAACTTCACATTTCCAGTGTCTTTAGACTCCTCAAGCAATGGTGATCTTGATTCTAGCTTTGGTTTAAGCTCAAACTCCCTTGTTTTTTCTGTTTTTCAATTCTTCCAATTTGACCGAAATTAGTTTTTGATTTTTTTTTAAATTTTTCTTGTTGATTCATGAAAAGTCCCTTAACAAATTTTGATCCTAGTATCTTAATCTTCATGTATGAATTTTTGTAGAATTTTTGGAGATTATTTTGATTTTTGGGTATTTTTGAATATTTTAATATTATTTTCTAATTTTCGAAAATTAATTAGTTAAATTATGAAATTGCGTTTTATGATAAGTATAGGTGTTGAAATGAATTATAGGAATTTATTTGGAATTTTTATGAATTTCTATGTATTTATTTTGAATTTAATTAGTTTATGTAATTTTGAAAAATTAGGTTAATTGTGTTTTTAATTGAAATTAATTAGTTAATTGAGTTTAATTATTGATAAATATGTTGGGACAATTAATTTTGGATAATTATACTATTTTTGGTGAAATTTTGAATGAATTTTAGTATATTTATATATATAGGGGTATTTTGGTAATTTTATCCTAAATTGGCTAAAAATGTAACTAAATTGGTTTTAATAGTTATTTAAGGTATAAAAATGATTTCTATAAATTATTTAATATTTTTAATTAATTAAAACTATTTTTCGTGAATTATTTTCAATTATATATATAATATACGATTTTTCTAAATAAAATGAGTTTTATCGATTTTTATTGTGTTTTAAAGTTAATTATGTAATTTTTACTTATTAAATGTATTTATGTGATATAAGGGCATTTTTGGTATTTCCATAATTATTCTATGATTGTGGACCCCGGTCGGTAGATTGTAGTTTGGAGTTCGACCGAGAGGTTATGATTGTAATTCTACGTTTATTTTCGAAGTGTGTTTCTTTACAGGGCCGGCTCTACTCTTTGAGTAGAGAGATGTCCATTTTACAGGGGAGGTTCTGCCAAATTTTTGATAGAATTCTCGTAAAATGTGATGTCCGGTCGAACCCTAATTTGATTCTGTGTCTAATATTCTAGATCGAGTTTCCAGGATTTTCTGTTAGGTTTATTTTTGATGTCTGTTCTTTATTGTTTGTTTAGTTGCACCGAGACCGAGGCCTAGTGGACTAGGCCCATCGGACCCCTCTCGAGGAGCGCACTAAGTGTGAGTTACTATTTTATATATATGTGCTTAGGGTGCATGATTTAGAAATGTATGTTATTTTGATTAATTATGCATAAATAACTCAATTAGTATGTAAGTTTATTTTTAGTTTATTTTTGGTTTATCTTTGGTTTATTTTTAGTATATTGTAAATTATTAGCATGCTTTATTTAACATTTATACTTAAAATGTTTTTAAATATATTTCTAGTTAGTTTGTAATTATATTGGATTTATTTGATGTATATATACTCGAAATATACCTAGTTTATTTTTGGTATATTTCTAGTATATATATGGTTATTGTTGCTATTATATTTAAATTCATGCATCATTTACTTTTATGAATGTATGTTTTATATTTAAAATGAAGGATATCAATAGAACGTGCTACCTAGTGGGCAGCACTAGGACCGAGTACGCACCAGTACGCTTATAGCATTTAGGCTATATTACTAACCAGATTATGGATATTGATTGGATATGATTATTTGATGTGTGATATGATTTGGGGTGTGATTGCTGGAGCTCGATTGACCTAGTGTCTCGGGGCCAATCACACTGACAGTCAGATTGCTGGAGCTCGGTTGACTTAGTGTCTTGGGGCCAGTCTACTGTCCAAATGGAATAAGTGAATATATTGGAATAAGTGAGCCTGTATGGCTAGAGTGTTGTCTAACACTGTTTTGAGGTTGCAATATTCTAGGGTTCTATTTGATCCTTCATGAACTGTGATTTTCAATAAAAATATATAAAATGAATTTATTGCATCTGCGTGTATTTGCTTGTATATATACATATTATATATACTTTTGATTGTGTGCATTGACATTTAGTATGCATGTATATATATTATAGTAATTCACTCAGTGAGGTCTGACTCCCCTCTATTGACCATTTTTCATGAGAGTCATCTTCTTCAGACCTCAGTAGTAGGCCTGTAATATCCCGTGTTTTTAAAAAAAATATTTTTACACTGTACCGGGATATGCAGTGTTAATAATTTATGTATATTATATGATATTTTTAAGAGTTGATATGTATTTAAAACCTATTTTAAATACTGTGTTTTATCTACAGTGTTTTACGTAAACTTTTCCCGGGACTTGCATTTTCGGGGAAATTTTCACGTAAATATTTTAATATTAATTATTTTAAATATATTTTCGGACTTGCATGAACTCATACGTATTTTTAAAATACTAAATAAAGCCTGTGTGTGTATAATTATTTAATTAGGGTTTATTATTACCCTAATATTTTATTAATTATTTATTTGTTTTATTGTTATTTAATTAATTTTATTTAGTATAAATTATTAAAATATTAAATTTTATGTGTGTGGAGTATATTTGATGTGTGTAATTTAATATTATTTTATTATATAGTGTAAAGTATATATATATACATATATACATTAAAATTTGTCAAATTACAAAAGAATTGGAAAATTACCATTTTGCCCCCCGAGTCTTCTTCTTCCTCCCGATCCTTCTCCTCGCCGTCCAGATGCCTGTCACGCCGTTTCTTCACCATGGGTGTGCCGTCCGATGTGCCACCGCCTTCCCTAACCTTTTCCGGCGCTTGGAAGTCGATTTTGGCCGGAGAAGCCGAAAATCGATCCACCATTGATCACGCCGATTCCGGCCACCATTTTTGACACCGCCGGTCTTCTTCTTCTCCTTGAGCTCCGGTGAGTGTGATTCTAGCTTTGGTTTGAGCTAAAATGGTCTAGAATTGCTTAGGTTTCGAATTTTTAATTTCGATCACATTAGGGTTTTTGATTTTTTTGAGCTTCTAATTGAATGATTCATGAAAACTTCCTTCACAAATGTTGTTTCTTGTATCTCAATCTACATGTATGAATTTTCGTAGAATTTTTGGAGATTTTTTGGATTTTTGGTTATTTTTGAATATTTTAATATTATTTTCTAATTTTCGGAAATTAATTATTTAAATTATGAAATTGGAGTTTATGGTTAAATTAGGTGTTGAAATGAATTATAGGAATTTATTTGGAATTTTTATGAATTTCTAAGTATTTATTTTGAATTATTGAAGTTTATGTGATTTTGAGAAATTAGGGTTAATTGTGTTTTAAATTGAATTTAATTGGTTAATTGAGTTTAATTATTGATATTATTGATAAATATGTTGAGAAAATTAATTTTGGATAATTGTATAATTTTTGGTGAATTTTTGAAGTAATTTAAGTATATTTATATATAGGGGTATTTTGGTAATTTTACCCTAAATTGTCTAAAAATGTAATTTAATTGGTTTTAATAGTTATTTAAGTTATAAAAATGATTTCTACAAATTATTTGGTATTTTTAACTAATTAAAACTATTTTTTGTGAATTATTTTCAATTATATATATAATATACAGTTTTTCTAATAAAATGTGTTTTATTTGGTTTTTACGGTGTTTAAAGGTTAATTATGTAATTTCTACGTAGAAAATGTATTTCTGTGATTTAAGGATATTTTTGGTATAACTGGAATATGTTCTGTGTTTGTGGACCCCGGTCGGTGGACTGTAGTTTGGAGTCCGACTGTGGGATTTTGATTATGTTGAGCTTGTTTTTCGAAGTGTGTTTCTTTGCAGGGTCGGCTCTACTCTTTTGAGTAGAGAGATGTCCGTTTTACAGGGGAGGTTCTGTTTAATTTTCGGTAGAATTATCGTAAAACGTGATGTCCAGTCGAACCATAATTCTGTTTCCGTGTTTAATACTCTAGATTGAATTCTAGGATTTCTGTTAGGTTATTTCTGATGTCGATTATTTTTTTCTTATTTAGTTGCGCCAAGATCGAGGGCTAGTGGACCAGGCCCGTCGGACCTGTCTCGTGGAGCGCATTAGGTGAGTTACTATACTATATATATATGCTTAGGATGCATGATGTAGAAATGCATGTTTTATGTTGATTAAATATGCTTAAATAATTTGATTATTTCTTAAGTTTACATTAAGTATATTTTTGGTTTATTTTTGGTATATATTAAATTATATGCATGTTTTGTAAATAAAATATATTTAAAATGTTTTTAAATATATTTCCAGCTTAATTTATAATTTGATTGAATGCATTTGATATATATATACTCGAAATATACCTGGTTTACTTTTGGTATATTTTCGGTATATGTATATGGTTTATATTGCTATTTCATTTAAATTCATGCATCATTTATTGTAAATGAATGATTTATATTATTAATGATGAAGGATATCAATAGAACGTGCTACTTAGTGGGCAGCACTAGGACCGAGTACGTACCGGTACGCCTATAGTATTTAGGCTATATTACTAACCATTTGTGGATATTGATTGAATATGATTATTTGATGTGTGAGATATGGTTTGGAGGTGTGATTGCTGGAGCTCGGTTGACCAAGTGTCTCGGGGCCAATCACACTGGCAGTCAGACTGCTGGAGCTCGATTGACTTAGTGTCTCGGGGCCAGTCTACTGTCCAAATGGATTAAGTGGTGATATATTGGAATAAGTGAGCCTATATGGCTAGAGTGTTGTTTAACACTATTTCTGAGGTTGCGATATTCTAGGGTTCTATGTGATCCTTCATAAAAGATGATTTTCAGATAAAACATATAAAATGATTTTACTGCATCTGTGTGAATCTACCTGTATATATACATATTAGATATGTATTATTGACTGTATGCATTGTCATTTAGTATGTATGTATATATATTATACTAATTCACTCAGTGAGGTCTGACTCCCCTCCGTTGACTATTTTTCAGGAGAGTCAACTTCCTCAGACCTCAGTAGCAGGTCGATACGCCGGATTTCTTCCGCCCCGGCTTCTTTGTGTAAATTATCTACTTGAGTCTTATTTATTTTATCTAGACACTGCAGTAGATGTGAATTAAAGTATTGGATTTCATGTATTTTATTTAAAGAGATGTATTATATTGAAACTGGATTTGTATTAAAGATTATATATCTATGAGATGAGATTTGATTTAAATCCAATTGATGTGAATAATATTATGATATTATGATTTTTATTTTCTGTTGCATATTATATTGCATGATTTATTTTATTTTTAGGCTTGCTACGCGTTCCGGATTCGAAAGAATTCCCATTCCCTAGCGCCGGTCATGGCCCCTGTTTTGGGTCGTGACAAAGTTGGTATCAGAGCGGAGTTATGTGTCAGGGCTTAGTTGTGTGAGTTGTGGCCCTAGTTTTAAAGTTGTGTTTTCTGTTGGACTACTGCAATGTATTAGGTTCGAGTACATCTTGATAAGTATTCTTTGCTGTAGTTTTCAGCGTTATTCCTCCGTTGTCTGTTTTGTCTGAATCTTTCGTTTGTCTTTTCAGAATGAGGAGGCGAGCGCGTGTCGCTCCACCAGTCGTTGAGGCCGAGGATGATGAGTCTTTTCAGGATGAGGTTTTACCTCCTGAGCAGCCAGTTAGGCGTAGAGGTCGTGGCAGAGGTAGACCTCGAGGAGCGACAGGTCACCGTAGGCAGAGAGAGTTACAGGACGAGGAGCTTGTTGAGCCTGAGTTTGATGTTCCTGTTCCTCCAGTTGTTCAGCCTGTTCAGCCTGCCTATCAGCAGGGTATGTCTGACCCTGAGGTAGCTTTATTCTATGCCCGAGTTGGCAGGATTGCTTTTGATGGTACTTCTGATCCTTTAGATTTTCTGTATGCGATTGAGACTAGGACTCGGACTGCTCATACCGAGTACCAGCGGATCATGATTGTTGAGTTGTCTGTCGAGGGACCAGCCTTAGATTGGTTCATTCAGATGATCCAGCCTTATATGATGACGATGACATGGGCTCAGTTTTGAGAGCGGTTCATGAGGAGATTCTGTCCAGAGCCTCTTCGTTTGAGTTATCGTCTTCGTTTGACCAATATTTCTCGTGGAGATCGATCTGTAGAGGAGTATACCCGAGAGTTTCTTCGGCTGGGTAGATATGCTGAGGATTTGATGCGAGATCAGTATTTCGCTGTTACTACATACGTTACTGGTTTGGGTTCAGCTTTTGCTGGTATGCCTATAGCAGGCCTTACTCTCGAGTCTATGATTGAGCTAGCTAAGGAGATTGAGCTGAGGCTAGTTAGGCAGGGAGCGATGCCTGATTATTACTAGTTGGGAGTTCAGTCGAGTGGATCGCAGGCTACTCCATATTCGAGTTTTCATGTTGGATCGAGTAGTCAGCAGCGAGGTTCGACTCAGTAGAGTCAGAGACAGCAGCAGCGAGTGCATCGGAGCAGTAGACATGGCCGTGGAGGTCAGCGTAGATCGTTCAGATTTGGGTCAGGTGCTTCGAGCAACAGCAGTGGTCGTAGTTCTGGATCAGCGGCCAGCGTTTGTCAGACTTGTGGTAGAGTCCATCAGGGACCGTGTTATCTGACACCGCTGACATGTTTCAGATGCGGGCAGACAGGACATTTTGCTAGATCGTGTCCTTATTCCGGGTATCAGCAGCAGCAGATTCCGCGATTCCCCCAGCAGTCGATTGCTAGTGCAGCACCCGTGCCATTTCAGTTACCACCAGCCCAGCATCAGAGTTCCACTCAGTTTGTTCCACAGTAGAGTCGTGGTAGAGGTACTAGAGGAGGTGCCAGAGGTGTTGGCCAGGCTTCTACCAATCAGCAGGGAGGTCGAGGTCAGGCCAGAGTTTTTCATCTGACTCAGCAAGATGCTCAGGCATCTAATGCAGTCGTGGCAGGTATTGTTTCTATTTGTTACCTGGATGCTTGGGTTTTGTTTGATCCAGGTGCCACGCATTCATTTGTTTCTCCTATTTTTGCTTCTAAATCTTGTTGGCAAGCTTCGAGGATGGCTTTTCCCTTGTCTGTTGCCACTCCTCTGAGTGATTCTTTGGACGCTGATATTATTCTTTCTGGTTGTCCAGTTCTCGTGGGAGATAGAGAATTACCCGTTGATTTGATTTTGTTGGATGTGATGGAGTTTGATGTCATTCTGGGAATGGATTGGTTATCTCAGCACTTTGCCGTGGTAGATTGCAGGAATAAGGAGGTGACTTTCAGAATTCCTGGTGAAGTATAATTTAAGTTTGTTGGTGATAGGAGTTCAGCACCTCAGAATCTTATTTCTGTTATTACGGCTAGGAAGTTATTGAAGAAGGGATGTCAGGGATATTTGGCATTGGTTAGGGATACGTCAGTGGAGAAGTTGTCACTCACAGATGTTCCTATTGCTTGTGAGTTTCCTGATGTTTTTCCCGAGGAGTTACCAGGTTTACCACCTCACAAAGAGATTGAGTTCTGTATAGATGTGGTACCAGGTACTACTCTTATATCTATGCCACCTTATCGCATGGCTCCTGCAGAGTTGAGAGAGTTGAAGGAGCAGTTGCAAGAGTTATTGGATAAGGGTTTTATCAGACCTAGTGTTTCTCCTTGGGGTGCACCAGTCCTGTTTGTGAAGAAGAAGGATGGTACCCTGAGACTGTGCATTGACTACAGAGAGCTTAACAAGGTGACAGTGAAGAACAAGTATCCTCTCCCGAGGATAGATGATTTGTTTAATCAGCTTCAGGGTGCACAGTTCTTTTCTAAGGTTGACTTGAGGTCGGGTTATCATCAGCTGCGTATTAGTGAATCCGATATTCCTAAGACAGCGTTCCGCACTAGATATGGCCATTATGAGTTTCTGGTGATGTCTTTTGGTTTGACTAATGCACCAGCAGCTTTTATAGACCTGATGAACAGAGTATTCAGACCGTATGTGGATCAGTTTATAGTAGTCTTCATTGATGATATACTAGTATATTCGAGGAGTATGGAAGAGCATGTATATCACTTGAGGATTGTACTGCAGACATTGAGAGATCATCAGCTTTATGCTAAATTCTCGAAGTGTGATTTTTGGATGGAGAGTGTTTCTTTTCTTGGACACGTAGTGTCTAAAGGAGGTATTCAGGTTGATCCACAGAAGATTGAGGTAGTATCTGAATGGCCTAGACCTACTTCTGTCACTGAGATTTGGAGTTTTCTGGGTTTAGCCGGGTATTATAGGCGGTTTGTGCAGGATTTTTCCAGGATTGCAGCCCCTATGACTCGCTTAACTTAGAAGAATGTTAGATTCGAGTGGTCAGAAGCTTGTGAGAATAGTTTTCAGTTGTTAAAGGAGAAGTTGACCACAGCACCAGTATTAGCTTTGCCTAATAGTGTGGATAAATTCACAGTTTACTGTGATGCCTCTAGAATTGGTCTTGGTTGTGTGTTGATGCAGAATGGAAGGGTGATAGCCTATGCTTCGAGGCAGTTGAAGAAGCATGAGCAGAACTATCCTACACATGATCTTGAGATGGCTGCAGTGATCTTTGCTTTGAAGATTTGGAGACATTATCTGTATGGGGTGACTTGTGAGATATTTACTGATCACAAGAGCCTTAAGTACATTTTCCAGCAGCGAGATTTGAATTTGAGGCAGAGGAGATGGTTAGAACTGTTGAAGGATTATGATTGCGAGATTCTTTACCATCCGGGTAAAGCTAATGTTATAGCAGATGCCTTGAGTAGGAAGTCCTCAGGTAGTCTTGCTCACATCGGTGTTGAGAGGAGACCATTGATCCAGGAGTTGCATTTGTTGGTGGATCAAGGTCTGATGATGAAGATTAGTAGATCAAGTGGACTGCTAGCTCAGTTTAAAGTGCGATCTGTACTAAGGGATAGGATTAAAGCATCTCAGAGCCGAGATCCTATTCTGGAAGAGCTTGCAGAGAATGTCAGAGCAGGGAAGTTCACTGATTTCACACTCGATGATGATGGTGTGTTGTGGATCAGTGGTAGATTGTGTGTTCCAAATGTGGATGATTTGAGAGAGGAGATTTTAGAGGAAGCACATTCTACAGCCTACAGCGTACATCCAGGTGTTACTAAGATGTACCACAGTATCAGAGATTTATAATGGTGGGATGGATTGAAGAAGGATGTCGCTGATTATGTTGCTAAGTGCTTGACGTGTCAGCAAGTGAAAGCTGAACATCAGAAGCCTTCTGGGAAGCTTCAACCTCTTCCTATTCCCGAGTGGAAGTGGGAAAGGATAGCTATGGATTTTGTGGTCGGTTTACCTCGTTCGAAGGATGGATAAGATTCCATCTGGGTGATCGTTGACAGGTTGACGAAGTCTGCACATTTCTTGCCTGTGAGAGCCACATATTCAGTTGCTAGATTGGCGAAGTTATACGTGAAGCATATTGTATGCCTTCATGGAGTACCTGTGTCCATTGTGTCAGATAGAGGTTCGGTGTTTACTTCTCATTTTTGGCAGAAGTTGCAGGAAGTGATGGGCACTAGGTTGGATTTCAGTACTGCTTTTCATCCTCAGACAGATGGCCAGTCTGAGAGGACGATCCAGACACTGGAAGATATGTTGAGGATGTGTGTCTTGGATTTGGGAGGTAGCTGGGATGATCATTTGTCGCTTGTTGAGTTTGCATATAATAACAGCTACCATAGCAGTATTGGTATGGCACTGTATGAGGCGTTGTATGGAAGGAAGTGTAGATCCCCGTTGAGTTGGGATGAGATTGGTGAGAGAGCTTTGACTGGACCAGAGATGGTTCAGGATGCTACAGAGAAAGTCGCCGTGATCAAGCGCAGATTAGAGACTGCAGTTAGCAAACAGAAGAGTTATGCGGATCCTAGGCGCAGAGATGTGGAGTTTCAGGTTGGAGATTTTTTTTTTTGAAGGTTTCTCCGATGAAGGGTGTGATGAGATTTGGCAGGAAGGGTAAGTTAGCATCGAGATACATTGGACTGTTTGAGATTCTGGAGAGAGTTGGCACTGTTGCATATCGGTTGGATTTGCCTCCGAGTATGTCACAAGTGCATCCAGTATTTCATATCTCGATGTTGAGGAAGTATATCTCAGACCCTTCACACGTGTTGCAACCTGACAGTGTGGAAGTAAGTGAAGATTTGACGTTTGTGGAAGAACCTGTGGCGATCGTTGACTATCAAGTTCGACAGTTGCGATCGAAGCAGATTCCGATGGTCAAGGTTCTGTGGCGCAGCGACAGAGTTGAAGAGCATACATGGGAGACTGAAGCTGAGATGCGAGCTTCTTACCCGTATCTCTTTCCCTCCTGATTCTGTAATCTTATTTTCTGGAATTCGAGGATGAATTCTTGTAAGGGGGGAAGACTGTAATATCTCGTGTTTTTTTAAAAATATTTTTACACTGTACCGGGATATGCAGTGTTAATAATTTCTGTATATTATATGATATTTTTAAGAGTTGATATGTATTTAAAACCTATTTTAAATACTGTGTTTTATCTACAGTGTTTTACGTAAAATTTTCCCGGGACTTGCATTTTCGGGGAAATTTTCACGTAAATATTTTAATATTAATTATTTTAAATATATTTTCGGACTTGCATGAACTCATACGTATTTTTAAAATACTAAATAAAGCCTGTGTGTGTATAATTATTTAATTAGGGTTTATTATTACCCTAATATTTTATTAATTATTTATTTGTTTTATTGTTATTTAATTAATTTTATTTAGTATAAATTATTAAAATATTAAATTTTAGTGTGGTGTATATTTGATGTGTGTAATTTAATATTATTTTATTATATAGTGTAAAGTATATATATATACATATATACATTAAAATTTCTCAAATTACAAAAGAATTGGAAAATTACCATTTTACCCCCTGAGTCTTCTTCTTCCTCCCGATCCTTCTCCTCGCCGTCCGGACGCCTGTCACGCCGTTTCTTCACCGCGGGTGTGCCATCCGGTGTGCCACCGCCTTCCCCAACCTTTTCCGCCGCCTGAGGCAGCCGTTTCCGCGCCTAGAAGTCGATTTTGGTCGGAGAAGCCGAAAATCGATCCACCGTTGATCACGTCGATTCCGGCCACCATTTTTGACACCGACAGTCTCTTTCTTCTCCTTGAGCTCCGGTGAGTGTGATTCTAGCTTTGGTTTGAGCTAAAATGGTCTAGAATTGCTTAGGTTTCGAATTTTCAATTTCAGTCACATTAGGGTTTTTGATTTTTTTGAGCTTCGAATTGAATGATTCATGAAAACTTCCTTCACAAATGTTGTTTATTGTAGCTCAATCTACATGTATGAATTTTTTTAGAATTTTTGGAGATTGTTTGGATTTTTGGGTATTTTTGAATATTTTAATATTATTTTCTAATTTTCGGAAATTAATTATTTAAATTATGAAATTGGAGTTTATGGTTAAATTAGGTGTTGAAATGAATTATAGGAATTTATTTGGAATTTTTATGAATTTCTAAGTATTTATTTTGAATTATTGAAATTTATGTGATTTTGAGAAATTAGGGTTAATTGTGTTTTAAATTGAATTTAATTAGTTAATTGAGTTTAATTATTGATATTATTGATAAATATGTTGAGAAAATTAATTTTGGATAATTGTATAATTTTTGGTGAATTTTTGAAGTAATTTAAGTATATTTATATATATAGGGGTATTTTGGTAATTTTACCCTAAATTGTCTAAAAATGTAATTTAATTGGTTTTAATAGTTATTTAAGGTATAAAAATAATTTCTACAAATTATTTGGTATTTTTAACTAATTAAAACTATTTTTCGTGAATTATTTTCAATTATATATATAATATACGGTTTTTCTAATAAAATGAGTTTTATTTGGTTTTTACGGTGTTTAAAGGTTAATTATGTAATTTCTACATATAAAATTTATTTCTGTGATTTAAGGATATTTTTGGTATGCCTGGAATATGTTCTGTGTTTGTGGACCCCGGTCGATGGATTGTAGTTTGGAGTCCGACCGTGGGATTTTGATTGTGTTGAGCTTGTTTTTCAAAGTGTGTTTCTTTGCAGGGTCGGCCCTACTCTTTTGAGTAGAGAGATGTCCATTTTACAGGGGAGGTTCTGTCGAATTTTCGATAGAATTCTCGTAAAACGTGATGTCCAGTCGAACTAATTCTGTTTCCGTGTTTAATACTCTAGATTGAATTCTAGGATTTCTGTTAGGTTATTTTTGATGTCGATTATTTATTTCTTATTTAGTTGCACCAAGACCGAGGGCTAGTGGACCAGGCCCGTCGGACCTGTCTCGTGGAGCGCATTAGGTGAGTTACTATACTATATATATATGCTTAGGATGCATGATGTAGAAATGCATGTTTTATGTTGATTAAATATGCTTAAATAATTTGATTATTTCTTAAGTTTACATTAAGTATATTTTTGGTTTATTTTTGGTATATATTAAATTATATGCATGTTTTGTAAATAAAATATATTTAAAATGTTTTTAAATATATTTCCAGCTTAATTTATAATTTGATTGAATCCATTTGATATATATATACTCGAAATATACCTGGTTTACTTTTGGTATATTTCCGGTATATGTATATGGTTTATATTGCTATTTCATTTAAATTCATGCATCATTTATTGTAAATGAATGATTTATATTATTAATGATGAAGGATATCAATAGAACGTGCTACCTAGTGGGCAGCACTAGGACCGAGTACGTACCGGTACGCCTATAGTATTTAGGCTATATTACTAACCATTTGTGGATATTGATTGAATATGATTATTTGATGTGTGAGATATGGTTTGGAGGTGTGATTGCTGGAGCTCGGTTGACCAAGTGTCTCGGGGCCAATCACACTGGCAGTCAGACTGCTGGAGCTCGGTTGACTTAGTGTCTCGGGGCCAGTCTACTGTCCAAATGGATTAAGTGGTGATATCTTGGAATAAGTGAGCCTGTATGGCTAGAGTGTTGTTTAACACTATTTTCGAGGTTGCGATATTCTAGGGTTCTATGTGATCCTTTATAAAAGATGATTTTCAGATAAAACATATAAAATGATTTTACTGTATCTGTGTGAATCTACCTGTATATATACATATTAGATATGTATTATTGACTGTATGCATTGTCATTTAGTATGTATGTATATATATTATAGTAATTCACTCAGTGAGGTCTGACTCCCCTCCGTTGACTATTTTTCAAGAGAGTCAACTTCCTCAGACCTCAGTAGCAGGTCGATACGTCGGATTTCTTCCGCCCCGGCTTCTTTGTGTAAATTATCTACTTGAGTCTTATTTATTTTATCTAGACACTGCAGTAGATGTGAATTAAAGTATTGGATTTCATGTATTTTATTTAAAGAGATGTATTATATTGAAACTGGATTTGTATTAAAGATTATATATCTATGAGATGAGATTTGATTTAAATCCAGTTGATGTGAATAATATTATGATATTATGATTTTTATTTTCCGCTACATATTATATTGCATGATTTATTTTATTTTTAGGCTTGCTATGGGTTCCGGATTCGAAAGAACTCCCGTTCCCTAGCGCCGGTCATGGCCCCTGTTTTGGGTCGTGACAAGGCCTGTACGCCGGATTTCTTCCGCTCCGGCTTCTCTATGTAAACTGCTCACTTGAGTTTTATTTTTTTATAATCTAGACACTGCAGTAGTTGTAAATAAATTGTGAGTTATGTACTTTGAGAATTTGAATGGAAACTTGTATTAAAGAGTTTATTTATATATGAGATAAGAATTTGATTTAAATTCCCTGGTGGTGAATTATTATTTTTATATTTATGATTTTATTCCGCTGCACAGTATTTTATTTAATTGTGTTATTATTATTATTATTATTATTGCATGTTTATTTTATTTTTAGGCTTGCTACAGGTTCCGAATTCGAAAGAATTCCCGTTCCCTAGCTCCGGTCATGGCCCCTGTTTTGGGTCGTGACATGTCCAGTCAAACCCTAATTCTAATTCTGTGTCTGATATTCTAGATCGAGTTTCTAGGATTTTCTGTTAGGTTTATTCTGATGTCTGTTATTTATTGTTTGTTTAGTTGCGCCGAGACCGAGGCCTAGTGGACTAGGCCTGTCGGACCCATCTCGAGGAGCGCACTAAGTGTGAGTTACTATTATATATATATATGCTTTAGGGTGCATGATTTAGAAATGTATGTTTTATTTTGATTAAATATGCATAAATAATTTGAGCAGTACTTAGTTTATTTTTGATTTATTTTCTGTATATTTTAAACTATATGCATGTTTTATTAATGAATTATGTTTAAAATATTTTCAAATACAATTTTGGTTTATTTTGTAATTTAATTGGATTTATTTAACTTATATATATACTCGAAATATACCTGGTTTACTTTTGGTATATTTTTAGTATATATATGGTTTATGTTGCTATTTTATTCAATTCATGCATCATTTACTTTTATGAATGTATGCTTTATATTTTAATGAAGGATATCAATAGAACGTGCTACCTAGTGGGCAGCACTAGGACCGAGTACGTACCGGTACGCTGATAGCATTTAGGCTACATTACTAACCATTTGTTGATATTGATTGGATATGATTATTTGATGTGTGATATGATTTGGGAGTGTGATTGCTGGAGCTCGGTTGACCAAGTGTCTCGGGGCCAATCACACTGACAGTTAGACTGCTGGAGCTCGGTTGACTTAGTGTCTCGGGGCTAGTCTACTGTCCAAATGGATCAAGTGATTATATTTGGAATAAGTGAGCCTATATAGCTAGAGTGTTGTCTAACACTGTTTTGAGGTTGTGATTTTCTACGGTTCTATTCGATCCTTCATAAATAGTGATTTTCAATAAAAATATATAAAATGATTTTATTGCATCTGTGTGTATTTGCTTGTATACATACATATTATATATACTTTTGATTGTGTGCATTGGCATTTAGTATGCATGTATATATACTATAGTAATTCACTCAGTGAGATCTGACTCCCCTCTGTTGACCATTTTTCAGGAGAGTCTTCTTCCTCAGACCTCAGTAGCAGGCCTGTACGTCGGATTTCTTCCGCCCCGGCTTCTTTATGTAAACTGCTTTTCTGAGTCTTGAGCTTTATTTTATAATCTAGAAATTGTAGTAGTTGTAAATAAATTATGGGTTTTATGTATTATATCTGTGAGAGATATGTACTTTGAATATTTGAACTAAAACTTGTATCAAAGGATTTATCTATATATGAGATATGGATTATTATTTTGATATTTATAATTGTATTTCCGTTGCATTAAGTGTTGTTATTATTACTATTGCATGTTTTATTTTATTTTTAGGTTTGCTACGGGTTCCGGATTCGAAAGAATTCCCGTTCCCTAGCGCCGGTCATGGCCCCTGTTTTGGGGTGTGACATATATATATATATATATATATATATATATATATATATATATATATATATATATATATATATATATATATATATATATATATATATATATATATATATAAAGGACAAAATAATATAAAAACAATATTTTAAATTTAATTATTTTCTTTTCTAATTAAACTCACCATAATATTAAAATATATTAAATTACACTACATTACATAATTCTCAAATAATAATAATAATAATATTACTAAATAATATATAACAACAAATTTAAGTGTTAAACTTCAATTTAATATTAATACCATAATATAATAAAATAATAGTCACGACCCAAACTGGGGAGTCATGATCGGTGCTAAGGAACGAGAATTCTTTCGAATCTGGAACCCGTAGCAAGCCTAAAAAAAAAGCACATGCAATAAATAAATAAAAATACAACATAATTAAAATTTTACAAATCAATATATAAAATAAATGTTCAATATCATTATTTTATAAATAAAAATATTCATACAATATTCTACATATAAGGTCTCGAAAATAAAACAACCCATTACTGAAACAATAACGCTATTACTGTAGTTTTCTAGAATACAATAAAAGTTTAAATATGAAATTTACATAATCTAGTTAGAGTGGAAGAACACCGGTAAAGAACTCTACTACTATGGTCTGACAATATAAGATCTCCTGAAAAAAATAATTGAGGGAGGGGAGGGGGGGGGTTAGACCTCATTGAGTGAATTATTATATTATATATACATGCATCTCCTAAAATCATATGCAGTCAAGCATTAGTATTTAATATATATATATATATACACACACACACAAGCAATTCATACAGATGCTGAAATCTCTTTTTAATAATAATAAATGCATAAAACATTTTACTTTTGGTTGAAGGATCGGAGCAGAACCTCATAGTTTGCAACCTCTATCATATAATCAATAGCGCACTGGCTTATCCATAACTCCAAGTATGATTTTTAATCCAACTCACAATAGTAGACTAGCTCCGAGTACACTAGGTCAACCGAGGATCCATAATCCCACTATCGATATGACTGGCCCTAAGTACACTAGGTTAACCGAGAATCTACAACCACTCTTTTTATAACCCAAATAATCCTCAACATTTCCAATCATAACCACCTATCAGATTTTTATCCTAACTCTATTGTACTGGTGCACACACAGTCCTAATAGAGCCCACTAGGTGGCATGTTTTACTGCTATCCTTCAAATAAACTTAATAATTATTAAAAGAATAAAATGCATAATTCAATGTAATAACATCATTTATTGAGAAATATATCATTCATATACAGAAAATATACCAAATGTATATTGAAAATATACTAAACAAATATTCCAAATGTATATGCCACATGTTTACCAAAATAAACCATAAATATGCTGAAAATATACTATACATATATTAAAAACATACTAAATATATACGTCGCATGTATATCAAAAAATATTGAAAAAATACTAAAAGTATACAAAAAATATATTTCACATTTAAAGAAAAATTCTTATTTAATTTCAGCTTAAAAATTATGGATGCTAATTTTTATGCATTCTACATGTAATACATATATAAGATAATAACTCACTGGTTTGCGCTCCACGAGATAGACTCGATGGTCCTGGTTCGATAGGTCTCGGTCTCGGCGCAGCTAGAAAATAAATAATAATAATATTAGAATAAACTTCTAATTTTATACTTCTAGAATTACTAAAGAAAGACTCGATCTAAGACACGACTCAATCAAAATTCTAAAACTAGACTCGGACTGGTTGTCACATTTTATGAGAAATCTACAGAAAATTCAATAGAGTATTCTTTGTAAAACGGACATCTCCTTACAAAAGTAGGGCCGATCCTACACAGAAAATACACTTCTAAAATCACAATGCTCACCACCTCGGGTTGGGACCCCAAACTGCATAAATTCCCAACTGAGGTTCACAAATCACAAACCAAAAATATTAAATAATAAAATCATAAAAGTCATAAAAAATCCATAAAAATATGAAAAATCTTTATTTTTCAACTAAATAATAAAATTATAGTTTTTAAATAATATTTGTAATAAAATTCATAAATGGAATAAAATTCCCATTTTACAATTAAATTAACATAATTTACAAATAATTATTAAAATCACAATTTAACATCATAAAAATAATAAAACACCCAATTAAGCTTACAATAATAAATAAATTTATTATTTGCATAATATTCCAAAATTATCATAAATTAACTAATAAAATCTCAAATATTATATAATATTAATAAAAATTCAATTTTACAATTATTCAATATATAATAGTTAAAATTCACATTTACTTACTTAAATAGTTTAATTATATAATAAAATTAGTTAAAAACCCATTTAATCACAAAAATAGCATATAATTTTATTATTTGAATATAATTTTTGAAAATTAATATTAATGAGTTAAAAATAGTAAATAATTTGAAAAAATTATTTTAATACCAATTATTATTTCAAAATCGTTTAAAACATATAATTTGACTATGATTTCAACAAAAACACACAATTTACCTATAAATCCAATAACACAAAATATTATCCAAAAATTAACCAAAATTACTAAAAATTTGTGAAAATTCATTTTCTCATTTTCAAAGCTAATAATTTAAATTAATAACATAATTTATCATAATTTCTACACAAAATACATAATTCACATAATACAATATATATTTCTCAAAAATTATACAAAATTTCTAAAAATAATTTTCTCACTACTAAAATTAAAAACTTAATTGAACCAAAATTTCATCCAAAATAATTAATTAACATAATTATCAAAAATTAATTTTTTAGTTATTCCATAAATAAAATAATTTCAGAAAAATCAACAAAAATTATAATTGAGAAGCTTAAGTTTCATACATCAATATTTCAAAAATAAATTAACACAAAACATACCAACTCAAGCTTAAAAAAATAAAAAACCTAAAATGGGCGTAAACTAAAACTTGAGATAACTAACAATCTGGACATCTTAAAGTCGAAACGACTTGAGAATCGAGTCGTACACATCGTGAGGAGTCTAAAAAGCCCAAAAACTTGACCTAAAACCACCAAAAAAATTCTGGTGCTACAGTAACTCTTCTTGGTATCACACAATTTCTGGTAACTCTGAGGCTTTAGACGATGTCAGGAAGGTGAGAGGAGGAAGATGGCAAGCTCAGGTGGTGCTGGTGGTGGCTGATGGAGCTTGGTGGCACTACAATGGCAGAAGGCAGGGGAGGGGGAAGAAGAAGAAGAAGAAGAAGAAGAAGAAGAAGAAGAAGAAGAAGAAGAAAAGAAAAAGAAAAGGAAAAAGAAAAAAAAAAGAAATTTTTTTTTTGACCTGCATGCTTTTGATATATATATTCACAAACACAAATTCACACACATAATACATGCACACATAATAAATAATACCAATTAATAATAACAATAATAATAATAATAATACCAATAAAATAATAATAATAATACTACTACTACTACTACTACTACTAATAACAATAAAATAATATTAATAATGCTATTTAAAAATATTAGCTATGGAAATGATTTTAATACTTTAAATAATAAAACTCAAAAAATAATTATTTTACATAAATAACTTTTAAAATAAAATAAATGAAATATAATACATAAATAAAATTTAAAATTTTATTGATATTGGAAATCTCAAAATATATTTTTATTATTTAAAACATCGGGTCATTACAATCTTCCCTCCTTATAAGAATTCGTCATCGAATTCAAATAAAAGAATAGATACAAGAATTATTGAGGAAAGAGATAAGGATAAGTAACTCGCATCTCAGCTTTTATCTCCCAAGTATGCTCCTCCATATCGTTACTCTGCTACAACACCTTTACCATTGGAATTTGCTTCGAATGCTGTCACACTTCGTCTCATGTATCCTGAGATGGACATTTAAAACTAATCACTAAACAAAAGGCTTAGTTTAAATAAATTTTCATTTTAATATCTCTATATTTGCAAGATGATTCAAAATTGATCTCTTATAAAAGTTTAGTGTTATATATATGTTATATTTAAAGAATAAGAACTTTTTAAGTATTACATATTTTTTTGAATAGTGAAATGCTATTTATGAATAGTAAAAATATGTCTTAATAAATAGTGAAATACATATAAAATAATATAATAAGATAAATATTACATTTTTATATATGATTTAACCACTAATGTTTTGCACACTTATACAACAATAAAAAAATATAAAAGAAAAGACTACTCTAACGAAGATTGTTGGCCAACCTTATCCTGGACTTATATATACACTAATTCAACTTGGTTCACCAACTGCCAAGTCCAGCTATCTGAAATCATTTTTAAAACAGAGTAAAATGAGTATAAAAATACTCAATGAATAGACATTACAAGTATAAAATAGTTTAGCTAAATTAAATATAATAAACATCTCAATTTAAAATACTAAGGAATTTAACAAAAAAATTATCATTTACTCAAAATATCCAATTCAATCTTGCTTTCATATACATTCAAAGCTCAGTCAATTGAAACATGTGCCTTTGCAAATATCAATACAACTTTTCATTTGTATTAACCATCCCTATAATAAGCATCACAACTTGGTCATAACATACAGGCCATCACAAGCTCACTCTCTAGTCACACTTGAAGGCTAACCCTCAACTAATTAGCACGGAACGACCCTTCTTCCTTCACTGTCTTGCAATCAATTGCCCATTTGTTTATTGCGTAATAACAACCAACATAATCTCAAATGTGCATATATCACCTCAGCACATTCACACATCTCATATAAAGTGGTAATACACAAAACAAATACCATTCCATCCAAAATTAATCACAACATTTTTATCATAATTATTTTTCAATGAAGTATTCAAAATCAAACCACTTCTTATCATGATTCAAAGTAGTAAAACCAAACTGATTACAAACTCATTTAAATCATCAAGTAACTAAAATAAATCCCATTCAGCTTGCAAAATAATAGCATAATATAACTTGTGAACTTGAAATCATTTTATTGTTTCAAACCTTTAATAACTCAAGTAACGATAAGCTGAATTAAAACAATTCCAATTTACCAAATCAGGTTCATGAAACAACATAAAAATGATCATTTTATTTTTAATATAAAAATATTTAAAGGGCTTGAACATCTACTCACCATATAGCCTATATATACATAAACTCAGTTCACTGAATTTGCTTAATTTTCACTTGCACTTCCTTTGCCTTTTCCAGCACCTAACACAAGCAATTTCATTTATAAATCATAAATATAACATCTCATATACTGACCTAACCATGTTGCCCCCCAACTATATGCAAAATATGCAAATTAAGTTCACTTTACAAACCAACCTTATTAACTTTAAAATAGCTATTTTCAGGCCTAAATTAGAAAAATTGCTTTAACTGGTAGAAGAATAATTTTAATCTCAAATTTTAACCAAACTTAGGTATATGTGTTTAGTACCTTCAATAAAAATTTTACTTCCATCCAATAACCAAAATATAATTATAAGGGTCGTATTACAAGCAGTTTAATTACTCAAATAGATTGAGCAATAAAACGTACAAGTCCGTTAAACCACTATTAAGGCATAATCAGCTCTAGATCAAAACTAAAAAGTTTTAGATAACTCTTTCAAGTTTCATTAGAATCAAAATAAACTCAATTTTGAGTTTTCTAACTCAAGGTATATGAAAAGTATCCAAACTAGTTTTAACTCATGAACTCTATAAACGTGGTTCACATAATCAAAATCATTGCTTTTAGAGCTAAATTTGAAAAATTATTAGGATTTATAGAAAAATAATTTTACTTAATCTTATATATATATATATATATAGAACATGCCATAAAAATTTCACACCAATTTCATAACTACAGAGCAAGATATAGGCATCTGAACATAACCAGGTCAATTTAAACAACAGATTGAGCAATAAAATGTTTCCTCTTATTTCACTATCATAGAGACTAATTCAAATCGATCTCAAAGAGAACAAATTTTAGATAATGTAGACACCCGATTCAGTCGGCCCATGTTAGGGGACGAATTAGGGGTGCTCGGTTTGATCGGCTCGTTGTCAAGCTTGATGGGTTTCTGCAAGTATATGGATTCATACAAGTAGTAATTAAATATTGATCCCACAGAGATTACAGATTGACTACAGTGATACTAGTTGTGTTTGTTTGTTTAAACAATGAAAAAGGGTATTTTGAATTAAACTAAAAATTAAACTAAGACAAAACATAAAAAATCACAATGAAATAACAATCACTTTAGAGAGCTAGGGTTCTTATTTCCAATTCAACCTTTATTTAAGATCAATTAACTCCTAAGCCATACCTAACCTTAATCCAATTTGAGGGTTTCTCAAGAATCATAGGCTTTCTGTCACGACCCAAAACAAGGGCCATAACCGGCGCTAGGGAACGGGAATTCTTTTGAATCCAAAACCCGTAGCAAGCCTTAAAATAAATAAAAGCATGCAATAATAATAATAACATAATTAAAATATTGTGCAGCAAAAATAAATCATAAATAAAATAAAATAATAATCCACCACGGGATTTAAATCAACAACTCATCTCGTATATATAAATAAACTTTTAATACAAATTCAGTTCAAGTATTTAAAGTACATAACTCATACAAATATAATACAACATTCTTTTTTAATTTAACAACTACTGCAGTGTCTAGATTGTAAAAATAAAACTCAGGTGAGCAGTTTACATAATAAAGCTGGGGCAGAAGAAATTCGGCGTAAGGGTCTGCTATTGAGGTCTGAGGACGATGACTCTCTTAAAAAAATAGTCAACGGAGGGGAGTCAGACCTCACTGAGTGAATTGCTATAATATATATACATGCATAACTAAATGGCAATGCACACAGTCAAATATATACAATATATATATACAAGAAAATACACACAGATGTAACAAAATTGTCTTATATATATTTTACTGAAAATCACTATTTATGAAGGATCAAATAGAACCCTAGAAAATCGCAACCTCAAAACAGTGTTAGACAACACTCTAGCCATACATGCTCATTTATTCCAAATATATTCACTTGTTCCGGCCCTGAGACACTTGGTCAACCAAGCTCCAATAATCACACTCCCAAATCATATCACACATCAAATCAAATCCAATCATAATCCACAAATAGGTTAGTGATATAGCCTAAACGCTATCAGCATACCGGTACGTACTCGGTCCTAGTGTTGCCCACTAGGTAGCCCGTTCTATTGATAACCTTCATTTTAAATATAAAACATACATTCATAAAAATAAATGATGCATGAATTTAAATAAAATAGCAACATAAACCATATATATACTAGAAATATACCAAAAGTAAATCAGGTATATTTCGAGTATATATACGTCAAATAAATCCAATAAATTACAAAATAAACTAGAAATATATTCAAAAACATTTTAAACATAATTCATTAATACAACATGCATATAGTTTAAAATATACCGAAAATAAACCAAAAATAAACTAAAATAAACTTAAGTACTAATTAAATCATTATGCATATTTAATCTAAATAACACATATATTTCTAAAATCATGCACCCTAGAGCATATATATATAAATAACAACTCACTAATTATTGCGCTCCTCGAGATGGGTCCGACGGGCCTGGTCCACTAGGCCTCGGTCTCGGCGCAACTAAACAAACAAACGACAACAGAAATCAAAATAAATCTAACAGAAGTTCTAAAGACTCGATCTAGAATACTAGACATAGAATTAAAATCAGAATTTGACCGGACATCACGTTTTACAAGAATTCTATCAAAAATTCGGCAGAACCTTCCCTGTAAAACGAACATCTCTCTACTCAAAGAGTAGAGCCGGTCCTGCAAAGAAACACACTTCAAAAATAAACACAGAATATTCATAAAATACCAAAAATACCCTTATATACTAAAAATACATTTTATCAATGTAAATTACGTAATTAACCCTAAAACACAGTAAAAACCGATGAAAACTCATTTATTTAGAAAAAATCTTATATTATATATATAATTGAAAATAATTTACGAAAAATAGTTTTAATTAGTTAAAAATACTAAATAATTTGTAGAAATCATTTTTATATCCTAAATAACTATTAAAACCAATTTAATTACATTTTTAGCCAATTTAATGTAAAATTACCAAAATACCCCTATATATATAAATATACTAAAATTAATCCAAAAATTCACCAAAAATAATATAATTGTACAAAATTAATTTTCTCAACATATATTTCAATAATATCAATAAATATACTCAAATAACCAATTAATTTCAATTAAACACATAATTAACCCTATTTTCTAAAATTACATAAACTAAATAAATTCAAAATAAATACATAAAAATTCAAAAAAATTACAAATAAATTTCTATAATTCATTTCAACACCTATATTTATTATAAAACACAATTTCATAATTTAATTAATTAATTTTCGAAAATTAGAAAATAATAATAAAATAATCAAAAATACCCAAAAATCAAAATAAATTCCAAAAATTCCACAAAAATTCCAGCATGAAGATTAAGCTACTAGGATAAAAGTTTGTGAAGGAAGTTTTCATGAATCAATCAAATTGAAGTTCAAAAAAATCAAGAACCCTAATAGGCCGAAATTGAAAAATCAAAACCTAGGGAAATCTAGACCATTTTAAGTGATACAAAGCTTGGAACCACACTCACCGGAGCTCAAGGAGAAGATAGAGACCGGCGGTGTTAAAAATGGTGGCCGGAATCGCGGTGATCGATGGTGAGAAGAGTTTCAGCAACTCTAGCTTTTTTCGGCTAAACCACGACGGAATAGGGAGCTGCTGGCGGCGGGGATGGCTGAGGATGAAGGTGGCACGCCGGGAGGCACACCGATGGGAAGAAAATGGCGTGACAGATGGTGGGTGAAGTAAGGGACGATCGGAGAAGAAGGAGGAGGGATCGGGGGTAGTTTTTGTAATTAAACTAAAGTTTATATATATATATATATATATATATATATATATATATATATATATATATATATATTAATAAATTTAATAATTTATATTAAAATATATTAATATTATACTTAGAAAAATTACACACCACATGTATAAAATAAAAAATATATATATACATATACACATGTTAATTAAAAATAAAACTAAACTATATATAATATACATAAATAAAATTAATAAACCCTAAATATTAAATAAATATATATACATATGCATGTATATGTATATATGTTAATATGCAAAATATAATCATGCATGATAACATGCAATTTAATAAATCAAGCAAACGTAAATAAGTAATTAATTATTTAGGTCTTATTTCCCAAAAATATAATTCTTGAGAAAATTTTTACGTAAATATCTTAAAATAATTAAAAATAATTAAAATGACTTAATAAATAACAAACTCATAAAAATATCATAAATATGTACAAAAATTATTAACACTGCATATCCCGATGCAGTATAAAAATATTTAAAATCTCAGGATATTACACTTTCCTCCTAAGACAACCCTATGATTAACCAAGTAAATTGACATTCTTAGATTTAAAGCTCTCGCCTACTAAGTGTTCGGTTAACCCAATTTAAGCACCAACCCTTAATCAATATTAGTTGCTTAAGTGTTTCTCAACTAAGAAAGCATCTAACATGTTATTGTTTAAATCCAATACAACCCATCTCTCGATCAAGTTTTATTGTGTATATTCAATCAAAGGGTGATTAATCCTAAGAAGACATTAACTTCAACAACAACCAAAGGATCTAGATTAATGGCTTAGGTTTAATTATGATTAGCCCATGGTTGAATTGCAACAAGAACCCTAACTAAGAATTTAGCGACTCATGTTAATTATAACAGACAAAGAAGAAGAATAAAAGAAAATAGAAATCATCATTAAATCAAAATTAAGAATGAATAAACACAATTGAATAGAAGAAACCCCTTGTTCAATAGGAAGCTTGATGTTCTTTAATTCTTATTCTCAAATCTCCAAAACTAACAAAAGCAAGAAAAATCCTTATTTTTTTCCAAAACTGCTCTTAAAAAATGTAATGTATATCAAAAAGTGATGAAAAATATATATTTATATATCCCACCTATTTATGGTGGCTACCCTCTTATAAAACCCTAATTACCAGCCTTAGGGTTATAGCCATGCGAAATCTCCATCTTGTCCCTCATGAGTCAGCAATTAAATTCGACTCCGAATTTCCCTAATCACCAGGTCGCATGGTTGTGTGCAAAATGCGTATGGCCGTGAACATCACTTCTTCAGCATTTTAGCATATCGACCTCCATTGCTTTTTAGGCCCACTTCAAGTGCCCATGGCTCCCATGTAACCTTACTCTACTATTCTTTGACTTCCCTAAATACATAAAAATCAACCAAAAATAAACCAACTAATACATAAAAATAAAGAAACACACAAGACATGCATTAAGTACTCAACTAAATAAAAAATGAATAAAAGAAACACAAACTTAACTGAAATTGCATTTTTCCTAAAATAAATACTACTTAAACAAATGCATTTTTCACACTCATCAAATTCCCCCACACTTGAATATTTGCTTGTCCTCAAGAAAAACCTGAAAACACATATCTACCTAAAGAATCATACTCATTAACTAGCTTTAACTTGACTAACTAACATAATCTTCCTTTAATAAAAAGTTTATAAACTCAAAATTTAAAACAGCAACTGAGGTCAAGAATATATTGTTACCGTGTGACGAGCATACTTTTTTAGTGAAAATATGAAAACAAACGACTGACAGTCAAGAAAAATAGAAATAAGTGGGAATTGTGCCAACAATAAAGAGGCTAAGAAGTTAATCAATCAATATCTTCCCAATCTCAGTATCCCCCATATTTTTTGTGTTACTCAGCGTGGAAACCTCCAAAATGGGTCCTTTGGATACTTTTACTCTTAAAGAGCATTGAAGTAGAAGGAGCATTTAAAAGATTTTTCTTGTCAATTTTAAGCTCCAAACGAGTGCATTTTATGCTCCATCTAGCTTTTTATTTTTTTTATAACCACTCTAAAGCAGCCTTAAATTCCTACTCACAAATACTTTTCTCAAATATTAATCATTTAGATTCACTTGTTCAATAGAAAAGTAAGCATTAATGTTCATTAAAATTTAAAAATTCCTAACCATAAGTTGCTCTTCTAATTCAAAAATTTAAAACAATCCATTAAAGGAAGATTAAGGCATTTCTTCAAGAAAACTAAGATTAATGAATAAGGCTCTAAAGGTATACATGTTGTAAAAATTCAAGTGTAAGGGCAAGGAATAAACACATAAAAGGGTAAAAAAATAAAGCATGTAGACTTTTAAAGTAAAATAAACACGCAAGCATATAGTTATGAAAAGAAAATAAATAAATAAAAGAAAATTAAAGAACAGTATACTCCCTTTATTTCGGTGAAACTAGAGGGGGAATATATGGTGTGACCATGAATCACTTTGCAGCTTCATTTATAGCTTTAGATATTTTATTTTGAGGAAGGATGCAAAAGATTTCATCAATTTGAAGTTGCAACCTTTCAGCTCTGGATTCACATTGCCTCTCGAACTTCTCTATCTGGTTGGACAAATCCATAACCATATTCCCAATCCTATTGTCAGAGATATCCATCAAGGGACTCGGCTTCTAAAGGCTCCAATTTATGTTTAGCAAATTTAAATGGAGCAAAATATAATGCTAATCCAGTGACAATATGTCCCATTGAGATCAATGCCTTTGTAGCCTGAACAACATGCCAAATAGAAGACAAAACAGAGTATCTACTACATACTTTTATGTTAATCTTCAAGCACCATAATATGAATAGTTCATCAGGAGAAACCCTAGTACTATCTTTTCTTCCAAAGATTGTATGTGCCATGAATTTATGCATGATTAAATATGAGTGATCTTTGATCAAACCACTAGTTCTTATTTGACCCTCACAAACTTTATCACCTCCAGTGATTTCATGCCAAAAACTACTCATATTATAATCCATAGGAGGTTGACAAACACCTCCTTGAGGAAAACCAAAGATTTGAGACATGATTTCATAGTTAAATAAATATTCTTTCCCAAAGAACCTACATGAAAAGATCCCTAGAGGTGCATCTAGAATCTTAAATGTAGTGTAAAATTATATTGTGAGTTCAAAGAATGCATCATATTGGGCTGTAGCCAATTTAAACCACCCTAATTTATTGCAAAACACATCTATGGTTCGCTTAATACCTATATTCAACAGTACCTCATCATTAAAGTATTTTGGCTTGCTGAAATTTCTCTTGACTAAGGAGCAGAATCTCTTCCCTTCCTCTTCAGAATAAATGGCAAAGAAAGCTTCATAATCGTCCCTTATGTCCTTAGGCTTGCCCTTGCCATCACTAAGCTTCTTTCCTTGAAATTGTGTCTTTGTTCTAGCCATCATAACAATGTTAGTACTAAAATAAAATAATAAAAAAGAATGGAAATAAAAAGAACAAAAACAAAAGTCAGCAAAGTTTAAATAAGAAAAAAATTCTGAGAAATAAAACACTCCAATAAAATAAAAATAGCTCACCCATTAATTCGGGAAGTTTAGCTCACTTAGGAAACTAAAATCAACTAAACTCCCAATGGAACAAGGAAACAACATAAAAAAAAATAAAATCACAACTAACAAGCTCGCAAAATAAAATAAATTTTAATTCCTCCCGCACACTTAAAATGTGCAATGTCCTCATTGTAATGTTTATAACAAGAAAAATTTAAGGAATTAGACATTGCCTGTGCATCAGGTCGCATGGCCGTGTGTAATATGCGCACAGCCGTGTGACCTAATTGACGTCATATCACACATGGCTGTGTACCAAATGCGCACGGTCGTGCTACCTGCTAGCACAGATCATTTGGTAGGACAAGCCTCCCATATTTAGTGCACAATTGGAAGAAAAAATGAATGGAAAATAAGAAAAAGTAACATTCCTAAAATAAAAATCCTTGAAAAAAAAATAACTTAAACAAAAACATACTTCAATTCAAAATATGAAACATAACACATAATGTTTCGCAAAACATCACAATTAAAAGGACTAAAAACACATAAAATAAACATTGTTCAAGCTAGATTTAAACACCATTCAAAAAAAGGTCTTCATTCCTCCCCTTCATCCTCAGAAGAGTACTCTTGTGCTGCCATATCTTCATCATGCGGGAATGGCGGCGGGATAACATTTTGAGAGTTGAAATAGGCGTTAAGGCTATGGTTAATCATCTGTAATGTGCGATTCATTTGCCTAGAAGTATGACCCATTCCTACGACTTCAGAATTCAGCTCACCTACGTTGGAATTGATGACTCCAATTTGTAACTCCAAGCTGCCCAGCCTTTCTATCGCATTATTCAGAGAAACATCTTCCTCTTCCTTTTCATCTTGCTTTACAGGTGCAGGCAGGATAAGAAAAGCTCTCCCAGTATGGTCAACTCTAACCATTCCCATGGATTCCATCATGCCAGTGTCAATAAAGTGACGACCTGGGACCTTTTCAAAAGGCATGTTCTCGATGTCAAAGTTTAAGTACTTGGCTATAGCTATTACTAGTCCTCTCACTTTAATAGCCCCAGTAGCTTTTATAGCAACATCTCTCAATTTCCCAGCTAAAGTATGAGAGACATCAATTTTCTATCATTCACCATACAATATAAAATGTTTAGCTCAGTGGTGGTAATCACAGAGTCACCCTCTTTCCATGGAAACAAAGAATGTGCCATGAGCCTATGAAGGTACTTGAGTGCTGGCAATCGAATCCTTGATTCTTTTACTGATCGAGCCTCATAGAAAACTTCCCTTTCCCCGGTTAATTCTCTCTAAAACTCATTCGTATCTTATGCAACATTAGCATCCTGATTTTTGGGAAAATGAAATACATCATTGAGTTCAAACAAGCCTAGAGTATGCTCCTCATTCCTTAAATGAAAAGTAAGCACAAGGGTATGATAATTAAACTTAAAAGAAGAGAGAAATTCACAAGTGGGGATGGCATAAGAAGGATTTTGAATCAAAATAAAATCATTCCACCCCATCCTATGAACATACAAATTAATCTCGTCTAACAACCCAATTTCAATCAAGGATGTGGCACTCAAATATCTATTTGGCACAATCTTCTTATTCATCATTGCTTGAAACTTATTCCTATGCTCACCGTGCCTAAATTGAATTTGAGAGGGGAAAGGTTTTACCATGTGTTCCTCATCAGCACCACCCGAATTATTAGAAGTTCTACCATGTCTTGCTTTTTTGGAAGGATTAGTTTTCTTCCTTGCTATGCCCTTCCTCCTTTAATCTTTCTCCATGAGACTTCATTAAAAGAATTGAGAGAATATGTAAAGTGGAGAATGGTGTAGGAAATGGTGTAGAGAATGATTTTTTAGAGAGGAGGTGAGTGTTTATATAGAGAGTGGGATGATGGGGAATTAGTTCAAATTTAATGAGAAATTGAAAAGGTGGTTAAGGGTTAGGTTTTCTAGGGCTTGGGAAGTGGAAAAGTGGTCAAAATTGGAGTCCCTAGGGTTTTGGGGAATTGTGGAGTGTTGGGAAGTGGAAAAATCCACTTAAAACAAAATTTTGTGTCTTTTTAAAAAAATAGGTCTGTCTCGTCACATGGCCATGCATGAAATGTGCACAGCCGTGTGTTGAGTTTTGGCATTGTAAGGCGCATGGCCGTGTGCATTTTTCGCACAACCATGTGACCTAATTATCCAAAAGTGGTGATGCAAGACACACGACTATGTGCAAAATGCACACGGTCGTGCTACCTGTACATGCATACTTCAGAAATTCGCTGAATTAAAAATTCAACACACATTGACAAGCAATGCATCATAAATTTAACTCACAAGTCACTCGAAACAACATTCCACTAAACATTTAACTCACAAGACCTCTTCTAGAGCTCCAACCTTTCTTTCATTCCCTAAAATACATAAGAAAAAATCATAAAAAATAGAATAAACTTGCAAAAACATAAAATAAATAACCAAACAAAAAAACAAAAAAAATACAAATAAAAATAGTCTTGGTTGAGCCCCTAAGAAGCGCTCTTTTAATGGTCCATGAGCTAGACCATTAAATTAATCATCCAGTTAATTCCTTCAAGTATGAAACTTAATGGAACTCCTCAAATGTGCTTCCATGGTATAGCTTTAACCTTTGCCCATTCACTTTGAATGTGTCTCCTCTTGTATTGCTCAATTCCACAGCTCCATAAGGATATGAATGAGTCATTGTATATGGTCTTATCCATATACTTTTCAACTTTCTAGGAAATAATCTGAGCCATGAGTTGAACAATAAAACTTGATCACCTTCCTTAAACTCCTTGATTCTTACTCTTGCATCATGCCAACTCTTAGTACGCTCTTTATAAATCCTTGAATTTTCATAAGCAGCTTCTCTTATCTCTTCAAGTTCATTCAACTATAACATTCTTCTTTCAGCTACCTTCCTAAAGTCAAAATTCAAGTCTTTCACCACGCAGTAGGCCTTGTGTTCAAGCTCGATAGGAAGATGACATGCTTTGCCATAAACCACCCTGAAGGGAGACATCCCAAGAGGTGTTTTATAAGCTGTTCTATAAGCCCATAAAGCATCATCAAGCTTCCTTGCCCATTCTTTCCTTGACTTACTTACTGTTCTCTCCAAAATCTTCTTTAACTCCCTATTACTCACCTCAACTTGGCCACTGGTTTGCGGGTGATAAGGTGTAGCTACCCTGTGCTTCACACCATAGCGAGCTAATAAAGCTTCCATGTTCTTATTGCAAAAGTGTGTTCCCTCATCACTTATGATGACTCGAGGCATTCCAAATCAAGAGAATAGCTTTTTTAAGAACTTGCAAACAACCCTTGCATCATTGACTACGCACGCCTGAGCTTCTACCCACTTAGAAACATAATCCATATAAACAAGAATATACCTATTACTATCTGACACTAGAAATGGTCCCATGAAATCAATGCCCCAAACATAAAAAATTTCCACCTCTAGAATAGAGCATTTCATCCTTTTTTGAAATGTTTCCACTCCTTTGGCATGCGTCATAATGCATCACAAAATCTCTAGCATTTTGAAAAATTAATGGCCAGTAGAACCCTATTTCAAAAACCTTAGCAGCTATTCTTTGTGGTCCATAATGTCCACCATTGACCCTCCCATGACAGTGTTGTAAGATGTCTCCTACTTCCTCATTTATTACACATCTCCTCACCATGCCATCATTGTATAGTTTCCACAAAAATGGCTTATCCTAAATGTAGAAATTAGCATCACAAATCAACTTTTTCTTTTGCTGAGGAGTGCACTCTTTTGGAATTTCACCCACTGATAAAAAATTTGCTATATCAGCAAACCAAGGAGCACCCATAGATCTTATAGCAAAAAGCATTTCATCAGGGAACATATCCTTGATAGGCTCTTGCTTATCACTTTCCTCTTATTCCAACTCCAACCTTGAAAGATGATCAGCTACTCCATTTTCAGCTCCTTTCTTATCTCTGATCTTAATGTCAAACTCTTGCAACAGAAGTACCCATCTCATGAGCCTTGGTTTTGAATCCTTTTTATTCATTAAATACTTCAATGCTGCATGATATGTGTATACAATTGCCTTAAATCCAAGGAGGTACAATTTGAACTTGTTAAAAGCAAATATAACAGTCGGCGTCTCCTTTTCTATAGTACCATAATTCAATTGAGTATCTGTCAATGTTTAGCTCGCATAATAGATCACATGCAGCCTATTCTCCTTTTTTTGGCTAAGAATGACTCCTATTGCATGATCACTGGCGTCACACATCAGCTCAAATGGTAGACTCCAATCTAGTGCCATCACTATAGGAGCAGAAATAAGTGCTTGTTTCAACCTATCAAAAGCCAATTTGCAATCATCAATAAAATCAAAAGGTGAATCTTTTTCAAGTAACTTACAAAGGGGTTTTGAGATTTTTGAGAAATCCTTGATAAATCGCCTATAGAAGCCTGCATGACCAAGAAAACTCCTAACTCCTTTAATATTTGTGGGGTACTATAGCTTCTCAATTGCCTCCACCTTTGCTTTATCAACCTGAATGCCTTGAGATGAAATCTTATGTCTAAGTATAATACCTTCATCTACTATAAAATGGCACTTTTCCCAATGTAGCACCAAATTTGTTTCCTCATAACGTGTTAGAACTTGCTCCAAATTGCTTAGACATCCTTCAAATGAGTTTTCATAGACAGAAAAATCATCCATGAAAATATCCATGATCTCCTCTACTAAATCTACAAATATAGCAATTATACATCTTTGAAAAGTTGTAGGAGCATTACATAACCCAAATGGCATCCTCCTGTATGTAAATGTGACATAAGGACATGTAAAGGTGGTCTCCTCTTTATCTTCTAAAGCTATTGTAATTTGATTATAGCCTGAGTAACCATCCAAGAAGCAATAAAAAGCATGTCCTGCTATCTGCTCTAACATTTGATTAATAAAGGGTAATGGGAAATGGTCTTTCCTTGTGGATGAATTCAGTTTCCTGTAATCAATGCACACTCTCCATCCATTTACAACTCTTATAGGAGCGAACTCTCCTTCCGTATTTTGCACAATTATTATTCCCCCTTCTTTGGCACACATTGAATTGGGCTAACCTAAGAACTGTCAGAGATTGGATAAACAATTCCTACACCAAATAGTTTGACCACTTCTTTCTTCACCACCTCTTGCATGTTTGGGTTGAGCCTCCTCTATCTTTCAATGGTTGGCTTGTGTCCATCCTCCATCAAAATCTTATGCATGCAATAAGAGGGACTTATTCCTTTTATATCCGAAATCTGCCAACCAATTGCCTTTATTTTTCTCTTTAGCATGTTCACCAACAAATCCTCTTGCTCCTTGCTAAATTTAGAAGATATAATCATAGGTAAAGTTTGGTCATCACCAAGAAAAGTGTACCTTAAATATTAAGGTAACAGCTTTAAGTTTAGTTTTAGTGCTTTTATGATTGAGGGTGGTGTGGGTTCAGTGTTTGGTAGTTGTATGTGTGGTTGGTGTGGGTATTTAAGAGTCACTTCTTCTTAAGAAGATTGTACATGTAAGCACTTCTCAATATTCTTAACTTCTAATGACTGTGCCAACCTCCGTTGTTGGACTTCATTCACACATTCATCAATGACTTTAACTCGCATGCAAAAATCTTCGTCATAGGGATATTTCATAGTTTCATAGATATTAAACTTACAGCTCTCATCCCCTACTCTTAATATGAGAGTTCCATCATAGACGTCAATTATTGCTCTAGCAGTGTAAAGGAATGGCATACCAAGGATTAATGGAACCTCCTCGTCTTCTTCAAAGTCAAGGACTATAAAATCCACTGAAAAAATAAATTTTCCAGCCTTTACTAACATATCCTCCACTATCCCTTCTGGTTCCTTCACTGTCCTATCTGCAAGTTGTAATCAAATGCTTTTAGGTTTTGCTTCTCCTAATCCCAATTTCCTATAAACAGAAAAAGGCATAAGATTAATTGAAGCTCTAGAATCACATAAAGCTCTTTGAAAATTTAAATTTCCCACAGAACAAGGAATAGTGAGACTCCCTGGATGCTTCCTTTTTAAGGGAAGTTTCTTCAAGATGATAGCACTACACTCTTTTGTGAGTGTAATGGTCTCACATTCTTGCAACTTCTTTTTATTGGAAATCAGTTCCTTGAGAAATTTAACATACTTAGGCATTTGCGAAAGACATTCCACCAGAGGCATGTTGATGTGGAGTGCTTTAAACCTCTCTAGAAATTTAGCAAATTGTTGATCATGCTCCTATTTCTTTAATCTTTGAGGGTATGGAGTTGGAGGTTTATAAGGTTTCACTAGTGGTGGTGCAGGTTTTTCTACTACTCGTTCCTTATTGTTGTTATCACCTTGCAGCTTCTCCTCTATTTGCACTTCAACCCATTCATCCTCTTGCTCTTTCTCCTTTTCCTTCTTCTTTTCCTACTCATATTCTACTATTGCTTTTGGGATTTGGATCTCTGTTCCACTTCTCAAGGTGATAGCCTTCAACTGTTCTTTTGGATTCTTCTCAGTGTTGCTTGGCAAAGAACCTTGATTCCTCATTGACAAAGAATTTTCCAACTGCCCCATTTGCACCTTTAAATTATGAATAGAGGAAGAGTGGTTCTTGAACATCAGCTGAGTGTCTTGATACATTTGCTCAAATCTACCTTCCAACTCTTTGTAGCTTCATCATGTTGATTCATTTTTGTGGACATTACAACCATGAACTTCTCCAACTTGCTCTCTAGAGAACTCCCAGAAGATGAATTTTTTTCTTAATGGTAATTTAGTTGTTCGTGTTGCACATGATGTCCTACAAAATCAGGTGGTGCTTATGGCCTCCACTGGTTATTCCCTTAATTGCTCTAAGAGAAATTAGGATGATTTCTCCAACTTGGATTATAGGTGTTGCCATGCACTTGGTTCTGCTATCCTTTAAAGTTATTCACAAAGTTTGCATTCTCCATGGACAAGCTTTGCATCATCTGACACTTTATAATTGGATGATTATCCTAACATAATTCATAAGAGGAACACAAGTTAGATATGGCATTGATATTCATTTTATCCATTCTTTTAGATAAAGCATCTATCTTAGCATTTAACATCGTCAAACTGTCAACTTCAATTGCTCCCCCTCTCTTTGGAATAGCTCTCTCACTGGACCAGAGGCTTTGGGTATTAGCCATTTCTTCAAAAAGCTCTAAGGCATCTTTTGGTGTCTTAGATATGATAGTTCCTCCTGCTGATGCATATATGCTTGCTCTCACTACGAGATTGACACCCTTGTAAAAAGACTGTGCCAAATCCCATGAAGGAATTAGTTTTGGTGGACATTGTCGCTGAAGATCCTTGAACCTATCCTAGCACTCATAAAAACTTTCATCATCTCTTTGATAGAAAGAGTTGATTTCATTTCTAATTTTAAGTGCTTTAGCTGGTGGAAAGTACTTATTGAAAAAGGCTATATAGAGCTCTTGCCATGTAATATCTCGAGTTTTTAAAATATTTTAAACTGCATCGGGATATGCAGTGTTAATAATTTTGTATATAATTATGATATTTTTACGAGTTGATATTTATTTAAAGCTTATTTTAATTGTTTTATATTATTTTAAGTGCTTTACGTAAAATTTTCCCGAGAATTTTATTTTTGGGGAAATTAACACGTAAATAATTTAGTATTAATTATTTTAAATAATTTCACGAATTTGCATGAACTCATATATATTTTTAAAGTGCTAAAATGAAGTGTATATATGTGTATATATTTAAATTAAACTAGGGTTTAATTAATTACCCTAATTTTTATTATTTATTATTTAGTTTTAATATTATTTAATTATTTTTAAGTATATAAATTATTAAGTATATTAAAATATGTATGTGGTGTATATTTAATATGTGTGAAAATTTATATTATTATAATATATAGTGTGAATATATATATATATATACATTAAATATTGTCAAAAAAATCAAAGTTTGCCAAATTACCGTTTTGCCCCCGACTTCCTCTCCTTCTTCCCGATCGTCCTACTCGCTGTTCTGCCATTTTTCATGCCATTTTCTTGCAGTCAATGTGCCTCCTAGCATGCCACCTTCTTTCTCAGCCATTCCCGCCACCTGCAGCAGCCGTTTCTGACGTCGAAGGAGCTCATTTTGGCCGAAAAATCGAAACTTGAAGCTAACGTCGATCGACGTGATTCCGACCACCGTTTTCGACACCGCCAATCTCTATCTTTTCCTTGATCTCTGGTGAGTGTGATTCCAAGTTTTTTTCACTTAAAATGGTCTAGATTTGCCTAGGTTTTGATTTTGAAATTTTGGCCTATTAGGGTTCTTGATTTTTTTGAGCTTCAATTTGATTGATTCATGAAAAATTCCTTCACAAATGTTGCTCCCCTTATCTTAATCTTTATGTGTAAATTTTTGTAGAATTTTTGGAAATTATTTTGATTTTTGGATATTTTTGATTATTTTATTATTATTTTCTAATTTTTGAAAATTAATTAATTAAATTATGAAATTGTGTTTTATGGTAATTATAGGTGTTAAAATGAATTATAGAAATTTATTTGTGATTTTTTTGAATTTTTATGTATTTATTTTGAATTTATTTAGTTTATGTAATTTTGAGAAAATAGGGTTAATTATGTGTTTAATTGAAATTTATTGGTTAATTGAGTATATTTATTGATATTATTGAAATATATGTTTAGAAAATTAATTTTGAGTAATTATATTATTTTTGGTGAATTTTTGAATTAATTTTAGTATATTTATATATATAGGGGTATTTTGGTAATTTTACATTAAATTGGCTAAAAATGTAATTAAATTGGTTTTAATAGTTATTTAGGGTATAAAAATAATTTCTACAAATTATTTAGTATTTTTAACTAATTAAAACTATTTTTCGTAAATTATTTTCAAATTATATATATAATATATGATTTTTCTAATAAAATGAGTATTTATCGGTTTTTACTTTGTTTTAGGGTTAATTACGTAATTTCTACTGATAAAATGTATTTTTATTATATAAGGGCATTTTCAGTATTTTGTAAATATTTTGTGAATTGTGGGCCTCGGTCGGTGATTTGTAGTTTGGAGTCCAACTGAGGGATTATGGTTGTAATTCTATGTTTATTTTCAAAGTGTGTTTCTTTGCAGGGCCGGCTCTACTCTTTGAGTAGAGAGATGTCTATTTTACAAGGGAGGTTCTGCCGGATTTTCGGTAGAATTCTCATAAAACGTGATATTCGATCGAATTTTGATTTTAATTGTGTCTAGATCGAGTCTTTAGAACTTCTGTTGGATTTATTCTGATTCCTATCGTTATCTATTTGTTTAGTTGCACCGAGACCGAGGCCTAGTGGACCAGGCCCATTGGACCCATCTCGAGGAGCGCAATAATTTGTGAGTTACTATTCTATATATATATGCTCTAGGGTGCATGATTTAGAAATCTATGTTTTATTTTGATTAAAAATGCATAATGGTTTAATTAGTACTTAAGTTTATTTTTAGTTTACTTTTGGTTTATTTTTGGTATATTTTAAACTATATGCATTTTTTATTAACGAATTATGTTTAAAATTTTTTCAAATACATTTCTAGTTTATTTTGTAATTTAATTGGATTTATTTAACGTATATATACTCGAAATGTACCTGGTTTACTTTTGGTATATTCCTAGTATATATATGGTTTATGTTACTGTTTATTTCAATTACATGCATCATTTATTTATGAATGTATGTTTTATGTTTAATAATGAGGGATATCAATAGAACGTGCTACCTAGTGGGCAACACTAGGACCAAGTACGTACTGGTACGCTGATAGCATTTAGGCTATATTACTAACCTGTTTGAGGATATTGATTGGATTTGATTATTTGATGTGTGAGATGATTTGGGAGTGTGATTGCTGGAGCTCGGTTGACCAAGTGTCTCAGGGCCAATCACACTGACAATCAGACTGTTGGAGCTCGATTGACTTAGTGTCTCGGGGCCAGTCTACTGTCTAAATGGAATAAGTGAATATTTTGGAATAAGTGAGTCTGTGTGGCTAGAGTGTTGTCTAACAATATTTTGAGGTTGCGATTTTCTAGGGTTCTATTTGATCCTTCATAACCAATGGTTTTTAGACTATATATATATATATATATATATATATATATATATATATATATATATATAAATAAAAGATTTTATTGCATTTGTGTGTATTTGCTTGTATATATATATTTATATATATACTATTGATTGTATGCATTGTCATTTAGTATGCATGTATATATATTATAGTAATTCACTCAGTGAGGTCTGACTCCCCTCCGTTGACTATTTTTTTTTCAGGAGAGTCATCTTCATCAGACCTTAGTAGCAGGCCTGTATATTGGATTTCTTCTGCCCTGGCTTCATTATATAAACTGCTCACTTGAGTTATATTTTTATAATCTAGACACTGTAGTAGTTATGGTTGATTGTGAGATTGTTGTATTATATTTATATGAGATATGTACTTTAAATATTTGAACTGGATTGTATTAAAGATTTATTTATATATATGAGATTGAGTTATTGATTTAAATCCCGTGGTGGATTATTATTTAATTATTTATGATTTTATTTTCACTGCACAATATTTTAAATATGTTATTATTATTATTGCATGTTTTATTTTATTTTTAGGCTTGTTACGGGTCCCGGATTCGAAAGAATTTTCATTCCCTAGCGCCGGTTATGGCCCTTGTTTTGGGTCATAACATGCCATGTGTTTATGGAGTTAGGTGCCAAACTAGTGAACCATCTTTTTGCTCTATCCATCAATGAAAATGGAAAAAGGATGAGCCTAATTGCTTATGGCTGTACTCTATTCATCTTGAAGGTCGAAGAATACTTTAAAAATCTTGTCATATGACCAATTGGATCCTCATGTGGTAAGCCACTAAACTGTGAGTTTTGAATCATTTGGATCATGGCAGGTTTGATTTCAAAATTGTTTACAACAACCGCTGGCCTCACAATTGGAGTTTGGTCACCTTGGACAATGGAACTCTTAAAGTCCCTCATAGTTCTATAGGTAACCTACCCATTTTGGCCATCTTGCCCATTGTGTGCTTCCCTACCCCCCCAGAGGTAGTTTTCTTTCATCTTCCCCTCCATTCATCCTATCTCTATTCTGTCTTCTCCTTCTATGAATAGTTTTTTCAATCTCTAAATCAAGTGGTAATAATTGGACTCCTTGTCTGCTTATGCCACGCATTGTGTGCATGCAACAACAAGAGTTCCTGTAAATCCAAAAAAAATAAAAACAACGTCTAAATCAAACAACACAAAATTCTCAAAAATATCAATTTGGCAATCCCCGGCAACGGCACCAAAAACTTGATGGGTTTCCTCAAGTATACAAATTCGTACAAGTAGTAATTAAATATCGATCCCATAGAGATTACAGATTGACTACAGTGATACTAATTATGTTTGTTTGTTTAAACAACAAAAAATGGTATTTTGAATTAAACTAAAAATTAAACTAAGACAAAACATAAAAAAATCACAATGAAATAAAAATCACTTTAGAGAGCTAGGGTTCTTATTACTAATTCAACCTTTATTTAAGATCAATTAACTCCTAAGCTATACCTAACCTTAATCCAATTTGAGGGTTTCTCAAGAATCATAGGCTTTCCTCCTAAGACAACCCTATGATTAACTAAGTAAATTGACATTCTTAGATTTAAAGCTCTTGCCTACTAAGTGTTCGGTTAACCCAGTTTAAGGCAACCCTTAATCAATATTAGTTGCTTAAGTGTTTCTCAACTAAGAAAGCATATAACAGGTTATTGTTTAAATCCAATACAACCCATTTCTCGATCAAGTTTTATTGTGTATATTTAATCAAAGGGTGATCAATCCTAAGAAGACATTAAGTTCAACAACAACCCAAGGATCTAGATTAATGGCTTAGGTTTAATTATGATTAGCCCATGGTTGAATTGCAACAAGAACCCTAATTAAGAATTTAGCTACTCATTTTAATTTTAAGAGACAAAGAAGAAGAATAAAAGAAAATAGATATCATTATTAAATCAAAATTAAGAACGAATAAACATAATTGAATAGAAGAAACCCCCTGTTCAATAAGAAGCTTGATGTTCTTCAATTCTTATTCTCAAATCTCCAAAACTAACATAAGTAAGAAAAATCCTTATTTTTTCCAAAACTGCTCTTAGACAATGTAATGTATATTAAAAAATGATGAAAAAAATATATTTATATATCCCACCTATTTCTGGTGGCTACCCTCTTATAAAACCCTAATTACCAGCTCTAGGGTTATAGCCATGCGAAATCTCCATCTTGTCCCTCATGAGTCAGCAATTAAATTCGACTCTGAATTTCCCTAATCACCAGGTCGCACGGCCATGTGCAAAATGCGCATGGCCGTGCACATCACTTCTTTAGCATTTTAACAGATCGACCTCCATTCCTTTTTGGGCCTACTTCAAGTGCCCACGGCTCCCATGTAACCTTCCTCTACTGTTCTTTGACTTCCCTAAATACATAAAAATCAACCAAAAATAAACCGACTAATACATAAAAATAAATAAACATATAAGACATGCATTAAGTACTCAACTAAATAAAAAATGAATAAAAGAAACACAAACTTAACTGAAATTGCATTTTTTCTAACATAAAGACTACTTAAACAAATGCATTTTTCACACTCATCAAAGCCCAATGATGAGAGTTTGAAACTTGGACATGAGAATGAAGCTTGAATATCTAATGGAAAGTGGACTTGAAAACCTAAAGCCTAAAAAGCCCAAAACTTAGCCCAATTGCCCAAAATTGGTCCAAGCCCACTTGGCCCAGTGTAGGCCCGAGCCAAAGGGGCGTCGCCTCAGTGCAATGAGGCAATCATCTCTTTGGCAGCTACCAATGAGGCAATCGCCTTATCATAGAGGTGATCACCTCATTGAAGAGGTGCTGCCTCTATGGCAGCCCACTTGCAGCTGCATTAAATGCAACTGCAACCATGGTGGCCAAGTGGTGTGGGCTCCACCCTCCAGACCTAATTCTTGCATGAGAAAGAGATTTTTGGGGAAGAGAAAAAGGTTATGGAGGCTCATGATGAGCTAGAAGGCTTAGGGCAATGGGGAAGCTAGGGAATAAAAAGGAAAAAAAGAGAGAAAAAGAAAGGGGGAGGAACCATTATTGAGGGTTTTGAAAAGAAAACCATTATTGAAAAAAAAAGAGAGAGGGAGAAGCTCTAAAGAGAAAAGGAAAGAAGGAAAAAATGTCCTCAAGGAAGAAGGAGAGAGTGAAGCAAGGAAAAGTCTACATTTTCCTAAGAGAAGAAGGAAGAAGCTTGTGTCAAAAGTAGCGATCACATCCTAGCAAGGATCACAATCAAAAACATCTCTAAGGGCCTCTTATTTTGGTAGAAAACTTGCACTTAAACTTGACATGTGCATCATTTTATGTGTTCTTGCTTGTGTGTAACTAAGTTATTAGTTTATTTTAGGTTTATCTCTAGTTTATCTTACTTAATATCTCACTTTATTGATGTGAGCTTTGAAGACTTTTGCATGTAGTTGTAGTTTGATTCTTGTAGAGTGTGTATATGCATGTACTGTTACTTAGAGTAGAAGTCTAAACATTTGAGAGTCAGAATCAGCCTATTGACGAGGTGTTGCCTCTTGTCAATGAGGCGATCACCCCATCGACAGGCCTCCAGGAAGTTTCTCTCCTTTGTTTATGTGTGTTATATGCTCTTTTTGCCTTAGAAATATTAGGGGCCCCTGTTGATGAGGCGTCGCCTCATTAATGAGGTGATCGCCACATTGACAGGTTAGCCCACTTTTAATTTTACTTTTCTACTAATGCTTGTCGCAACGTCCACTTTGATATGTGTCTTTTGACCTTAAACATGGCTATTTATTGAATGATGATGTTCATCTTGATTGTTTGATGATTTCTTAGTTCATAACGTTGAAAACCCCTTTTATAGCATCTCTTTGTAAATGTCATTATTTATGATTTCATTTTTTTGAAGGGAAGGACTAATTGTGTGTTATTTGTAGGAATTACTTGATGATTTCCATCATTAAGTAGTCGCCTTCATTAGCTATCCCTCTTACACCATTGTGTTTATTGTTTATTATCGGTTTACTTTCAGTATATATTTGGTTTATTTCCTATATATTATTCTTTTATTTTGCCTAAAAGCGTTGTAATCCTTAATCCCTTTCCCCATTCAATTTTGAATGTATGGTTGTAGATTAATATTTATTTTATTTTTGCTGAATGTTGGGACTCAAAAGCATGAAATTGGATTAATGTGCAAACTTAAACTTAACTATAAAATTTGGAAAGTAAATGAAGGCAAGTGCAACTTTGAATGTAAATGAGGAAACAATTAAATAATTAAATGGTAATAAAATGCAAAACACAAATGGAGGCCAACCGCAAGGTTGGGTGAGCATTCAAATGCTCATACCCAGTTTCCTGACCCAATCTCTGATGACGGCTTTTAGGAACCTTCGTGGGATCCAGTTACTGTACAGTGTGTCTCAGCTATTATCCAGGTGGTGACTCTATCTTCGAATAGGCCCAAGACCTATATCGTATTTCCTAGTGGGCCTCGAGCCCACATAGTGCTGCGGTCTCCAAACACTTAGGCACGCGCTAAACCCCATCGCCTATAGATAATTATTTAAAGGTTTTAGATCATCAAATAACACTTAATTTGGAGTTCTATAGATCAATATATACTCAAATTACAAAGACTGAAAAACCATAATTATCAAACCTGAATTCTGCAACTTAAGAACCCTAAATTAAATCAACTAAAATACTAAAATTACTTACCAATTCAATCAATAAAGCCTTAGAGAAAATTATTAATGGCCTAAAAATGCTTTGGATCATCAAATTTCACTTGAAAAATCCACTCTACAATAAGAATTGAATCAGCCCTATTTTATTCTCTCTTTTCTCTTCTTTTCTTTCCTCTTTTCTTTCTTTCTCTTTTTTTTCTTCCCTTTTTATGGCTACTCTAAACAATCATGATGGAAGAAGAAGATATACCCAAAAAAAAAAAAATAATATGTAAAATACTCCTTTTGGTCCTTAATGAAATGCTTAAGTTACCTATAAATCCTTAAACTTCTAAATGTTTCAATTTAGGCCAATCATTGTTTTAATTTTAGTTCTAATCTTTTAATAAAATTAAAGTTCTTATCCTTTACTTCAATTTAACCTCATATCCTTATTATTCTCAATAGTTTATTTATTTTGAGTGTCACTAAAATTAAAAAATTATCGCTATTTAATTAACTATAAATTATGGCTTAACCCGAAACACTAGCTTAACTATATATACTAGCTTATACTTAAATTTAATCAGCATATATGTCAATGCAACATATAATGAATGCAAATGTACTTAGAATTAGGCTACAGGTGTGACAAATGCAACTGATGAACTTGATAATCCACTATTGCCACTGGTTCTCTCTTATACGATAAATCTTCATTCATTTCCACCCTATCATGCTACAACATGTGCAAAGGATCCAAAATATACTTTCTTAGTATCGAGATATGGAAGACTAGATGCACTTAAGATAAATTCGGAGGCAAAGCCAACCGATATGCAACTATGCCAAATCTCATCACACCCTTCATCAGAGACACCTTCAGAAACACATTCTCCAACCTGGAATTTCACATTCTTATGCTTCAGATCCACATAGCTCTTTTGTCTATGAGTTGTGATCTCTAATCTCCTTTTGATCATAGCAACTTTCTTAGCTGCATCTTAAACCATCTCAGGTCCAGTTAATACTCTCTCTCCAATCTCATCCCAACACAAAGGAGATTGACACTTCCTTCCGTACAAAACTTTATATGGTGCCATCTTAATACTGCTATGGTAGCTATTATTATAAGCCAACTCTACCAGCGGTAGATGATCATCCCAACTACCTCTAAGATCCATCACACTCATTCTTAATATATCTTTAAGTGTCTGAATCATCCTCTTAGATTAACCATCAGTCTAAGGGTGAAAAGTAGTACTAAAATTAAGCTTGGTGCCCATTGCTTCTTGCAACTTCTGCCAAAATTGAGAGGTAAACAAAAAACCTCTGTCAGACACAATGGACACAGGTACTCTGTGAAGGCACATAATATGCTTAATGCACAACTTCACCAATTTATCTACAAAATAAGTGGCTTTCACAGGCAATAAATGTGTAGACTTGGTTAACCTATCCACAATCACCCAAATGGAATTGTATCCATCCTTAGAATGAGGTAACCCAACCACAAAATCCATAGCAATTATCTCAACTTCCACTTAGGAAAAGGAAGAGGCTGAAGCTTCCTTGAAGGCTTATAATGTTAAGCTTTTACCTGATGACATGTCAAGCACTTGGAAACATAATCAGCTACGTCCCTCTTTAAACCATCCCACCAGTAAAAATCTTTGACACTATGGTACATCTTAGTAATACCTTGATGTACATTGTAGGCTATAAAATGCACTTCCTCAAGGATTTCTTCTATCAAATTATCCACAACAGGAATGCATAATCTACCACTGATCCATAAAACACCTTCATTGTCAAGTGTGAAATCAGTGCACTTCCCTGCATGAACATTCTCTTCAAGTTCTTGTGAACTATGAAAATCTCATATGTTACTCTATATAAGTAGTGTCTCCAAATCTTGAGAGTAAAGTTCACTACTGCCATTTATAAGTTGTGAGTAGGATAATTCTGTTCATGCTTCTTCAACTACCTTGAAGCATAAGCAACTACCCTACCATTTTGCATCAACACACAACCTAGGCCAACTTTAGAGGCATCACAATATATGGTGAACTTATCTTCTCCATTCGGCAATGTCAGAATTGGAGCTATGGTCAATTTCTACTTTAGTAACTGAAAATTATTCTCATAAGCATTTGACCACACAAACTTCACATTCTTTTGAGTTAGGTGGGTCATAAGAGCTGATATTTTAGAGAAATCTTGTACAAATCTCCTATAATACCCAACCAAACCCTAAAAACTTTGAATCTTAGTAACTATTGTCAGTCTAGGCCATTCAGATACTGCATCAATCTTCTTTGGATAAACCTGGATACCATCTTTAGACACCACGTGTCCAAGAAATGCTACACTTCCCATCCAGAAATCACACATCAAGAATTTAGCATAAAGCTGATATTCACTCAGTGTCTGCAGTATTGTCCTCAAATGATATACATGCTCTTCCATACTCTTTGAATACACTAGTATATCATCGATGAAGACTACCATAAACTAATCCACATATGGTCTAAATATTTTGTTCATCAGATCCATAAAAGCAGCTGGTGCATTAGTTAAGCTAAAATACATCACTAGAAATTCATAACATCTATATCGAGTACAGAATGCCATTTTAGGAACATCGGCTTCACTAATCCATAATTGGTGATAGCTTGACCTCAAGTCAATCTTAAAAAAAAATTGTGCACCCTGAAGTTGATCAAACATATCATCTATCCTTGGAAGATGATACTTGGTCTTCACTATCACCTTATTCAATTCTTTGTAGTCAATGCACAACCTGAGTGTACTGTCTTTCATCTTCACAAATAGGACTGGTGCACCCTAAGGAGAAATACTGAGTCTTATGAAACCCTTGTCTAATAGATCTTGTAATTATTCCTTTAACTCCTTCAACTCTGCAGGAGTCATTCTGTAGGGCGACATTGAAAAAGGAGCTATTTCAGGAACCACATCTATATATAATTCAATCTCTCTATGAGGTGGTAAACTTGGCAACTCATCAGGAAAAAATTTAGAAACTCACAAGCTATTAGAGCATCTATAAGAGACAACTTCTCCACTGAAGTATCCTTGACAACTTTTACTCAGCATCTTCCTAGCCATGATAGTAGAGATGAGATTCTGAGGTGCAAAACTCTTGTCACTTATAAACTTAAACTCTTTATTAGGAATTTTGAAAATCACCTTTTTCTTCGACAATCAACCATGGTATAATACTGAGATAACACATCCATTCTCAAAATCACATCAAGTCAATTACACCCAAAAGACTAAATCTTTGAATAATTCTCTGAATTTCAGTCCTTAACTCAGATGCCAAAATATATCAAACTTAATCCTATAACATACAGTTCTACCAATCTTCTCTTATACTATATCACATTTATAACATGACGTTACATATTTAAGAGTTCACAGGTATTCTTCTCAAATAACCGCTCTTTTCTTACTTTGTGCAATAGCTACCACATGTAATTATCCCTCTTTGAAGGTGGATGGAAGTATCTTAGAAATCACTCTTTAAAATCCAACCATGCCTTAATAGTCACATAGAGCTAATTTGACTACATGCACCAATCTTATACCGCAGTCAAAACTGACCACTTCATAATTAAAGAGTACAAAAGTGATTCGTCTTCATTAGACATCTTCCAATTCCTTCATCAAAGCATAATTAAAAAACCTATCATGCTTGGTTAAATGCTATCAATCTCTCATTAACCCTGGCTATCCTAACCACAATGCTGTAAGTTTGAGTTCAAAGGTTGTTTGAACCTCTTACAATAACTACCTTTGAGTTACAGTTGCCTTTGACCTACCCCTACACTAGATAGGTGTAGTAGGGCTGAAACTATAACCAAAACTTCAACTTGAAAGGACTGCTTATCAATATATATATTGCCTATGTGGTAAAAGTAGTTCACATGCACTTTATTTGAAAATACGTGAAACTGATACATCTTGAGCTATCTACTGAAACGAAGGCTGCATAGGTGGTATCTGCTAAAGCATAACTACTGCACACTGCTGAACTCATAGTGCATGAGAAACATCTTTACAATGGTAAGCCACAGACTTCTCATTCTATTGTTCCCACTGTCTATGGCGATCATTTGGCCTACTAAATCCAATTTACCTATCTCTATGCCTAACTGGCTGTACATAGGGTAGAACCTCATCCTTAAAAGACTTTTCATCATCAGTTTCATCGATTGATAGAGCGACTTACGCTCGCAACAGTAGAAAAGATAAAAAAAATTAAAACATATAATTCAGACAATCATAGACAACAAATAGACACCCTAATGGTTATGTAGAATTCCTAAAGCGAAGAAAACTTTTCAAAGACATGATCGAACCTAATTTAACTGCAGTAGTTCCAAAGAAAACATAACTCTAATAACCTAGGTCACAACACTAAACCTAGGCTCTAATACCAACTTTGTTACAACCTAAACTGGGGAGTCATGACTGGCATTAGGGAACGGGAATTCTTTTGAATCCAGAACCCGTAGCAAGCCTCAAAATAAAAAAAACACATCTAATAAATAAATAAAAATAAAATAGAATTAAAATTTTACAAATTGATATATAAAATAAATATTCAATACCATTATTTCATAAATAAAAATATTCATACAATATTCTACATACAAGGTCTCAAAAATAAAATAACCCACTATTGATACAATAATGCTATTACTGTAATTTTCTAGAATACAATAAAAGTTTAAATATGAAATTTACATAATCTAGCCGGGGCGGAAGAACACCGGTGAAGAGCTCTACTACTAAGGTCTGACAATAGAAGATCTCCTAAAAAAAATAATTGAAGGGGGGAGGGGTTAGAACTCACTAAGTGAATTATTATATTATATATACATGCACCTCCTAATATCATATGTAGTCAAGCATTATATATATATATATATATATATATATATATATATATATATATATATATATATATATATATATATATATATATATATATATATATATATATATGTATGCTGAAATCTCTTTTTAATAATAATAAATGCATAAAACATTTTACTTTTGGTTGAAGGATTGGAGTAGAACCCTAACACTTTGCAACCTCGATCATATAATCAATAGCCCACTAGATTATCCATAACTCCAAGTATTATTTTTAATCCAACTCACAATAGTAGACTGGCCCCGAGTACACTAGGTCAACCGAGGATCCGCAATCTCATTATCAATATGACTGGCTCTGAGTACACTAGGTCAACCAAGGATCAGCAACCACTCTTTTTATAACCAAAATAATCCTCAACATTTCCAATCATAATCACCTATCAGATTTTTATCCTAACTCTACCATACTAATGCGTACAGAGTCCTAGTGGAGCCCACTAGGTAGCATGTTCTACTGCTATCCTTTAAATAACCTTAATAATTATTAAAATAATAAAAATGCATAATTCAATGTAATAACATCCATTTATTGAGAAATATATCATTCATATACAGAAAATATACCAAATGTATATTGGAAATATACTAAAAAATATTCCAAATGTATATGCCACATGTTTACCAAAATAAACCATAAATATGCTGAAAATATACCAAACATATATTAAAAACATACTAAACATATACGTCGCATGTTTATCAAAATATACCGAAAATATACCAAAAATATATTTCACATTTAAAGAAATATTCATATTTAATTTCATTATAAAATTCATGGATGCTAATTTTTATGCATTCTACATGCAATGCATATATAAGATAATAACTCATTGGTTTGCGCTCCATGAGACAGACTCGATGGTTCTGGTCCAATAGGCCTCGATATCGGCACAACTATAAAATAAAGAATAATAATATCATAATAAAATTCTAACTCTATGCTTTTAGAATTACTAGAGAAAGACTCGATCTAAGACATGACTTAATCAAAATTTCAAAACTAGACTCGGACATGTTATCACATTTTACGAGAAATCTACTGAAAATTCGACAAAGTCTCCTTTGTAAAACGAACATCTCCCTACAAAAGTAGGGCTGATCCTACACATAAAATATACTTCTAAAATCACAAATCTCATCACCTCGGGTTGGGACCCCAAACTATACAAATTTCCAACCGAGGTTCATAAATCACAAACCAACAATATTAAATAATAAAATCACAAAAATCATAAAAAATCCATAAAAATATTAAAAATCTTTAATTTTCAACTAAATCATAAAATTCTAATTTTTAAATAATATTTGGTAATAAAATTCATAACTGGAATAAAATTCCCATTTTACAATTAAATTAACATAAATTGAAAATAATTATTAAAATCACAATTTAACATCATAAAAATAATAAAACACCCAATAAAGCTTAAAATAATAAATAAATTTATTATTTGCATAATATTCCAAAATTATCACAAATTAACTAATAAAATCTCAAATATTATATAATATTAATAAAAATTCAATTTTACAATTATTCAACATAAAATAGTTAAGATTCACATTTACTTACTTAAATAGTTTAACTATATAATAAAATTAGTTAAAAACCCATTTAATCACAAAAATAGCATATAATTTTATTATTTGAATATAATTTTTGAAAATTAATATTAATTAGTTAAAAATAGTAAATAATTTGTAAAAATTATTTTAATACCAATTATTATTTTAAAATCATTTGAAACATATAATTTGACTATAATTTCAACAAAAACACACAATTTACCTATAAATCCAATATTTACATAACACAATATATTATCCAAAAATTAATCAAAATTCCAAAAAATTTGTGAAAATTCATTTTCTCATTTTCAAAGCTAATAATTTAAATTAATAACATAGTTTATCATAATTTCTATGCAAAATACATAATTTACATAACACAATATATATTTCTAAAAAATTATACAAAATTTCTAAAAATTATTTTCTCACTACTAAAATTAAAAACTTAATTTAACCAAAATTTCATCCAAAATAATTAATTAACATAATTATCAAAAATTCATTTTTTAATTATTCCATAAATAAAATAATTTTAGAAAAATCAACAAAAAATATAATTGAGAAGCTTAAGTTTCATACATCAATATTTCAAAAATAAATTAACACAAAACATACCAACTCAAGGTTAAAAAATATAAAAAACCTAAAATGGACATAAATTAAGACTTGCGATAACTTATAATTCGGACGTCGTAAAATTAAAACGACTTGAAAATCGAGATGTACATGTTGTGAGGAGTCTAAAGAATCCAAAAACTTGACCTAAAACCACCAAAAAAATTTCGGTGTTATAGTAACTCTTCTCGATCCCACGCGATTTCTGGCGACTCTAAGGCTTCAGACGACATTTGGAAGGTGAGAGGAGGAAGATGGCAAGCTCAGGTGGTGCTGATGGTGGCTGATGGAGCTTGGTGGCACTACAATGGTGGAAGGTAGGGGAGGGAGAAGAAGAAGAAGAAAAAGAAAGAGAAAGAAAAAAAAAATTGACCCCCATGCTTTTGATTTTTGATATATATATATATACACTAACACAAATTCACACACATAACACATGCACACATAATAAATAATACCAATTAATAATAACAACAATAAAAATAATAATAATACCAATAAAATAATAATAATAATAATAATAATAATAATAATAATAATAATAATAATAATAATAATAATAACAATGACAACAACAATGACAACGACAACAATAAAATAATATTAATAATGCTATTTAAAATATTAGCTATGGAAATGATTTTAATACTTTAAATAATAAAAATTACAAAATAATTATTTTACGTAAATAACTTTTAAAAAAATAAATGAATAATATACACAATAATAATATAATATAAATAAAATTTAAAATTTTATTAAGACTACAAATCTCAAAATATATTTGTGTTATTTAAAATATCAGGTTATTACAATAATTAATAACACTTAAATTCAATTTAATTTCAAAAAATAACCATAATATAATAGTTAATAAAATATTTATTAACACTGCAAATTCCAAAAATTAATTTAATAATTCATATAATTTTGGGTTATAAAATTAAGATACTCAAATTCAACATCTTTTAGTTTCATGTCAAACCAAATTTTCAAAAATGACAAAAAAAAAAAAACAAAATTTGCAGTCCTAAAAGTTTTATAATTTTTACAACTAAGTTATAAATGCTTAATTCTTAATAATCAAATTCTATAAATTTTAAAAAGTTTATTCATTAGTCCTATCCGTTAGTCAAACTAATTTTTCGTTAGTCAACCATTAAAATTAAACTTTTTTTTTTTACATTTTAGTCCTAAAACTTGAAAATTTTTTATATTTTAAATAATTTTTTTTATTTTTCTTTATAATTTATTATATTGTTAAATTTTGATAATTACTGTATTTAATCAATAAAAATAATATAAAAATATTAAAAATATTTCTTTCTTAAATTATTAGTTTCAATAACAATGATAAATAAAATTAATCAAGTATTATTTTAATAATTTAAAATAAATAATTTTAATTAATATATTATATACAAATAAAATTTTTTATATTTACATAAGTTCAATTAGTTTTATCAACATTATAATTTGTGTTGGATTTTAAACACCTATTGAATTCAATTTTCTATTTTAAATTCAATTGAGTTTAAACATTATTTAAAATATAACACAAATTATAAAATTGTCAAAATTGATTGCGCTTTATCCATATAAAAATTATTTTTATTTCTTATTTTTTGATATTATTTTAGTGAATTATATAGTTATTATATAATAAGAATGTTGTTATCACTAAAATAAGATAAAAAATTAAAAATATTTTTTCTTAAATTACTAGTTTAATAAGCAATGTTAAATAAAATTAATTAGATTTTTTAAATATATAATTTTCATTAATATATCATAAATGAATAAATTTTTTATATGGATAAAATTTAATCAATTTTGATAATGTTATAATTTGTGTTATATTTTAAATAATGTTTAAACACAATTGAATTTGAAATAGACAATTGAATTCAACAGATATTTAAATTCTAACACAAATTATAATGTTGACAAACCTAATTGAATTTATGTAAATATAAAAAATTATTTGTATATGATATATTATTTTAAATTATTAAAATAATACTTAATTAATTTTATTTGTCATCGTTATTGAAACTAATAATTTAAGAAAGAAATGTTTTTAATTTTTAATTTTTTGATATTATTTTTATTAAGTAAATACAATTATTATGAAAATGTAATAATATAATAAATTATAAATAAAAATAAAATTATTTATTTAAAAATAAAAAATTTCAAGTTTTAGGACTAAAATGTAAAAAAAAAAGGTTTAATTTTAATGGTTGACTAATGGAAAATTAGTTTGACTAACGGACAGGACTAATGGAAAAACTTTTGAAAACTTATAGAACTTAATTGATAAGAATTAAACATGCATGACTTAGTTGTAAAAACTATATAACTTTTAGGACACTTTTCGGATGACATAATATACTTTAGTGACGGAGCATATAAATACTCTGAATACTTTATTTTCTCAACTCACTTCGTTGGATATAAAGTAGAGGCAAATGAATGTGTTGAACTTATACTTAAGAGTTTGAAACTACTATCTTGGAGGAAGAAAACATGCACAAAAACAAGGAAGACAAGATGGTGAATTCATAACAAGCGGAGGCTTTGGTGGTGATGAGAGGGAAATCAATAGAACCTGGCTCTAGTGGGAGGCAGAGACAAGGAAGATCAAAATCAAGAAGTAATAAGAATTTAAAGTGCTATAATTGTAGCAAAAAGGGTCACTTGAAGAAGGATTATTGGAATCTAAAAGATTCCAAACCTCAAGGAAATGTTGCAAGTACATTAGATAATGGCATCGCTCTATGCAATGAAATGGCAACAACTAGCACATACAGAAAGAAATTATCTAATGTGTGGATCCTTGACATAGCAGCTACTTGACACATGACTGGTTGAAGAGATTGCTTTTCTCATTATAAACCTAGCTCAGAAGCATCTCTATTCATAATTGATGATTGTCTTTTGACGATCGTCGGTATTGGAACCATCAAATTGAGGATGTATGATGGTATAATTTGCACTATTCAAAATGTGTAGCATATAGAGGGATTAAATAAAAATCAATTGTTTGTAGGAGTGGTAGATGGTCTTAAGTGTAGGGTTGAAATCGGGAAAGGGATTATAAAAATAACCCGAGGAGCGCTTGTACTAATGAACGCATAATAGATAACTATAAATTTGTATACATTAATGGGAGAAACTTTGCAGGAGGTAGAAGAATGTGTTGCTTTAGATAGTTTAAGTGAAAATTCTACCATGGTATGACACTACAAACATGGCCATATGTTAGAACAAGGAATGAAAATTCTAGCTCAGTAGAAGCTACTTCCTAGTCTCACAAAAGTATCTTTTCCCTTTCGTGAGCATTGTGTTACAAGCAAGTAGCAACGTGTGAAGTTCAACACATCTAATTCTAGAAGAAAAATTATTATAGAATTGGTTCACACTGATGTATGGTAAGCACCATTACCATCCTTAGGAGGAGCGAAGTACTTTGTGTCCTTTATTGATGACTACTCTAGGAGATGTTAGGTGTATCCTATCAAGAAAAAAGTTAATGTGTTTGAAGTCTTCAAAGTGCTTAAGGATAGATAATGAAGGAGAATATACCAAAGAAGAATTTGACAAATTCTGCATCTGGAAGACATCAAAAGGTAGTTCACCATGACATACACTCCTCAATAGAATGGAGTGGCAGAGCGGATGAATGGAACCCTATTAAAAAGAAGAAGGGAAATGTTAGGAGCTACTGGTGTAGTAAAGTCATTTTGGGCAGAAGTAGTCAACACCACCTGTTATGTGATTAATAAGTTACCATTAACTGCAATTGAGTTAAAAACACCTATAGAGATGTGGACTAGTAAGCCTGCTGATTACTCAAACCTCCATATATTTGGGAGCCCTACATACATGACGTATAATGCCCAAGAAACTACAAAACTAAATCCAAAATCTAGAAAATGCATTTTCTTGGGATATGCAGAAGGAATCAAAGGGTATTACTTATGGGATTCCACTACCCATAAGGTCATCATCAGTAGATATGTGATATTTATAAAAGATTAGTTGCAAGAAAAATGTAATAGTAGTACATCAAAAGATACTTCATAGAATATAATGATACATATGGAACAAAATGATTCTTTTGAAGCTGCACCAGAAAATAAAGAATGAGAACTACTTGAGTTTGATGAAACTAGAGTTCAATAGTTAACTCATAGCAGAAAAGCACCAGATTGGCATTCTAATTATATTTTGGATAGTAATGTTGCATATTGCTTTCTAACAGAGGATGAAGAGCCATCAACTCTTCAAAAAGCAATGGAAAGCCCAGAAGCATCTCAGTGGATGGCAGCAATACAGGAAGAACTTAAAGCTTTAAATAAGAATCAGACTTAAGAACTTGTGCCATTACCATAAAGAAGAAAGGCAATTAGTAATAAATGGGTTTACAAGATTAAATGTAATAGTAATGATTAAAAGGAGTGATATTGTGCAATATTGGTGGTGCGAGGGTATGCTTAAATAGAAGGCATTGACTTTAATGAAATCTTTTCTCCTGTGTTCCAACTTACAATAGTTTGAGTTGTCCTGGTGATGTGTGCTACATTTTATTTACATATAGGGTAATTAGATATGAAAAATGCTTTTCTTCATGGAAATCTTAAAGAAGAAATTTATATGCTCCAACCAGAAAACAAGGAAAAAAGAACTTGGTTTTTAGGTTAAAAAAATCTTTATATTTCTTTAAATAGACACCAAGGTGTTGGTATAAGAGATTTTATTCCTTCATCATGAGCCTTGGATACAACAGACTTAATATAGATCCTTGTGCATATTTCAATGACTTCATCATTTTGTTGTTGTATGTAGATGACATATTGGTAGTAAGCTCTAACAAAGATCGTATCATAGGATTAAAGGCACAGTTTGCTAAGAAATTTAAGATGAAGAACTTGGGACCAACAAACAAGATTATAGGGATGCAAATTCATCGAGATAGAAATAATAGGAAGATTTAGCTATTATAGAAAAATTACTTGAAGAAAGTCCTATGGAGATTCAACATGCAAGATTATAAGCCAATTTTGAGCCCACTTCCTACTAATTTTAAGTTATCTTCCAGTATCAGTCCTAACAGTAAAGCAAAGAGGATGGAAATGTCTCGAGTACCATATACATCAGCAGTGGGAAGTTTAATGTTTGGTATGATATATACAAGACTAGACATTGCACATGCAATGGGAGTGGTTAGTCAGTACATGGCGAATGGTAAAGAGCATGGGAATATTATGAGAGGATCCTAAGATATATCAAAGGAACCTCAGATATTGCATTATATTATGAAGGATCAAACTTTATTATCAGAGGATATGTTGATTCAGATGATTCAGGTGATTTGTATAAAAGTAAATCCACGACAGGTTATGTGTTTATACTTATTGGTAGTGTTGTAAGTTGGGTATCAAAACTACAATCAGTTGTGGCTATTGGGTTATGTGATTCAAAATGCAGCAAAAATTTAAAAATTTAATCACAAACTTAAACCAGTGTCCATGTAATTCGTTTAATCGATTGATTCAGGGTTTCCAAAAACCTGACCACAGATGCAAGAATAGGCAAGAATGATGGAAGGATGAGAGGAGGTTCACTCTGGTGACACCCTACCTTGAGCTTTTAGTTTTCTAGGCCGAATTAAGACGTCTCTAAATGAATACATCCTCCACAAGTATCCACACAAACATCCTTGAATCAAAAAAAATGTGTGTGTGCTAGCACCTTTTCCTTGATTGTCTCATCACTCAAGAACTATGTGTTTTTTTTTTCTAAAAAGAAAGACAATCAATTTGGAGGCATAATAGTAAGTATGTAAAACCCTAAAGAATATGTCGTATTTATAGACTTCTTAATTAGGGTTTCATTTACCAAATAAATTTTGGTAATTTCTCACTTACCAAAATGTTTTTGGTATATTCCACTTATTCCAATTCTTATTTTAAGCATGTGACCCTATAGGTTCACATGACATTGACAGTGGGTCTAAAATCTTTATTTAGGCCTATAAGTCATAAGTGGCCTCTAGAAAGACATTATGACTACCTAAGTCATGTGAAGGTCGATAATCTGATATAACCTAATTTACAGTGAATATTGTAGTCCTTTTGTCATATAATATCTTGATTGAATAAAAGGCATACTTTTTTTCATCCTTATACAATTCAATTATATTATTTTTTTATTCCAAGTAGACTGAGAATGATAACTCTTTATCAATTACCTTTAGTGTGGCTATGCATTTTTCCTGAATCTATATTATCAAGGGGCCCATAGATATCTTACTTAGATTAAATGAGGGAAAAATTCCTTCTCAATCACTCACATTCCTCACATAACTCATTTCATATCCAACAATAATCTATTTTATCATCCGGTTAAAGATAATGCTAGATTGTGTTAAAATACAAAATAGTTATATAAAAATCCATGGTGATTTCAAGGTTAGAAGACTAAATCAATATAATTGTGATGAGAATTACTTAGGAAAATTATATATGTAGTATTCTCATGATGGGTCAATTTAGTACATTATTTCTCAAATAAATACTTATAAGTTGACTTAATATCTCATATTCATGATTAGTAAAACATAATAATTAGTTAACATCATACTAGCCTTCATACATTATAATGACTAAGGATAATTTTAATAGAACCCATATTAAATCTAAGGGTTTTACTATCAAGTCATATATTTGATGACCTTAGGAAGAATTAACTATTCAAGTAATTATCACAATAGAAAATGAAAATGAAAATGCCTCTTTATTAATAAAATGATAAAGTCAAAACATGGTTGTACGTGATTGACCTAGTATGTATCACTAATAGTGGCTATGTCAATAGTGGAAGTAAAGTATATGGTAGCTACATAAGATAGTAAAGAAGTAGTTTGGCTGAAGATGGAAATGGAGGAACTCGAGTACAAATAGGAGAAAGTTTCTTTGTTTAGTGACAGTCAAAGTACCTTATGTCCCTCAAGAAATACAACCTTTCATTCAAAGTCAAAACATATTCGAGTTCAGTATCATTTCGTTTGAGAGAAAGTGGAAGAAGGAATTGTCGATTTATAAAACAATTCATACCAAAGACAATCTAGCATATTTCTTAGCAAAACCTATCAACAGTGATAAGTTTATTTGATATTGATCCTTGTGTAGTCTAATGGAAATTTAAGCAACATGAAAAGGTAAGATAGAAAAAATAGTGTAAAGATATGATTGATCCTCATTCAAATCTTCAAGTCGGAGATTGTCAAACTAACTTTTCAATTCAATAAAACCACATAAAAAAAAGTCAGCTCTAAATTTAGTGCCGATAAATTGCTAAAGATTAGTTGAAAAGTGGCCATCTTTTATGGCTATAGAAAGCCATCCCCATTTGCAAATAAACAAGTAATGATAGCATAAGAAAAGTGAGTTCTCTTGGGTAATTGAAAGTATTGCATGGGTAGTGAGAGTGAGTGAGTTTGGTAGAGTAAAAAATATATAAAGAGTGGGTTAACTCCTTTATTATAGAGAGAATTTTATTGTATTTTCCTTGAGGTATGGAGAGTAATATTTTGTAACTCATAATATTTTTCATAGTGAAATTTTTATAGTTTTGCCCGTGATTTTTTCTCGATTTATTTAGGATTTTTCACACTAAAAATCTATGTGTTGTATTTTTTTTTCAATTTTATTATTTCAATTATTTTAATTGAAATTTACTTTATTTCATTCACAATTACATTCTTAATTTTCACAACACTTCAGAGCCCATTCAATCCTTGAGCAAAATAGACTTGTATAGTTGCCAATCACCTTCACTTCTTGTCACAACCCAAAACAGGGGCCATGACCGGCGCTAGGGAACGGGAATTCTTTCGAATCCGAAACCCGTAGCAAGCCTAAAAATAAAATAAACATGCAATAATAATAATAATAATATATAATGCAGCGAAAATAAAAAAAATCATAAATATCATAATAACAATTTCATTAACTAGATTTAATTTAAATCTCAACTCGTCACATATATATAAAATATATTTTAATACAATCCAGTTCAAATAATACAATATCTCGCATAAATAAATACATAAAATTCCATAATTAATTTACAACTACTGCAGTGTCTAGATTATATAAAAATAAGACTTAAATAAGTAATTTACACAAAGAAGCCGGGGCGGAAGAAATCCGGCGTACAGGCCTGCTACTGAGGTCTAAAGATGTTGACTCTCCTGAAAAATAGTCAACGGAGGGGAGTCAGACCTCATTGATTGAATTACTATAATATATATACATGCATACTAAATGACAATGCATGCAATCAATAGTATATATATAATATGTAAATATATACATGCAAATTCACACAGATGCAGAAAAATCATTTTTATATATTTTTATTGAAAATCACGATTTATGAAGGATCAAATAGAACCCTATGATATCGAAAACCTCAAACAGTGTTAGACACACTCTAGCCATACAGGCTCACTTAATCCAAATATATCCACTTAATCCATTTAGACAGTAGACTGGCCCCGAGACACTAAGTCAACCGAGCTCCAGCAGTCTGACTGCCTGTGTGATTGGCCTCGAGACACTTGGTCAACCGAGCTCCAACAATCACACCCAAATCACATCTGACACATCAAATAATCATAATCAATCAATATCCATAAATAGGTTAGTAATATAGCCTAAATACTATGGCGTACCGATACGTACTCGGTCCTAGTGCTGCCCACTAGGTAGTACATTCTATTGATATCCTTCATTAATAAATAATAAAACATACATTCATAAAAATAAATGATGCATGAATTTCAATAAAATAACAACATAAACCATATATATACTAGGAATATACCAAAAGTAAACCAGGTATATTTCGAGTATATATACATCGAATAAATCCAATACAATTACAAAATAAACTAAAATATACCAAAAGTAAACCTAAGTAATACTTAAATCATTCATGCATATTTTATTAAAATAAAGCATACTTTTCTAAAACATGCACCCTAAAACACATATATATAAAATAGTAACTCACCTTAGTGCGCTCCACGAGATGGATCCGACGGGCCTGAACCACTAGCCCTCGGTCTCGGCACAACTAAATAAGCAATAATGACAGACATTAGAATAAACCTAATAGAAAATCCTAGAATTTGATCTAGAGTATTAAACATAGAATCGATATCAGGGTTCGACTGGATATCACGTTTTACGAGAATTCTACCAAAAATTCGATAGAACCTCCCCTGTAAAATGGGCATCTCTCTACTCAAAGAGTAGAGCCGACCCTGCAAAGAAATACACTTCGAAAAACAAGCCCAACACTTAACCACAACCCCTCGGTTGGACTCCAGACTACAATCTACCGATCGGTGTCAACAAACACAGAATTTTGTATTACAATCTACCAATCAATAGTATCGGGATATGCAGTGTTAATAATTTTTGTATATATATTACGATATTTTTACGAGTTGATATACATTTAAAGCCTATTTTAATTACTGTATCTTATTACAGTGTTTTACGTAAAATTTTCCCAGGACTTGCATTTCGGGGAAATTTTCACATAAATAATTTATTATTAATTATTTTAAATATATTTTCATGAACTCATACGTAACTCATACGTATTTTTAAATTACTAAACACCGTGTATGTGTGCAATATTTATTTAATTAGGGTTTAATATATATTACCCTAATATTTTATTATTTGTTTATTAATTTATTGTTATTTAATTATTTTTATTTATTATTAAATTATTAAAATTATTTTTAATTTAATAATTTATTTTTTTCTTTTTCTTTTCTTTTTCTTTTTCTTTTCTTTTTTCTTTTCTTTTTCTTTTCTTTTCTTTTCTTTTCTTTTCTTTTCTTCTTCCCTTCTCTTCTCCTTCCCGTGCCTAACCACCCCCTCACCACCAACCACCGTCTGTCATGCCGTTCCCCTACCGTCGGTGTGCCTTCCGGCTTGCCACCGTTATCCTCAGCCGTTCCCCGCCACCAGCAGCCTCCTTCCCCGGTGCCGGCAGCCTCTTTTTTGCCATTTTGGCCAAAATCCTTCTCCTCGCCGTCGACGATGATTCCGGCCACCGTTTTTGACACTGCCAGTCTCTTTCTTCTCCTTGAGCTTCGGTGAGTGTAATTCTAGCTTTTTTTTTTAGCTTAAATGGTCTAGATTTGCTTAGGTTTTGAATTTTTCCATTTAGCCATATTAGGGTTTTTGATTTTTTTTAGCTTCGAATTGATTGATTCATGAAAACTACCTTCACAAATGTTGATCCTAGTACCTTAATATACATTTATGAATTTATGTGGAATTTTTGGAGATTTTTTGGATTTTTGGGTATTTTTGATTATTTTAATATTATTTTCTAATTTTCGGAAATTAAGTAAATAAATTATGAAATTGTGTTTTATGGTTAAATTAGGTGTTGAAATGAATTATAGGAATTTATTTGGAATTTTTATGAATTTTTATGTATTTATTTTGAATTATTGAAGTTTATGGAATTTTGGGAAATTAGGGTTAATTGTGTTTTTAATTGAAATTAATTGGATAATTGAGTTTAATTATTAATATTATTGATAAATATGTTGAGAAAATTAATTTTGGATAATTGTATAATTTTTGGTGAATTTTTGAATTAATTTTAGTATATTTATATATATAGGGGTATTTTGGTAATTTTACACAAAATTGGCTAAAAATGTAATTTAATTGGTTTTAATAGTTATTTAAGGTATAAAAATGATTTCTACAAATTATTTGGTATTTTTAACTAATTAAAACTATTTTTCGTGAATTATTTTCAATTATATATATAATATACGATTTTTCTAATAAAATGAGTTTTTATCGGTTTTATGCGAGATATTAATATCCCGTGTTTTTAAATATTTTTACACTGTATCGGGATATGCAGTGTTAATAATTTTTGTATATATATTACGATATTTTTACGAGTTGATATACATTTAAAGCCTATTTTAATTACTGTATCTTATTACAGTGTTTTACGTAAAATTTTCCCGGGACTTGCATTTTCGGGGAAATTTTCACGTAAATAATTTATTATTAATTATTTTAAATATATTTTCGGACTTGCATGAACTCATGCGTATTTTTAAATTACTAAATAAAGCCTGTGTGTGTATATTTATTTAATTAGGGTTTAATATATTACCCTAATATTTTATTATTTGTTTATTAATTTATTGTTATTTAATTATTTTATTTATTATTAAATTATTAAAATATTAAATTTTATATGTGTGGTGTATATTTAATGTGTGCAATTTTATATTATTTTAATATGTAGTCTAAAGTATATATATATACATATATACATTAAAAATTATCAAAATAATAAAGTTTAACTTATTTACAAAACTGCCCCTCCCTTCTCTTCTTCTTCTCCGGACGCGATCCCCAACTCCACCGTCTGTAACTTCCGTTCGCCATCATTCAGAGTGCCTCCCGGTGAGCCACCTTCGTCCCCAGCCGTTCCCCGCTGCCAGCAGCTCCCTTTCCCGTCGAGTTTGGCCGGAAATAGCTTGAGAGGCCGAAAGTCGAGCTTCACGCCGTTCTCCCTCTTCCGGCCACCATTTTCGACACCGCCGGTCTATTTCTTCTCCTTAAGCTCCGATGAGTGTAATTCTAGCTTTGGTTTGAGCTTAAATGGTCTAGAATTGCTTAGGTTTCGAATTTTCCAATTCGGTCACATTAGGGTTTTTAATTTTTTTGAGCTTCGAATTGATTGATTCATGAAAAATCCCTTCATAAATGTTGATCCTAGTAGCTTAATCTACACGTATGAATTTTTGTGGAATTTTTGGAGATTTTTTGGATTTTTGGGTATTTTTGAATATTTTAATATTATTTTCTAATTTTCGGAAATTAATTATATAAATTATGAAATTGTGTTTTATGGTTAAATTAGGTGTTTAAATGAATTATAGGAATTTATTTGGAATTTTTATGAATTTCTAAGTATTTATTTTGAATTATTTGAGTTTATGTAATTTGGGAAAATTAGGTTAAATGTGTTTTTATTTGAAATTAATTGGATAATTGGGTTTAATTATTGATATTATTGATAAATATGTTAAGAAAATTAATTTTGGATAATTGTATAATTTTTGGTGAATTTTTGAAGTAATTTAAGTATATTTATATATATAAGGGCATTTTGGTAATTTTACACAAAATTGGCTAAAAATGTAATTTAATTGGTTTTAATAGTTATTTAAGGTATAAAAATGATTTCTACAAATTATTTGGTATTTTTAACTAATTAAAACTATTTTTCGCGAATTATTTTCAATTATATATATAATATACGATTTTTCTAATAAAATGAGTTTTTATTGCTTTTTAATGTGTTTAAAGGTTAATTATGTAATTTCTACTTATAAAATGAATTTCTATGTTATAAGGGTATTTTTGGTATTTCCTAAATTATTCTGTGATTGTGGATCCCGGTCGATAGACTGTAGTTTGGTGTCCGACCGAGGGGTTTTGGGTGTGTTTTGTGTTTGAATTTCGAAGTGTGTTTCTTTGCAAGGTCGGCTCTACTCTTTTGAGTATAGAGATGTTCGTTTTACAGGGGAGGTTCTGCCGGATTTTCGATAGAATTCTCGTAAAACGTGATATCCGGTCGAACCCTAATTTCTGATTCTGTGTTTAATACTCTAGATCGAATTCTAGGATTTTCTGTTAGGTTTATTCTAATGTCGGTTATTTATTGTTTATTTAGTTGCACCGAGACCGAGGGCTAGTGGACCAGGCCCGTCGGACTCATCTCGTGGAGCGCACTAGGTGAGTTACTATACTATATATATATGCTTAGGATGCATGATTTAGAAATATATGTTTTATTTTGATTAAAATGCATAAATAATGTGATTTGTATTTAAGTATATTTTTGGTTTTTTTTTTGGTATATATTAAATTATATGCATGTTTTGTAACTAAAATATATTTAAAATGTTTTTAAATATATTTCTAGTTTAATTTATAATTTGATTGAATTTATTTGACGTATATATACTCGAAATATACCTGGTTTATTTTTGGTATATTTCTAGTATATATATGATTTATGTTGATATTTTATTGAACTTCATGCATCATTTATTTTTGTGAATGAATGATTTTTATTTATTAATGAAGGATATCGATAGAACGTGCTACCTAGTGGGCAGCACTAGGACCGAGTACGTACTGGTACGCCTATAGTATTTAGGCTATAATACTAACCTATTTGTGGATATTGATTGATTATGATTATTGATATGTGAGATATGGTTTGGGGTGTGATTGCTGGAGCTCGGTTGACCAAGTGTCTCGGGGCCAATCACACTGGCAGTCAGACTGCTGGAGCTCGGTTGACTTAGTGTCTCGGGGCCAGTCTACTGTCCAAATGGATTAAGTGGATATATTTTGGAATAAGTGAGCCTGTATGGCTAGAGTATTGTCTAACACTATTTTCGAGGTTGCGATATTCTAGGGTTCTATGTGATCCTTCATAAACTATGATTTTCAATAAAATATATAAAAATGATTTTATTGCATATGTGTGTAATTGCCTGTATATATATATTAGATATATACTGTTGACTGTATGCATTATCATTTAGTGTGTATGTATATATATTATAGTAATTCACTCAGTGAGGTCTGACTCCCCTCCGTTGACTATTTTTCAGGAGAGTCAACATCTTCAGACCTCAGTAGTAGGTCGATACGCCGGATTTCTTCTGCCCTGGCTTCTTTGTGTAAACTATTTACTTGAGTCTTATTTTTATAATCTAGACACTGCAGTAGTTGTGAATTAAAATGTGGGATTTCATGTATTTTATTTAAAGAGATGTATTATATTGAAACTGGATTTGTATTTAAAGATATATATGTGATGAGTTGAGATTTGATTTAAATCCAGTTGATGAGAATGTTATTATTATATTTATGATTTTTATTTCCGCTGCATATAATATTGTTATTTGTCACGACCCAAAATAGGGGCCATGACCGGCACTAGCGAACGGGAATTCTTTCGAATCCGGAACCCGTAGCAAGCCCAAAAATAAAATAAAACATGCAATAATAACAATAATCATATAATATGCAGCGGAAATAAAAATCATAAATATAATAATAATAGTTTCATCACTGGATTTGAATCAATCCTCATCACATAAATTTATAATCTTTAATACAAATCCAGTTTTAATATAATACAACTCTTTAAATAAAATACATGAAATCCAATACTTTAATTCACAACTACTGCAGTGTCTAGATTATAAAAATAAGACTCAAGTAAATAATTTACACAAAGAAGCCGGGGCGGAAGAAATCCGGCGTATCGACCTGCTACTAAGGTCTGAGGATGTTGACTCTCCTGAAAAATAGTCAACGGAGGGGAGTCAGACCTCACTGAGTGAATTACTATAATATATATACATACACACTAAATGATAATGCATACAGTCAATAGTATATATATAATATGTATATACACAGGCAAATACACACAGATGCAGTAAAATCATTTTTTATATATCTTATCTGAAAATCATCTTTTATGAAGGATCACATAGAACCCTAGAATATCACAACCTCGGAAATAGTGTTAGACAACACTCTAGCCATACAGGCTCACTTATTCCAAAATATATCCACTTAATCCATTTAGACAGTAGACTGGCCCTGAGACACTAAGTCAACCGAGCTCCAGCAGTCTGACTGCCAGTGTGATTGGCCCCGAGACACTTGGTCAACCGAGCTCCAGCAATCACACCCACAAACCACATCTCACACATATTAATAATCACATCAAATCAATATCCACAAATAAGTTAGTATTATAGCCTAAATACTATAGGCGTACCGGTACGTACTCGGTCCTAGTGCTGCCCACTAGGTAGCACGTTCTATTGATATCCTTCATTAATAAATATAAAACATTCATTCACAAAAATAAATGATGCATGAAGTTCAATAAAATATCAATATAACCATATATATACTGGAAATATACCAAAAATAAACCAGGTATAATTTGAGTATATATACGTCGAATAAATCCAATCAAATCATAAATTAAATTAAAAATATATTTAAAAACATTTTAAATATATTTTATTAATAAAACATGTATATAATTTATTATATACCAAAAATATACTTAAATACAAATCACATTATTTATGCATTTTAATCAAAATAAAACATATATTTCTAAATCATGCATCCTAAGCATATATACATAGTATAGTAACTCACCTAGTGCGCTCCACGAGACGGGTCCGACGGGCCTGGTCCACTAGCCCTCGGTCTCGGCACAACTAAACAAGAAATAAATAATCGACATCAGAATAACCCTAACAGAAATCCTAGAATTCGATCTAGAGTATTTAAATACGGAAACAGAATTAGGGTTCGACTGGACATCACATTTTACGAGAATTCTATCGAAAATCCGACAGAACCTCCCCTGTAAAACGGACATCTCTCTACTCAAAAGAGTAGAGCCGACCCTGCAAAGAAACACACTTCGAAAAATAAGCTCAACACAATCCACAACCCCTCGGTCGGACTCCAGACTACAATCCACCGACTGGGGTCCACAAACACAGAATAATTCAGAAATACCAAAAATATCCTTAAAACCTAAAAATACGTTTTATAGGTAGAAATTACATAATTAACCTTTAAACACATTAAAAACCAATAAAAACTCATTTTATTAGAAAAACCGTATATTATATATATAATTGAAAATAATTCACGAAAAATAGTTTTAATTAGTTAAAAATATCAAATAATTTATATAAATCATTTTTATACCTTAAATAACTATTAAAACCAATTAAATTACATTTTTAGCCAATTTAGGGTAAAATTATCAAAATACCCCTATATATATATATATATATATATATATATATATATATATATATATATATATATATATATATATATATATATATATATATATATATACTTAAATTACTTCAAAAATTCACCAAAAATCATACAATTATCCAAAATTAATTTTCTCAACATATTTATCAATAATATCAATAATTAAACCCAATTATCCAATCAATTTCAAATAAAACACATTTAACCTAATTTTCCCAAAATTACATAAACTCAAATAATTCAAAATAAATACTTAGAAATTCATAAAAATTCCAAATAAATTCCTATAATTCCTTTAAACACCTAATTTAACCATACAACACAATTTCATAATTTAAATAATTAATTTCCAAAAATTAGAAAATAATATTAAAATATTCAAAAACACCCAAAAATCCAAAAAATCTCCAAAAATTCCACAAAAATTCATACATGTAGATTGAGCTACTAGGATCAACATTTGTTAAGGGAGTTTTCATGAATCAATCAATTCAAAGCTCAAAAAAATCAAAAACCCTAATAGGCCGAAATTGAAAATTCGAAACCTAAGCAATTTTAGACCATTTAAGCTCAAACCAAAGCTAGAATCACACTCACCGGAGATCAAGGAGAATAAAGAGACTGGCGGTGTCGAAAATGGTGTCCGAAATCAGCGTGATCGATGGTAGCTCAACTTTTGGCTTCTCCGGCCAAAAATGGCTTCCAGGCACCGGAAATGGCTGCTGCAGGCGGCGAGGAAGGCTGGGGAAGGTGGTGGCACACCGGACGGTGAGGAATCGACACGGCAGCGACCAGACGGCGGTGAGGCTGAAGATCGGGGAAGAAGGAGTCTCGGGGGCAAAATGGTAATTTTTCCAAAAGTTTGATTTTTAATGTATTATATGTATATATATATATACTTTATACTATATATTAAAATAATATTAAATTACACACATTAAATATACACCACACACATAAAATTTAATATTTTAATAATTTATACTAAATAAAAATAATTAAATAACAATAAAACTAATAAATAATTAATAAAATATTAGGGTAATATTAAACCCTAATTAAATAAATATCGCACACATACACGGTGTTTAATATTTTAAAAATACGTATGAGTTCATGCAAGTCCGAAAATATATTTAAAATAATTAATAATAAATTATTTACGTGAAAATTTCCCCGAAAATGAAAGTCCCGGGAAAATTTTACGTAAAACACTGAAAATAAAACACAGTATTTAAAATAGGTTTTAAATACATATCAACTCGTAAAAATATCGTATATATATTCAAAATTTATTAACACTGCATATCCCGGTACAGTATAAAAATATTTTAAAAAACACGAGATATTACATTATTGTTATTATTGCATGTTTTATTTTTATTTTTAGGTTTGCTACGAGTTCTGGATTTGAAAGAATTCCCGTTCCCTAGCGCCGGTCATAACCCCTGTTTGGGGTTGTGACATTACACTTCTCCCATCTTTTCTTAAAAAATAATTATATAAAAATTTTGTTGACAAGTTGAAACTTCTTAGCAAAAGGCAAGTTTTAGGTAGAGGCTATTCTGTTTTTTCACATGTTTATATATGAGCGTTGCCTGGCTATTGAGGTAGATTATAAAATTTATAATCGTGCAATGTTAATTTTTTTCATATATATTTTAAGTTTGAATTGAAATATAATCAACATTTCACATTCTTATTAGTTAATAATAATAATAATAATAATAATAATAATAATAATAATAATAATAATAATAATAATAATAATAATAATAATAATAATAATAATAATAATATTTGGGATGATACAATATTAATTTTATTAGTTTTCCACATTCTTGTTATTAATTGAAAGGTTTGGAACTATACAATTTTTATTTTTTAAGTTTAAATAAATTAAAATTGTGATGTAATAAATATTTCACATTTTTACTTAATAATAATAATAATAATAATAATAATAATAATAATAATAATAATAATAATAATAATAATAATAATATCTTAATAATTTATTTATTATATTTGAAACATAAATATATTTATATTGGCAAAATGTATAAAAAACCATTAAACTTTTCTAACATGAGTATTTAGCACCTTAAACTAAAAAAAGTGTATCGAAGCCCATAAAATTTTAAAAATAGTTCAAATAGACCCCTTTTTGAACTTTTACTTCAAAGAGATTAAATTGTAACTTTTGGGACTATAAAAGGTGCAAAAAAAAGCCCTTAGTATTTAATTTTGGTACAATTAAACCCTAAATATTTTTAAATTTAAAATACTTGTTTATTCTTATTAATTAATATTTTATTTTTTAAATTTATTTTAGATTTTAGAATTATTGTTAAAAAATTAATTTATTTTTAAAAATTATTTTATTTTGAAGCATATGTTACTTTTTCTAGAAAATAATTTTAAAGCCTAAAAACTATAGACAAAATTTATTTTAAAAGTGTAAAAATTATAATTAAAATTAATCTATATTATTTTAAATTATATATTTTTTATTCTTAAAAAAATTTTAAAATATTTTTGTCACGACTCGAACTTATAGGTACATAATTGGCACTAGAAAATGGGAAATGCATAATGCAACTGAAACTCGTAGTAAACCTTAGAAATTTTCGCAATTAGAATCAATCATCGTAGAAATAAAAACCATAATAAATTCACCATTATCAAATACATATGACAATATTTCTAAATACATCAATATCTCAACTCAAAAGAAATCCACAATATCAATAATACAAGTTCTTTAATTAACTAATGCAGTATCTAGAATTTGATTACATAATATTTGAATCAAATACACATACATAAGGCAGCCATTGAAGAAGAAACCCGACGCAGATGGTGACCAGTACTAAACTGATACTGAGGTCCTGAAAAAAAAATAAGTTGAGAGGAATCAAACCTCGCTGAGTGAATTAATTTTATAAAATGCATGCTGGTTTTAAAAACATTTGTTAAAACCCCTTTTAAGGTAAAGTAAAATAAAATAAAATAATTATAGATATTGAAATCTTTTACTTTTCTCAGTTATCCTTATATAAATTCCTTTTTAAAATTCACAATTCATTTTAATACAAAATCCTCGTACGAAATCATATAAATTAATTAGTTTAATGGAAAACCTGGTAGAACACCTAAACCATTGATTTCTAATAGCCTTTCAACTCTCTTTAACCCAAGTGACAGTCGTCCCAAGAGCAAGCTCAACCGAGTTACAACTGCAGTCCATTCACTTATTCCTATATTAATGTCTCGAGAGCAAGTTCAACCGAGTTACATCCCATTTTCGGCCCAAGAGCACAAGCTCCACTATGCTCAACCTATACTCTGCCCAAGAGCACATGCTCCACTAAGCTAAATTCACACATTCTAATATATACTAGAGATCTCAACCTGTGTGCACGTGGTTCTAGTGACACCCACTAGGTAGCACGTTTTACCATTTTCTCCAAATCAATTTAAATTATAAATAAATCAAATAAATAAAGTAGAATGAAATAAATTCCATTAAAGCAACCTTTTAAATACTATTCATGATAATAAAGAAATAGTCATGCATATGGCGATATAAATATTTTCATAGATAAATTCATATAATCAACCTCTTTATTATTTTTAACCATGTGAAAATATATTTTAAATATCTACAACACATATTCCATAAAATTAACCCACAGGTTGAGCATGCTAGGTGACGCGTCATTTGTTGCCTAAGTGCTACAGCTCTCGCCTTAAAGTTCTCTAAAATAAATAATATTTATTTAAAATATGCTTATATGATAAAATAAATAAATTCATAAAAATTCTTAAATTTATCAAAATCATGGAATTGATAAGATTGACTCAATGTAAGACATAATGCTATACAAACTTGAAAACTAATACATACCAATGTCACGTTCTACGAGAAATTTACTAAAAATTTGATAGAGTCTCCCTTGTAAAACAAACATTTCTCTACTAAAAGTAGAGCCGTTTCTACACAAAACGGCACTTCTATAACTTCCACAACTAAACATCTTGGGTTAAGCCCTTGAATTATACTTTATGCCTAACTGAGAACTAACACAACAACATATATAATTTTCTCAAATCACTAATATATCATAAAAATTTAGTTAACCAATAAAATTTAATTTATTTATAAAATAAAAATATAAAGGAGATTCATTTCCAAATAAATACTAAAATTCTAGTTTATAAATAAAATTTCGTTAATGGAATCAAATTTCCCTTTTTTTTAAACTAAATTAGCATTAATTATAAATAACTATTTAAATCACTCAAATATATCATAAAAATAATAAAAGACTCATTTAAGCTTGAAAATAATAAATAAATTTATTATTCGTTTATTTCTCCAAAATTACTACTAATTAACTAAAAATTTGAAATTCATTATAAAAATTATTTTGATAATTTTATTATTTAAATTCAGTCTAAAAAAGAATAAATAACAATAAGTTTAGTTAAAATTAAATAATTACTAATTTCTAATAATTTTTCTAAAAATACATTTTTAAACACATTTTTTAAAAATTTATATCTTAAATGTTGTAAAGAATCTCACAAAACTTCCTTCATAAAATTTAATCTACATCATTTATAGAATTTAATAAAAATATAAAAAATTTTGGGGTCAGAACAATACTGAAACAACAACTCAAAACTCGAAAAGTCCAAAATTTTTAGAAAATTATAAAAAAAAAACAAATGGAAGATCTCAACTCAAATTTCATTTTATGTAACTACCATTAAGCCTAATTTAAACTCAAATTAACTAAATTAACCATTATACCTAAAATCAATTTACCTCAAATCGGAGTGGTTACTGGAGCTACCTGGTGAAATTGATTAAGGGCTATCCCCGGTGAAATTGATTAAGGGCTATCGTTACCTAGAGGAAGACGAGTCGAATGAGATCAACAACGACACTAGGTGATGCAGGAGTCGATGATGACAACCCTTTTTCCATTCAGCCAAGTGAAGAAAATGAAGAAAAAGATGAGGGTAGGTGGTCAGTTGGGCAACTGTTGGCAGTGTCTTAGAGCTGCTGCAATGTTCGGTGTGGTGGTGTAGAGGTGGTGGTGGCAGTAGCTAGATCGGGAGGAAGAAGAAGGAGGGAAAAGAAAAGGAAAGGAAGAAAGAGAATAGAAAAAAATGGTTTTATACTTTTTTTTAAACTACAAAGTGCATATATATTATTTTAAAATAAAATTCCTCCTAATTAATCACACTCTTATACACACACACACACACACTCAATAATTAATAAAATTTATTAAAATATTCATTTAACTTTATTTGATAAAATAATAATTAAAATTTTATAATCCACATTTTATATTGATAAATAAAAATATAGGTCTTTATAATCTTCCCCCTTAAAAAAATTCATACTTGAATTTTAATAAAATAGAAAAAATGTATAAAGTTTTACTAAGGAAAAAGCTAAGGGTATGCCACTTGCATCTCTACCTCGATCTCCTAAGTAAAATCTTCACCGCATGGTTGCTCCATAGTACTTTAACCCTATGGATTTCTTTGGTGCGAACTATCGCCATGCTAGTGATATACACTAGTTTAATCATGTATGAACATGTTTTGACTTTATCATTTTATTTAATAAAGAGGCATTTTTCATTATCATTTTGTATTATGATAATTACTTGAATAGTCAATTCTTACTAAGGTCATCAAGTATGTGACTTGATAGTAAAACCCTTAGATTAAATATGAGTTCTATTCAAATTATCCTTAATCATAACAATGTATTATGGCTAGTATGATGTTGATTGATGATTATGTTTTACTAATAAATGAATATGAGATATTAAGTTAACTAATAGGTACTTATTTGAGAAATAATGTACTGGATTGACCAATCATGAGAATACTACATTGATAACTGTCATAAGTAATTCTCATAATAGTACTATTGATTTAGTCATTTGACCTTGAGATCATCATGGATTTCTATATAACTATTTTGTATTTTGACATAATCTAACATTGTATTTAATAGGATGATTAAATAGATTATTGTTGGATATAAAATGAGTTATGTGAGGAATGTGAGTGAATGAGAAGAAATTTGTCCCTCATTTAATCTGAGTAAGATATCTATGGGCCTCTTGATAAGATAGATTGAGGAAAATGCATGGCCATGCAAAAGTGAATTGATAAAGAGTTATCATTCTTAGTCTACTTAGAGTCAAGAAATAATATGATTGAATTATATAAGGATGATAGAAACTATGCCTTATATTCAATCAAGATATCATGTGACAAAGGGATTACAATATTTATTATAAATTAGGTTATGTCGGATTATTGACTTCACATGACTTGGGTAGTCATAATGTCTTACTAGAGGCCACTTATGACTTATAGGCCTAAATAGAAATTGAAAGCCTACTGCCAATGTCATGTGAACCTACAAGGTCATCACCTAGAACATGCCCAAAATGAATATGGGTTTGACAAGCACAAATATGCTCTATGGAAATAAATAAATATTTTATTTATTTGTTTATTTATTTAAGGTAAAGGTTATTTTAAATAAATAGAATATTATTTCTGGTTTAATCAGAATAATAATAAGTGAGAAATTACCAAAAGATTGTTTTGGTAAGTAAAACCCTAATTAGAGGTCTATAAATATGTTATATTCTCTAGGGTTTCACTAACTCATTTTTTATTAGCCACTAAAAATTCATTTTTCTTCCTTTAGAAAAACTAAAACATATAGTGCTTTTGGTTCATGATTTATGAGAAATCAAGAGAAGTGCTAGCACACAAAACTTTCATTTTAATTAAGGGTCGTTGTTATGGATAGTTGTGGATGAAAAATTCTTTTGGAGACGTCTTGATCCAAACTGCTAAATCAAAAAGCTCGAGGTAAGGTGTCACTAGAGTGAACCTCCTCTCTACCTTTCAAAAATATTGCCTCTTCTGTATTTGTGGTAAGATTTGAAAACCCTAGTTTTAAATAAATTAATCAAATTACTTGGATCCAGGTTAGGGTTTGTGATTAAAAGTTTTAATTTCTGCTGCATTTGTGAATCACGAAACCCAACACGCCACTAGATACTCCTCATACGCCAAATCTTCACCGAGCTCCATTATCTGAGGCTGAAGAACATATGAAGGATCAGAGATGTACTTCCTCAACATGGAGATGTGGAAAATTGGATGAATACAGATAACTCTGGTGGCAAAGCCAATTTGTAAGCCAGTTCTCCTACCCTAGAACGAATTTCTAAGGGTTTGATATATCTTGGAGCTAACTTATCCTTCTTACCAAACCTCATCACTCCCTTCATTGGAGACACCTTGAGGAACACCATGTCTCCCACAGAAAATGATACATCTCTCCTCTTAGGATCAACATAGCTTTTCTATCAACTAAAAGCTATCCTTAATCTGTGTTGGATGATAGGAATTTTCTCTAAAGTCATTTGCACCAATTTTGGGCTTGTCAACTAGCTCTCGCTAACTTCCCAACATAAGATTAATCTACACTTCCTTCCATACAATGCTTCATACGGAGCCATCTCAATACTTACATGATAACTATTGTTATATGCAAATTCAATCAACAGTAGGTTCAAATCCTATTAACCACTAAAATCTATTACATATATCTGAAGCATATCCTTCAAAGTTTGAATGGTCCTTTCTAACTGGCCATCAGTTTGAGAATGAAAAGTTACGCTGAAATCTAGTCTTGTACCTAAAGCCTTATGCAAATCTTGATAAAAGACCGAAGTAAAAGTTGGTCCTTTATCCGACACTATACTTTCTGGCACCCCATGTAGACAAACAATTTGGTTGATATACAATCTGGCCAACTTGTATATAGTATAATTCTTTTAAATTGGCAATAAGTGAGTTAACTTGGTTAACTTGTCAATTATCACCCATATGCCATCATACCCACTTGATGTATAAGGCAAACTAAAAACAAAGTCCATTGCAATCATGTCCCACTGGAATGGGCAATTATTGTAGCAATCCTGAGGGCCTATGATGCTCCAATTTCACCTGTTGACAAGTGAGATACTTGGATGAAAATTTCGCAATGTCCTTTTTCATCTTATTCTACTAATGTGTATCTTTCAAAATATGATACATCTTGGTAGAACTTGGGTGAACACTATAAGCAGAAAAATGAGCTTCCTCCATGATTTCCTTTCTCAACTCATCCATATTTGGCACACACATCCTAGTGCCCAAATGCAAAATGCCTTTACTATTACTTATAAAATCACAGGACTGACCTTGTTGTCCCTCCAATATTATCTTCTGTAATTATGGGTCCCTTCTCTGCACTGCTTTAACTCTATCCAAGTATATATGATGTACTCTGAATTGAGCTAAAAGACATTTCTTGGTTACCTCATATTGCAACCCCTGATCAATTAGCTCATGCAACTCCTTAACAATCAACCTCTTTTTTTAGCTAATGTGAGTAAGACTTCCCACTGACTTCCTACTCAATGCATTAACTACCACATTAGCCTTACTTGGATGGTAAAGAATGGAGCAATCATAATCTTTTAAGAGTTTCACCCATCTCCTCTGCCTCAAATTCAAATCTCTTTATTGAAAGATATACTTTAAACTGTTATGATCAGTTTAGATTTCACAATTCACATCGTACAAGTAATGCCTCCAAATCTTTAAGGCAAACACTACAACTACCATTTTCAAATCATAAGTAGCATAGTTCTATTAGTGCTTCTTTAATTAATGTGAAGCATAAGCAACTACCCTACCCTCTTGCATCAATACACAACCCAATCCTACTCGAGAAGCATCACAATATATAGTATACCTATCACTTCCCAAAGGTAGAGTCAACATTAGAGCTGAAGTCAACCTATCTTTAAGCATCTAAAAATGCTCCTCACATTTGTTGGACCACACAAACTTAGCATTCGTTTGGGTCAACCTCATTGAAGTCCTTCATAAATCTCTTGTAATAGCCAACTAAACTTAAAAAGCTTATTACTTCAGTCACCGTAGTAGGTCTCTGCCACTATGTAATGGCTTCAATCTTTTTAGGATCCACTTGAATGCCATATGTGGATACCACATGGCCTAAGAATGCTACTTGCTCCAATCAAAATTCACATTTTAAGAACTTAACATAAAATTTATGCTCTCTCAAAGTCTGAACTATTATCCTCAAATGCATGGCATGCTCTTTTTCACTCCTAGACTATACTAAAAAATCATTAATAAATATTATCACAAATCAGTTTAAGAATGACCTAAACACCCGATTTGTCACGACTTGAACCCAGGGCATGTGACCGGCACTAGAGAATGGGAAAGCATAAAGCTACCGAATCCTGTAGTCAGCCTTAAAAGAAAATGCAAAATTTAAAAACTTTGAAACTTTACAATAAATAATTAAATCACAATGCATATTATCAAACTGATTTTTCTTAATATAATTTAAACCATAATATCATAGTGCATAAAATATATAAACTTCAGTTATATAATAATGTCTCAGTACACAATATTATAAATACATGATATCCCAAATAAAATATGCAGTTGTATAGTTTACTTTACTACAGTACACGAAAATAAATTCAACATAACTAAATAGACCTACATAGAATAGCCAGTGAAGAAACTACACAGCGAAGAGAATTAGGCCTAACAGAAAAGTCCTAAACTCCTAAAAAAATAAATTGAGGGGAATCATACCTCACTGAGTAAGTTAATAAAAGAGTTGTATCATTTGAAAAACTTTTTGAAAACCGTATAGATTTAGTAAAAATAATTTATAATATATATACATATATAGCTTTTGAAAAATCATGGTAGAACCCTAAACCCAATTCTAACTGGCCAACTGGGCCCGCTTAATCCAAATGGACTGCCGGTCCCCGAGAGCAGAGTCATCAACTGACGCACCTAGCGCAGTCATCCACTTAATCCAAGAACATGGCACTGGCGGTCCCTGAGAGCTAAGGCATCCACCGTGGCACCCATCCCAGTCCATTCTTAACTTTCCACATCACTGGCGATCCCTGAGAGTAAAGGCTTCCACCGAGGCACCCGTCCCAGTTTATAACCATAAGTCATACATATTTTAGGATCCTTCTCTCAATCTCCACCATGTGCACACGATACTGGTGAAACCCACTAGGTAGCCCGTTCTACCAAAATTTCTCAAAACTAGTTTTTAAATAATTAAATAAATTGTAATAAAATTCTCGATAACAGCATTTACTTCAAATTGATAATGTAAATAATACTAAAAATATGAGCACATGCAATTTTAAAGAAAACACATGCACATATCAGTTTATTAACTTACAGGATTAGCGAGAAGGCTAATGACCGTGTGTACGCGTCTGCCTCAATCTAGAAGCTCCCGCTCCGGTATTCTCTAAAAATAACATATTCATTTTTAGAATCATACTTATGGAATAAGAAGGGAAATTAATAAAATTTATGAGACTCTAGAATGACTAGGAAAAAATCGGATAAGACTTGATAGATTGGAATACCCTAATTTACACTAGAAAATTACGAAAGATATCACGTTTTACAAGAAAATCTACTGAAATTTCGAAAGAGTCTCCTCTATAAAATAGACATCTCTTTACCATAGGTAGAGTCATTCCTGCATAGAAAAATGCACTTCTAGTATTCACACTCAACCATACTCAGGTCGGCTCTTCAATACTGCATTTGGCCCGACCGAGTTCACAACCCAACCAAACATCACAATTTAATTCTAATTAGTAAAATTCACATTTAATTACTTAAATAGTTTTAATTATACAATAAAATTAGTTTAAAACCCATTTTTGTACCCAAAATAATATATAATATATTATTTGAAAATTAGTAGTAATTAGTTAAAAATAGTAAATAATTGAAAAAAATCATTTTAATTCTTCAAATAATATTAAAACCAATTAAAATATAGTATTTAGCTATAGTTAGTGCAAAATTATATTTTTACCCCTATAATACAAAAATATACATAATATCCTATTATTACTCAAAAATTCCTTAAAAAATTATATAAATGCATTAAAATTATTTTCTCAATATATATATTATTAATATTAATTAAAACACATATTTAAACCATTATTCCATCAAAAATCCAACTCTAACCTAATTATTCAATTTTGACATAAACTATAAAAATTCATAAAAATTATATAATATTATCAAAAATTAATTTCTCAACACTAAAATTAATAACAATTAATAATAACTCTGAATATACCAAATTTATAATTAAATAATTTAATTTAAGAAAATAAATAAAATAAAAATAAAATATTCAAAAATTCACAAAAATCAAAATAAATTTCAAAAATCATACAAAAATTCATAGAGGTAGATTGAGCTACTAAGAATCACATTTATAAAGGGAGTTTGCAAGATTCAAGCTAGATCAAGCTAAAAAAAATTCAAAACCCTAAAACTCAAAAACTAAAAATCTATAAAAACTCATGAAAATGGAAATCAAAGCTCAAACTAAGCTTGTCATGACCCAAAACAGGGGCTATGACCGGTGCTAGGGAACATGAATTCTTTCGAATCCGGAACTCGTAGCAAGCCTAAAAAAAATAAAATAAATCATGCAATAATAACAATAACCATATAATATGCAGCAGAAATAAAAATCATAAATATAATAATAACATTTCCATCACTGGATTTGAATCAAATCTCATCACATATATATATAATCTTTAATACAAATCCAGTTTCAATATAATACATCTCTTTAAAATAAAATACATGAAATCCAATACTTTAATTCACAACTACTACAGTGTCTAGATTAATTAAATAAGACTCAAGTGGATAATTTACACAAAGAAGCTGGGGCGGAAGAAATCCGGCGTATCGACCTGCTATTGAGGTCTGAAGATGTTGACTCTCCTGAAAAATAGTCAACGGAGGGGAGTCAGACCTCACTGAGTGAATTACTATAATATATATACATGCATACTAAATGACAATGCATACAGTCAACAGTATATATGTAATATATATATACAGGCAATTACACACAAATGCAATAAAATCATTTTTATATATTTTATTTGAAAATCATCTTTTATGAAGGATCACATAGAACCCTATGATATCATAACCTCGAAAATAGTGTTAGACAACACTCTAGCCATACAGGCTCACTGAATCCAAATATATCCACTTAATCCATTTAGACAGTAGACTGGCCTTGAGACACTAAGTCAACCGAGCTCCAGCAGTCTGACTGCCAGTGTGATTGGCCCCGAGACACTTAGTCAACCGAGCTCCAGCAATCACACCTCCAAACCATATCTCACATATCAATTAAATAATATCCAATCAATATCCATAAATAAGTTAGTATTATAGCCTAAATACTATAGGCGTACCGGTACATACTCGGTCCTAGTGTTGCCCACTAGGTAGCACGTTCTATCGATATCCTTCATTAATAATATAAATCATTCATTCACAAAAATAAATGATGCATGAATTTCAATAAAATAACAACATAAACCATATATATACCAAAAGTAAACCAGGTATATTTCGAGTATATATATGTCAAATGAATTCAATCAAATTATAACTTAAGCTAGAAATATATTTAAAAACATTTTAAATATATTTTATTTACAAAACATGCATATAATTTAATATATACCAAAAATATACTTAAATACAAATCATATTATTTATGCATTTTAATCGAAATAAAATATATATTTCTAAATCATGCATCCTAAGCATATATATATAGTATAGTAACTCACCTAGTGCGCTCCACGAGACGGGTCTGACGGGCCTGGTCCACTAGCCTTCGGTCTCGGCGCAACTAAATAAGCAATAAATAATAGACATCAGAATAAACCCTAACAGAAATCCTAGAATTCAATCTAAAGTATTTAAATACGGAAACAGAATTAGGGTTCGACTGGACATCACATTTTATGAGAATTCTACCGAAAATCCGACAAAATCTCCCCTGTAAAACGGACATCTCTCTACTCAAAAGAGTAAAGCCGACCCTGCAAAGAAACACACTTCGAAAAATAAGCACTACATCTCATTCACAACCCCTCGGTCGGACTCCAGACTACAATCTACCGACCGGGGTCCACAAACACAGAACAATTCCAGAAATACCAAAAATATCCTTAAATCACAGAAATACATTTTATAAGTAGAAATTACATAATTAACCTTTAAACACAGTAAAAACCGATAAAACTCATTTTATTAGAAAAACCGTATATTATATATATAATTGAAAATAATTCTTGAAAAATAGTTTTAATTAGTTAAAAATATCAAATAATTTATAGAAATCATTTTTATACCTTAAATAACTATTAAAACCAATTAAATTACATTTTTAGCCAATTTAGGGTAAAATTATCAAAATACCCCTATATATATAAATATACTTAAATTTCTTCAAAAATTCACCAAAAATTATACAATTATCCAAAATTAATTTTCTCAACATATTTAACCTAATTTTCCCAAAATTACATAAACTTCAATAATTCAAAATAAATACTTAGAAATTCATAAAAATTCCAAATAAATTCCCATAATTCATTTCAACACCTAATTTAACCATAAAACCCAATTTCATAATTTAAATAATTAATTTCCGAAAATTAGAAAATAATATTAAATATTCAAAAATACCCAAAAATCCAAAAAATCTCCAAAAATTCCAAAAAAATTCATACATGTAGATTGAGCTACTAGGAACAACATTTGTTAAGGGAGTTTTCATGAATCAATCAATTCGAAGCTCAAAAAAATCAAAAACCCTAATGTGACCGAATTCGAAAAATCAAAACCTAAGCAAATCTAAACCATTTCAGCTCAAACCAAAGCTAGAATCACACTCACCGGAGCTCAAGGAGAAGAAAGAGACCGGCGATGTCGAAAACGGTGGCCGAAAATGGGAGAAACGGCGAAGGGATGATTTTCGGCCAAAAAGGAAAACAGGGGCTGCCGGCACTGGGGAAGGGAGCTGCTGGTGGCGGGGGATGGCTGGGAACAGCGGTGGCAAGCCGGGAGGCACACCGACGGTAGGTGACCGGAGTTGCAAACGGTGAGGGAAGGGAGTCAGGCGCGAGAGGGAAGGAAGAAGAAGAAGAAGAAGAAGAAAAATAAAAAGAAAGAAAAGAAAAAGAAAAGAAAAGAAAAAAAAAGAAAAAAAAAAGAAAAAAGAAAAAAAGAAAAAAAATAATAAAATAATAATAAAAAATAATTTTAACAATTTAATAATAAATAAAATAATTAAATAACAATAAATAAATAAACAAATAATAAAATATTAGGGTAATATATATTAAACCCTAATTAAATAAATATACACACACAGGCTTTATTTAGTCATTTAAAAATACGCATGAGTTCATGCAAGTCTGAAAATACATTTAAAATAATTAATAATACATTGTTTACGTGAAAATTTCCCCGAAAGTACAAGTCCCGAGAAAATTTTACGTAAAACACTGTAAATAATACACAATAATAAAAATAGGTTTTAAATACATAACAACTCATAAAAATATCATCTAATATACATAAATTGTTAACACTGCATATCCCGGTACAGTGTAAAAATATTTTAAAAACACGGGATATTACAAAGCTTGAAATGATTCTCATCGGTGCAAAAGGAGGAGAATGACACTGGAAATGAGTGAAATGGTGGCCAAATGAAGCTTGCTAGGTTTTAATGGAGGTTATCAGCTTCTCCGGTTCTACGTATCACCGGCGATGCTACTGGTGGTCGGAGACGAGGAAGAAGAAGAGGGTGATGGTGGGCGATGGCGGGAGGAGAGGGAGGCATAGTGAGGGTAGTCTGTCACGACCCGAACCTAGGGACACGTGATCGGCACTAGGGAATGGGAAAGCATAAAGCTATCGAAACCCATAGTAAGCCTTAAAAGAAAAATGCAAAAATATTTAGACTTTGAAACCTTACAATAAATAATAAAATCTTAATGCACATTATCAAACTAATTTTTCTCAATATAATTTAAACCATAATATCAATGCATAAAATAAATAAACATCAATTATACAAAAAGTATCTCAGTACATAAATTATAAATACATGAAATCCTAAATAAAGTATGCAGTTGTATAATTTTCTCTACTGCGGTACATGAAAGTAAATACAACACAACTAAATAGACCTACGTAGAATAGCTGGTGATGAAACTACACGGTGAAGAGAAGTAGGCCTAACAGAAAACTCCCAAACTCCTAAAAAAAATAAGTTAAGGGGAGTCAGACCTCACTGAGTAAGATAATTAAAGAATGAATGCGGTTTGAAAATCTCATTAAAATAAATTTTATGGAAATATAATATAATATAATATAATTTTATTCAATTCATTTGGTATACATATAATAAATCCATTTTTTAAAGGAGAAGAAATAGATATTTAAATGTCTTTTTAAATCGTTTCAGTATAAAAATTTGGAAAAACCCGATTTATAAATTTTTAATAGTCATATGACTCACTTATATCCAAGAGTGCTGGACATCGAGAGCAAGGCATCACCAGGATACACAGCCGCAGTCATATCTCTTAATCCAATATCACTAGCAGTATTTGAGAGTAAAGCATCACCAAACCATCGGCCCCAGTGATTTAATAAATATAAATTAAAATTATACTAGCGGTGTCCGAGAGCAAAGCATCACCAGACCTTTAGCCCTAGTATTTATTAAATAAACAAATATTATACTACCGGCGGTATCCGAGAGCAAAGCATCACCAGACCATCAGCTCCAGTAATATAATTAAATAATCATATATTTTATCGGTGCGTACACAGTCCTGATGAAACCCATCAGGTAGCCCATTCTACCGTGGTTTATTTAAAGATAGAAGAAACTAAATAAAACAATGAAAATTACAATAAATAAGTAAATAAATAAAATAAAATAAAATAAATCAACTATAAATTAAATCATGCAAAATCCTATGAATAATGCTGACTAGAATCTCATAAAATTAAATTCATAAGAATTTAATATGATTTAAATTAAAAATTCAACACTCAAATCAAATATTAACTTACAGGATAAAGGACCTTGACTGGTAGACGCGACTAGAGGGGCAGCTAAAAGACAGAAAAGAAAATGACAATCAAAAAATAGAAACCTAACTTCTAGAGTTTGTAAGGAAGACTCAATTCGAACTCAGAATAAAAATTTTAGGATTGACCTGGTGTCACATTTTACGAGAAATCTATCAAAAATTCGACAGAATTTTCTCTGTCAAACGAATATCCCTCTACTGAAGTAGAGTCAATCTTGCAAATAAACACACTTCAAAATTACACAATGGCACAACACCTCGGGTTGGGACCCCAAACTACACAATTCCCAACCGAGGTTCACAAAAAATACAAATAAGTAAATACGAAATATTAATCTAGTAAATCACCAAAAATAATAATAAATTATAATAAATCATAATATAATTTATTTAATTTTTAAAAAACTAAATAAAATTATTTTCCACCATAATTTAACAAAATTTCAAATAATAATATAATATTAATAACAATCCAACTTTCCAAATATTCAACATAATATAGTCAAATTCAACTATAATTGCCCATCTAGATTAAATATAATATAATATCAATTAAAAACTCATTCAAACCACAAAACAATAAATAATTTAATTTTGAATAAATTTTTAAAAATATTTAGTATTAATTAACTAAAAATAATAAATAATTTATAAAAATTATTTTAATACCACATTTTTATCTCAAAATTAACTAAAACATAGTATTTAATTATAATATCAACAAAACACACCATTTACCTATTATTTCAAAATTTACATAATATAATAATTTCTGAAAAAAATTAGATAAATTATCAAAAATTATTTTATCACTACTAAAATTACTAACATAATATACTAACACTAATTAACTCAAATATTCAACCAAAAATAATTAATTAATCACATTAACAAAATACACATAAAACTTAAAATACCTAAATAAATATACAAAAATTTCTATAATCTCAAACAAAATTAATATACCCAAAATAATTAACAATAACTACTCTAATTACTAATTAATCAATTAAAATCAAACAAAAATAAAATAAAATTCTGTAAAAATTTGGAAAAATCAAAATAATATACAAAATTAGAATTAAGCCTCTAACTTTTTAGAATTCATCATCTAACTTAGATGAATTGGAGATTAACACATAAACTAGCTCAGACAACTAGAAAACAACCAGAAAACAACTCTGCGCAACTCACCTTCAATCTCACTTTTCGGCGCCCGAAATGGGTGGCAGAGACAAGGCTGGACGTCGACCGACGCTTGAGGAGGTGAAGAAGGTTGAGGGAGCAATGGCAGCACTGATCTAGCTCCAGCAAAGGCGATGAGACTTCAAAATGTGAGGAAGAAGGAGAAACTAGAGGAAGAAAAGAGAAGGGAGAGGTTGCTACTGGTGTTGGCTGCTCCGGGAAGGGCTGAGACATGCCGGAGAAGAAGGATGATAGTGATGGTGGTGGTCGGAGAGGGAAGAAAGCAGTTGATGGGTGAGTTTTGGGGCTGTCGGGTTGTTTCCTTCTCCTTTGGTAAGTTGTTGTTTTGTTTTTTTTTCTTTCTTTATATATATATATATATATAATCCTACTTTATATTAAAAAAGAACATTATATTATAATATTTTACTTTAATTCTCCACCACACACATTCACACTATACATATACATATACATATGTATATATACACACACTAATACTACATACATATATACATGTATATACACACAAAAATAAATTAATACACACACATAAAAATAATTAAACTTTAATTATATATGAGTATATATATATAATAACACATAAAATATCCATGCAAATAATGTAGTTTAATAAAAATAATAATAGTAATAATAATAATAATGATAAAAATAAATAATGTCATTTTAAATAATAAAATAATACAAATTTAGAAATTACTTTTATTAGAATAAAATATAGGGTATTACAATCTCCCCTCCTTACAGAAATTCATCCTCAAATTTTAAAGAAAAGCTAGGAATTACAAAGTTTAAGGTTGAAAAAGATAGGGATAGGTGGCTTGCATCTCAGACTCTGCCTCCCACATACAGTCTTCTGCTGTATGGTTACTTCAAAGCACTTTCACCATCAAAATCTCCCGAGAGCGAAGCTGGCGAACTTGGCGATCCACAATCGCTACTGGATACTCCTCATAAGACAGATCTTCACTGAGCTCCACTGCTTGAGGTTGAAGTACGTGAGAAGGATCAAGAATATACTTCCTCAACATAGACACATGGAACATTGGGTGGATTTGAGATAACTCAGGTGGCAACACTAGTTTATAGGCTACTTCCCCAACTTGTGACCATATCTTGAAAGGTCTAATGCACCTCAGAGCCAACCTACCCTTCTTACCGAACCTCATAACTCCCTTCATTGAAGATACCTTCAAAAACACCATATCTCCAACTAGAAAGGAAACATCCTTCCTTTTAGGATCAGCATAACTCTTCTGCCTGCTGTATGCTGTCCTCAACCTTTGTTGAATGATAGGAACTTTTTTAGAAGTAATTTGCACTAACTCTAGACTTGTGAGCTATCTCTCACCAATTTCCCAACACAAAGGTGGTCTGCACTTCCTACCATATAACGCTTCATATGGAGCCATCTCAATAGCTGCACGATAACTGTTGTTATATGCAAATTCAATCAGTGGAAAATGATTATCCCATTGACCTCCAAAGTCCATCATGCACATCCGGAGCATATCCTCTAAAGTCTGAATGGTCCTCTCAGACTGACCATCAGTCTGAGGATGGAATGCTGTGCTGAAGTCAAGTCTGGTACCCAATGCCTTATGCAACTCTTGCCAGAAAATTGATGTAAAAGTGGCTCCTCTGTCAGATATTATACTTACTAGAACTCCATGAAGATAAACAATTCTGTTGACATACAACTGCGCCAACCTATTAGTGGAGTATGTCTTCTTAACTGGCAGAAAGTGAGTTGACTTAGTTAACCTATCAATGATCACCCAAATAGCATTAAACCCACCTGTCATCCGAGGCAACCCAGTAATAAAATCCATAGCAATCATATCCCACTTCCACTCTAGGATAGGCATGGGTTGTAATAATCCTGAGGGCCTCTGATGCTCTAATTTCACCTGCTGACATGTGAGACACTTGGATACAAATTCTGCAATATCCTTCTTCATTCCATTCCACCAATATGTATCCCTCAAATTATGATACACCTTAGTAGAACCTGGTTGAATACTGTAAGCAAAAAAATGTGCCTCTTATAAGATCTGTTTCCTCAGATCATTAACATTTGGCACAAATAACCGAGTACCCAAGCGTAGAACTTCCTCACTGTCAATCACAATCTCTCCGGATTGACCCTATTGCACCTCAAACATAATTCTCTGCAACTATAGGTCCCTTCTTTAAACTGCCTTAACTCTATCCAAGTACACAGATCGTACTCTGAACTGAGCTAAAAGGCACTTCTTATCACCTTCCACTACAAACCCTGATCAATTAACTCATGCAACTCTTGAATAATCGGTCTCCTCTCAGTACTAATGTGGGGAAGACTACTTGTTGATTTTCTACTCAATGCATTAGCTACTACATTTGCCTTGCTTGGATTGTAAAGAATCAAACAATTGTAGTCTTTTAGAAGTTCCATCCATCTTCTTTGCCTTAAGTTTAAATCCCTCTGCTTAAAGATATATTTTAAGCTCTTATGGTCGGTGTAGATATCACAAGTGACACCGTACAGATAATGCCTCTAGATCTTCAGTGCGAATACAACTGCTGCCATCTCTAGATCGTGAGTGGGGTAATTCTGCTCATGCTACTTCAACTGCCTCGAAGCATAAGCAACCACTCTGCCATTCTGCATTAGCACACATCCCAAACCTACACTGGAAGCATCACAATACACCGTGTATCCATCATCACAAGAAGGTAATGTTAGTACTGGAGCTTAAGTTAATAAATCCATAAGCAACTGGAAATGCTCCTCACATCTGTTAGTCCACACAAATCTAACATTCTTCTGGGTTAGTCTAGTCAAAGGCGTGGCAATCTTAGAGAAATCCTTCACAAATCTCCTGTAATAGCCTGTTAAACCTAGAAAACTTCTCACTTCAGTAACCGTTGTAGGTCTTAGCCATTCAGTAATTGCCTCAATCTTCTTGGGATCCACCTAAATGCAATCTTTAGACACCATATGGCCTAAGAATGCCAGTTGGTCTAACCAGAACTCACATTTCAAAAATTTAGCATACAACTAGTGCTCTCTCAAAGTCTGTAGCACTAATCTCAGATGCATTGCATGATCCGCCCTATTCTTTGAATAGACCAGAATATCATCAATAAACACAATCATAAATTGGTCTAAGTATGGCCTAAACACCCTGTTCATCAAGTCCATAAAGGCTGCTAGGGCATTAGTTAACCTAAAGGACATCACTAAGAACTCATAGTGGCCATATCTAGTCTAAAATCCTAACTTAGGTTTATCCTTCCTTCTAATCCTCAGCTAATGATACCTAGATCTCAAGTCAATCTTAGAGAAATGTCAAGTTCCTTGTAATTGATCGTACAAATCATCAATCTTGGGGAGTGGATACTTATTCTTGATGGTAACCTTATTCAGCTATCTGTAGTCAATACAGAGTTGAAAACTACTATCTTTCTTCTTTACAAAGAGAACCGAAGCACCCTAAGGAGATGTTCTAGGCCGAATGAACCCCTTATCTAATAATTCCTATAATTGCTCCTTTAACTCCAACTCTACAGGTGCCATCTTATAAGGTGGCATAGAAATAGGATCTATACCTAGGACCACATCAATACAGAATTCTATCTCTCTATCCGATGGCAATCCATGTAACTCCTCTGAAAAAACATCTGTAAATTCACATACTACTGGTACCCTCTCCACTGATCCCATTTCTGCTTGAACATCTCGAACTATAGCTAGATAGCCCTGACATCCTCTACTAAGCATCTTCCTAGCTGTAATGGTAGAAATAAGAATACGGGACATGGAACTCTCAGTACCTCTGAATCTGAATTCCTCATCACCAGGAATTCTAAAAATTACTTCCTTGGCTTGACAATCCACAGAAGCATAATACTGGGACAACCAATCCATTCCAAGAATCACATCAAACTTGATCACATCCAAAAGGACCAAGTCTACCAATAATTCTCTACCCTCTACTAACATGGGATAATATGGAAAGAAAATTTATGTCTCTAACTCATCACTAAGCGGAGTCAAAACAGACGGAGGAAAACTCATCTTGGAAGGAAGACAAGCCACTTTTGAAGCAAACAAAGGAGATACAAATGAACATATAGCACTCGAATCAAATAAGACTGTAGCCTCAGAGCAATAGACTGGAATAATACCTGCTAGCATAGTGTTGGATGCCTATGCATCTTGAGGAGTCAAAATGAAGACCCTAGCTTGATCATGTCCTGACTGTTATGAAATGAATGGCTAAGTCTGTCCTTTACCTCGACCCTACTGGCTCGCATACTGCATCGGTCGCTGTTGTGAGTATATGGGTGCCTAATACTACTGAGGCACCTGCTGTAATGGCTAAACAATAGTAGGTGAATATCCCTAAGCAAAAGATGTCTGGAATCCATAGTTTGGACAAGCTCTAGCAAAATGTCCACACTGACCACATTTAAAATATGCTCCTGGTATCAAGTGATAAGGACCCTGATGCACTCGACCACAAATGGCACATGCACTAGCTCCAGACCCAGAACTGCCATGCCTAAAGCTCTGCCCACTACTACTGTTGGTGCTACCACCAAATCTAGTGGCCCTACTGGCGGTGCTTACCAGTCCAATATGCCCTAAACTATCTACTCTGCTGATAAGGGCCTACTGACTGAGAACTTGAGCTGCCTATCTGAAATACTGGTTATTGCACCCTTTAGACAGGTCTGAAAGTGCCACTATCATATGGGTCAGGTATGGTGTCATGCCGGATGTATCTGCGCTCCAGTTGTCTCGCCTCCTCTACCACGCTCTTGAGACTATGACCCTCTGATAGAATACCAATATAGGTTGGGCCTAATCCCATTACATATAGCTCTACTGCCCTGGAGACATCCTACCTCACATCCTCAGCATGCCTCATCAGTTTGTAGAACTCCCGAGTATAGTCCTCCACTGATCGATCTCTCCTATCAATGTTAAGCAGCTGCCATCTGTAGTCCTCTAGTATAAATGAAGGACAGAAGAATCTCATGAACTGCTCCTTAAATCCCAACCATGTCATCGTCATTATGAAAGGATGAATGGACTGCATAAACCAGTCATGAGCTAATGTTGAGACTGATAGCTCCACAATCATAATCCTCTAGTAGTCAGAATACCCAAATCTGGTCCTGGACTCGATGGTATTAATGAAATCCAACGCATCCCCAGTACCATCAAAGTGAACTCGCCTCACTTTGGAGTATAACAAGGCTGCATTAGCATCTGACATTCGCTGAGTCTATCGCTAAAGCATCTGCTGCACAATGGGCATCGCTAGATTAAGAGCTGCCAAGCCCTGGTTAATACCCGCCACAGTAGCAAAGACTGTAGGATCCTCTATTGGAATATGAGGTTCTACCGGAGGCTGATCGAGCCGCTGCCACTCTAGCTCTACCCCTACCTCTACCTCTAACCCTACCCTTACCTGTAGGTCGAGGGGTAAGAGGGAGAATCTCACCCTGAAATGACTACTCACCATCATCAGGTTTTGCATCTACAGCAAGGGCATTCCGAGCATGCCTCATTCTAAAAAGATAAGAAAACCAAAATTCAAAATAAGACAAGAATACAGACTCAGATGCCGAAACCAAAAGACAAGAGACCAACAAACGACGTTTAACAACCCTATTACCGCAGTATTATGAGAAAAAGACAGACATCGACAGTCAAAAACATAAAAAATGAGCCAAAGCTCTGATACCAACTTTGTCACGACCTGAACCTAGGGGCACGTGACCGGCACTAGGGAATGGGATAGCATAAAGCTACTGAAACCCATAGTAAGCCTTAAAAGAAAAATCGTGGAATATTTAACTTTAAAACCTTACAATAAATAATAAAATAACAATGCACATTATCAAACTAATTTTTCTCAATATAATTTAAACCATAATATCAGTGCATTGAATAAAATAAATAAACATCGGTTATACAATTAGTATCTCAGTACATAAATTATAAATACATGAAATTCCAAATAAAGTATGCAGTTATACAATTTTCTCTACTACGGTTCACGAAAGTAAATACAACACAATAAAATAGACCTATGTAGAATAGCCGGTGATGAAGCTACACGACGAAGAGAAGTAGGCCTAATAGAAAACTCTCAAACTCCTAAAAAAATAAGTTGAGGGGAGTCAAACCTCACTGAGTAAGTTAATAAAGAAATGAATGCGATTTGAAAGCCTTATTAAAATAAATTTTATGGAAATACAATATAATATAATTTTATTTCAACCATTTGGTATACATATAATAAATCCATTTTTAAAAAAGAAGAAATAAATATTTAAATGTCTTTTAAAATCATTTTAGTATAAAAAATTGGTAAAACCCGATTTATAAATTTTTAATAGTCATATGATTCACTTATATCCAAGACTGCCGGATCCCGAGAATAAGGCATCATCAGGATACACAGCCGCAGTCATATCTCTTAATCTAATATTGCTGCGGTGTCCGAGAGCAAAGCATCACCAGATCATCGGCCCCAGTGATTTAATAAATATAAACTAAAATTTATATTGGCGGTGTCCAAGAGCAAAGCATCACCAGACCTTCGGCCCCAATATTTATTAAATAAACAAATATTATACTACTGGCGGTGTTCGAGAGTAAAGCATCACCAGACGTTCAGCCCCAGTAATATAATTAAATAATCACATATTTTACCGGTGCGCACACGGTCCTGATGAAACCCATCAAGTAGCCCGTTCTACCGTGGTTTATTTAAAAATAAAAGAAAATAAATAAAACAATGAAAATTACAATAAATAAAATAAATCAACTATAAATTAAATCATGCAAGATCATATGAATAATGTTGACTAGAATCTCATAAAATTAAATTCATAAGAATTTCATATAATTTAAATTAAAAATCCGACACTCAATTCAAATATTAACTTACAAGATAAAGGTGCTCCTCTGTCACGTCGTGTCCGACCTCAACTGGTAGACACAACTGGAGGGGCAGCTAAAAGACAGAAAAAGGAAATGACAATCAGAAATTAGAAACCTAACTTCTAGAGTTTCTAAGGAAGACTCGATTCAAACTCAAAATAAAAATTTTAGGATTGACTTGGTGTCATGTTTTATGAGAAATCTATCGAAAATTTGACAGAGTTTTCTCTATAAAACGGACATCCCTCAACTGAAGTAGAGTCAATCCTACAAATAAACACACTTCAAAATTCATAGTGGCACAACACCTCGGGTTGGCACCCCAAACTACACAATTCCCAACCGAGGTTCACCAAAAATACAAATAAGTAAATACTAAATGTTAATCTAGTAAATCACCAAAAATAATAATAAATCATAATATAATTTATTTAATTTTTAAAACACTAAATAAAATTATTTTCCACCATAATTTAACAAAATTTCAAATAATAATATAATATTAATAACAATCCAACTTTCCAAATATTCAACATAATATAGTCAAATTCAACTATAATGGCCCATCTAGATTAAATATACTATAATATCAATTAAAAACTCATTCAAACCACAAAATAATAAATAATTTAATTTTGAATAAATTTTCAAAAATATTTAGTATTAATTAACTAAAAATAATAAATTATTTACAAAAATTATTTTAATATCACATTTTATCTCAAAATTAACTAAACACACCATTTACCTATTATTTCAAAATTTACATAATATAATAATTTCTAAAAAAATTAGATAAATTATCAAAAATTATTTTATAACTACTAAGATTACTAACATAATATACGAACACTAATTAACTCAAATATTCAACCAAAAATAATTACTTAATCACATTAACAAAATACACATAAAACTTAAAATACCTAAATAAATATACAAAAATTTCTATAATCTCAAATAAAATTAATAATTAACAATAACTACTTTAATTACTAATTAAACCCAAATTAAATATCAATTAAAATCAAACAAAAATAAAATAAAATTTTGTAAAAATTGGGAAAAATCAAAATAATGTACAAAATTAGATTTAAGCCTCTAACTTTGCAGAATTCATCATCTAACTTAGAAGAATTGAAGATTAACACATAAACTAGCTCAGATAACTAGAAAACAACCAGAATCAATCAGAAAACAACTCTGCACAACTCACCTTTAACCTCACTTTCTAGTACCGGAAATCGGTGGCAGAGACAAGGCTGGACGTCGACCGATGCTTGAGGAGGTGAGGAAGGTTGAGGGAGTAATGGAAGCACCGATCTAGCTCCGGAAAAGGCGAGGAGACTTTAAAACATGAGGAAAAAGGAGAAACTAGAGGAAGAAAAGAGAAGGAAGAGGTTGCTGCTGGTGTTGGCTGCTCCGGGAAGGGCTGAGACACACCGAAGAAGAAGGATGACAGTGATGGTGGTGGTCAGAGAGGAAAGACAGTAGCTGATGGGTGAGTTTTGGGGTTGTCGGGTTATTTCCTTCTCCTTATATATATATATATATATATATTTTCACGACCCGAACCTTGGGGCACGTGACTAGCACTAGGGAATGAGAACGCATAAAGCTACCGAAGCCCATAGTAAGTCTTAAAAGAAAAATCACAGAATATTTAACTTTGAAACCATACAATAAATAATAAAATAACAATACACATTATCAAACTGATTTTTCTTAATATAATTTAAACCATAATATCAGTGCATTGAGTAAAATAAATAAACATCGGTTATACAAATAGTATCTCAGTACATAAATTATAAATACATAAAATTCCAAATAAAGTATGCAGTTATACAATGTTCTCTACTGCGGTACACAAAAGTAAATATAACACAACTAAATAGACCTACGTAGAATAGCCGGTGATGAAGCTACATGACGAAGAGAAGTAGGCCGAACACTAAACTCCCAAACTCCTGAAAAAAATAAGTTGAGTGGAGTCAGACCTCACTGAGTAAGTTAATAAAGAAATGAATGCGATTTGAAAACCTGATTAAAATAAATTTTATGGAAATATAATATAATATAATTTTATTTCAACCATTTGGTATATTGTAATATCCCATGTTTTTAAATGTTTTAATATTTCATCGGGATATGCAGTGTTAATAATTTTTGTATATATATTATGATATTTTTACGATTTGATATGTATTTAAAACCTATTTTAATTATTGTGTATTATTTTAAGTGCTTTATGTGAAATTTTCCCGGGACTTACATTTTCGGGAAAATTTTCACGTAAATAATTTACTATTAATTATTTTAAATAGATTTACGAAATTGCATGAACTCATATATATATTTAAAATACTAAATAACATATATATGTGTACTTATTTATTTAATTAGGGTTTAATTAATTACCCTATTATTTTATTATTTATTTATTAGTTTTATTATTATTTAATTATTTTATTTAGTATTAAATTATTAAAATATTAAATTATATGTGTGTGGTGTATATTTAATGTGTGTGATTTAATATTATTTTAATATATAGTATAAAGTATATATATATACATATATATATTTAATATTAAAACAAAAATAAAAGTTTAGTTTATTTACAAAATTGCCATCATCTTCTTCCTCCTCTCTCCCGACCGTCCCCATCACCGTTCCGCCGCCTGCCATCCTAATTTCTCATCGTCGGTGTGCCTCCTGGCATGCCACCTCCTTCCTCAGCCTTCCCCACCACCTGCTGCAGCTGTTTCCGACGTCTGGAAGCCTATTTTTTACCGAAAAGCCGAAAGTGGAAGCTACATCGTTCACGACGTTTTCGGCCACCGTTTTTAACACCGCCAGTCTCTTTCTTCTCCTTGAGCTCCGGTGAGTGTGATTCCAAGCTTTGTTTCACTTAAAATGGTCTTGATTTTCTTAGGTTTTGATTTTTTAAATTCAACCATTTTAGGGTTCTTGATTTTTTTAAACTTTAATTTGATTGATTCATGAAAAAATATTTCACAAATTTTTATCCTAGTAGCTTAATATACATGTGTGAATTTTTATAGAATTTTTGGAAATTATTTTGATTTTTGGGTATTTTTGAATATTTTATTATTATTTTCTAATTTTCGAAAATTAATTAATTAAATTATGAAATTATGTTTTATGATAAATATAGGTGTTGAAATGAATTACAGAAATTTATTTGGAATTTTTATGAATTTCTATGTATTTATTTTGAATTTTATTAGTTTAGGTAATTTTGGAAAATTAGGTTAATTATATGTTAAATTGAAATTAATTAGTGAATTGAGTTTAATTATTGATATTATTGATAAATATGTTGAGAAAATTAATTTTTGGGTAATTATACTATTTTTGGTGAATTTTTGAAGTAATTTTAGTATATTTATATATATGTAGGGGCATTTTGGTAATTTTATAAAAAATTGGCTAAAAATGTGATTTAATTGGTTTTAATAATTATTTAAGGTATAAAAATGATTTCTACAAATTATTTAGTATTTTTAACTAATTAAAACTATTTTTCGTGAATTATTTTCAATTATATATATAATATACGATTTTTCTAAATAAAATGAGTTTTATCGGTTTTTAATGTGTTTTAAGGTTAATTACGTAATTTCTATGTATAAAATATATTTCTGTGATATAAAGGTATTTTTGGTATTTTTATGTTATTTTGTGAATTGTGGACCCCGGTCGGTAAACTGTAGTTTGGAGTCCGATCGAGGGGTTGTGGATGAGTTGTTGTGCCTGTTTTTCAAAGTGTGTTTCTTTACAGGGCCAGTTCTACTCTTTGAGTAGAGAGATACCCATTTTACAGGGGAGGTTCTGTCGAATTTTCGGTAGAATTCTCGTAAAACATGATATCCGGTCAAACCCTAATTTTGATTATGTGTCCAATATTCTAGATCGAGTTTTTAGGATTTTCTGTTAGGTTTATTCTGATGTATGTTATTTATTGTTTGTTTAGTTGCATCGAGACCGAGGCCTAGTGGACCAGGCCAGTCGGACCTATCTCGAGGAGCGCACTAAGTGTGATTTACTATTCTATATATATATGCTTTAGGGTGCATGATTTAGAAATGTATGTTTTATTTTGACTAAATATGCATAAACAATTTGATTAGTACTTAAGTTTATTTTTAGTTTATTTTTGGTATATATTAAATTATAGGCATGCTTTATTAACCATTCATGTTTAAAATGTTTTATTGAATATATTTCTAGCTTATTTTGCTATTATATTAGACTTGTTTGACATATATATATACTCAAAATATACCTGGTTTACTTTTGGTATATTTCCAGTGTATATATGGTTTATATTGTTATTTTATTTAAATTCATGCATCATTTATTTGTGAATGAATGTTTTATATTTTAATGAAGGATATCGATAGAACGTGCTACCTAGTGGGTAGCACTAGGACCAAGTACGCACCGGTACGCTTATAGCATTTAGGCTATATTACTAACCAGTTTGAGGATATTGATTGGAATTGATTTATCTGATGTGTGATGTGATTTGGGAGTGTGATTGCTAGAGATCGGTTGACTAAGTGTCTCGGGGCCAATCACACTGACAGTCAGACTACTGGAGCTCGGTTGACTTAGTGTCTCGGGGCCAGTCTACTGTCTAAATGGAATAAGTGAATATTTTGGAATAAGTGAGCCTGTGTGGCTAGAGTGTTGTCTAACACTGTTTTCAAGGTTGCGATATTTTAGGGTTCTATTTGATCCTTCATAAACACTGATTTTCAATAAATATATATAAAATGATTTTATTGCATCCGTGTGTATTTGCTTGTATATATATACATATTATATATATACTTTTGGCTGTGTGCATTGGCATTTAGTATGCATGTATATATATTATAATAATTCACTCAGTGAGGTCTGACTCCCCTCTGTTGACCATTTTTCAGGAGAGTCATATTCGTTAGACCTCAGTAGCAGGCCTGTACGCCGGATTTCTTCCGCCCCGGCTTCTTTATGTAAATTGCTTATCTGAGTATTGAGTTTTATTTTATGATCTAGACACTGCAGTAGTTATGGTTGTTTCGGAGATGTGGTGTATTGTATTTATATGAGATATGTATTTTAAGAATTTGAATTGAAATGTGTATTAAAGGATTTATTTATATATGATATGAGAATTCAATTTAATTTTGTTTGACGGAATTATTATTTTGACATTTATGATTTTATTTCCGCTGCATTAAATACTGTTATTATTATTATTGCATGTTTTATTTATTTTTAGGCTTGCTACGGGTTCCGGATTCGAAAGAATTCCCGTTCCCTAGTGCCGGTCATGGTCCCTATTTTGGGTCGTGACATATATATATAATAAATCCATTTTTAAAAGAGAAGAAACAAATATTTGAATGTCTTTTTAAATCATTTCAGTATAAAAATTTGGTAGAACCCGATTTATAAATTTTTAACAGTCATATGACTCACTTATATCCAAGACTGCCGGATCCCAAGAGCAAGACATCACCAGGATACACAGCCGTAATCATATCTCTTAATCTAATATCACTGGCGGTGTCCGAGAGCAAAGCATCACCAGACCATCAGCCCCAGTGATTTGATAAATATAAACTAAAATTTATACTGGCAGTGTCTGAGAGCAAAGCATCACCAGACCTTCGGCCCCAGTATTTATTAAATAATCACATATTTTACCGATGCGCACACGGTCCTGATGAAACCCATCAGGTAGCCCATTCTACCGTGGTTTATTTAAAAATAAAAGAAAATAAATAAAACAATGAAAATTACAATAGATAAATAAATTAAATTAAATAAATTAAATCATGCAAGATCATATGAATAATGCTGATTAGAATCTCATAAAGTTAAATTCATAAGAATTTAATATAATTTGAATTAAAAATCCGACACTCAAATCAAATATTAACTTATAAGATAAAGGTACTCCTCTGGCACATCGTGTCCGACCTCGACTGGTAGACGCGACTGGAGGGGCAGCTAAAAGACAGAAAAAGGAAATGACAATCAAAAATTAGAAACCTAACTTCTAGATTTTCTAAGGAAGAATCGATTCGAACTCAAAATAAAAATTTTAGGATTGACCCAGTGTCACGTTTTACGAAAAATCTATCAAAAATTTGGCAAAGTTTTCTCTGTAAAATGGACATCCCTCTACTGAAGTAGAGTCAATCATACAAATAAACACACTTCAAAATTCACATTGGCACAACACCTTGGGTTGGGACCCCAAACTACATAATTCCCAACCGAGGTTCACCAAAAATACAAATAAGCAAATACTAAATATTAATCTAGTAAATCACCAAAAATAATAAAAATTTAATAAAAATCATAATATAATTTATTTAATTTTTAAAACAATAAATAAAATTTTTTTCCACCATAATTTAAGTAAGATTTCAAATAATAATATAATATTAATAGCAATCCAACATTTCAAATATCCAATATAAAATAGTCAAATTCAAACTATAATTGGCCATCTAGTTTAAATATACTAAAGTATTAATTAAAAACTCATTCAAACCACAAAACAATAAATAATTTAATTTTGAATAAATTTTCAAAAATTGTTAGTATCAATTAACTAAAAATAATAAATAATTTATAAAAATTATTTTAATACCACATTTTATCCCAAAAATATCTAAAACATAGTATTTAATTATAATATCAACAAAAACACACCATTTACCTATTATTTCAAAATTTACATAATATAATAATTTCTAAAAAAAATTAGATAAATTATCAAAAGTTATTTTATCACTACTAAAATTACTAACATAATATACTAACACTAATTAACTCAAATATTCAACCAAAAATAATTAATTAATCACATTAAAAAAAATATACATAAAACTTATTATACCTAAATAAATATACAAAAATTTCTATAATCTCAAATAAAATTAATATACCCAAAATAATTAACAACAACTACTCTAATTACTAATTAAACCCAAATTAAATATCAATTAAGATCAAACAAAAATAAAATAAAATTTTGTAAAAATTGGGAAAAATCAAAATAATATACAAAATTAGATTTAAGCCTCTAACTTTGCAGAATTCATCATCTAACTTAGAAGAATTGAAGATTAACACATAAACTAGCTCAGATAACCAGAAAATAACCAGAAATCAATCACCTTCAACCTCACTTTCCAGCGCTTGAAATGGGTGGCAGAGACAAGGTTGGACATCAACTGAAGCCTGAGGAGGTGAGGAAGGTTGAGGGAGCAATGGCAGTACCGATCTAGCTCCAACAAAGGCGAGGAGACTTCAAAACGTGAGGAAGAAGGAGAAACTAGAGGAAGAAAAGAGAAGGGAGAGGTTGTTGCTGGTGTTGGTTGCTCCGGGAAGGGCTAAGACATGCCGAAGAAGAAGGATGACAGTGATGGTGGTGGTCGGAGAGGGAAGGCAGCAGCTGATGGGTGAGTTTTGGGGTTGTCGGGTTGTTTCCTTCTCCTTTGGTAAGTTGCTATTTTTTTTTTCTTTATCTATATATATATATATATATATATATATATATATATATATATATATATATATATATATATATATATATATATATAATAATAATAATAATAATAATAATAATAATAATAATAATAATAATAATCTTACTTTATATTAAAAAAAGAACATTATATTATAATATTTTACTTTAATTCTCCACCACACACATGCACACTATACATATACATATACATATACATACATACACACACACACACACACACACACACACACTAATACTACATACATATATACATGTATATGCACAAAAATAAATTAATACACACACATAAAAATAATTAAACTGTCACGACCCGAACCCAAGGGCACGTGATCGGCACTAGGGAATGGGAAAGCATAAAGCCACTGAAACCCATAGTAAGCCTTTAAGGAAGAATCATGGAATTTTAACTTTGAAACCTTACAATAAATAATAAAATCTTAATGCATATTATCAAACTAATTTTTTTTAATATAATTTAAACCATAATATCAGTACATGGAATAAAATAAGCAAACATCAATTATACAAATAATATCTCAATACATAAGTTATGAGTACATTAAATCTCAAATAAATATGCAGTTATACAATTTCCTCTACTGCGGTACACGAAAGTAAATACAACATAACTAGATAGACCTACGTAGAATAACCGGTGACGAAGCTACATGGCGAAGAGAAGTAGACCTAATAGTAAACTCCCAAACTCCTGAAAAAATAAATTGAGGGGAGTTACACCTCACTGAGCAAGTTAATAAAGAAATGAATGTGATTTGAAAATCTCATTAAAATAAATTTTATGGAAATATAATATAATATAATTTTATTTAACCATTTGATATACATATAATAAATCCATTTTTTTTAAAAGAGAAGAAATAAATATTTAAATATCTTTTAAAATCATTGTAGTATAAAAATTTGATAGAACCCAATTTATAAATTTTTAACAGTCGTATAACTCACTTATATCCAAGACTACTGGATCCTGAGAGCAAGGTATCACCAGGATATACAGCCATAGTCATATCTCTTAATCCAATATCACTGGCGGTGTCCGAGAGTAACGCATCACCAGACCATCAGCCTCAGTGATTTAATAAATATAAATTAAAATTATATTGGCGGTGTCCGAGAGCAAAGCATCACCAGACCTTCGGCCCCAATATTTTAATAAACAAATATTATACTACTGGCGGTATCCGAGAGCAAAGCATCACCAGACCTTCGGCCCTAGTAATATAATTAAATAATCACATATTTTACCAGTGCGCACACAGTCCTGATGAAACCCATCAGGTAGCCCGTTCTACCGTTGTTTATTTAAAAAATAAAAGAAAATAAATAAAACAATGAAAATTACAATAAATAAAATAGATAAATAAATAAAATACAATAAAACAACTATAAATTAAATCATGCAAGATTATATGAATAATGCTGACTAGAATCTTATAAAATTAAATTCATAAGAATTTAATATAATTTAAATTAAAAATCCAACACTCAAATCAAATATTAACTTACAAGATAGAGGTACTCCTCTGCCACATCATGTCCGATCTCGACTGGCAGACGCGACTTGAGGGGCAGCTAAAAGATAGAAAAAGGAATTGACAATCAAAAAATAGAAGCCTAATTTCTAGAGTATCTAAGGAAGACTCGATTCAAACTCAGAATAAAATTTTTAGGATTGACCTGGTATCACGTTTTACGAGAAATCTATCGCAAATTCGGTAGAGTTTTCTCTGTAAAACGGACATCCCTCTACCGAAGTAGAGTCAATCCTGCAAATAAACACACTCCAAAATTCACAGTGGCATAACACCTCAGATTGGGACCCCAAACTACACAATTCCCAACTGAGGTTCACTAAAAATATACAAATAGCAAATACTAAATATTAATTTAGTAAATCTCCACAAATAATAAAAATTTAATAATAAACCATAATATAATTTATTTGATTTTTTTAAAACACCAATTAAAATTATTTTCCACCATAATTTAAATAAAATTTCAAATAATAATGTAATATTAATAACAATCCAACTTTCCAAATATTCAACATAATATAGTCAAATTCAACTATAATTGCCCATCTAGATTAAATATATTATAATATCAATTAAAAACTCATTCAAACCACAAAACAATAAATAATTTAATTTTGAATAAATTTTCAAAAATAGGTAGTATTAATTAACTATAAATAATAAATAATTTGTAAAAATTATTTTAATACCACATTTTTATCTCAAAATTAACTGAAACATAGTATTTAATTATAATATCAACAAAACACACCATTTACCTATTATTTCAAAATTTACATAATATAATAATTTCTAAAAAAAAATTAGATAAATTATCAAAAAATTATTTTATCACTAATAAAATTACTAACATAATATACTAACACTAATTAACTCAAATATTCAACCAAAAATAATTAATTAACCATATTAACAAAATACACATAAAACTTAAAATACCTAAATAAATATACAAAAATTCCATAAAAATCACTTTAATTAATCTAAATTAATTTTGATATACTCTTAACCAAAATTAACCCCAGTTAACTTAAATCCACTAATATAAGTATAGATCAACTCAAAAAATTAACCACATAATTAAAAAAATTCAGGGTAATTAGTAAGTATAATAAAAATCAACAAAAATATTAAATCAACACAAAATCAACTAAATCAACTAATAACAACCCCAAACAACCAAAAATCAACCTGACAACCAATTAAAATCAACCAGAAATTATTGAAATCAACTAGAAATCAACTAAGATCAACCAGAAATCAACCAAAAAACTACTACCCTTAACCCATCAACTCACCAAAAACATAGTCAAGGGCAAAAGGAAGATTACTGCTGCTGCTGTGTGTGACTTCAACAGCTCTAGATGGCCTCCTTCAGCAGCTGCCAACGTCCAGATGAAGAGGGAGATGCTGGTGGTCATCCGGTGGTGAGGCAAGGTGGTCTGGCTTGGTCTGGTTGGTGGTCGGGTCGTATAAAGAGAAGCAGAAATAGAGACAAGCAAGAAGAAGAAAATGGCAGGGGAGAGAGGGAAAGAAAAGAAATGTAGGGGAAAGAGAAAGAAAAAAAAAATATGTTGACCCGTATGTTTTTTTTCTTTTGACTAACTTATGTCTATATATATTCAAATAATATATATATATATATATATATATATATATATATATATATACACACACACACACACACACACACACTAATAATTTAATACACACACATAAAATATCCATGCAAATAATGTAGTTTAATAAAAATAATAATAACAATAATGATAAAAATAAGCAGTCATTTAAATTATAGAATAATACAAATTCAGAAATCACTTTTATTAAAATAAAATAAAATATAGGGTATTACAATCTCCCTTCCTTACAGAAATTCATCCTCGAATTTCAAAGAAAAGCTAGGAATTACAAAGTCTAAGGATGAAAAAGATAGGGATAGATAGCTTGCATCTCAGATTCTGCCTCCCACATATAGTCTTCTGCTGTGTGGTTACTCCAAAGCACTTTGACCATTGAAATCTCCCGAGAGTGAAGCTGGCGAACCTGGCGATCCACAATTGCTACTAGATACTCCTCATAAGATAGATCTTCACTGAGTTCCACTGCTTGAGGCTGAAGTACGTGAGAAGGATCGAGAATATACTTTCTCAGCATAGACACATGGAACACTGGGTGGATTCGAGATAACTCAAGTGGCAACACTAGTCTATAGGCCACTTCCCCAACTCGTGATCGTATCTCGAAAGGTCCAATGTACCTTGGAGCCAACTTACCCCTCTTACCAAACCTCATAACTCCCTTTATTGAAGATACCTTCAGAAACACCATATCTCCAATTAGAAAGGAAATATCTATCCTTTTAGGATCAACATAACTCTTCTGCCTACTATATGCTGTCCTCAACCTTTGCTGAATGATAGGAACTTTTTCAGAAGTAATTTGCACTAACTCTGGACCTGTGAACTATCTTTCACCAATTTCCCAACACAAAGGTGATCTACACTTCCTACCATACAACGCTTCATACGGAGCTATCTCAATACTTGCATGATAACTGTTGTTATAGGCGAATTCAATCAGTGGCAAATGATTATCCCATTGACCTCCAACGTCCATTACGCACATCCGGAGCATATCCTCTAAAGTCTGAATGGCCCTCTTAGACTGACCATCAGCCTGAGGATGGAATGCTATGCTAAAGTCAAGTCTGGTACCCAATGCCTTATGCAACTCTTGCTAGAAAATTGATGTAAAAGTGGCTCCTCTGTCAGATATTATACTTACTAGAACTCCATGAAGACAAATAATTCTGTTGACATACAACCGTGCCAACTTGTCAGTGGAGTATGTCTTTTTAACTGGCAGATAGTGGGTTGACTTAGTTAACCTGTCAATGATCACCCAAATAGCATCAAACCCACATGTCGTCCGAGGTAAACCAGTCACAAAGTCCATAGCAATCATATCCCACTTCCACTATGGGATAGGCATGGGCTTTAACAATCCTAAGGGGCTCTGATGCTCTAATTTCACCTACTGACATGTGAGACACTTGGATTCAAATTCTACAACATCCTTCTTCATTCCATTCCACCAGTATGTATCCTTCAAAATATGATACATCTTAGTAGAACCTGGATGAATGCTGTAAGCAAAAAAATGTGCCTCTTCTAGGATCTTTTTCCTCAGATCATAAACATTTGGTACACATAACCGAGTACCTAAACGTAGAACTCCCTCACTGTCAATCATAAACTCTCTGGATTGACCTTGTTGCACATCAAACATAATTCTCTATAACTATGGATCCCTTCTTTAAGCTGCTTTAACTCTATCCAAGTACACAGATCGTACTCTGAACTTAGCAAAAAGGCCCTTCTTAGTCACTTTCCATTGCAAACCTTGATTAATCAGCTCATGCAACTCCTAAATAATCGGTCTCCTCTTAGTACTAATGTGGGCAAGACTACCTACTAATTTTTTACTCAACGCATCAGCTACTACATTCGCCTTGCCTAAATGGTAAAGAATTGAACAATCATAGTCTTTCAGAAGTTCCATCTGTTAGTGATATGCACTAGGTCAATCATTTGTGATTATGTATTGACTTTCTTATTTTATTAATAAAGAGGTATTATATTATCATTTTATTTTATGATAATTACATGAATGATTAATTCTTACTAAGGCCATCAAGTATGTGACTTGATAGTAAAACCCTTAGATTAAAATAAGAGTTCTATTCTAATTATCCCTAGCCATTTATTCATTATATGAATATTAAAGTATTAAGGCTAGTATGATGTTGACTGATGGTTATGTTTTACTAATCATAAATATGAGATATTAAGTCAACTCATAGGTACATGATGAGAGATCATGTACTGGATTGACCCACTATGAGAATATTGCATAGATTATTGTCATAAGTATTTCTTATCACAGTAATTTTATTTCGGTCCTTTGACCTTGAAATCATCATGGATTTCTATATAGCTATTTTATGTTTTGACAAATTCTAACATTGTCTTTAACCGGATGATTAAAAGAATATTGTTGGATATAAAATTAGTTATGTGAGGAATATGAGTGATTTAGAAGGAATTTATCCCTCATTAATATGAGAAAGATATCTAAAGGCCCCTTGATGAGATAGACTAAATGAAAAATGCATGGCCATGCTGAAATGAATTGATAAAGAGTTATCATTTTCAGTCTACTTGGAATCAAGTCATAATATTGAACTATATAAGGATGACATTCTATGCCTTATGTTCAATTAAGATATCATGTGATAAAGGGACAATAAAATTCACTGTAATTAGGTTATGTCGGATTATTGACTTCACATGACTTGGGTAGTCATAATGTCTTGCTAGAGGCCGCTTATGACTTGTAGGCCTAAATAGAGATTTAGGCCCACTGCCAATGTTATGTGAACCTACATGGTCACACACTTAGAATAAGCCCAAAACGGATATGGGTTTAATAAGCCCAAAATAAACTCTGTGGAAATAAATAATTAAAATGTTTTATTTATTTATTTATTTGTTTATTTATTTAAGATAAATGTTATTTTAAATAAATAAATAAGATATTATTTTGATTTGTTTTTAAATAAAATCAGAATATAATAAATGGAAAATTACCAAAAGGTCATTGGTAAGTGAAACCCTAATTTGGAGTCTATAAATATGTTATATTCTCTAGGGTTTCACACACTTGTTTTTGCCTCCAAATTCATTTTCTTTCCTCTTAGAAAATAAAGACAGAGTTTTTCCTTTTGTTCTTGATTTGTGAGACAGTCAAGGAGGTTGCTAGCACACACACTCAAATTCATTTTGTAAAGGGTTGTTCGTGTGGATACCTATAGAGGACGCATCCTTTTGGAGACGTATTGATCCGAACAACCAAGCCAAAAAGCTCGAGGTAAGGTGTCACTGGTGTGAACCTCCTCTCATCCTTCCAGAGAATCTTGCCTCTTCTACATTTTGGTAAGATTATTAAAACGCTAGATTTAAACAATTAGTCGAATTACATGGATCCAGGCTTGGGAATGTGATAAAATTTTAATTTTTCCACTGCGTTTGTATCACGAACCCCAATAGTGGTATCAGAGCATGGTTGTAATTTGATTAATTGATTCTGTGTATATGTGATATATGTTAGGGTTTAAGATTCGTTTTGAAAAGGGTTTCAAAATTATCAAATGGGGTTTTGATTTGTTTTGTGACAATTCTGGGTAATCTATTTGAAAACGGAATTAAACATTAATTTGATTAATGTTTGTAATGGTTTAATGTGATTAAACTAAAAGCAGCCTTTGATTTTATGAATTAAGAATGTTGTTTCATGAAAATGAATTTTGTATGATGTTTTTATGAAAAATGAATTAAGAATAATGTTTTGATTAATATGATTAATTGAAGCAGCATATTTGTTTCCTATTTTAATTAGAAAAATGTTTTCTATTTGATTAGGAAAATCGTTTTTAATTAAATCTGAAACAGAAATTCTATTTTCAAAAACCTAATCACTTAAGGATTTAAATCTGTTATGTATTCTGTTTTTATTAATATGATTAAGTTAAGCAGCTTATTTATTTCCTATTTTAATTAGAAAAACATTTTCTATTTGATTAGGAAAATCATTTTTAATTAAGTCTAAAACAGAAATTTTGTGATTATGCAGATTATGTGTTAAGGGCAATCTGTTTAAACGTTAAATAGATTATGCAGAATGGATATGTTTTCTATAGATTCGTTCAAGTTGTAATTTTGATTACACAAATTAGGGTTTTCTTAATGGATGCGTCTATTTTAATATAAAAAAAAAATTTTTTTTTTATCTGTTTTGAACGGATTTTTTAGACTGTAAAATGTTTACAATGTTTTTAAGCAACAAACTGATTTAGTAATATGATTACGAAAATTGGTTAATTGCTTCCTTGACGCAAATAAGGGTTTTAAGGTGGCTGTTTTAATTGAGCATTTTTGTTTATTTTGAACAAATTGATTTTATAGTAATTTGATTACGAAAATTCATTAATGTTCAGAAATTTGAAAGGCAACTCATCGAAGAGCTAAGGTAAAGTGTTTACCGTCGGTAAAGGCAACTCACCAAAGAGCGGGACCGCCACCTGGGGCGCTGCCCCCGGACCCCGCCAGGGGCGCTGCCCCTTCGACCCCGCCAAGGGGCGATGCCCTTTGGAACCCCACTAGGGGCGCTGCCCCTTGACCCCAAAAGAATTGTCACATTAGTTTATTTTAACATAATAATTGGATTTAATAACTAAATAGATTATTATGTTATACATGTTTGTTGTTTTATGCATGATGCATAGCATGGCCCTTAGACCAATGTGATTGGATTTTATTTTTATGGGTTGTAATTTTAAATACGGCCTGCGAGTCATTTTTATTTTGTTTTGTTGTATTTATTTTATTAGAATAGTGTAGAATAAATTACAACAATTTTTGTAAATCAAGACCCATGGTGCAATTCAAGTTGGAGGCCCAGGATGGAGATCTAAGGTGGGAACCAAAAAGGAGATCCATGGTAGAAGATGGAGATCCAAGTTGGAGGCTCAATTTGTAATTGTAATATTACCTAGGTTTGACCATTGATCTTCATATTGGCTTATGAAGATCAACTTAGATTTGGGCCATGCTATGTCACATTTATTTATTTGTTGTTATGTATGCGATGCCATGTGATGCCATGTATGTGATGCCATATGATGCCATGCAATACAACATAACAATAACTGAATATGATTAAATAAAGATGAACCCTCATTTAATATTAAGTCATTATAATGCCTTCCATAAGTTCAACACTTGTCAAGCCTTAGATTATTATATATGAGCCTGCCAAAGCAGGGTGTATAAATTTATCTGGGGAAGGCAAGTTGGATAATGGTGCTATCCAAACGTTTGATATGGTTTGACTTAACTAGGTTATCAAAATGGTTTTGGACCTAGGGCATTAGATGGGATTTTTAGCCATGACATGTGATGACAAATCCCATACCATCCAAGAGTTACATGAGATGTAATTGATAAGAGTTGTCTACCTAAATAACCATATTTTAGGTCATGAGCCAAAGCTCACTTAGAGTATGGTGAAATATGGATCTTGGCCCACTAAAATTTCTAAAATTAACTTAGAGGGTTATTGATTTGAGTAAATTTAGTGGGAGTTTTTTATTATGCCTTATACATATTTAATAAAATACTGAATGGACTTTGCATATATTTGTTGTAGATGATGACTTCAAACACTACACCTACCATGTCACTACGATCGATCCTTAAGAAGGATAAGCTCAATAGGACTAATTTTCTTGACTGGTACAGAAACCTAAGAATTGTTCTTAGGCATGAGAGAAAGGAATACATCCTTGATCAACCCATCCCTGAGGAACCAGCTGCCAATGCTCCTAGAGCACAAAGGGATGCTTATACCAAGCATCTCAATGATTCTACTGATGTCACTTGTGTCATGCTTGGATGTATGGAATCTGAGCTGCAAAAGCAACTGATGGAAATGGAGGCTTATACTATAATAGGCCATCTCAAGGAAATGTTCCAAGAGAAAGCCAGAATTGAAAGGTTCAATACCATCAGGGCATTGCTTTCCTACAAGCTGACTACTGGTGGCTCTATTAGTCCTCATGTTCTCAAGATGAAGGGTCATCTTGATCATTTGGACAAGCTTGGTCTAAAGATTGAACAAGAACTGGCTATTGATATTATTCTCCAATCTTTGCCTAAAGCTTATGATAGCTTCATTATGAATTTCAATATGCATAGTATGGAGAAGATTGTTTCAGAGTTGCATGGGATGCTGAAAACTGCTGAAAAGAACATCAAGAGTAACACCAAGGATGTTCTCATGGTCAATAAGGGAAAGGGGATGAAAAGGGTTAGAAAGGGCAAGGGCAAGGTCTTTAAAGGCTTTCAAAAGCCCAAGCCAAAGCCAAAGCCCAAATCCAAAGCTGAACCCAAAGCAAAGGAAGGAATTTATTTTTTCTGTAATGAGCCAGGCCATTGGAAAAGAAATTGCAAGCTCTATTTGGATGATATGAAGAAGAAAAAAGGTGGTGAGACTACCTCTTCAGGTATTCATGTTATAGAATTAAATTTATCTGCTTCTGCTTCTGCTTTTGATTCTTGGGTATTAGATATTGGATCAGGATCTCACATTTGTACAAATGTGCAGGGTCTAAAAAGGAGTAGATCATTGGCAAGAGGTGAAGTGTACCTACGAGTTGGCAATGGAGCAAGAGTTGCTACTTTAGCTGTAGGAACTTATGAGTTACCTTTGCCTAGTGGACTTATTTTATCTTTAGAAAGTTGTTATTATGTACCTACTTTGTGTAGGAATATTATTTCTATTTCTTGTTTGGACAAGAAAGGATTTGAATTTATTATTAAGAATAATAAATGCAGTATTTATCAGGATAACATTTTCTATGGATATGGTCCATGCACTAGTGGACTTTATGTTTTAGATGCCGAAGACATTAATGAAATACCAATCTATAACGTTGATACAAAGAAGTCTAAATCTAATGATTTAAACTTGACCTACCTCTGGCATTGTCGTTTAGGCTATATAAATGAGAAACACATTTCAAAGCTACACCAAAATGGGCTTTTAAATTCATTTGATTATGAATCATTTGATACATGTGAATCTTGTTTACTTGGAAAAATGACTAAAACACCTTTTACTGGACAAAGTGAGAGGGCTAATGACTTATTGGGCCTAATACATTCTGATGTATGTGGACCACTAAGCTCAACTGCTAGAGGAGGTTTTCAATACTTCATAACTTTCACAGATGATTTTAGTAGATATGGTTATCTCTATCTAATGAAACATAAATCTGAATCTTTTGAAAAGTTCAAAATTTTCAAGAATGAAGTACAAAATCAACTTGGTAAAAATATTAAAACACTAAGATCTGATCGAGGTGGTGAATATTTAAACCAAGAATTTATAGATCATCTTAGAGATTGTGGGATTGTTTCACAATTAACTCCTCCAGGTACACCATAATGGAATGGTGTGTCTGAACGTAGAAATCGAACTCTATTGGATATGGTTCGATCTATGATGAGTCAATCTAATCTTCCAATCTCTTTTTGGGGATATGCTTTAGAAACTGTTGCATTCATTTTGAATAGAGTTCCATCAAAGGCAGTTGAAAAGACACCATATGAGAAATGGACTGGAAAAACTCCCAGTTTGTCTTTTCTTAAGATTTGGGGCTGTGATGCTTTTGTGAAACATCAAATCTCAAATAAACTAGCACCCAAATCTAATAAATGCCTTTTTGTGGGATATCCTAAAGAAACTAAAGGATATTACTTCTACAATGCATCTGAGAACAAAGTGTTTGTGTCTCGGAATGGTGTATTTTTGGAAAAAGAGTTTATTTCCAAAGGAACCAGTGGGAGCATAGTGCAACTTGAAGAAATTCAAGGCCCACAAAATAGCATTGTACCTAAGATGGAACCGTAGCTGAATCAACAAGAAGTTATTAAGCCTGCACAAGTACTAGAAGGCCCAAGGAGGTCTGATAGGACACGTCAAATCCCTATGAGATATGGATTTCTCATAACTAGTGATTATGATGTGTTAATTGTGGATCAAAATGAGCCCACATCCTATCAGGAGGCCATAAATAGTCCTGACTCTGAGAAATGGCTTGAAGCCATGAGATCAGAAATGCAATCCATGTATGATAATCAAGTATGGACCTTGATTGACCCAAATGATGGTTTAAAAACTATTGGGTGCAAATGGGTTTTCAAAAAGAAAATCGACATGGATGGCAATGTGCATACCTTTAAGTCAAGACTGGTTGCAAAAGGTTTCAAACAAACACATGGTATAGACTATGATGAAACCTTTTCACCAGTGGCTATGCTAAAATCTATTCGAATTCTCCTTGCCATAGCTGCATACTATGATTATGAAATATGGCAAATGGACATCAAAACAACATTTCTTAATGGAATTTACTTGAGGATGTGTACATGACATAGCCAGAGGGTTTTGTTAGTCCTGAGAATTCTAGAAAGGTATACAAGCTTCAAAGATCCATTTATGGATTGAAGCAAGCATCTCGGAGTTGGAATCTTCATTTTGATGAAGCAGTCAAAGAATTTGGCTTCATTAAAAATGATGATGAACCTTGTGTATACAAGAAAGTTAGTGGGAGTGCTATTGTGTTTTTAGTGTTGTATGTGGATGACATACTACTCATTGGAAACGATATCCCTATTTTACAAAATGTTAAATCATGGTTAGGGAATTGTTTCTCAATGAAAGACTTAGGTGAAGCTGCTTATATATTAGGCATCAAGATCTATAGAGATAGATCTAAAAGGCTTATTGGCCTAAGTCAAAGCACTTATATTGATAAGGTATTGAAGAGGTTTAATATGCAAGATTCCAAGAGAGGATTCTTGCCAATGTCACATGGCATTAGTCTCAGCAAGACTCAGTGTCCTATGACACAAGATGAGCGAGACCGCATGAGTAAGATTCCATATGCTTCTGCTATTGGATCTATCATGTATGCAATGTTGTGTACTCGACCTAATGTTTCATATTCCTTAAGCACAATGAGTAGATACTAATCAGACCCAAGTGAAAGTCACTGGATAGTAATTAAAAATATCCTTAAGCACTTGAGAAGAACTAAGGATGCATTTTTTCTGTATGGTGGTCAGGAAGATGAGCTAGTTGTAAATGGTTACACAGATGCCAGCTTCCAAACTGACAAGGATGATTTTCGATCATAGTCAGGATATGTATTTTGTTTGAATGGAGGTGCAGTGAGTTGGAGGAGTTCCAAGCAAGACACTGTTGCTGATTCTACAACAGAAGCTGAGTACATAGCTGCCTCAGAAGCAGCTAAGGAAGCTGTTTGGATTAAGAAGTTCATAATTGGACTAGGTGTTGTTCCTAGTATATCAGATCTAGTGAACTTATATTGTGACAATAATGGAGCTATAGCCCAAGCTAAGGAGCCCAGATCACATCAGAGATCCAAACATATACTCAGGCGTTATCATCTTATTCGAGAAATTATTGAGAGAGGAGACGTCAAGATATGCAGAGTACCTACAAATGATAATGTTGCTGATCCACTGACTAAGCCTCTTCCACAGCCTAAACATGAGAGTCATACTAGGTCCATGGGTATTCGATACGATGTTGATTGGGCCTAGTGCAAGTGGGAGATTGTTAGTGATATGCACTAGGTCAATCATTTGTGATTATGTATTGACTTTCTTATTTTATTAATAAAGAGGTATTATATTATCATTTGATTTTATGATAATTACATGAATGGTTAATTCTTACTAAGGTCATCAAGTATGTAACTTGATAGTAAAACCCTTAGATTAAAATAAGAGTTCTATTTTAATTATCCCTAGCCATTTATTCATTATATGAATATTAAAGTATTAAGGCTAGTATGATGTTGACTGATGGTTATGTTTTACTAATCATAAATATGAGATATTAAGTCAACTCATAGGTACATGATGAGAGATCATGCACTATATTGACCCACTATGAGAATACTGCATAGATTATTGTCATAAGTATTTCTTATCACAGTAATTTTATTTCGGTCCTTTGACCTTGAAATCATCATGGATTTCTACATAGCTATTTTATGTTTTGACACATTCTAACATTGTCTTTAACCGGATGATTAAAAGAATGTTGTTGGATATAAAATTAGTTATGTGAGGAATGTGAGTGATTTAGAAGGAATTTATCCCTCATTAATATGAGAAAGATATCTAAAGGCCCCTTGATGAGATAGACTAAATGAAAAATGCATGGCCATGCTGAAATGAATTGATAAAGAGTTATCATTTTCAGTCTACTTGGAATCAAGTCATAATATTGAACTATATAAGGATGACATTCTATGCCTTATGTTCAATTAAGATATCATGTGATAACGGGACAATAAAATTCACTGTAATTAGGTTATGTCGGATTATTGACTTCACATGACTTGGGTAGTCATAATGTCTTGCTAGAGGCCACTTATGACTTGTAGGCCTAAATAGAGATTTAGGCCCACTGCCAATGTTATGTGAACCTACAGGGTCACACACTTAGAACAAGCCCAAAACGGATATGGGTTTAATAAGCCCAAAATAAACTCTGTGGAAATAAATAATTAAAGTGTTTTATTTATTTATTTATTTGTTTATTTATTTAAGATAAATGTTATTTTAAATAAATAAATAAGATATTATTTTGATTTTTTTTAAACAAAATCAGAATATAATAAATGAAAAATTACCAAAAGGTCATTGGTAAGTGAAACCTTAATTTGGAGTCTATAAATATGTTATATTCTCTAGGGTTTCACACACTTGTTTTTGCCTCCAAATTCATTTTCTTTCCTCTTAGAAAACAAAGACAGAGTTTTTCCTTTTGTTCTTGATTTTTGAGACAGTCAAGGAGGTTGCTAGCACACACACTCAAATTCGTTTTGTGAAGGGTTGTTCGTGTGGATACCTATAGAGGATGCATCCTTTTGGAGACGTATTGATCTGAACAACCAAGCCAAAAAGCTCGAGGTAAGGTGTCACCGGTGTGAACCTCCTCTCATCCTTCCAGAGAATCTTGCCTCTTCTACGTTTTGGTAAGATTATTAAAACCCTAGATTTAAACAATTAGTCGAATTACATGGATCCAAGCTTAGGAACGTGATAAAATTTTAATTTTTCCGCTGCGTTTGTATCACGAACCCCAACACCATCCATCTTCTTTGCCTTAAGTTCAAATCCCTCTACTCAAAGATGTACTTTAAGCTCTTGTGGTCGGTGTAGATCTCACAAGTGACTCCATACAGATAATGCCTCTAGATCTTCAGTGCGAATACAACTGCAGCCATCTCTAGATCGTGAATGGGGTAATTCTGCTTGTGCTTCTTCAACTGCCTTGAAGCATAAGCAACCACTCTGCCATTCTGCATTAACACAACCCAAACCTACACGGGAAGCATCACAATACACCGTGCATCCATCCTCACCAGAAGTTAATGTCAGTACTGGAGCTGAAGTCAATAAATCCTTAAGCAACTGGAAATTCTCTTCACATCTATCAGTCCACACAAATCTAGCATTCTTCTGGTTTAGTCTAGTCAAAGGCACGAAAATCTTAGAGAAATCCTTCACAAATCTCCTGTAATAGCCTATTAAACCCAGAAAACTTCTCACTTCAGTAACCGTTGTAGGTCTTGGCCATTCAGTAATCGCCTCTATCTTTTTGGGATCCACCTGAATGCCATCTTTAGACACCATATGGCCTAAGAATGCCACTTGGTCTAACCAGAACTCACCTTTCAAAAATTTAGCATACAACTGGTGCTCTCTCAAAGTCTGCAGCACCAATCTCAAATGCATCACATGCTCCGCCCTATTCTTTGAATAGACCAGAATATCATCAATAAACATAATCACAAATCGGTTTAAGTATGGCCTAAACACCCTGTTCATCAAGTCCATAAAGGTTGTTGGGGCATTAGTCATTCCAAAGGACATTACTAAGAACTCATAGTGGCCATATCTAGTCTGAAATGTTGACTTGGGTACATCCTCCCTTCTAATCCTCAACTAATGATACCCAGATCTCAAGTCAATCTTAGAGAAATGTCGAGCTCCTTGTAACTGATCAAACAAATCATCAATCCTGGGGAGTGGATATTTATTCTTGATGGTAACCTTATTTAGCTGTCTGTAGTCAATACAAAGTTGAAGACTACCATCCTTCTTCTTTACAAAGAGAACCGGAGCACCCCAAGGAGATGTACTAGGTCGAATGAATCCCTTATCTAATAATTCTTGCAATTGCTCTTTTAACTCCTCCAGCTCCATAGGTGCCATTCTATAAGGTGGCATAGAGATAGGATCTGTACCTGGGATAACATCAATACAGAATTCTATCTCTCTATCCAGCGGTAATCCAAGTAATTCCTCTGGAAAAACATCTACAAATTCATGTACTACCGGTACCCTCTCCACTGATCCCATTTCTGCTTGAACATCTCGAACTACAACTAGATAGCCTTGACATCCTCTACTAAGCATCTTCCTAGCTGTAATGGTAGAAATAAGAATATGAAACATGGGACTCTCAGTACCTCTGAATCTGAATTCCTCATCACCAGGAATTTTGAAAATTACTTCCTTTGCTCGACAATCCACATAAGCATAAAACTGGGACAACCAATCCATTCCAAGAATCACATCAAACTCGATCACATCCAAAAAGACCAAGTCTGCCAGCAATTCTCTACTCTCCACTAACACGGGACAAGATGGAAAGAAAATGTCTATCTCCAACTCATCACTAAGTGGAGTCGAAACAGACAGAGGATAACTCATCTTAGAAGGAAGACAAACCACTTTTGAAGCAAACAAAGGAGATATAAATGAACATGTAGCACCCGGATCAAATAACATGTAGCCTCAGAGCAACAGACTAGAATAATACCTGCTACCACAGCGTTGGATGCCTGTGCATCCTAAGGAGTCAAAGTGAAGACCCTAGCCTGACCACGTCTTGGCTATTATGAAGTGAATGGCTGAGTCTATCCTCTACCTCAGCCCTACTGACTCGCATGCTGCATTGGCCGCTGCTGAGTACATGGGTGTCTGATACTGTTGAGGCACCTGCTGCAATGGCTGAACAACAGTAGGCGAAGATCCCTAAGCAAAAGATGTCTGGAATCCATAGTTCAGACAAGCTCTAACAAAATGTCCAAACTGACCACATCTAAAACATGCTCCTAGCATCAAGTGACAAGGACCCTGATGCACTCGACCACAAATAGCACACGCACTAGCTCCATACCCAAAACTGCCATGCCTACCAAACCTAGCGGCCCTACTACTCCTGCGACCCTAAGTAAGGCGGTAGTCCGATGTGCCCTAAAATGTCTGCTTTGCTGAGAAGGGCCTGCTGACTGAGAACTTGAGCTGCCTATTTGAAATACTGGCTGCTGCACCCTCTGGACAAGTCTGAAAGTGCCACTATCATAAGGGTCAGGTATGGTATCGTGCCGGATGTGTCTGCGCTCCAGTTGTCTTGCCTCCTCTACCACACTCTTGAGACTACGACCCTCTAGTCGAATACCAATATAGGCTGGGCCTAATCCTGTCACATACAGCTCTACTGCTCTGGTGACATCCTGCCTCACGTCCTCAGTATGCCTCATCAGTCTGTAGAACTCTCGAGTATAGTCCTCCACTGATCGATCTCTCATATCAATGTTAAGCAGCTGCATCTGTAGTTCTTTCGCATGGATGAAGGATAGAAGAATCTCATGAATTGCTCCTTAAATCCCAACCATGTCATCATCGTCATGAAAGGCTAAATGGACTGCATAAACCAATCCTGAGCTGCTGCTGAAACTGATAGCTCCACAATCATAATCCTTTGATAATCGAAATACCCAAATCTAGTCCTGGACTTGATGGTATTAATGAAATCCAACACATCCCCATTACCATCAAAGTGAACTCGCCCCACTCTGGAGTATAATAAAGTTGCATCAGCATCTGACATCCCTTGAGTCTGTCACTGAAGCATCTGCTGCACAATGGGCATCGCTTGATTAAGAGCTTCCAAGCCCTGGTTAATACCCACCATGCTAGCTGCAAAGACTACAGGATCCTCTGCTGGAATCTGAGGCTCTACTGGAGGCTGATCCTGCCTCTGAGCTACTGCCACTCTAGCTCTACCCCTACCTCTAAGTTGAGGGGCAGGAGGGAGAATCTCATCCTGAAATGACTGCTCACCATCATCAGGTTCTGCATCTACAGCAGGGACATTTCGAGCACGCCTCATTCTGAAAAGATAAGAAAACCAAGATTCAAAACAAGATAAGAATACAGACTCAGATGTTGAAGCCAAAAGACAAGAGATCAACAAACGACGTTCAACAACCTAAGTACCACAGTATTATGAGAAAAAGATAGACATTGACAGTCAAAAGCAAGAAAAATGAGCCAAAGCTCTAATACTAACTTTGTCACGACCCGAACCTAGGGGCACATGACCGATACTAGGGAATGGGAAAGTATAAAGCCACTGAAACCCATAGTATGCCTTTAAGGAAGAATTGCGGAATTTTAACTTTGAAACCTTTTAATAAATAATAAAATCTCAATGCATATTATCAAACTGATTTTTCTTAATATAATTTAAACCATAATATCAGGACATGGAATAATGTAAGCAAACATCAATTATACAAATAGTATCTCAATACATAAGTTATGAGTACATTAAATCTCAAATAAATATGTAGTTATACAATTTCCTCTACTGCAGTACACGAAAGTAAATACAACATAACTAGATAGACCTATGTAGAATAGTTGGTGATGAAGCTACACAGCGAAGAGAAGTAGGCTTAATAGTAAACTCCCAAACTCCTGAAAAAATAAATTTAGGGGAGTCAGACCTCACTAAACAAGTTAATAAAGAAATGAATGTGATTTGAAAATCTCATTAAAATAAATTTTATGGAAATATAATATAATATAATTTTATTTAACCATTTGGTATACATGTAATAAATCCATTTTTTTAAAAGAGAAGAAATAAATATTTAAATATCTTTTAAAATCATTTTAGTATAAAAATTTGGTAGAACCCAATTTATAAATTTTTAACAGTCGTATGACTCACTTATATCCAAGACTATCAGATCCTGAGAGCAGGGCATCACCAGGATACATAGCCGCAGTCATATCTCTTAATCCAATATCACTGGCGGTGTTCGAGAGTAAAGCATCACCAGACCATCGACCCCAGTGATTTAATAAATATAAATTAAAATCATACTGGCGGTGTCCGAGAGCAAAGCATCACCAGACCTTCGGCCCCAATATTTTAATAAACAAATATTATACTATTAGTGGTGTCCGAGAGCAAAGCATCACCAGACCTTTGGCCCCAGTAATATAATTAAATAATCACATATTTTACCGGTGCACACACGGTCCTGACGAAATCCATCAGGTAGCCCATTCTACCATGGTTTATTTAAAAAATAAAAGAAAATAAATAAAATAATGAAAATTATAATAAATAAAATAGATAAATAAATAAAATACAATAAAACAACTATAAATTAAATCATTCAAGATTATATGAATAATGCTGACTAGAATCTCATACAATTAAATTCATAAGAATTTAATATAATTTAAATTAAAAATCCAACACTCAAATCAAATATTAACTTACAGGATAGAGGTACTCTTCTGCCATGTCATGTCCGACCTCGACTGGTAGACGTGACTTGAGGGGTAGCTAAAAGACAGAAAAAGGAATTGACAATCAGAAAATAGAAGCCTAATTTCTAGAGTATCTAAGGAAGACTCGATTCAAACTCAGAATTAAATTTTTAGGATTGACCCGGTATCACATTTTACGAGAAATCTATCAAAAATTCGACAGAGTTTTCTCTTTAAAACGGACATCCCTCTACCAAAGTAGAGTCAACCTTGCAAATAAACACACTCCAAAATTCACAGTGGCATAACACCTCGGGTTATGACCCCAAACTACACAATTCTCAATCGAGGTTCACCAAAAATATACAAATAGCAAATACTAAATATTAATTTAGTAAATCTCCACAAATAATAAATCATAATATAATTTTTTAAATTTTTTTAAAACACCAATTAAAATTATTTTCCACCATAATTTAAATAAAATTTCAAATAATAATGTAATATTAATAACAATCCAACTTTCCAAATATTCAACATAATATAGTCAAACTCAACTATAATTGCCCATCTAGATTAAATATATTATAATATCAATTAAAAACTCATTCAAACCACAAAATAATAAATAATTTAATTTTGAATAAATTTTCAAAAATAGTTAGTATTAATTAACTAAAAATAATAAATTATTTGTAAAAATTATTTTAATACCACATTTTTGTCTCAAAATTAACTAAAACATAGTATTTAATTATAATATCAACAAAACACACCATTTACATATTATTTCAAAATTTACATAATATAATAATTTCTAAAAAAAATTAGATAAATTATCAAAAAATTATTTTATCACTAATAAAATTACTAACATAATATACTAACACCAATTAACTCAAATATTCAACCAAAAATAATTAATTAACCATATTAACAAAATACACATAAAACTTAAAATACCTAAATAAATATACAAAAATTCCATAAAAATCAATTTAATTAATCTAAATAATTTTTGATATACTCTTAACCAAAATTAACCCCAATTAACTTAAATCCACTAATTTAAGTATAGATCAACTGAAAAAATTAACCACATAATTAAAAATATTCAGGGTAATTAGTAAGTATAATAAAAATCAACAAAAGTATTAAATCAACACAAAATCAACTAAATCAACTAACAACAGCCCTAAACAACTAAAAATCAACCTGACAACTAACTAAAATCAACCAAAAATTATTGAAATAAACCAAAAATCAACTGAGATCAACCAGAAAACTACTACCCTTAACCCATCAACTCACCAAAAACAGAGTCAAGGGCAGAAGGAAGACTACTGCTATTGCTGTGTGTGACTTCAACAGCTCTAGATGGCCTCCTCTAGCAGCTGCCAACGTCTAGATGAAAAGGGAGCTACTGGTGGTTGTCCGGTGGTGAGGCATGGTGGTCTGGCTTGGTCTAGTTGGTGGTTGGGTCACATGAAAAGAAGCAGAAACAAAGACAAGGAAGAAGAAGAAAATGGCAGGGGAGAGAGGGAAAGAAAAGAAATGTAAGGGAAAGAGAAAGAAAAAAAAAATATATTGACCCGTATGTTTTTTCTTTTGACTAACTTATGTCTATATATATTCAAATAATAATAATAATAATAATAATAATAATAATAATAATAATAATAATATATACACACACACACACACTAATAATTTAATACACACACATAAAATATCCATGCAAATAATGTAGTTTAATAAAAATAAAAATAATAATAATGATACAAATAAACACTGTCATTTAAATAATAAAATAATACAAATTCGTAAATCACTTTTATTAAAATAAAATAAAATATAGGGTATTACATAAACTTTAATTATATATGAGTATATATATATATATTTGTACATAATAATACATAAAATGTCCATGCAGATAATGTAGTTTAATAATAATAATAATCTTACTTTATATTAAAAAAGAATAGTATATTATAATATTTTACTTTAATTCTCCACCACACACATGCACACTATACATATATGTCACGACCCAAACTAGGAGTCATGACCGGCGCTAGGGAACGGGAATTCTTTCGAATCCGGAACCCGTAGCAAGCCTAAGAAAATAAAATTCTACAATAAATAAATAAAAGTACGATCGAATTAAAATTTTTCTGAATCAATAAATAAAATAAATACTCTAAATCCTTTTATAAATGAATACATATTCGTATAATGTTCAAATATAAATTCTCAGAGTATTTAATATCCAAACAAAATAATACACTTCCAAAAATTATAACACTACTACTGTAGTTTCTAGAATACAATTTAAAGTTCAGAATATATATTTGCATAAAATAGCCGGGACTGAAGAACACCGGCGAGGAACTCTACAACTAAGGTCTGACGATATGGAATCTCCTGAAAAAAAATTAATTGAGGGGGGTCAGACCTCACTGAGTGAATTATTATACTATATATACATGCAAACTAAACCATAACAATCAGGCATTCTTATATATATATATATATATGTATATACACACATTTCACACGAATGCTAAACTCTGCTTTTATAAATATACAGAATGTAGGAAAACATTTGATTAAATTCATGAAGGATCCATAGAACCCTAATAATAGCAACCTCAAACAATCCCATAATCACTCTAGCCATACAAGCTCACTTGTGTAATATCCCGTGTTTTTAAATATTTTAATATTGCATCGGGATATGCAGTGTTAATAATTTTGTATATATATTATGATATTTTTACGAGTTGATATGTATTTAAAACCTATTTTAATTATTGTGTATTATTTTAAGTGTTTTACGTAAAATTTTCCCGGGATTTGCATTTTCAGGGAAATTTTCACGTAAATAATTTACTATTAATTATTTTAAATAGATTTCCATATTTGCATGAACTCATATATATTTTTAAAATACTAAATAACGTATTTTAGTGTAATTATTTATTTAATTAGGGTTTAATTAATATTACTCTAATATTTTATTATTTGTTTATTTGTTTTAATATTATTTAATTATTTTAGCTGTATTAAATTATTAAAATATTAAATTATATGTGTGTGGTATATATTTAATGTGTGTAATTTAATATTATTTTAATATATAGTATAAAGTATATATATATACATATATACATTTAATATTAACAAAATTATATAGTTTAGTATATTTACAACTTTTCCATTCGTTCTTCTTCTTCCTCCCGACCGTTCCCCATCACCGTCCGCCGCTGCTACCACCATTTTCTTGCCATTGGTGTGCCATCTAGTGTGCCACCTCCTTCCTCAGCCTTCCTCGCCGCCTGTTGCAACCGTTTCCGACGTCTGGAAACCATTTTTGGCCGAAGAAGCCAAAAATGGGAGCAACGTCGTTCACGACATTTTCGGCCACCGTTTTCAACACTGCCAATCTCTTTATTGTCCTTGAGCTCCGATTAGTGTGATTCCAAGCTTTGTTTCACTTAAAATGGTCTTGATTTTTCGAATTCGGCCATTTTAGGGTTCTTGAATTTTTTGAACTTCAATTTGATTGATTCATGAAAAATTCCTTCACAAATGTTGTTCCCCTTAGCTTAATATACATGTATGGATTTTTTTAGAATTTTTGGAGATTATTTTGATTTTTGGGTATTTTTGAATATTTTAATATTATTTTCTAATTTTCGGAAATTAATTAAATAAATTATGAAATTATGTTTTATGATAAATATAGGTGTTGAAATGAATTATAGAAATTTATTTGTAATTTTTATGAATTTCTATGTATTTATTTTGAATTATATAGGTTTATGTAATTTTTGGAAAATAGGGTTAATTGTGTGTTTAATTGAAATTAATTGGTTAATTGAGTTTAATTATTTATATTATTGATTAATATGTGGAGAAAATTAATTTTGGATAATTATACTATTTTTGGTGAATTTTTGAATGAATTTTAGTATATTTATATATATAGGGGTATTTTGGTAATTTTACCCTAAATTGACTAAAAATGTAACTAAATTGGTTTTAATAGTTATTTAAGATATAAAAATTATTTCTATAAATTATTTAGTATTTTTAACTAATTAAAACTATTTTTCGTAAATTATTTTCAATTATATATATAATACACGATTTTTCTAAATAAAATGAGTTTTATCGGTTTTTACTGTGTTTTAAGGTTAATTATGTAATTTCTACTTATTAAATGTATTTCTGTGATATAAGGGCATTTTTGGCATTTCCATAATTATTCTGTGTTTGTGGACCCCGGTCGGTAGATTGTAGTTTGGAGTCCGACCGAGAGGTTGTAATTGTAATTCTATGTCTATTTTTCGAAGTGTGTTTCTTTGCAGGGCCAGCTCTACTCTTTGAGTAGAGAGATGTCCATTTTACAGGGGAGGTTCTGTCGAATTTTTGGTAGAATTCTCGTAAAACGTGATGTCCGGTCGAATCCTAATTCTGTTTCTGTGTCTAATATTCTAGGTCGAATATCTAGGATTTTCTATTAGGTTTATCCTGATGTCTATTATTTTTATTTGTTTAGTTGCGCCGAGACCGTGGGCTAGTGGACTCGGCCCGTCGGATCCATCTCGAGGAGCGCACTTAGTGTGAGTTACTATTTTATATATATATGCTTAGGGTGCATAATCTAGAAATGTATGTTTTATTTTGATTAAATATGCATAAATGGTTTGATTATTATTTAAGTTTACTTTAGTTTATCTTTGGTTTATTTTTGGTATATTGTAAATTATTTGCATGCTTTATTTAACATTTATACTTAAAATGTTTTTAAATATGTTTCTAGTTTATTTTGCAAATATATTCGATTTATTTGAAGTATATATACTCGAAATATACCTGGTTTATTTTTGGTATATTTCTAGTATATATATGGTTTATTGTTGCTATTTTATTTAAATTCATGCATCATTTATTTGTGAATGTATGTTTTATATTTTTTAATGAAGGATATCGATAGAACGTGCTACCTAGTGGGCAACACTAGGACCGAGTACGTACTGGTACGCTTATAGCATTTAGGCCATATTACTAACCATTTGTGGACATTGATTGAATTTGATTATTTGATGTGTGAGATATGATTTGGGAGTGTGATTGCTAGAGCTCGGTTGACCAAGTGTCTCGGTGCCAATCACACTGACAGTCAAACTGCTGGAGCTCGGTTGACTTAGTGTCTCGGGGCCAGTCTACTGTCCAAATGGATCAAGTGACCATATTTGGAATAAGTGAGCCTGTATGGCTAGAGTGTTGTTTAACACTGTTTAAGGTTGCGATTTTCTAGGGTTCTATTTGATCCTTCATAAACGATGATTTTCAATAAAATATATAAAATGATTTTACTGCATTTGTGTGTATTTGCCTGTATATACATATTAGTTATATACTATTGACTGTATGCATTGTCATTTAGTATGCATGTATATATATTATAGTAATTCACTCAGTGAGGTCTGACTCCCCTCTATTGACCATTTTTTCAGGAGAGTCATCGTCATCAGACCTCAGTAGTAGGCCTGTACGCCGAATTTCTTCCGCCCCGGCTTCTTTATGTAAACTACTCACTTGAGTTTTATTTTATCTAGACACTGTAGTAGTCATTAAGTTGTTAAAGAGATGTTGTATTGCATTTGAACTAGATTTGTATTAAAAGATTTATATATATGAGATATGGATTTGATTTAAATTCCCTGATGGTGAATTAATATTTTTATATTTATATTTATGATTTTATTTTCGTTGTATTAAGAGCTGTTGTTATTATTACTGGCATGTTTATTTTATTTTTAGGCTTGCTACGGGTTCCGGATTCAAAAGAATTCCCATTCCTTAGCGTCGGTCATGGCCCCTGTTTTGGGTCGTGATAACTTGATCCCAAATAGAACACTTATTCCAATCTGGACAGCAGACTGGCCTTGAGACACTAAGTCAACCGAGCTCCAGTAGTCTGGCTGTCAGTGTGATTGGCCCCGAGATACTTAGTCAACCGAGCTCCAGCAATCACACTATCTATCACCTCACATCTCAATGAACCCAATAGATTCATTCCACTATGGACAGTAGATTGGCCCCGAGACACATAGTCAATCGAGCTCCAACAGTCTGACTGTCAGTGTGATTGGCCTCGCAATCACACTATCTAACATACCATTAATCTTAGTCAAATCAATTAAATCAATTATAATCACCCAAAATTAACTCTCACTCAACCCTATTCTTTCGCACCGGTACATACACGGCCCTAGTGCTGCCCACTAGGAAGCACGTTCTATTGATATCCTTCACTTAAATAAATCATTTATTCTGAAAATAATTAATGTGGAACGACACTCATAATAATAAAATCAACCATATATATATACCAAAAATATACCTAAAATATAGCCAGTATATTTCGGGTATATATATATGTCAAATAAAATATGAAATAAACTAAAGATAAATCATTAATATGGTTAAAAACAATTTAAATGAGTAGCAATAATATAACATGCATTTCTTAAAAATATACTTAAATATACAAAAGATATGCCCTAAGTACACAAATCATTTAATAAAACATTTATGTATAAATGTTCATTTAAATATGTGTTTGTGTTTAACATATATTCACAAATATACTAAAAATGAACCTAATTATCTAGTATGCATATATCAAAAATAAACCCTAAATATACCACTAATGTGTTAGGTTTAATTTAATAATAAAACATGTATTCATTTGGAAATAAATAAAAAATATATACCAAACTTAAAAATAATTTAAGTGTAGGTTTATAATTTAACATGCAATTATTTAAGAATAAACCTAAAATCTACTGAAACTATACCTAAAGTATACTAATCATTTAATAAAATAATTATGTCTAAGTGTACATTTTAAAACATGTGTATATTACTCAAATTTATTAAACCTAAACCTAATTGTTTAATATGCATATATCAAACTCACATGCATAATTATTTAATATGCATATATATATAAATACAACCCTAGATATACCAAAAATATTATAATTTAAATCCCTTTTAAAACATACAATGAAAATGAAAAATTTTAAATAATGCACCCTATATGCAGTGCATATATATACAGTATAATAACTCACATGTTAGCACTCCACGAGACAAACTTGGCAGGCCTGATCCGTTAGGCCTCGGTCTCGGCGCAGCTAGATAAACAAATGACAACATGAAATCAGAATAAATTTAACGAAAATTCTAAAGACTCGATTTAGAATTTTAGACACAAAATTAGAATAGGAATTTGACCGAACATCACATTTTACGAGAATTCTACAGAAAATCTGGCAGAACCTCCCTTATAAAATGGATATCTCTCTACTCAAAGAGTAGAGCCAATCCTGCAAAGAAAACACACTTCGGAATAACACTAAATTCACAACCACAATCCCTCGGTCAAACTCCAAACTACAATTCACCGACCGAGGTTCACAATTCACAGAATATACACAAAACACATTTAAATGTCATAAATACCAAAAATACCCTTGAATAATCAAAATATAGTAAATCAGATATTTAAAATACTGAAAATAATTATTTCATTGAAAATTATAATAAAAATCCAAATTTTAATAAAATATTATTAAAATTCAACAAATTCTCAATAAATTCATAAAAATCAACTAAAATACATTTTATAAATTCAAATTACATAATTAACCATAAAACATACTAAAAATTAATAAAAACCCATTTATTTAGAAAAATAGTATATTATATATAATTTGAAAATAATTTACAAAAAATAGTTTTAATTAGTTAAAAATACTAAAATTTGCAGAAATCATTTTTATAGCTCAAATAATTATTAAAACCAATTTAATTATATTTTTAGCCAATTTAGTGTAAAATTACCAAAATACCCCTATATATATTACTAAAATTAATAAAAAAATTCACCAAAAATAATTTAATTACTCAAAATTAATTTTCTCAACATATATTTCAATAATATCAATAAATATACTCAATTTACCAATTTATTTCACTTAAACACATAATTAACCATATTTTTCAAAATTACATAAATTTAATAAATTCCAAATAAATATACAAAAATTCACAAAAATTACAAATAAATTTCTATAATTCATTTCAACACCTATAATCATAATAAAACACAATTTCATAATTTAATTAATTATTTTTCAAAAATTAGAAAATAATAAAAAATTCACAAAAATTAAAATAAATTCCAAAAATTCTAAAAAAATTACAAAATGTAGACTAAGCTTTTAGAAACAAAGTTTGTGAAGGAATTTTTCATGAATCAATCAAATTAAAGCTAAAAAAATTTGAAACCTAAAATGGTTGATTTTAAGAAATTGAAACCTAAGCAATTCTAGACCAAATCAAGTGAAACAAAGCTTGGAATCACACTCACCAGAGCTCAAGGAGAAGATAGAGACCAACAGCATCAAATTTGGTGGTCGAAAAGTGCTTGATCGGAGCTAAGTCGATTTTTGGCTTCTTGATGAAAATCCGGCCAAACAACGCCGAAAATGGGAGGTTGGGACGTCGGGAATGGCTGGAAGGGAAGGTGGCACACCGGAAAGCACAGTGAAAGCAAAGAAAACCTGCTTGAAATGGCTGAAAATGGTTGAAAACGTTTTGGGAGGAAGAAGATGAAGGAGGGGTAAAACTGTAATTAAGGCAACTTTGATTTTTTTGTTAAAAAAAACATGTATATATGTATATATATATTATAATAATATAATCCCACACATAAATGATATTCACCACACAAATATTTTATTATATTTAATAATTTATACACTTAAAATTAATTAATTAATACAAAAATTAAATAATAAAATTAAGGAAATTAATTAAGCTCTAATTAAGTTAAATAAGTACACATATATACAGTTTATTTTAGCACTTTAAAATTATATATGAGTTCATGAAAATTCATAAAACTAGTCAAAATAAATAGTATTAAATTATTTACGTGTCAATTTCCTCGAAAATACAATTTCCGGGAAAATTTTACGTAAAGTACTTAAAATAATATAAAATAATTAAAATTAGTTTTAAACAAACAACAAACTCATAAAATATCATAAATATATATACAAAAATTATTAACACTGCATATTTCAATGCAGTATAAAAATATTTAAAAAAAAACTCGGGATATTACAATATACATATACATATACATATATACACACACACACACACACACTAATACTACATACATATATACATGTATATACACATAAAAATAAATTAATACACTCACGTAAAAATCGTTAAACTTTATATATATATATATATATATATATATACACACACACACATAATAACACATAAAATATCCATGCAAATAATGTAATTTAATAAAAATAAAATAATAATAATAATGATAAAAATAAACAATGTCATTTTAAATAATAAAATAATACAAATTTGGAAATTACTTTTATTAGAATAAAATATAGGGTTTTACATAATCACAAATAATAGAATAATTTAAATATAATTTTTGAACTTATTAACACTGCATTTCTTATTTTAAAATAAATTAATTTAAAAATTAGGGTTATTACACAATTCATCAAGTCCATAAAGGCTGCTAGGGCATTAGTCAACCTAAAGGACATCACCAAGAATTTATAATGGCTATATCTTGTCCTAAATGCAGTCTTGGGTATATCTCCACTTATAATTCTCAACTAATGATACCTTGACCTCAAGTTAATCTTGGAAAAACATTGAGCTCCTTGAAGCCGATCAAACAAGTCATCAATCCTTGAGAGAGGATATTTGTTCTTGATAGTAACTTTGTTTAACTGCTTATAGTCGATAAAAAATTGAAGGCTACCATCTTTCCTCTTTACAAACAATATTGCCACACCCAAGGAGATGTGTTGGGTCTAATGAAGCCCTTATCAAGTAACTCTTGTAACTGCTCCCTAAGCACTTTCAATTATGCAAGTGCCATCCTATAGGGGTGAGCACAGTACGGGTAAATGTGGGGATTTAAAATCTCTAGATCCATACCATATTTCGGAGATTTTTAAAATGAAATCTCTAGTACCATTACCTAATTTGAAATCTCCATATCGATACCATCCCAATTTTTAGGATGGTTTGGTATAGAGATTCAATTCTATCGGAAAGGATCAGTATGGCATGGTTCAAAATGGATATTCGAAAATTTATATAATCACCAAATTTATATTTATTACTTAGTAATTTTTGTTGAAAAAATTATGAAATTTTTTAATTGGCCCATAAACTCATCTAAAATAATGTTATATAATTTAAGTTGGCCCATCAACAAAATTTTCAATAATAATTCAATCATGTTTATAAAAACTGGGATTAAAAAAAATAATGCATTAGGTAATAAAATTTATAAGATAATAATTTAAATAAAGCAATATGGTTTCTTGAACATTAAATAAAGCACCAAAAGGTCATTCATTGCGGAAACTTCAACATTAGCTGTTAAACATATTTATTTTTAATAAAAGGTTACCACTTCTTGTTAGATTAAGCAAATATATATATATATATATACCAAACTGATATTCACCAAGTCAACTTTGTTGGCAATAGGAATAATTTAAAATCAACCCAAGTGATGCTCCAACAAATTTTAGAATCGCTAAAAATTGTTGAAATTCAAATGATATATATTCTTTATTATGAATATATTATTTTTTGTTATGCTTAGTTACTTAATTTTTTTTTACAAGGAATATCTTTTAATTGTTTACACTCCTAATTAAATGGTTTGTGTTTGTGTCACGATCCGAACCTAAGGGCACGTGACCGGCACTAGAAAATGGGAAAGCATAAAGCTACCAAAACCCATAGTAAGCCTTAAAAGAAAAATCACTGAATATTTAAACTTTGAAACCTCACAATAAATAATAAACCACAATGCACTTTATCAAATTGATTTTTCTCAATATAATTTAAACCATAATATCAGTGCATAAAATATATAAACTTCAGTTATACAAGTAGTATCTCAATACATAAATTATAGATACATGAAATCCCAAATAAAGTATGCATTTGTACAACTTTCTCTACTGCGGTATGCGAAAGAAAATACACACAACTAAATAGACCTACACAGAATAGCCGGTGATGAAGCTACAAAGCGAAGAGAAGTAGGCCTAACAGAAAACTCCCAAACTCCTGAAACAAAAATAAGTTGAGGGGAGTCATACCTCACTGAGTAAGTTAATAAAGAAATGAATGCGATTTGAAAATCTCATTAAAATAAATTTTATGGAAAAATAACATAATATAATTTTATTTCAATCATTTGATATATATATATATATATATATATATATATATATATATATATATATATATATATATATATAATAAATCCATTTTTTTAAAAAGAGAAGAAATAAATATTTAAATATCTTTTAAAATCATTTCAATATAAAAATTTTGGTAGAACTCGATCTATAATTCTTTTTTAACAGTCATATGACTCACTTATATCCAAGACTGCCGAATCTCGAGAGCAAGGCATCACTAAGATACACAGTCGTAGTCATATCTCTTAATCCAATATCATTGGCGGTGTCCGAGAGCAAAGCATCACCAGACCTTCGGCCCTAGTAATATAATTAAATAATCACATATTTTTACCAGTGCGCACACGGTCCTGATGAAACCCATCAGGTAGCCTGTTCTACCGTGATTTATTTAAAAATAAATAAAATAATGAAAATTACAATACATAATAATAAATAAATAATAAAATAAAATAAATCAACTATAAATTAAATCATGAAAAATCCTATGAATAATGCTGACTAGAATCTCATAAATTAAATTCATAAGAATTTAATAAAATATATATTAAAAATTCGACACTCAAATCAAATATTAACTTACAAGATAAAGGTGCTCCTCTGGCACGTCGTGTCCGACCTCAACTGGTAGACGCGACTGGAGGGGCAGCTAAAAGACATAAAAGGAGATGACAATCAGAAAATAGAAACCTAACTTCTAGAGTTTCTAAGGAAGACTCGATTCGTACTTAGAATAAAAATTTTAGGATTGACCTGGTGTCACGTTTTACGAGAAATCTATCGAAAATTCGGCAGAATTTTCTCTGTAAAACGGACATTCCTCTACCGAAGTAGAGTCAATCCTGCAAATAAACACACCTCAAAATTCACAGTGGCACAACACCTCAGGTTGGGACCCCAGACTATACAATTTCCAACCGAGGTTCACCAAAATACAATAAGCAAATATTAAATATAATTTAGTAAATCACCAAAAATAATAAGAATTCATAATATAATTTATGTAGTTTTTAAAACACTAAATAAAATTATTTTCCACCATAATTTAATAAAATTTCAAATAATACTATAATATTAATAACAATTTAACTTTCCAAATATCCAATATAAAAATAGACAAATTCAAACTATAATTGCCCATCTAGATTAAATATACCAAAATATTAATTAAAAACTCATTCAAGCCATAAAACAATAAATAATCTAATTTTGAATAAATTTTTCAAAAATGGTTAGTATTAATTAACTAAAATAGTAAATAATTTATAAAAATTATTTTAATACCACATTTTGTCTCAAAACAATTAAAACATAGTATTTAATTATCATATCTACAAAACACACCATTTATCCATTTTATTAAAATTTACATAATATAATACTTTTCTAAAAAAAATTTAGATAAATTAACAAAAACTATTTTATAACTACTAAAATTACTAACATAATATACTAACACTAATTTACTCCAATAATCAACCAAAAATAGTTAATTAATCACATTAACAAAATATACATAAAACTTAATATACCTAAATTAATTTTCATAGACTCTTAACCAAAATTGACTTCAATAACTTAGATCAATTAATAAACATACATTAATCAACCAAAAATTACCCCAAATAATTAAATTAAATTTCTGCATAATTAAACAAACAATTCAAAATTAACAAAAATAAAAAATTAACCCAAAAACTAATTAAAATCAACTAACAAACATCTAAATCAGCTAACAGCCAACTAGCCTAAAACTCACTTAAAATAAGCTGAAAAAAAGTGGAAGAAGGCTGTTGCTATCCTTGCTACTGCTTCACGTTATTGTTCACGTTGCTACTTCTGCACGAAACTGGACCTGCTGTTGCTGCTGCTGAGATGATGATGAAGGAAGAAGGAAACAGACAGGGAAGGGACGAGTAGCTATTGGATCAGGCGCATGAAGATGGCGCAGAGAAAATGGCATGAATAAGGGAAAAAAATAAAGAAAGAACGAAAGAACGAAAGAAAGAAAGAAAGAAAGGGAAGGGAGATGAGTTGACTGAATTTTTTTTTTCTCTCAAAAATCCTAAGCTACACACACATATATGTATATACACACACACACACACACACACACACACACACACACACACACACATATATATATATATATATATATATATAAGGTAGTTTAAATAGGATACATCCATATGTATATATATATATATGTGTAGTAGATAATTTAAGTATATAATAATGTCATTAATATATCTCTAAATAAAAAAAAATAAAACTACCATTATAATAGTCAATAATAGTAGTGCTACAAATAATTTTTTAGACAATTTAAAATAATAAAATATGTGCATAAGGATAAAATAATATGGAAAGAATAATGTTAATAGTTTCCAATGAAATTTTAAATTTACTTCTTAAATATAATAATTTAATATATCAATTATAACAATATAAAATAAAGATAATTTATATTCTTGAAAACCTCAATATTTAAATAAATAATTTAAAATATTCGAGTTATTACAGCCTTTCCCTCTTATAGAAATTCGTCCTTGAATTTCAAAAAGAAGTTAAGGATTACAAAGTCTACGGATGAAAAAGATAAGGATAGATGGCCTGCATCTCAGATTGTGCCTCCCACGTACAGTCTTCTGCTGTGTGGTTACTCCAGAGCACTTTCACCATTGGAATCTCCCGAGAGCGATGCTGGCGATCCACAATCGCTACTGGATATTCCTCATAAGACAGATCTTCACTGAGCTCCACCATTGGAGGCTGAAGTATGTGAGAAGGATCAAGAATATACTTCCTTAACATAGACACATGGAACACTAGGTGGATTTGAGATAGCTCAGGTGGCAACACTAGTCTATAGGCCACTTCCCCAACTCGTGACCGTATCTCGAAAGGTCCAATGTATCTCGGAGCCAACTTACCCTTCTTACCGAACCTCATAACTCCCTTCATTGCAGATACCTTCAGAAACACCATATCTCCAACTATAAAGGAAACATCCTTCCTTTTGGGATCAACATAACTCTTTTGCCTGTTGTATGCTGTCCTCAACCTTTGCTGAATAATAGGAACTTTTTCAGAAGTAATTTGCACTAATTGTGGACCTGTGAGCTGTCTCTCACCAATTTCCCAACACAAAGGTGATATGCACTTCCTACCATATAGCGCTTCATATGGAGCCATCTCAATACTTGCATGATAACTGTTGTTATATGTGAATTCAATCAGTGGCAAATGATTATCCCATTGACCTCCAAAGTCCATCACGCACATCCGGAGCATATCCTTTAAAGTCTGAATGGTCCTTTCAGACTGACCATCAGTCTGAGGATGGAATGTTGTGCTGAAGTCAAGTCTGGTACCCAATGCCTTATGCAACTCTTGCCAGAAAATTGATGTAAAAGTGGCTCCTCTGTCAGATATTATACTTATAGGAACTCCATGAAGACAAACAATTTTGTTGACATACAACCGTGCCAACCTGTCGGTGGAGTATGTCTTCTTAACTGGCAGAAAGTGAGCTGACTTAGTTAACTTGTTAATGATCACCCAAATAGCACCAAACCCACTTGCCGTCCGAGGAAAACCAGTTACAAAATCCATAGCAATCATATCCCATTTCCATTCTGGGATAGGCATAGGCTGTAACAATCCTGAGGGCCTCTGATGTTCTAATTTCACCTGCTGATATGTGAGACACTTGGATACAAACTCTGCAACATCCTTCTTCATTCCATTCCACCAATATGTATCCTTCAAATTATGATACATCTTGGTAGAACCTGGATGAATATTGTAAGCAGAAAAATGTGCCTCTCCTAAGATCTATTTCCTCATATCATCAACATTTGGCACACACAACCAAGTACCCAAGCGTAAAACTCCCTCACTGTCAATCATAAACTCTTCGGATTGACCCTGTTGCACATCAAACATAATTCTCTATAACTGTGGGTCCTTTCTTTGAGCTACCTTAACTCTATCCAAGTACACAGACCGTACTCTGAACTGAGCTAAAAGGCACTTCTTAGTTACTTTCCATTGCAAGCCCAGATCAATCAGCTCATACAACTCCTGAATAATCTGTCTTCTCTCAATACTAATATGGGCAAGACTACCTGCTGATTTTCTACTCAATGCATCAGCTACTACATTTGCCTTACCTGGATGGTAAAGAATCAAACAATCGTAGTCTTTCAGAAGTTTGATCCATCTTCTTTGCCTTAAGTTCAAATCCCTCTGCTTGAAGATATACTTTAAGCTCTTGTGGTCAGTGTAGATCTCACAAGTGACACCGTATAGATAATGCCTCCAGTTCTTCAGTGCGAAAACAACTGCTGCCATCTCTATATCATGAGTGGGATAATTCTGCTCGTGTTTCTTCAACTGCCTCAAAGCATAAGTAACCACTCTGCCATTCTGCATTAGCACACATCCCAAACCTACACGGGAAGCATCACAATACACCGTGTATCCATCATCACCAGAAAGTAATGTTAGTACTGGAGTTGAAGTCAATAAATCCTTAAGCAACTGGAAATGCTCTTCACACCTATCAGTCCACACAAATCTAACATTCTTTTGGGTTAGTCGGTGCAGAAATCCTAGAGAAATCCTTCACAAATCTCCTGTAATAGCTTGCTAAACCTAGAAAACTTCTCACTTTAATAACCGTTGTAGGTCTTGGCCATTCAGTAATCACTTCTATCTTCCTAGGATCCACCTGAATGCCATCTTTAGACACCACATGGCCTAAGAATGCCACTTGGTCTAACCAGAACTCACATTTCAAAAATTTAGCATACAACTGGTGCTCTCTTAAAGTCTGCAGCACCAATCTCAGATGCATCGCATGCTCCGCCCTATTCTTTGAATAAACTAGAATATCATCAATAAACACAATCACAAATTAGTCTAAGTATGGCCTAAACACCCTGTTCATCAAGTCCATAAAGGCTGCTAGGGCATTAGTTAACCCAAAGGACATCACTAAGAACTCATAGTGGCCATATCTAGTTCGAAATGATGACTTAGGTATATCCTCTCTTCTAATCCTCAGCTGATGATACCCAAATCTCAAGTCAATCTTAGAGAAATGTCGAGCTCCTTGTAACTGATCAAACAAATCATCAATCCTAGGGAGTGGATACTTATTCTTGATGGTAACCTTATTCAGTTGTCTGTAGTCAATATAGAGTCGAAGACTACCATCCTTCTTATTTACAAAGAGAACCAGAGAACCGCAAAGAGATGTAGCAGGCTAGATGAACCCCTTATCTAATAATTCCTATAATTGCTCTTTTAACTCCTTCAGCACCACAGGTGCCATCCTATAAGGTGGCATAGAGATAGGATCTGTACTTAGGATAACATCAATACATAATTCTTTCTCTCTATATGGTGGCAATCCAGGTAATTCCTCTAGAAAAATATTTACAAATTCACGTACTACCGGTACCTTCTCCACTGATCCCATTTCTTCTTGAACATCTCAAACTATGGCTAGATAGCCCTGACATCCTCCACTTAGCATCTTCCTAGCTGTAATGGCAGAAATAAGAATACGAAACATGGAACTCTCAGTACCTCTGAATCTGAATTCCTCATCACCAGGAATTCTGAAAATTACTTCCTTTGCTCGACAATCCACAAAAGCATAATACTGGGATAACCAATCCATTCTAAGAATCACATCAAACTCGATCACATCCAAAAGGACCAAGTCTGCGAATAATTCTCTACCCTCTACTAACACTGGCCAAGATGGAAAGAAAATATCTGTCTCCAACTCATCACTAAGCGGAGTCAAAACAGACATAGGAAAACTCATCTTGGAAGGAAGACAAGCCACTTTTAAAGCAAACAAAGGAGATACAAATGAACATGTAGCACCCGGATCAAATAAGACTTTAGCCTCAGAGCAACAGACTGGAATAGTACTTGCTACCACAGCGTTGGATGCCTGTGCATCCTGAGGACTCAAAGTGAAAACCCTAGCCTGACCACATCTTGGCTGCTATGAGGTGAATGGCTGAGTCTGTCCTTTACCTCGGCCCTGCTGGCTCGCATACTGCATCGGTCGCTGCTGAGAGTACATAGGTGCCTAGTACTGCTGAGGCACCTGCTGCAATGGCTGAACAATAGCAGGTGAAGATCCCTGAGCAAAAGATGTCTAGAATCCATAGTTCGGACAAGCTCTAGCAAAATGTCCAAACTGACCACATCTAAAACATGCTCCTGGCATCAAGTGACAAGGACCCTGATGCACTCGACCACAAATGGCATATGCATTAGCTCCAAACCCAGAACTGCCATGCCTAGAGCTCTGCCTACTATTACTGCTATTGCTACTACCAAATCTAGCGGCCCTACTGCTCCTGAGTAAATTAGTGCCTACCAGTCCAATGTGCCCTAAAATGTCTGCTCTACTGAGAAGGGCCTGCTGACTGAGAACTCAAACTACCTACCTGAAATACTAGATGCTGCACCCTCTGGATAGGTCTGAAAGTGCCACTACCATATAGGTCAGGTATGGTGTCGTGCCAGATGTTTCTGCGTTCCAATTGTCTCATCTCCTCTACCACACTCTTAAAATTATGACCCTCTGGTCGAATTCCAATATAGGCTGGGCCTAATCTCGTCACATACAGCTCTACTACCCTGGCGACATCCTGCCTCACATCCTCAGCATGCCTTATCAGTCTGTAGAACTCCCGAGTATAGTCCTCCACTGATCGATCTCTCCTATCAATGTTAAGCAGCTACCATTTGTAGTTTTCTCACAAAGACGAAGGATAGAAAAATCTCATGAACAGCTCCTTAAACCCCAACCATGTCATCATCGTCATGAAAGGCTAAATGGACTGCATAAACCAATCCTGAGCTGCTGCTGAGACTGATAGCTCCATGATTATAATCCTCTGGTAGTCAGAATACCCAGATCTAGTCCTAGACTCGATGGTATTAATGAAATCCAATGCATCCCCAGTACCATCAAATTGAACTCGCCCCCACTCTAGAGTATAATAAGGCTGCATCAGCATCTGACATCCCCTGAGTCTATCGCTGAAGCATCTACTGCACAATGGGCATTGCCTGATTAAGAGCTGCCAAGCCCTGATTAATACTCGCCATGCCAGCTGCAAAGACTGCAGGATCCTCTACTAGAATCTGAGGCTCTATTGGAGGTTGATCCTGCCTCTGAGCTGCTACCACTCTAGCTCTACCCCTACCTCTACCTCCACCCCTACCTCTAGGTTGAGGGACAGGAGGGAGAATCTCAACCTGAAATGACTGCTCACCATCCTCAGGTTTTGCATCTATAGTAGGGGCATTCCGAGCATGCCTCATTCTGAAAACATAAGAGAACCAAGATTCAAAACAAGACAAGAATAAAGACTCAGATGCTGAAACCAAAAGACAAAAGATTAACAAACGACATTCAACAACCAAAGTACCGCAGTATTTATGAGAAAAAGACAGACATTGACAGTCAAAAGCATGAAAAATGAGCCAAAGATCTGATACCAATTTTGTCACTACCCAAACCCAGGGGCACGTAACCGGCACTAGGGAATGGGAAAGCGTAAAGCTACCAAAACCCATAGTAAGCCTTAAAAGAAAAATCGTAGAATATTTAAACTTTGAAACCTCATAATAAATAATAAACCACAATGCACTTTATCAAACTGATTTTTCTCAATATAATTTAAACCATAATATTAGTGCATAAAATACATAAACTTCAGTTATACAAGTAGTATCTCAATACATAAATTATAGATACATGAAATCCCAAATAAAGTATGCATTTGTACAACTTTCTCTACTGTGGTACGCAAAAGTACATACACACAACTAAATAGACCTACGTAGAACAGCCAGTGATGAAGCTACACGACGAAGAGAAGTAGGCCTAACAGAAAACTCCCAAACTCCTGAAAAAAATAAGTTAAGGGGAGTCAGACCTCACTGAGTAAGTTAATAAAGAAATGAATGCGATTTGAAAATCTCATTAAAATAAATTTTATGGAAAAATAACATAACATAATTTTATTTCAACCATTTGATATATATATATATATATAATAAATCCTTTTTTTTTTAAAGAGAAGAAATAAATATTTAAATATCTTTTAAAATCATTTCAATATAAAAATTTTGGTAGAACTCGATTTATAAATTTTTTTTAACAGTCATATGACTTACTTATATCCAAGACTGCCGAATCCCGAGAGTAAGGCATCACCAGGATACACAGCCGCAGTCATATCTCTTAATCCAATATCACTAGCGGTGTCCGAGAGCAAGACATCACCAGACCATTGGCCCCAATGATTTAATAAATGAACAAATAATATACTACTGACGGTGTCCGAGAGCAAAGCATCACCATATCTTTGGCCCCAGTAATATGATTAAATAATCACATATTTTTACCGGTGCACACAAAGTCTTAATGAAACCCATCAGGTAGCCCGTTCTATCGTGATTTATTTAAAAAAATAAAATAAAATAAAATAAAATAAAATAATGAAAATTACAATACATAATAATAAATAAATAATAAAATAAAATAAATCAACTATAAATTAAATCATGCAAAATCCTATGAATAATGTTGACTAGAATCTCATAAATTAAATTCATAAGAATTTAATATAATATAAATTAAAAATCTGACACTTAAATCAAATATTAACTTACAAGATAAAGGTGCTCCTCTGGCACATCGTGTCCGACGTCCACTGGTAGACGCGACTGGAGGGGCAGCTAAAAGACAGAAAAGGAGATGACAATCAGAAAATAGAAACCTAACTTCTAGAGTTTCTACGGAAGACTCGATTCGTACTTAGAATAAAAAATTTAGGATTGTCCCGGTGTCACATTTTACGAGAAATCTACTAAAAATTCGACTGAGTTTTCTCTGTAAAACGGACATCCCTTTACCGAAGTAGAGTTAATCCTACAAATAAACACACCTCAAAATTCACAGTGGCATAACACCTCGGGTTGGGACCCCAGACTATACAATTCCCAATCGAGGTTCACCAAAATACAATAAGCAAATACTAAATATAATTTAGTAAATCACCAAAAATAATAATAATTCATAATATAATTTGTTTAGTTTTTAAAACACTAAATAAAATTATTTTCCACCATAATTTAATAAAATTTCAAACAATAATATAATATTAATAACAATTTAACTTTCCAAATATCCAATATAAAAATAGACAAATTCAAACTATAATTGCCCATCTAGATTAAATATACCAAAATATTAATTAAAAACTCATTCAAGCCATAAAACAATAAATAATCTAATTTTGAATAAATTTTTCAAAAATGGTTAGTATTAATTAACTAAAATAATAAATAATTTATAAAAATTATTTTAATACCACATTTTGTCTCAAAATAATTAAAACATAGTATTTAATTATCATATCTACAAAACACACAGTTTATCCATTATATCAAAATTTACATAATATAATACTTTTCTAAAAAAATTTAGATAAATTAACAAAAATTATTTTATAACTACTAAAATTACTAACATAATATACTAACACTAATTTACTTCAATAATCAACTAAAAATAGTTAATTAATCACATTAACAAAATATACATAAAACTTAAAATACCTAAATTAATTTTCATAGACTCTTAACCAAAATTGACTTCAATAACTTAGATCAATTAATAAACATACATTAATCAACCAAAAATTACCCCAAATAATTAAATTAAATTTCTGCATAATTAAACAAACAATTCATAATTAACAAAATCAAAAATTAACCCAAAAACTAATTGAAAGCAACTAACAAACATCTAAATCAGCTAACAACCAACTAGCCTAAAACTCACCTAAACTAAGCTGAAAACAAGTGGAAGAAGGCTGCTGCTGTCCCTGCTACTGCTTCACGTTACTGTTCACATTGCTGCTTCTGCACGAAACTGGACCTGCTGCTGCTGCTGCCTCTGCTCGTGCTACTGTTGAGATGACGATGAAGGAAGAAGGAAATAAACGGAGAAGGAAGGGGTAGCTGCTAGATCAAGCGCATGAAGAAAATGGCATGAATAAGGGAAAAAAAGAAAGAAAGAACGAAAGAACGAAAGAAAGAAAGAAAGAAAGAAAGGGAACTAAGCTGAAAACAAGTGGAAGAAGGTTGCTGCTGTCCCTGCTACTGCTTCACGTTACTGTTCACGTTGCTGCTTCTGCACGAAACTGGACCTGCTGCTGCTGCCTCTGCTCGTGCTGCTGTTGAGATGACGATGAAGGAAGAAGGAAATAAACGGAGAAGGAAGGGGTAGCTGCTAGATTAGGCGCATGAAGAAAATGGCATGAATAAGGGAAAAAAAGAAAGAAAGAACGAAAGAAAGAAAGAAAGAAAGAAAGGGAAGGGAGATGAGTTGACTAAATTTTTTTTTCTCTCAAAAATCCTAAGCCACACACACAAACATATATATATATATATATATATATATATATATATATGGTAGTTTAAATAGGATACATCCATGTGTATATATATATGTGTAGTAGATAATTTAAGTATATAATAATGTCATTAATATATCTCTAAATAAAAAAAATAAAACTACCATTATAATAGTCAATAATAGTAGTGCTACAAATAATTTTTTAGACAATTTAAAATAATAAAATATGTGCATAAGGATAAAATAATATGGAAATAATAATGTTAATAGTTTCCAATGAAATTTTAAATTTACTTCTTAAATATAATAATTTAATATATCAATTATAACAATATAAAATAAAGATAATTTGTATTCTTGAAAACCTCAATATTTAAATAAATAATTTAAAATATTTGGGTTATTATAGTTTGTACTTTGTTTAGGGTTAAAAATGGTTTGTTATATATATATATCATATCATATCATATCAAAACTACATAGTTTTGTGTTGAATCTACATAGCAATTAATTATATTTAATAATTTTAAATATATTTATTTAATATTAAATGGGTTTATTTATGAGTTGATTTATGAATTATAATTATTTTATTAATGTTAAATAATTTATATTATATTTATTTAATATAAATTTTATTATTAATACTAAGTTATACAAAAATTATAAAAATTTGATATTAATTTATAATTTCTATTATATTTACCAATTTTATGTTAAATTCTATATAGTTCTGTCATATGTAGTTTTTTTTTTATTACATGTCTTAATAATTTAAATTATTTTTACTTAGTATTAGTACTAATTAATATTAAAATTATGTAATCTTGTTAAAATTACATAGTTTGGTTATTACTTATTAGATGTCCATAGATATTAATACACAATAATAATAATAATAATAATAATAATAATAATAATAATAATATTTATTATTAAATTATCAAATATGATAATAACAAATATTTTAATTAAAAATTATAATATTGGAAATCATACAACGTTATTTATTTTATTTTAAACACAAAACTATTAATTTTTATCATATATTATTATTCATATGTACATTACTTGATATTATAATTTAAAGTATATAAATAAGTCCACTATTATTTATAATATCTATGTTATTAAACTAATATTCAGTACTATATTCGATTTTTGGTTCGGTACGGTTCTTGATTTGGTTCAGTTCGGTTCTCAATTTGGTTTTTTATAAATATCCAGTACCATACCAAATTAGTCATAAAATTTGGTTCGGTTCAGTCTGGGTTAAAATTATTCGGTTTAGTATGATTTTATTGTCTTTCCGTTTGGAATTTCGGTTTGATTCGGTTAAATTTTTTCTTTATCCTGTGCTCAACCCTACCATCCTATAAAGTGGTATAGGGATAGGTTCTGTATCTGGTACAACATCAATACAAAATTCTATCTCCTTGTCCGGTGATAATCCTAGTAATTTTTCAGTAAAAAAATTAGGAAACTCGCATACCACTAGCACATTCTCAACTGCCCCCTTATTTACCTTTGTATCTTTAACCACAGTTAAATAGCCTTGACACTCTCTTCTAAGTATCTTTCTAGCTATGATTGTGGAGATGAGATTTTGAGGCATTAAACTCTTATCACCTTTGAACCAAAACTCCTTATCATTTGGAATTCTAAAAATCACTTCTTTCTCTCGGCAGTCCATTATGGCATAATATTGAGCCAACCAATCCATCCCCAAAATCACATTAAAATCTATCAAATATAATATAATTAAATTTGCTAGCAACTCTTTATGTTCCACCAACACTGGACAAGATGGAAAGACTACATCTATTTCCAAATCACTGCTAAGTGCAGTCGCTATAGAAAATGGAATTAACAACTTGGATGGTTGCCATCCTATTCTTGAAGCAAATATAGGAGAAACCAAAGAATGCGATGCTCTTAGATCAAATAAGACTCTAGTATCAAGAGAATAAACTGAAAGAGTACTTGCTACAACCACATTAAATGCCTGAGTATCTTGAGAAGTCAAAGTAAACACTCTAGCTTGTCCATGGCTAGCCCACTGAGAAGTGGATGGCTGTGTAAACCCTCTAACACCAAGTCTCCTTTGCAGCCTACCTCCTACATCTTGGCCTTGTTGGCCCACAAACTGTGTCGGTCTTTGCTAAGGATACATAGGTGCTTGATAGGGCTGATGCACTTGTTGAAATATCTAAGCGACTTAAGATGAATATCCTTGAGCATGAGATTGTGGATATCCAATGTTAGGACAAGCTCTAGCAAGATGTCCTATTTTCCCACACTGGAAACATGCTCTTATCAACAAATGGCATGGCCCTTGATGTACTTGGCCATAAGTAGGACATGCACTGGGCCTTAAGCCTATGCTGCCATACCCAGAACTCTAACTACTACTGCCACTATTGGCTCCAGGTTCAAATCTCAAAGGTTTTCTAGTCCATTGTCTATGTCTTCCACTCTTATGCATATAGTTGCCTCTATAGCCCTGCTGTGAGGTACCAATAGTTTGAATGCCAATACTGCCCATCTGAAACACAAGTTGTTGAATCCCATGAGCTACTACTAATCCACTATTGCTACTCAAGTAAGAGTCAAGGATAGTCTTATGCTAGATATGTCACCTCTCTAACTGTTTATCCTCCTTAATAACACTCTCCATGTTTTGATCCTCTGACAATCAGTGTATGCAGTCCTTATTTTGGCCTGTATGGTGTTTATAAAATCCAAGGCATCACCAGTACATTAAAAGAAACCCTTCTAACTCTTAAATACAATAAAACTACATCTATATTAAACATCCTCTGATTCCTCTGTTGTAACATATGTTGTACTAAAGGCATAGCTTGATTAAGTGTTATTAAGCCTTGGTTAATCCATGCCATGCTAGTTGTAAATGCTACATAATCCACTTCTGGAGTTTTTGGCTCAACTTATTAATGTTACTCTTACCTCCCAACTATAGTAGCTCCAGGCCCACCCCTCCCTCTATATCATGGGACAGGAGGTCCTTCATCCTGAATGGACTACTTGCCCTCATCATAAGCTGCATCCATAATAGAAGCATTTCATGCTCTCCTTCACATTCTAAAAAGACAAAACCAATGAAATTTAAAAGACAATAAGGAATCGACATATACATAGAATTCTAAAAGGAACGATGACAATAATTGACATTTATCACCTATTCACTTCTGTAGTTCAAGAAAAGACATATTCAAATGACCCAAAGAAAAACTAATAAGCCATAAGCTTTGATACCAAATTTTTCATAACCCGAACCCATAAGTATATGACCGGTACTAGGGAATGAGAAATGCATAATGCTGTCATGACCCGAACCCAAGGGCATATGACCGGCACTAAGGAATGGGAAAGCATAAAGCTACCAAAACCCATAGTAAGCCTTAAAAGAAAAATCGCGGAATATTTAAACTTTGAAACCTCACAATAAATAATAAAACCACAATGCACTTTATCAAACTGATTTTTCTCAATATAATTTAAACCATAATATCAGTGCATAAAATACATAAACTTCAGTTATACAAGTAGTATCTCAATACATAAATTATATATACATGAAATCCCAAATAAAGTATGCATTTGTACAACTTTCTCTACTGCAGTACATGAAAGTAAATACACACAACTAAATAGACCTATGCAGAATAGCCGATGATGAAGCTACACGGCGAAGAGAAGTAGGCCTAACAGAAAAATCCCAAACTCCTAAAAAAAAAATAAGTTGAGGGGAGTCAGACCTCACTGAGTAAGTTAATAAAGAAATGAATGCGATTTGAAAATCTCATTAAAATAAATTTTATGGAAAAATAACATAATATAATTTTATTACAACCATTTGATATATATATATATATAACAAATCCATTTTTTTAAAAGATAAGAAATAAATATTTAAATATCTTTTAAAATCATTTCAATATAAAAATGTTGGTAGAACTCGATTTATAAATTTTTAACAGTCATGTGATCCACTTATATCCAAGACTACCGAATCCCGAGAGCAAGGCATCACCAGGATACATAGCTGCAGTCATATCTCTTAATCCAATATCACTGGCGGTGTCTGAGAGCAAGGCATCACCAGACCATCAGCCCTAGTGATTTAATAAATAAACAAATATTATACTACTGACGGTGTCCGAGAGCAAAGCATCACCAGACCTTCGGCCCCAGTAATATAATTAAATAATCACATATTTTTACCAGTGCGCACACGGTCCTGATGAAACCCATCAAGTAGCTTGTTCTACCGTGATTTATTTAAAAAAAAATAAATAAAAAAAATAAAACAAAGAAAATTACAATAAATAATAATAAATAAATAATAAAATAAAATAAATCAACTATAAATTAAATCATGCAAAATCCTATGAATAATGCTGACTAGAATCTCATAAATTAAATTCATAAGAATTTAATATGATTTAAAATAATAACAAAAAAATTCGACACTCAAATCAAATATTAACTTACAAGATAAAGGTGTTCCTCTGGCACGTCGTGTCCGACCTCGACTGGTAGACGCGATTGGAGGGGCAGCTAAAAGATATAAAAGGAAATGACAATCAGAAAATAGAAACCTAACTTCTAGAGTTTCTAAGGAAGACTCGATTCGAACTCAGAATAAAAATTTTAGGAATGACCCGATGTCACGTTTTACGAGAAATCTACCAAAAATTCGATAGAGTTTTCTCTGTAAAACAGACATCCCTCTACCAAAGTAGAGTCAATCCTGCAAATAAATGCACTTCAAAATTCACAATGGCACAACACCTTGGGTTGGGACACCAGACTACACAATTCCCAACCGAGGTTCACCAAAAAAAAAACAATAAGCAATTACTAAATATAATTTAGTAAATCACCAAAAATAATAAGAATTCATAATATAATCTGTTTAATTTTTAAAACACTAAATAAAATTATTTTCCACCATAATTTAATAAAATTTCAAATAATATAATATTAATAACAATTTAGCTTTCCAAAAATCCAATATATATAAAAAAAAATAGACAGATTCAAACTATAACTGCCCATCTAGATTAAATATACCAAAATATTAATTAAAAACTCATTCAAACCATAAAACAATAAATAATCTAATTTTTGAATAAATTTTTTTCAAAAATGGTTAGTATTAATTAACTAAAATAATAAATAATTTATAAAAATTATTTTAATACCACATTTTGTCTCAAAACAATTAAAACATAGTATTTAATTATCATATCTACAAAACACACCATTTTTCCATTATATCAAAATTTACATAATATAATACTTTTCTAAAAAAATTTGGATAAATAAACAAAAAAAATTATTTTATAACTACTAAAATTACTAACATAATATACTAACACTAATTTACTCCAATAATCAACCAAAAATAATTAATTGATCACATTAACAAAATATACATAAAACTTAAAATACCAAAATTAATTTTCATAGACTCTTAACAAAAATTGACTTCAATAACTTAGATCAATTAATAAACATACATCAATCAACCAAAAATTACCCCAAATAATTAAATTAAATTTCTGCATAATAAGTAATTAACTTATAATTAACAAAAGAACCCAAAACAACCTAGAACCAACAAAAACAACTAACAAACAACCAAATCTAACTAAATCTAACCTAAAGCTAAGTAACTACTAATTCATTAACTTACTTCAAGCTCAAAACAGAGCAAAGGAGGGCTGCCACTGCAAGCCTTAGCTGTAGAATTCCAGGTGACAGCAGATTGGGGCAGTAGTTATACTGGTTGTCACTGCAGGAGGAATGGAGGCTGCTACCCTTGCTACCGATCTGCCCTGCTGGCCTGCTGCTGCTGCTTCCTCTGTTCATTTTGCTACCTCACACAGTTGTTGCTGCTGCCTTCTTAGTGTTGCTGTCTCACGCAGTTGCTGCTGTTGTTTTCTGGTCTTGTTGCTGCCTCACGTAGCTGCTGCAACTGCTGCCTCCTTCATGCGCACTGCAGAGAAGACTTAGAAGGAAGAAGAAATAGATGGAGAAGAGGCAGGTAGCTGCTGGATCATGCGCACGAAGACAGGGCAGAAGAAGTGATGAGACAGAAGAAAAAAGAAGAAAGAACAAAAGAAAGAAAAAAAGAAAGGGGAAAGAAGATGGGTTGACTAAAATTATCTCCCAAAAATCCTCATCCACACACACACCCACACACACACACACACACACACACACACACATATATATATATATATATATATATATACATAAGGTAGTTTAAATAGGATACATCCAAGTGTATATATATATATGTAGTAGATAATTTAAGTATATAATAATGTCATTAATATACCTCTAATAAAAATAAAACTACCATTATACTAATCAATAATAGTGGTGCTACAAATAATTATCTAGACAGTTTAAAATAATAAAATATGTGCATAAGGATAAAATAATATGAAAATATTAATATTAGTAGTTTCCAATGGGATTTTAAGTTTAGATCTTAAATATAATAATTTTTAATATATCAAATATAAAAATGTAAAATAAAGATAATTTGTATTCTTGAAAACTTCAATATTTATACAAATAATTTAAAATATTCGGGTTATTACAAATGCAACTGAAACCTGTAGTAAGCCATAGAAATTTTTGCAATTAGAATTAATCATCTCAAAAATAAAACCATAATAAATTCACTAATATCAAATATATATGACAATATCTCCAAATACATTAATATCTCAACTCAAAACAAATCCATAATATCAATAATACAAGTTCTTTAATTAATTGTTGTGGTATTTATAATTCAATTTCATAATACTTAAATCAAATACATAGACATAAGGCAGCTGGTGAAGAAAAAACTTAGCGCAGACATTGACCACTACTAAACTGATAGTGAGGTCCTGAAAAAAGTAAATTGAGGGGAATCAGAGCTCATTAAGTGAATCAATTTTATAAAATGCAGGGCTAGTTTTAAAAACATTTGTTAACACCCTTTCTAAGGTAAAGTAAAATAAAATAAAATAAAATAAATATAGATATGGAAATCTTTTACTTTTCTCAATTATCTTTATATAAAATCCTTTTTTAAAATTCACAATTCACTTTAATATAAACTCTTTGTATAAAATCATATAAAATTAATTATTTTAGTGGAAAACTTAGTAGAACACCTAAACCATCAATTTTTAATAGTCTTTCGACACTTTTTAACCCAAGTGACTACTGTCCTGAGAGCAAGCTCGACTGAGTTACAGCTGCAGTCCATTCGCTTATTCCTATATTAAAATCTCAAGAGCAAGCTCAATTGAGTTACATCCCATTTTTGGCCCGAGAACACTAGCTCCACCAAGCTCAACCCATACTTTACTCGAGAGCACACACTCCACCGAGCCAAATTCCCACCTTCTAATATATACTAGAGATCTCAACCTGCGCACATGTGGCCCTAGTGACACCCACTAGGTAGCACATTCTACCATTTTCTCCAAATCAATTTAAAGTATAAATAAATCAAATAAATAAAAAAATAAAGCAAATGAAATAAATTCCATTAAAACATCATTTCAAATACTATTCATGATAATAAAAGAAATAATCATGCAAATGGCAGTACAAATATTTTTGTAGATAAATTCATATAATCAACCTCTTTATTATTTTTAACCACATAAAAATATAATTTAAATATCCACAACACACATTCCATGAAATTAACTCAAAGGTTAAGCGTGTTGGGCAATGCGTCCTCTACTGCCCAAGTACTACAGCTCTCACCTCGGAGTTCTTTAAAATAAATAATATTTATTTAAAACATGCTTATATGATAAAATAAATAAATTCATAAACATTCTCATATTTCTTAAAATCATGGAATTGATGAGATTGTCTCGATCTAAAACATAATGCTATACAAACTTGAAAAACTAATACATATCAATGTCACGTTCTACGTGAAATCTATCAAAAATTCGGTAGAGTCTTCCTTGTAAAACGGACATCTCTCTACTAAAAGTAGAGCCATTCTTGCACAAAACGACACTTATTTAACTTCCACAACACAACATCTCTAATTAGGCCCCTAAACTATACTTTATACCCAACAGAGAACCAACACAACAACATATATAATTTTCTCAAATCACTAATATATCATAAAAATTTAGTTAACCAATACAATTTAATTTATTTATATAATAAAAATATAAAAGAAATTTATTTTCAAATAAATAGTAAAATTCTAGTTTATAAACAAAATTTCGTTAATGGAATCAAATATCTTTTTAAAAAAAAAAAACTAAATTAGCATTAATTATAAATAACTATTTAAATCACTCAAATAAAGCATTAAAATAGTAAAGGACTCATTTAAGCTTGAAATTAATAAATAAATTTATTTTTCGTTTATTTTTCCAAAATTACAACTAATTAACTAAAAATTTGAAATTAATTATAAAAATTATTTTGATACATTTATTGTTTAAATTCAGTCTAAAACAGAATAAATAACAATAAAATTAATTAAAAATTAAATAATTTCTAATTTTGAATAATTTTCTAAAAATACATATTTAAACATAATCTTTAAAAATTCATATCTTAAATTCTGCAAAAAATCTCATAAAACTTAATTCACAAAGTTTAAACTAAATAATTTATAGAATTTCATAAAAATATAAAATTTTTTGGGTTGGAACAGTATCGAAACAATAATTGAGACTCGATGTCACGATCCAAACCCGAGGGCACGTGACCAGCACTAGGGAATGGGTATGCATAAGACCCCCGAAACCCATAGTAAGCCTTAAAGAAAAGAAAAATAAAACTTTCAAATTTAAAACTTGATTTAATATAAGGACACATTGTCAAACTGATTTTTCTAAAAATAAAAAATAAAATGTTCCTCATCATCAAATATCATAAGTTAATCTTAAACATCATACGTAAGCGGGATTCATTAAATCTAATACATCAGTATATTTAAGTTATACAAACTCATAGTACACACACTATTGTAGTATGCTAGAGTCACTATTACAGTACAGCTCATAATAACCTACATAATATAGTCGGTAATGAAGAAATCTGGTGTAGAAGCGGTTTGAAGTCGAACTTCCAAGCTCCTGAAAAATAAAAATTAAGGGGAATCAGACCTTACTGAGTAAGTTAATAAAAAGAGTTGTACGGTTTGAAAACCTTTTTGAAAACCATATAGTTATAGTGAAAATAATTTATAATGTATATATATAGCTTTTGAAAAATCTCGGTAGAACCCTAAACCTAAATTTCTAAATGGTCAACTGAGCCCACTTAATCCATATAGACTACCAGTCCCCGAGAGCGAAGGCTCAACTGAGGCACCAAGCCGCAGTCATCCACTTAATCCAAATACATGGTACTGGCGGTCCCCGAAAGCATAGGCTTGCACCAATGCACCCGTCCCAGTTTATATCCACAAGTCATACATATATCAAATCTATCTCTCAATCTTTACCATGTGCACACAGTCTTGGTGAAACCCACCAGGTAGCTCATTCTACTAAAATTTCTCAAAACTGATTTTAAATAAATAAAATGCGCTTAAACTTTAAATAGCAGCATTAAATTAAATAAATCATATAATAAATATTAAAAATATGAGCGCACACATCTTTAAATAAAACACACGCACATATCATTTTATCAACTTATAAGACGAGTGAGAAGGCTAACAACTGCGTGTCTGCCTCGATCCAACAACTCCCGCTCTGGTATTCTCTAGAAAAGAAAATAACAAACCTATTTTAAAAACACGTCTATGCAATAAAAAATTGAAAATCAACAAAAATAACAAAATTCTATACTAACTCAAGGAAGACCGGATAAGACTCGATAGACAGGAAAAAACCTAATTAACGGTAGGAATTTAGGGAAGATATCACGTTTTACGAGAAAATTTACCAAAATTTCGGCAAAGTCTCCTCTGTAAAATGGACATCTCTCTACCATAGGTAAAGCCATTCCTATATAGAAAATACACTTCTAGTATACACATACATTCACACTCAAGTCAGACTCCCAAAACTACGCTTAGCCCCGACCGAGATCACAACTCAACCAACACAAAAAATTAAATCATTTATTTCCCAAAAATACACATTACATATAAATACCCATAACTTAGAAAATCATTTCTCATTAAAGCTTAAAAACAACATTTCACAAACATATATACCAAAATATATACTAATATAAAATATCAATTATTCAACAATTAATTAATCAAACTTATTGTCACGACCCAAACTAGGAGTCATGACCAGCGCTAGGGAACGGGAATTCTTTCGAATCCGGAACCCGTAGCAAGCCTTAGAAAATAAAATCATATAATAATTATATAAAAGTACGACCAAATTAAAATTTTTCTGAATCAATATATAAAATAAATACTCCAAATCCTTTTATAAATGAATACATATTCGTACAATGTTCAAATACAAATTCTCAGAGTATTTAATATCCAAACAAAATAATACACTTCCAATATAGTGACACTACTACTGCAGTTTCTAGAATACAATTCAAAGTTCAGAATATACATTTGCATAAAACAGCCGGGACTGAAGAACACCGGCGATGAACTCTACAACTAAGGTCTGACGATATGGAATCTCCTGAAAAAAAATAATTGAGGGGGGTCAGACCTCTCTGAGTGAATTATTATACTATATATACATGCAAACTAAACCATAACAATCAGGCATTCTTATATATATATGTATATACACACATTTCACACGAATGCTAAACTTTGCTTTTATAAATATACTAAATGTAGAAAACGTTTGTTTTAATTCATGAAGGATCCATAGAACCCTAAATAATAACAACCTCAAACAATCCCATCATCACTCTAGCCATACAGGCTCACTTGATTCCAAATAGAACACTTATTCCAATTTGGACAGCAGACTGGCCCCGAGACACTAAGTCGACCGAGCTCCAGCAATCTGGCTGTCAGTGTGATTGGCCCCGAGACACTTGGTCAACCGAGCTCCAGCAATCACACTATCCATCACCTCACATCTCAATCAACCCAATAGATCATTCAATTCACTTATGGACAGTAGACTGGCCCCGAGACACTAAGTCAACCGAGCTCCAGCAGTCTGACTGTCAGTGTGATTGGCCCCGAGACACTTAGTCAACCGAGCTCCAGCAATCACACTATCTAACATACCGTTAATCTTAGTAAAATCAATTAAATCAATTATAATCACCCAATTTTAACTCTCACTCAATCCTTATCTACCGTACCGGTACGTACACGGTCCTAGTGCTGCCCACTAGGAAGCACGTTCTATTGATATCCTTCACTTCGAATAAATCATTCATTCGAAAAAAATAATTAATGTAGAACCATATTCATAATAGTCAAACCAACCATATATATATATATACCAAAAATATACCTAAAATATACCCAGTATATTTCAGGTATATATATATATATATATATATATATATAGTCAAATAAAATATGAAATAAACTAAAGATAAATCATTAATATAGTTAAAAACAATTTAAATGAGTAACAATAATATAACATGCATTATCTTAAAAATATACTTAAATATGCAAAAGATATACCCTAAGTACTCAAATCATTTAATAAACCATTTATGTATAAATATTCATTTAAATACGTGTTTGTGTTTAACATATATTCACAAATATACTAAAAATAAACCTAATTATCTAGCATGCATATATCAAAAATAAACCCTAAATATACCACTAATGTGTTAGGTTTAATTTAATAATAAAACATTTATTTATTCGAAAATAAATAAAAAATATACCAAAAATAAACTTAAAAATAATTTAAGTGTAGGTTTATAATTTAACATGCAATTATTTAAGAATAAACCTAAAATCTACTGAAACTATACCTAAAGTATACTAATCATTTAATAAAATAATTATGTCTAAGTGTACATTTTAAAACATGTGTATATTACTCAAATGTATTAAACCCAAACCTAATTGTTTAATATGCATATATCAAACTAACATGCATAATTATTTAATATGCATATATATAAAATGCAACCCTAGATATACCAAAAATATTATAATTTAAATCATTTTTAAAACATACAATGAAAATGAAAAAGTCTAAATAATGCACCCTATATGCAGTGCATATATATACAGTATAAGAACTCACATGTTAGCGCTTCACGAGACAAACTCGGCGGGCCTGATCCGTTAGGCCTCGGTCTCGGCGCAGCTAGACAAACAAATGACAACATGAAATCAGAATAAATTTAACAAAAATTCTAAAGACTCGATCTAGAATTTTAGACACAACTTTAGAATAGGAATTTGACCGGACATCACGTTTTACGAGAATTCTACCGAAAATTCGGCAGAACCTCCCCTGTAAAACGGACATCTCTCTACTCAAAGAGTAGAGCTGGTCCTGCAAAGAAATACACTTCGGAATAAACACAGGATTACAATCAAAATCCCTCGGTCGGACTGCAGACTACAATTCACCGACCGAGATTCACAATTCACAGAATATTTATAAAATACCGAAAATGCCCTTATATAATAAAAATACATTTTATAAATCCAAATTACGTAATTAACCCTAAAACATACTAAAAATCAATAAAAACCCATTTATTTAGAAAAATAGTATATTATATATAATTTGAAAATAATTTACGAAAAATAGTTTTAATTAGTTAAAAATACTAAAAATTTTCAGAAATCATTTTTATACCCTAAATAACTATTAAAACCAATTTAATTACATTTTTAACCAATTTAGTGTAAAATTACCAAAATACCCCTATATATATATATTCACTATAAATGTTCAAAAATTCACCAAAAATTATATAATTACTCAAAAATTAATTTCTCAACATATAATTCAATAATATCAATAAATATACTCAATTTACCAATTTATTTCAATTAAACACATAATTAACCCTATTTTTCAAAATTACCTAAACTTAATAAATTCCAAATAAATACATAAAAATTCACAAAAAAATTACAAATAAATTTCTATAATTCATTTCAACTCCTATAATCACCATAAAACATAATTTCATAATTTAATTAATTAATTTTCGAAAATTAGAAAATAATAATAAAATAATCAAAAATTCACAAAAATTAAAATAAATTCCAAAAATTCTAAAAAAATTACAGCATGTATATTAAGCTTCCAGGAACAAAGTTTGTGAAGTAAGTTTTCATGAATCAATCAAATTGAAGCTAAAACAAATTCGAAACCCAAAATGGCTGATTTGAAGAAATTGAAACCTAAGCAATTCTAGACCAAATCAAGTGAAACAAAGCTTGGAATCACACTCACCAGAGCTCAAGGAGAAGATAGAGACTGACGGCATCAAATTTGGTGGCCGGAAAGTGCTTGGTCGGAGTTAAGTTGATTTTTGGCTCTTTGAAGAAAATCCGGCCAAAACTCACCGGAAAAGAGTGTTTTAGGTGGTGGAAATGGTTGGAGGTGGAAGAGGAAGGCTGAGAGGCATAGTAACAGGAAGAAAACCAGCTTGAAAGTGGCTGGAAATGGAAGAAAACGTTTTGGGAGGAAGAAGATGAAGGAGGGGCAAAAGTGTAAATAAATGGAAGTTTTGGTTTTTTGATAAAAATTTATGTATATATGTATATATATATATATATTTACACTATATATTATAATAATATAAAATTTCACACACATTAAATATACACCACACACATATTTTAATATGTTTAATAATTTATAAACTTAAAATTAATTAATACAAAAATTAAATAATAAAATTAAGGAAATTAATTAAGCTATAATTAATTTAAATAAATACACATATATACATTTTATTTTAGCACTTTAAAATTATATATGAGTTAATGCAAATTCATAAAACTAGTCAAAATAAATAGTATTAATTTACTTACGTGTCAATTTCCCCGAAAATATAATTTCCGGAAAAATTTTACGTAAAGTACTTAAAATAATATAAAATAATTAAAATTAGCTTTAAACAAACAACAAACTCATAAAATATCATAAATATATATACAAAAATTATTAACACTGCATATCCCGATGCAGTATAAAAATATTTAAAAATTCGGGATATTGCAGTCTTCCCCCCTTACAAGAATTCGTCCCCGAATTCCAAAAAGAAAATTACAAGATCAAGAAAGAAAGAGATACGGGTAAGAAGCTCGTATCTCAACTTCAGTCTTTTACGTAAGCTCTTTCACTTTGTTGCCACATCACGGAACCTTGATCGTCTGAATCTAATTCGAACATAACTATCGAGCTTGATAATTTACAATTACAACTGATTCCTTCTCAAACTTCAGGTCTTCATTCAGTTCTATATTGTTCAACGCATCTCATCACACCACTTTTCGGAGACATCTTCAGAATTACAGTCTTCGATCTGAAACTCCATATCTCTGCATCTAGGATCCATATCGCTCTTCTGATCACAACAACTTTCTTCACTGTATTATGAACCATCTCATATCTAATTAAGACTTCTTTCCATAAAAGCTTCAGGTGGTGTCATTCCAATACTGCTATGGTAGCTGTTATTATAAGCGAATTCTATAAGTAGCATATAATCAACCTAGCTACCTTCTAGATCCAAAACACACATCTTCAACATACTGTTTAGTGTTTGGATCGTCCTCTTAGACTGTCATCTGTCTGAGGATGAAAAGCAGTATTAAAATCCAATCAGGTGTCTATTACTCTCCATAATCTCTGCCAAAATCGAAAGGTAAACACTGTACCTTTACCATATACAATGGACATAGGTAGTCCATGCAGGCACACAATATGCTTCATATGCAGCTTAGCCCACTTAGCTACTGAATAAGTGGCTTCCACTAGCCAAAAATTAGCTGACTTGGTCAATTTGTCTATAATCATTCCAACGGAATCATATTCACCCTTCGAACGAGGTAACCAACCACAAAAATTATCACAATTCTCTCTTATTTCCACCCAAATTCAAAAGAGATCAAAACTTCCCAGAAGACTTCTGATATTCAGCTTTCACCGACTGGCAATTTTGACACTTAGAAATACAATCAGTCACATCCTTCTATAATCCAACCCACTAGTATTGATCCTGAATATTGTGATAATTCTTGGTAACCATTTGGATGTACACTGCAAGTTCACTTCTATAGCTTATATAGAATCCCGTTCTCAGATTACAACATCAACCCTGTATCATTAACTTGGGCATCTCCTATCAACATATCATTCTATGGTGATATGCCATGATGACATGCTATGATGAATGTCATGATGAGATGATCTAATGAAATGTTATGATGAAATGCTAGAATGAAATGTCATGATGAAATGCTGTAATGAGATGCTATGATGATATGATGAAATGCTGTAATGATATCAGGTCTTATCCTCTAAAGTTCACGTTACCCTCAGATCAATCAGTCTTCTTCAGTACTTGGAAGCTGTTCTAATAAACATCTGTTCACACAATCTTCCCATTTTTCTGAGTTATGAGGGTCATAGGAGCTGTAATTCTAGAGAATTCTATTCAGATTTCCTATGATACCCAATTAAACCCAAAAAATTACAGATCTCAATGGATTCAGTCAGTCTGGGCCACTCAGATGTTATATTGATCTTTTGTGGATCAACTCGAATTCTATCCTTAAACGCCACAATTCTAAGAAAAACAACACTCTCCACCCAATGATCACACTTCTTGAATTCAACATAAAGCTGACATTCTCTTAGTGTCTGTAGTATAGTCCTCAAGTGATATGTGCCCTTTCATTCACTTCGAATACATTAGTATATCATTAATGAAGACTACTACAAACTGATCCACAACTAATGATAACCCAACTTCAAATTAATTTTTGAAAAGAACTGTGTACTCTTTAGCTGATTAGACAGGTCATCTATCCTCAAAAGAGGATACTTGTCCTTCACTGTTACCCTGTTCATCTCTCTACAGTCAATGCATAGTTTCAAGGTACCATCCTTCTTCCTTACAACAGGACTAGTGCACCCCGAAGAGAAATATAAGGTCTGACAAAACCTTGGTCATACAGCTCTCGTAATTGCTCCTACAGCTCTGCAAAAGTCATTTTGTAGGGCTACGTTGAAATAAGAGTTATATCAGGAACCATATCGATACAGAATTCAATCTCTGTAAATTGGTAAACCTGGTAACTCACAGGCAATTAAAACATCTGGGAGAGATAACTTCTCCACTGAAGTATACTCAACTAGAGCCAGATATTCTTGACAACCCTTTCACATCTCATCAAGATTAATTACACCCAAAAGACTGAATTCATAATAACTCTCTGAGTCCTAATTCTATGTTTAGATGCCAATATATTACGCTTAATCCTGTAACACATAATTCCACCAGTCTCCTCTTATACTGTATTACGTCTTCAGCATGACGTATCAGATTGAAGAGTTTACAGGTAATCTTCTCAACTGATTGCTCTTCCCTTACTCTGTGCAATAGCCGATACAGGTAATTATCCTCCCTTAAAGGTGGATGGAAGTATCTTAGAAATCCCCCTTTAACTCAAATTATGTGTTGCAGTCAGAACTGACAGCTTGCCATAAAGAGTACAAGAGTGCTTCGTCTTCATTAGACATTTTCCAATTCCCCCATCAAAGCATATTCAAACAACTGTCAAACTTGATTAAATGTTATCAAGCTTCTATTAATCTCAGCTATCCTGGCCACAATTGTTGCACGTTCAAGTCCAAAAGAAATGCTTGTACTACTTACAATGACTACCTTAACCCTTGAGTTATAGTTGCCTCTAACCTACCCCTATACTAGATAGGTGTAGTAGAGCTGGAACTATAACCACAACTAGAACTTGAAAAGATTGATTATCAATATTGTCTCTGGAGAAGAAACAATTCACATTCACTACGCTGAAAAGATATAGAAATCAACAGAATTCAGAATATAGCATATACACAGAATTGACATGTCTCAAGTTCTCGGTTGAAAAAGAAATTACATCTGCTGAACGATCGAAGGTATCAGCACCGCATCCTGCAAAACTCTTATTGCAGAAGTAACATCATTGCAATGCTAAGCCACCAGCTCCTCATTCAGTTATTCCCATTGTCAACAGTGATCATCAGGCCTTCTAAATCCATCTCTACCCCTACGCCTAACAGGATGCATAGGGGGTAGAACCTCGTGCTCAGAAGATCAACTATCATCGATCGATGGAGCGATTCACGCTCAAGGCAATCAACAAGGAGCAAAAATAAACAAATAATTCAAATAATCACAAACATCAACAGACACCCTAACGGTTACGCGGAATTCCTAATGCAAGGAAGACTTTTCAAAGACATGACCGAACCTAATTCACTGCAATAGTTTAACAGAAAACACAACTTCGAAAACTAGGGCCACAACTCAAACAACTAAGCCCTTACATAGAACTCAGCTCTGATACCAACTTTGTCACGACCCAAACTAGGAGTCATGACCGGCGCTAGGGAACGGGAATTCTTTCGAATCCGGAACCCGTAGCAAGCCTTAGAAAATAAAATCATATAATAATTATATAAAAGTACGACCAAATTAAAATTTTTCTGAATCAATATATAAAATAAATACTCCAAATCCTTTTATAAATGAATATATATTCGTACAATGTTCAAATACAAATTCTCAGAGTATTTAATATCCAAACAAAATAATACACTTCCAATATAGTGACACTACTACTGCAGTTTCTAGAATACAATTCAAAGTTCAGAATATACATTTGCATAAAACAGCCGGGACTGAAGAACACCGGCGATGAACTCTACAACTAAGGTCTGACGATATGGAATCTCCTGAAAAAAAATAATTGAGGGGGGTCAGACCTCACTGAGTGAATTATTATACTATATATACATGCAAACTAAACCATAACAATCAAGCATTCTTATATATATATGTATATACACACATTTCACACGAATGCCAAACTTTGCTTTTATAAATATACTAAATGTAGAAAACGTTTGTTTTAATTCATGAAGGATCCATAGAACCCTAAATAATAACAACCTCAAACAATCCCATCATCACTCTAGCCATACAGGCTCACTTGATTCCAAATAGAACACTTATTCCAATTTGGACAGCAGACTGGCCCCGAGACACTAAGTCGACCGAGCTCCAGCAATCTGGCTGTCAGTGTGATTGGCCCCGAGACACTTGGTCAACCGAGCTCCAGCAATCACACTATCCATCACCTCACATCTCAATCAACCCAATAGATCATTCAATTCACTTATGGACAGTAGACTGGCCCCGAGACACTAAGTCAACCGAGCTCCAGCAGTCTGACTGTCAGTGTGATTGGCCCCGAGACACTTAGTCAACCGAGCTCCAGCAATCACACTATCTAACATACCGTTAATCTTAGTAAAATCAATTAAATCAATTATAATCACCCAATTTTAACTCTCACTCAATCCTTATCTACCGTACCGGTACGTACACGGTCCTAGTGCTGCCCACTAGGAAGCACGTTCTATTGATATCCTTCACTTCGAATAAATCATTCATTCGAAAAAAATAATTAATGTAGAACCATATTCATAATAGTCAAACCAACCATATATATATATATACCAAAAATATACCTAAAATATACCCAGTATATTTCAGGTATATATATATATATATATATATATAGTCAAATAAAATATGAAATAAACTAAAGATAAATCATTAATATAGTTAAAAACAATTTAAATGAGTAACAATAATATAACATGCATTATCTTAAAAATATACTTAAATATGCAAAAGATATACCCTAAGTACTCAAATCATTTAATAAACCATTTATGTATAAATATTCATTTAAATACGTGTTTGTGTTTAACATATATTCACAAATATACTAAAAATAAACCTAATTATCTAGCATGCATATATCAAAAATAAACCCTAAATATACCACTAATGTGTTAGGTTTAATTTAATAATAAAACATTTATTTATTCGAAAATAAATAAAAAATATACCAAAAATAAACTTAAAAATAATTTAAGTGTAGGTTTATAATTTAACATGCAATTATTTAAGAATAAACCTAAAATCTACTGAAACTATACCTAAAGTATACTAATCATTTAATAAAATAATTATGTCTAAGTGTACATTTTAAAACATGTGTATATTACTCAAATGTATTAAACCCAAACCTAATTGTTTAATATGCATATATCAAACTAACATGCATAATTATTTAATATGCATATATATAAAATGCAACCCTAGATATACCAAAAATATTATAATTTAAATCATTTTTAAAACATACAATGAAAATGAAAAAGTCTAAATAATGCACCCTATATGCAGTGCATATATATACAGTATAAGAACTCACATGTTAGCGCTTCACGAGACAAACTCGGCGGGCCTGATCCGTTAGGCCTCGGTCTCGGCGCAGCTAGACAAACAAATGACAACATGAAATCAGAATAAATTTAACAAAAATTCTAAAGACTCGATCTAGAATTTTAGACACAACTTTAGAATAGGAATTTGACCGGACATCACGTTTTACGAGAATTCTACCGAAAATTCGGCAGAACCTCCCCTGTAAAACGGACATCTCTCTACTCAAAGAGTAGAGCTGGTCCTGCAAAGAAATACACTTCGGAATAAACACAGGATTACAATCAAAATCCCTCGGTCGGACTGCAGACTACAATTCACCGACCGAGATTCACAATTCACAGAATATTTATAAAATACCGAAAATGCCCTTATATAATAAAAATACATTTTATAAATCCAAATTACGTAATTAACCCTAAAACATACTAAAAATCAATAAAAACCCATTTATTTAGAAAAATAGTATATTATATATAATTTGAAAATAATTTACGAAAAATAGTTTTAATTAGTTAAAAATACTAAAAATTTTCAGAAATCATTTTTATACCCTAAATAACTATTAAAACCAATTTAATTACATTTTTAACCAATTTAGTGTAAAATTACCAAAATACCCCTATATATATATATTCACTATAAATGTTCAAAAATTCACCAAAAATTATATAATTACTCAAAAATTAATTTCTCAACATATAATTCAATAATATCAATAAATATACTCAATTTACCAATTTATTTCAATTAAACACATAATTAACCCTATTTTTCAAAATTACCTAAACTTAATAAATTCCAAATAAATACATAAAAATTCACAAAAAAATTACAAATAAATTTCTATAATTCATTTCAACTCCTATAATCACCATAAAACATAATTTCATAATTTAATTAATTAATTTTCGAAAATTAGAAAATAATAATAAAATAATCAAAAATTCACAAAAATTAAAATAAATTCCAAAAATTCTAAAAAAATTACAGCATGTATATTAAGCTTCCAGGAACAAAGTTTGTGAAGTAAGTTTTCATGAATCAATCAAATTGAAGCTAAAACAAATTCGAAACCCAAAATGGCTGATTTGAAGAAATTGAAACCTAAGCAATTCTAGACCAAATCAAGTGAAACAAAGCTTGGAATCACACTCACCAGAGCTCAAGGAGAAGATAGAGACTGACGGCATCAAATTTGGTGGCCGGAAAGTGCTTGGTCGGAGTTAAGTTGATTTTTGGCTCTTTGAAGAAAATCCGGCCAAAACTCACCGGAAAAGAGTGTTTTAGGTGGTGGAAATGGTTGGAGGTGGAAGAGGAAGGCTGAGAGGCATAGTAACAGGAAGAAAACCAGCTTGAAAGTGGCTGGAAATGGAAGAAAACGTTTTGGGAGGAAGAAGATGAAGGAGGGGCAAAAGTGTAAATAAATGGAAGTTTTGGTTTTTTGATAAAAATTTATGTATATATGTATATATATATATATATTTACACTATATATTATAATAATATAAAATTTCACACACATTAAATATACACCACACACATATTTTAATATGTTTAATAATTTATAAACTTAAAATTAATTAATACAAAAATTAAATAATAAAATTAAGGAAATTAATTAAGCTATAATTAATTTAAATAAATACACATATATACATTTTATTTTAGCACTTTAAAATTATATATGAGTTAATGCAAATTCATAAAACTAGTCAAAATAAATAGTATTAATTTACTTACGTGTCAATTTCCCCGAAAATATAATTTCCGGAAAAATTTTACGTAAAGTACTTAAAATAATATAAAATAATTAAAATTAGCTTTAAACAAACAACAAACTCATAAAATATCATAAATATATATACAAAAATTATTAACACTGCATATCCCGATGCAGTATAAAAATATTTAAAAATTCGGGATATTACAGTCTTCCCCCCTTACAAGAATTCGTCCCCGAATTCCAAAAAGAAAATTACAAGATCAAGAAAGAAAGAGATACGGGTAAGAAGCTCGTATCTCAACTTCAGTCTTTTACGTAAGCTCTTTCACTTTGTTGCCACATCACGGAACCTTGATCGTCTGAATCTAATTCGAACATAACTATCGAGCTTGATAATTTACAATTACAACTGATTCCTTCTCAAACTTCAGGTCTTCATTCAGTTCTATATTGTTCAACGCATCTCATCACACCACTTTTCGGAGACATCTTCAGAATTACAGTCTTCGATCTGAAACTCCATATCTCTGCATCTAGGATCCATATCGCTCTTCTGATCACAACAACTTTCTTCACTGTATTATGAACCATCTCATATCTAATTAAGACTTCTTTCCATAAAAGCTTCAGGTGGTGTCATTCCAATACTGCTATGGTAGCTGTTATTATAAGCGAATTCTATAAGTAGCATATAATCAACCTAGCTACCTTCTAGATCCAAAACACACATCTTCAACATACTGTTTAGTGTTTGGATCGTCCTCTTAGACTGTCATCTGTCTGAGGATGAAAAGCAGTATTAAAATCCAATCAGGTGTCTATTACTCTCCATAATCTCTGCCAAAATCGAAAGGTAAACACTGTACCTTTACCATATACAATGGACATAGGTAGTCCATGCAGGCACACAATATGCTTCATATGCAGCTTAGCCCACTTAGCTACTGAATAAGTGGCTTCCACTAGCCAAAAATTAGCTGACTTGGTCAATTTGTCTATAATCATTCCAACGGAATCATATTCACCCTTCGAACGAGGTAACCAACCACAAAAATTATCACAATTCTCTCTTATTTCCACCCAAATTCAAAAGAGATCAAAACTTCCCAGAAGACTTCTGATATTCAGCTTTCACCGACTGGCAATTTTGACACTTAGAAATACAATCAGTCACATCCTTCTATAATCCAACCCACTAGTATTGATCCTGAATATTGTGATAATTCTTGGTAACCATTTGGATGTACACTGCAAGTTCACTTCTATAGCTTATATAGAATCCCGTTCTCAGATTACAACATCAACCCTGTATCATTAACTTGGGCATCTCCTATCAACATATCATTCTATGGTGATATGCCATGATGACATGCTATGATGAATGTCATGATGAGATGATCTAATGAAATGTTATGATGAAATGCTAGAATGAAATGTCGTGATGAAATGCTGTAATGAGATGCTATGATGATATGATGAAATGCTGTAATGATATCAGGTCTTATCCTCTAAAGTTCACGTTACCCTCAGATCAATCAGTCTTCTTCAGTACTTGGAAGCTGTTCTAATAAACATCTGTTCACACAATCTTCCCATTTTTCTGAGTTATGAGGGTCATAGGAGCTGTAATTCTAGAGAATTCTATTCAGATTTCCTATGATACCCAATTAAACCCAAAAAATTACAGATCTCAATGGATTCAGTCAGTCTGGGCCACTCAGATGTTATATTGATCTTTTGTGGATCAACTCGAATTCTATCCTTAAACGCCACAATTCTAAGAAAAACAACACTCTCCACCCAATGATCACACTTCTTGAATTCAACATAAAGCTGACATTCTCTTAGTGTCTGTAGTATAGTCCTCAAGTGATATGTGCCCTTTCATTCACTTCGAATACATTAGTATATCATTAATGAAGACTACTACAAACTGATCCACAACTAATGATAACCCAACTTCAAATTAATTTTTGAAAAGAACTGTGTACTCTTTAGCTGATTAGACAGGTCATCTATCCTCAAAAGAGGATACTTGTCCTTCACTGTTACCCTGTTCATCTCTCTACAGTCAATGCATAGTTTCAAGGTACCATCCTTCTTCCTTACAACAGGACTAGTGCACCCCGAAGAGAAATATAAGGTCTGACAAAACCTTGGTCATACAGCTCTCGTAATTGCTCCTACAGCTCTGCAAAAGTCATTTTGTAGGGCTACGTTGAAATAAGAGTTATATCAGGAACCATATCGATACAGAATTCAATCTCTGTAAATTGGTAAACCTGGTAACTCACAGGCAATTAAAACATCTGGGAGAGATAACTTCTCCACTGAAGTATACTCAACTAGAGCCAGATATTCTTGACAACCCTTTCACATCTCATCAAGATTAATTACACCCAAAAGACTGAATTCATAATAACTCTCTGAGTCCTAATTCTATGTTTAGATGCCAATATATTACGCTTAATCCTGTAACACATAATTCCACCAGTCTCCTCTTATACTGTATTACGTCTTCAGCATGACGTATCAGATTGAAGAGTTTACAGGTAATCTTCTCAACTGATTGCTCTTCCCTTACTCTGTGCAATAGCCGATACAGGTAATTATCCTCCCTTAAAGGTGGATGGAAGTATCTTAGAAATCCCCCTTTAACTCAAATTATGTGTTGCAGTCAGAACTGACAGCTTGCCATAAAGAGTACAAGAGTGCTTCGTCTTCATTAGACATTTTCCAATTCCCCCATCAAAGCATATTCAAACAACTGTCAAACTTGATTAAATGTTATCAAGCTTCTATTAATCTCGGCTATCCTGGCCACAATTGTTGCACGTTCAAGTCCAAAAGAAATGCTTGTACTACTTACAATGACTACCTTAACCCTTGAGTTATAGTTGCCTCTAACCTACCCCTATACTAGATAGGTGTAGTAGAGCTGGAACTATAACCACAACTAGAACTTGAAAAGATTGATTATCAATATTGTCTCTGGAGAAGAAACAATTCACATTCACTACGCTGAAAAGATATAGAAATCAACAGAATTCAGAATATAGCATATACACAGAATTGACATGTCTCAAGTTCTCGGTTGAAAAAGAAATTACATCTGCTGAACGATCGAAGGTATCAGCACCGCATCCTGCAAAACTCTTATTGCAGAAGTAACATCATTGCAATGCTAAGCCACCAGCTCCTCATTCAGTTATTCCCATTGTCAACAGTGATCATCAGGCCTTCTAAATCCATCTCTACCCCTACGCCTAACAGGATGCATAGGGGGTAGAACCTCGTGCTCAGAAGATCAACTATCATCGATCGATGGAGCGATTCACGCTCAAGGCAATCAACAAGGAGCAAAAATAAACAAATAATTCAAATAATCACAAACATCAACAGACACCCTAACGGTTACGCGGAATTCCTAATGCAAGGAAGACTTTTCAAAGACATGACCGAACCTAATTCACTGCAGTAGTTTAACAGAAAACACAACTTCGAAAACTAGGGCCACAACTCAAACAACTAAGCCCTTACATAGAACTCAGCTCTGATACCAACTTTGTCACGACCCAAACTAGGAGTCATGACCGGCGCTAGGGAACGGGAATTCTTTCGAATCCGGAACCCGTAGCAAGCCTTAGAAAATAAAATCATATAATAATTATATAAAAGTACGACCAAATTAAAATTTTTCTGAATCAATATATAAAATAAATACTCCAAATCCTTTTATAAATGAATATATATTCGTACAATGTTCAAATACAAATTCTCAGAGTATTTAATATCCAAACAAAATAATACACTTCCAATATAGTGACACTACTACTGCAGTTTCTAGAATACAATTCAAAGTTCAGAATATACATTTGCATAAAACAGCCGGGACTGAAGAACACCGGCGATGAACTCTACAACTAAGGTCTGACGATATGGAATCTCCTGAAAAAAAATAATTGAGGGGGGTCAGACCTCACTGAGTGAATTATTATACTATATATACATGCAAACTAAACCATAACAATCAGGCATTCTTATATATATATGTATATACACACATTTCACACGAATGCCAAACTTTGCTTTTATAAATATACTAAATGTAGAAAACGTTTGTTTTAATTCATGAAGGATCCATAGAACCCTAAATAATAACAACCTCAAACAATCCCATCATCACTCTAGCCATACAGGCTCACTTGATTCCAAATAGAACACTTATTCCAATTTGGACAGCAGACTGGCCCCGAGACACTAAGTCGACCGAGCTCCAGCAATCTGGCTGTCAGTGTGATTGGCCCCGAGACACTTGGTCAACCGAGCTCCAGCAATCACACTATCCATCACCTCACATCTCAATCAACCCAATAGATCATTCAATTCACTTATGGACAGTAGACTGGCCCCGAGACACTAAGTCAACCGAGCTCCAGCAGTCTGACTGTCAGTGTGATTGGCCCCGAGACACTTAGTCAACCGAGCTCCAGCAATCACACTATCTAACATACCGTTAATCTTAGTAAAATCAATTAAATCAATTATAATCACCCAATTTTAACTCTCACTCAATCCTTATCTACCGTACCAGTACGTACACGGTCCTAGTGCTGCCCACTAGGAAGCACGTTCTATTGATATCCTTCACTTCGAATAAATCATTCATTCGAAAAAAATAATTAATGTAGAACCATATTCATAATAGTCAAACCAACCATATATATATATATACCAAAAATATACCTAAAATATACCCAGTATATTTCAGGTATATATATATATATATATATATAGTCAAATAAAATATGAAATAAACTAAAGATAAATCATTAATATAGTTAAAAACAATTTAAATGAGTAACAATAATATAACATGCATTATCTTAAAAATATACTTAAATATGCAAAAGATATACCCTAAGTACTCAAATCATTTAATAAACCATTTATGTATAAATATTCATTTAAATACGTGTTTGTGTTTAACATATATTCACAAATATACTAAAAATAAACCTAATTATCTAGCATGCATATATCAAAAATAAACCCTAAATATACCACTAATGTGTTAGGTTTAATTTAATAATAAAACATTTATTTATTCGAAAATAAATAAAAAATATACCAAAAATAAACTTAAAAATAATTTAAGTGTAGGTTTATAATTTAACATGCAATTATTTAAGAATAAACCTAAAATCTACTGAAACTATACCTAAAGTATACTAATCATTTAATAAAATAATTATGTCTAAGTGTACATTTTAAAACATGTGTATATTACTCAAATGTATTAAACCCAAACCTAATTGTTTAATATGCATATATCAAACTAACATGCATAATTATTTAATATGCATATATATAAAATGCAACCCTAGATATACCAAAAATATTATAATTTAAATCATTTTTAAAACATACAATGAAAATGAAAAAGTCTAAATAATGCACCCTATATGCAGTGCATATATATACAGTATAAGAACTCACATGTTAGCGCTTCACGAGACAAACTCGGCGGGCCTGATCCGTTAGGCCTCGGTCTCGGCGCAGCTAGACAAACAAATGACAACATGAAATCAGAATAAATTTAACAAAAATTCTAAAGACTCGATCTAGAATTTTAGACACAACTTTAGAATAGGAATTTGACCGGACATCACGTTTTACGAGAATTCTACCGAAAATTCGGCAGAACCTCCCCTGTAAAACGGACATCTCTCTACTCAAAGAGTAGAGCTGGTCCTGCAAAGAAATACACTTCGGAATAAACACAGGATTACAATCAAAATCCCTCGGTCGGACTGCAGACTACAATTCACCGACCGAGATTCACAATTCACAGAATATTTATAAAATACCGAAAATGCCCTTATATAATAAAAATACATTTTATAAATCCAAATTACGTAATTAACCCTAAAACATACTAAAAATCAATAAAAACCCATTTATTTAGAAAAATAGTATATTATATATAATTTGAAAATAATTTACGAAAAATAGTTTTAATTAGTTAAAAATACTAAAAATTTTCAGAAATCATTTTTATACCCTAAATAACTATTAAAACCAATTTAATTACATTTTTAACCAATTTAGTGTAAAATTACCAAAATACCCCTATATATATATATTCACTATAAATGTTCAAAAATTCACCAAAAATTATATAATTACTCAAAAATTAATTTCTCAACATATAATTCAATAATATCAATAAATATACTCAATTTACCAATTTATTTCAATTAAACACATAATTAACCCTATTTTTCAAAATTACCTAAACTTAATAAATTCCAAATAAATACATAAAAATTCACAAAAAAATTACAAATAAATTTCTATAATTCATTTCAACTCCTATAATCACCATAAAACATAATTTCATAATTTAATTAATTAATTTTCGAAAATTAGAAAATAATAATAAAATAATCAAAAATTCACAAAAATTAAAATAAATTCCAAAAATTCTAAAAAAATTACAGCATGTATATTAAGCTTCCAGGAACAAAGTTTGTGAAGTAAGTTTTCATGAATCAATCAAATTGAAGCTAAAACAAATTCGAAACCCAAAATGGCTGATTTGAAGAAATTGAAACCTAAGCAATTCTAGACCAAATCAAGTGAAACAAAGCTTGGAATCACACTCACCAGAGCTCAAGGAGAAGATAGAGACCGACGGCATCAAATTTGGTGGCCGGAAAGTGCTTGGTCGGAGTTAAGTTGATTTTTGGCTCTTTGAAGAAAATCCGGCCAAAACTCACCGGAAAAGAGTGTTTTAGGTGGTGGAAATGGTTGGAGGTGGAAGAGGAAGGCTGAGAGGCATAGTAACAGGAAGAAAACCAGCTTGAAAGTGGCTGGAAATGGAAGAAAACGTTTTGGGAGGAAGAAGATGAAGGAGGGGCAAAAGTGTAAATAAATGGAAGTTTTGGTTTTTTGATAAAAATTTATGTATATATGTATATATATATATATATTTACACTATATATTATAATAATATAAAATTTCACACACATTAAATATACACCACACACATATTTTAATATGTTTAATAATTTATAAACTTAAAATTAATTAATACAAAAATTAAATAATAAAATTAAGGAAATTAATTAAGCTCTAATTAATTTAAATAAATACACATATATACATTTTATTTTAGCACTTTAAAATTATATATGAGTTCATGCAAATTCATAAAACTAGTCAAAATAAATAGTATTAATTTACTTACGTGTCAATTTCCCCGAAAATATAATTTCCGGAAAATTTTTACGTAAAGTACTTAAAATAATTAAAATTAGCTTTAAACAAACAACAAACTCATAAAATATCATAAATATATATACAAAAATTATTAACACTGCATATCCCGATGCAGTATAAAAATATTTAAAAATTTGGGATATTACACTTATATTTCATATCAAAATATAACCTAAAATTAATTAATCATATTATTAAAACCAACCACAATCCTTTATTTAGCTATAATTAGCACAAAATTACATATTTATCCCAATAATATAAAAACTTACATAACATATTATTATTGCTAAAAATTCCCTAAAAATTATACAAATACCTAAAAATTATTTTCTCAATATCCAATATCTTCATATTAATAAAAACATAAAATTAACTCATAATTTCTTCCAAAATATAATGTAACCTAATTATACACATTTTACATAAACTCAAAAATAATTATAAAAATAGTATAAAAATCACAAAAATTATAAATTAAGTTCTAAAATTAATAACATTTAATAATAATACCAATTATCAAAATTTCGTAATTTTAACAATAAATTTTCGGATATAAATAAAATAATCAAAATTTACAAAATTCACAATAATTTCTATAATCTCAAATAAAATTAATATACCCAAAATAATTAACAATAACTACTCTAATTACTAATTAAACCCAAATAAATATCAAATAAAATCAAACAAAAATCAAATAAAATTCTGTAAAATTGAGAAAAATCAAAATAATATACAAAATTAGATTTAAGCCTCTAACTTTTTAGAATTCATCATCTAACTTAGAAGAATTGAAGATTAACACATAAACTATCTCAGACAATTAGAAAACAACTAGAAATCAATCAGAAAATAACTCTGTGCAGCTCACCTTTAACCTCACTTTCTGACGCTGGAAATGGATGGTAGAGACAAGGCTTGACGTTGACCGATGCCTGAGGAAGTGAGGAAGGTTGAGGGAGAAATGGCAGCACCGATCTAGCTTCGGCAAAGGTGAGGAAGCTTCAAAACGTGAGGAAGAAAAAAATCGGAGGAAGAGAAGAGAAAGGGAAGGTTGCTGGCGGTGATGGCTGCTCCGGGCAGGGTTGTGACATGCCGGAGGAGAAGGATAATAGTGATGGTGATGGTGGACTGACAGGAGGCAGCAGCGTGGTGAGGTTGTCGGGTGAGTTTTTTCTTCTTGGTAGTTTTATATTCTTCTTTCCATATATATATATATATATATATATATATATATATATATATATATATATATATATATATATATATATATATATATATGTTATATAATTGTTATTTTATATTAAAACATTATATTATAATATTATACATTAATTCTCCACCACACACATGTACATTGTACATATACATATATATATACACACACACAAGCACACTACATACATATATACATGTATATACACAATAATAAATTAATACACACACATAAAATAATAATTAAACTCTAATTATGTGTGTGTGTGTGTGTTTGTATATATATATATATATATGTGTATATATATATACATAAAATAACCATGAAATTAATGTAGATTTAATAATAATAATAATAATAATAATAATAATAATAATAATAATAATAATAATAATAATAATAATAATAATAACAACAACAACAACAACAACAACAAACAATGTCATTTTAAATAATAAAGTAATACTCACATATAATACTTTCATCAATTAATAACCCTAAAATAATATTAACATTAATATATCTCAATTAAATAGAAAAATAATTAAAAATTGTATAATATAATTTAAAATTAATTATTAATAACACAGTTCGGAAATTACTTTATTTAAATAAAAATATAGGGTATTACACCCGAAAAATCTAAAATATTCATAAAATTATAAAAAAAATACAAAATGGAAGATCTTAACTCCAATTTCATTTAATATAAGTACAACTAAACCTAATTTAAACTCAAATTAACCACAATACCTAAAATCAATTTACTTCAAATCAGAGTGGTTGTTGGAGCTACTTGGTGAAATTAATTGAGCCCAGAGGAAGGCGAGTCGAAGGAGACCGACGATGACACCAGGTGACATCAGAGTTGGCGACGGTGACCCTTTTTCCATTTGGCCAAGTGAAGAAAATGAAGAAAAAGAGGAGGGGAGGTGGTCAGCCGGAGTTAGGCGGCTATTGGCGAAGTCCCAGAGCTGTTGCAACATTTAACATGGTGGCTGGTGGTGCAAAGGTGGCGATGGCAATGGCTAGATCGAGAGGAATAAGAAGGAGGGAAAAGAAAAAGAAAGAAAGAAAGAGAAAATAAACAAATGTTTTTATACTTTTTTTTTAAAAAAGTACAAAGTACATATATATTATTTTAAAATAAAATTCCTCCCAATTATTCACACTCTTATATATATATATATATACACACACACACTATTAATAATTAATATAATTTATTAAAATACTCATTTAACTCTAATTTAATAAAATGACAATTAAAACTTTATAATCCACATTTTATATTAATAAATAAAAATACGGGTCTTTACAATTTTTATTTTAAATAATACAAATATTTTTATTCATGAAAATTATTGTGAAATGGTATGCCTTCATTAATAAATATATTGTTATTCTTAAAAATTAAAATATTCTTAAGAATTATTTTTTAAGAATAAAATATATAGTTTAGAATAATTTAGATCAATTTTTTTTCAATGATAATTTTTACACTTTTAGATAAATTTTGTTAATACGTATTAATTTTTTAAGAATAATTATTTTTAAAAATTGATTTTACACTCTAAATGCTTTTTTTCATAAAATCTCAAGGGTTATTTTTGTTCCTTTTGCCTATTTTTAACATATATTATTATACATATGTTATATAATATATATTTGTTGATAATAAAATGAAAAGTATGTATATAATTAAGTTCACTAATAGTTTTATTATTATTTTTATATATTTAGTTTGTTTTTTGGTTTAGTATAGTTTCATTATAATTCATTACATTTCATAGTTCAGTTTTAAAGTGTTGAATAGTGTGAATAGAATAATTACATAATTAGGAAGTGAGAAGATTTAGAGAGGAAATTAAGGAATTGATTTATGTAAATTAAGAATGATTGATGTAAATTAGTTATTACACTACCAAAGATATATGTGTGTAAATACTATATATATGTTTGTATTGTGAAGGAAGAAAAAAAAAGGGAAAAAATTCCTTCAATTCTACTCTCAAATCCTTATTGTTAACATGGTATCAAAGCTAACGATCCTAAGGCTCTAAAACTAAGAAAAATGGTATAATTGGTTGACCAAATGGCGATAGGAGAGAACCTTCTGCTGCTATTCTAAACGAACTTATGATGAAGATGCAACAAGCATTGACCCAAATCCTAACCCACCAGCTTCAAATCATGATAACTTCAGTACCTAGATGGGTATTAAACTTAATGGAAACAACTATACCCCTTAGTCTCAAGTAATAAAGATGTACATATCAGGTATAGATAAACTCAAATATATCCTTATTTAAACTCCTCAGCCAGAGTGGATAGATCCAACTTTCTAGAAGTGGAGGACGAAGAATGTCGTTGTAAAAGGATGGTTGATAAACTCAATAAAACCATCTCTGATTGACAACTTCATTTGATATCCAACTGCTAAACATGTATGGGACTCTATTGCCATCACTTTTTTTATGGATCAAACACTTCCCGAGTGTACGAGCTAAAAAGGCAAGTTGCTCAGATAAGGCAGTTAGGAGGACTTAGTAAATCATACTACAACAATCTCCAAGGACTATGGAGGGAGATAGATTTTCATAAAGCAAACCCAATGAAGCATGTTAAGGATATCTAGATCTACAATGCCAATATCTAAATAGATAGAGTCTATACCTTTTTGGATGGGCTAAATGACCATTTAGACAAGGGTACAGTGACAAACTGCAGATTCAACCATTCCTTACAATTGAACAAGCTTATGCTCAAGTCTGAAGGGATGATATTTAGCAAGTTGTCATGCTAAACGATATAAAGACAATACTACCAAGTGCTATTGTGGTCTCTAAAAGGTATAAGACTCATCCATTGAGTCTCAAGATGTCTAAGGCTAAATCACCCATGACTATTGGAAAGAAGAAGATAAAGGGAGCTGAAAAAGAGTGCACCTACTGTGGGAACCCTAAACATACCCGTGAAAACCTACTTCAAACTACATGGGTATCTTGAGTGGTGCTAAGATCTAAAAAAGAAATGTGAGGCAAATACGAGTAATAGTACTTAATAAGCAGCACACACCACAAGCCGAGCATCATCTATCGAGTCTCTAGTGCTGAGCAATGAGTCTCCCACTACCATAACTGAGCTTTTTAATGGTTCAAGTAACACTACTTATGGCTTATATTATTCTGAATAAGGATCTTCAACTGACTAGATTATTGATTTAGGGGCAACGGACCATATGACCTTTGATAAAAAGGACTTAGTGGTATTTACCCAGCCAAAATGAATGTGTATTGTAAATGCCAATGGAATGACGTATCCGGTTACTGGAGCCGACAAAGTTGCACTATCTCCCTAATTTTCCTTACCTGACAAACTATTAGTTCCTTTATTATCAAACAAACTTCTCTCTGTTGGCCAAACCACTCAGGAATTAAATTGTTATGCACTAATATATCCTACTTTTTATTTATTTCAAGATATTCTCATGAAGGAGATTATTGGTTGTGGTACTAAGAGGGGGGGGGGTTATATTGTATAGATGACCTTATTCATAGCTGTCATGACCCAAAACAGGGGCCATGACCGGCACTAGGGAACGAGAATTCTTTCGAATCCGGAACCCGTAACAAGCCTAAAATAAAATAAAACATGCAATAGTAATGATAACACATTTAAATAAAATACTGTGCAGCGGAATAAAATCATAAATATCAAAATAATGATCCACCATGGGATTTTAATCAAATCCTTAAACATATATAAATAAACTCTTTTAATACAATCCAGTTCAAATGTTTAAAGTACATATCTCGTAAATTTATATAACTACTGTAGTGTCTAGATTAATAAAATAAACTTAAATGAGCAGTTTACATAGAGAAGCCAAAGCGGAAGAAATCCGGTGTACAGGCCTGCTACTGAGGTCTGATGAAGATGACTCTCCTGAAAAATAGTCAATGGAGGGGAGTCAAACCTCACTGAGTGAATTACTATAATATATATACATGCATACTAAATGCCAATGCACACAATCAAAAGTATATATATAATATGTATATATACAAGCAATTACATACAGATGTAATAAAATCATTTTATATATTTTTATTGAAAATCACAGTTTATGAAGGATCAAATAGAACCCTAGAATATCGCAACCTCAAAACAGTGTTAGACAACACTCTAGCCATACAGGCTCACTTATTCCAAATATAATCACTTGTTCCATTTAGACAGTAGACTGGCCCCGAGACATTAAGTCAACCGGGCTCCAGCAGTCTAACTGTCAGTATGATTGGCCCTGAGACACTAGGTCAACCGAGCTCCAGCAATCACACTCCCACACCATATCACACATCAAAATAATCATGTCCAATCAATATCCTCGAACAAGTTAGTAATATAGCCTAAATGCTATAAGCATACCGGTACGTACTCGGTCCTAGTGCTGCCCACTAGGTAGCACGTTCTATCGATATCCTTCATTAATAAATATAAAACATACATTCATAAAATAAATGATGCATGAATTTGAAATAAATAGCAACAATAACCATATATATACTAGAAATATACCAAAAGTAAACCAGGTATATTTCGAGTATATATATGCCAAATAAATCCAATATAATTACAAAATAACTAGAAATATATTTAAAAACATTTTAAGTATAAATGTTAAATAAAGCATGCTAATAATTTACAATATACTAAAAATAAACCAAAGATAAACCAAAGATAAACTAAAAATAAACTTAAATACTAATTGAGTTATTTATGCATATTTAATCAAAATAACACATACATTTCTAAATCATGCACCCTAAAGCATATATATATAGAATAGTAACTCACACTTTGTGCGCTTCACGAGATGGGTCTGACGGGCCTGGTCCACTAAGCCTTGATCTCAGCGCAACTAAACAAACAAAATAACAGACATTAGAATAAACCTAACAGAAAATCCTAGAAAGTCGATCTAAAATATTAGACACATAATTAAAAATTAGAATTCGACCGGACATCACGTTTTACGAGAATTATACCAAAAATTTGACAGAACCTCCCTTATAAAACAGACATCTCTCTACTCAAAAAGTAGAGCCGGCCCTGCAAAGAAATACACTTCGAATAACAGACACAGAAACACATCCACAACCCCTCGGTCGGACTCCAAACTACATTCTACCGACCGGGGTTCACAATCCACAAAATAATTATGAAAATACCAAAAATGCCCTTATATCACAGAAATACATTTAATAAGTAAAAATTACATAATTAACCTTAAAACACAGTAAAAACCGATAAAACTCATTTTATTTAGAAAAATCGTATATTATATATATTATTGAAAATAATTCACGAAAAATAGTTTTAATTAATTAAAAATACTAAATAATTTTTAGAAATCATTTTTATACCTTAAATAACTATTAAAACCAATTTAGTTACATTTTTAGCTAATTTAGGATAAAATTACCAAAATGCCCCTATATATATAAATATATACTAAAATTACTCCAAAAATTCACCAAAAATCATATAATTGCACAAAATTAATTTTCCCAACATATTTATCAATAAAATCAATAATTAAACTCAATTAACTAATTAATTTCAATTAAAAACACAATTAACCTAATTTTCCAAAATTACATAAACCTAAACAAATTCAAAATAAATACATAGAAATTCATAAAAATTCAAAATAAATTTCTTTAATTCATTTCAACACCTATATTTATCATAAAACAAAATTTCATAATTTAATTAATTAATTTTCGAAAATTAGAAAATAATATTAAAATATTCAAAAATACCCAAAAATCAAAATAATCTCCAAAAATTCTACAAAAATTCACGCATGTAGATTAAGCTAAGGGGAACAACATTTGTGAAGGAATTTTTTATGAATCAATCAATTCAAAGTTCAAAAAATCAAGAACCCTAAAATGACCGAATTACCAAAATCGAAACTTAAGCAAATCAAGACCATTTTAAGTGAAACAAAGCTTGGAATCACACTCACTAGAGCTCAAGGAGAAGAAAGAGACCAGCGGTGTCGAAAACGGTGGCCGAAAACGTCGTGAACGACAGTGGCCAAAGTTTCGGCTTCCCTAGCTAATTTCAGCCAAACGTCGACGGAATAGGGCGCTGCTGGCGACGAAGAAGGCTTGGGAAGGAGGTAGCACGCCGAGAGGCACACCGACGGCAAGAAAACGGCGTGACAGGCGGTGGTTGGTGATCGGGCGTGCGTCAGGAAGAAGGAGGAGGGTGGATGGCAGTTTTGTAAATAATTCAAACTTTATAATTTGTTTTAATATTAAATGTATATATGTATATATATATATACTTTACACTATATATTAAAATAATATAAAATCACATACATTAAATATACACCACACACATATAATTTAATATTTTAAAATTTAATACACTTAAAAATAATTAAAAAATATTAAAACTAATTAATAAATAATAAAATATTAGGGTAATTAATTAAACCCTAATTAAATAAATAAGTACACATATATATGTTATTTAGTATTTTAAAAATATATATGAGTTCATGCAAGTCAGTAAATCTATTTAAAATAATTAATAGTAAATTATTTACGTGAAAATTTCTCCAAAAATGCAAGTCCCGGGAAAATTTTACGTAAAGCACTTAAAATAATACACAATAATTAAAATAAGTTTTAAATACATATTAACTCATAAAATCTCATAATTATATACAAAATTATTAACACTGCATATCTTGATGCAGTATTAAAATATTTAAAAACATGGGATATTACAGTCTCCCCCCCTTACAAGAATTCGTCCCCGAATTCCAGAAAGAAAAAGATCACAAGATCAAGAAGGGAAGAGATACGGGTAAGAAGCTCGCATCTTAGCTTCAGTCTCCCACGTATACTCCTCAACTCTGTTGCTATGCCACAGAACCTTGACCATCGGAATCTTCTTCGATCGCAATAGTTGAATTTGATAATCTAGGATCGCCATAGGTTCTTCCATAAACGTCAAATCTTCACTTACTTCTACACTATCGGGCTGCAACACATGTGAAGGGTCTGAGATATACTTCCTCAACATCGAGATATGAAATACTGGATGCACCTGTGACATACTCGGAGGCAAATCCAACCGATATGCAACAGTGCCAACTCTCTCCAGAATCTCAAACGGTTCGATATAGCTCGGTGCTAATTTACCCTTCCTGCCAAATCTCATCACACCCTTCATCGGAGATACTTTCAGAAAAACAAAATCTCCAACCTGAAACTCCACATCTCTGCGCCTAGGATCCGCATAACTCTTCTGCCTGCTAACTACGGTCTCTAATCTTCGCTTAATCACGGTGACTTTCTCTGTAGCATCTTGAACCATCTCAGGTCCAGTCAAAGCTCTCTCACCAATCTCATCCCAACTTAAAGGGAATCTACACTTCCTCCCATACAAAGCCTTATACGGTGCCATACCAATACTGCTATGGTAGCTATTATTATATGCAAACTCTATGAGTGGCAAATGATCATCCCAACTACCTCCCAAATCTAGGACACACATCCTCAACATATCTTCCAGTGTCTGGATCGTCCTCTTAGACTGACCATCTGTCTGAGGATGAAAAGTAGTACTGAAATCCAACCTAGTGCCCATCGCTTCCTACAACTTCTGCTAAAAATGAGAGGTAAACACCGAACCTCTATCTGACACAATGGACACAGGTACCCCATGAAGGCACACAATATGCTTCACATATAACTTCGCCAATCTAGCTACAGAATAGGTGGCTTTCACAGGTAGGAAATGTGCAGACTTCATCAACCTGTCTACAATCACCCAAATCGAATCATATCCATCCTTAGAATGAGGCAAACCGACCATAAAATCCATAGCTATCCTTTCCCACTTCCACTCGGGAATAGGAAGAGGCTGAAGCTTCCCAGAAGGCTTCTGATGTTCAACTTTCACTTGCTGACATGTCAGACACTTAGCAACATAATCAGCGACATCCTTCTTCAATCCATCCTACCAGTATAAGTCTCTGATACTGTGGTACATCTTAGTGACACCCGGATGTACGCTATAAGCTGTAGAATGTGCTTCCTCTAGGATCTCTTCTCTCAAATCATCCATATCAGGAACACACAATCTACCACTGATCCACAACACACCATCATCATCGAGTGTAAAATCAGTGAACTTCCCTACTCTGACATTCTCTGCAAGCTCTTCTAGAATAGGATCTCAGCTCTGAGCTGCTTTAATCCTATCCCTCAGTACATATCGCACCTTAAATTGAGCTAGCAATCCACCTGACCTACTAATCTTCATCATCAGACCTTGATCCACCAACATATGCAATTCTTGGATCAACGGTCTCCTCTCAACACTGATGTGAGCAAGACTGCCTGAGGACTTTCTACTCAAGGCATCTGCTACCACATTAGCTTTACCCGGATGATATAATATCTCACAGTCATAATCTTTCAACAATTCCAACCATCTTCTCTGTCTCAGATTCAGATCTCTCTGCTGAAAAATTTACTTAAGGCTCTTGTGATCAGTAAATATCTCACAAGTCACCCCGTACAAATAATGTCTCCAGATCTTCAAAGCAAAGATCACTGTAGCCATTTCAAGGTCATGTGTGGGATCGTTCTGCTCATGCTTCTTCAACTGCCTCGAAGCATAGGTTATCACCCTTACATTCTGCATCAACATACAACCAAGGCCAATTCTAGAGGCATCACAATAAACTGTGAACTTGTCCACACCATTAGGCAAAGCTAACACTGGTGCTGTGGTCAATTTCTCCTTCAACAATTGGAAACTATTCTCATAAGCTTCTGACCACTCGAATCTAACATTCTTCTGAGTCAAGCGAGTCATAGGGGCTGCAATTCTAGAAAAATCTTACACAAATCGCCTATAATACCCAACTAAACCCAGAAAACTTTGAATCTCAATAATAGAAGTTGGTCTAGGCCACTCAAACACTGCTTCAATCTTCTGTGGATCAACCTGGATACCTTCTTTAGACACCACGTGTCCAAGAAAAGAAACACTCTCCATCCAGAAATCACACTTCAAGAATTTAGCATAAAGCTGATGATCTCTTAGTGTCTGTAGTACAATCCTCAAATGATATACATGCTCCTCCATACTCCTTGAATATACCAGTATATCATCGATGAAGATTACTATAAACTGATCCACATACGGTCTGAATACCCTATTCATCAAGTCCATAAAAGCTGTTGGTGCATTAGTCAAACCAAAAGACATCACCAGAAACTCATAATGGCCATATCGAGTGAAGAATGTTGTTTTAGGAATATCAGCTTCACTAATCCGCAACTGATGATAACCTGACATCAAGTCAATCTTAGAAAAGAACTATGCACCCTGTAGCTGATCAAACAAGTCATCTATCCTCGGGAGAGGATACTTGTTCTTCACTGTCACCTTATTCAGCTCTCTGTAGTCAATGCACAGTCTCAGGGTACCATCCTTCTTCTTCACAAACAGGACTGGTGCACCCCAAGGAGAAACACTAGGTCTGATAAAACCCTTATCCAATAACTCTTGCAATTGCTCCTTCAACTCTGCAGGAGCCATTCTGTAGGGTGGCATAGATATAGGAGTAGTACCTAGAACCACATATATACAGAATTCAATCTCTCTATGAGGTGGTAAACCTAGCAACTCCTTGGGAAAAACATTAGGAAACTCATAAGCAATAGGAACATTTGTGAGTGACAACTTCTCCACTGAAGTATCCCTCACTAATGCCAAATATCCCTGACATCCTTTCCTCCATAACTTCCTAGCCGTAATAGCAGAAATAAGATTCTGAGGTGCTGAACTCCTATCACCCACAAACTTAAAATCTTTTTCATTAGGAATTCTGAAAGTCACCTCTTTATTCCAACAATCTACCATGTCATAGTGTTGAGATAACTAATCCATTCCCAGAATAACATCAAACTCCATCACATCCAACAAAATCAAATTAGCGGGTAATTCTCTATCTCCCACGAGAACTAGACAACCAGAAAGAACAATATCGGTGTCCAAGGAATCGATCAGAGGAGTGGCAACAAACAAAGGAAAAGCCATCCTCGAAGCTTGCCAATAAGATTTAGAAGCAAAAATAGGAGAAACGAATGAATGTGTGGCACCCGGATCAAACAAAACCCATGCATCCAGGTAACAGGCAGAAACAATACCTGCCATGACTGCATTAGATGCTTGAGCATCCTGCTGAGTGAGATGGAAGACTTTGGCCTGTCCTCGACCTCCCTGCTGACTGGTAGAAGCATGGCCAACACCTCTGGCACCTCCTCTAGCACCTCTACCATGACCCTGCTGTGGAACAAGCTGAGTGGAACTCTGATGCTGGGTTGGAGGTAACTGAAATGGCACTAGTGCAGCACTAGCAATCGACTGTTGTGGGAATCGCAAAATCTGCGGCTGTTGGTACTCCGAGTAAGGAAACGATTTGGCAAAATGTCCCGTCTGCCTACATCTGAAGCATGTCAGCGGTGTCAGGTAACACGGTCCCTGATGGACTCTACCGCAGGTCTGGCATACACTGGCAGCTGATCTAGAACTACAACCACTGCTGCTGCTCGAAGCACCTGACCTGAATTTGAATGGTCTACGCTGACCTCCACGGCCATCTCTATTACTCCGATGCACTCGCTGCTGGTGCCTCTAACTCTGCTGAGTCGGACCTCGTTGCTGACTACTCGATCCAACATGAAAACTCGAATATGGTGTAGTCTGAAATCCACTCGACTGAACTCCCAGCTGGTAATAATCAGGCATCGCTCCTTGCCTAACTAGCCTTAGCTCAATCTCCTTGGCCATCTCTATTACAGACTCCAGAGTAAGGCCTGCTGTAGGCATACCAGCAAATGCTGAACCCAATCCAGTAACGTAGGTAGTGACAGCGAAATACTGATCTCGCATCAGATCCTCTGCATATCTACCCAGCCGAAGAAACTCTCGGGTATACTCCTCTACAAATCGATCACCATGAGAAATGCTGGTCAACTGGAGATGATAGCTCATACGGAGAGGCTCTGGACAGAATCTCCTAAAAAACTACTCTTAGAACTGAGCCCAGGTCATCGTCATCATATAGGGCTGGATCATCTAAATAAACCAATCTAGGGCTGGTCCCTCAACAGACAACTTGACGATCATGATCCGCTGGTACTCGATGTGAGCAGTCCGAGTTCGAGTCTTGATCGCATATAGAAAATCTAGTGAGTCAAAAGTCCCATCGAACGCAATCCTACCAACTCGAGCATAGAACAGAGCTGCCTCAAGGTCATACATACCCTATTGATAGGCAGGCTAAACAACTGGAGGTACAGGAACATCAAACTCAGGCTCAACAGGCTCCTCATCCTGTAACTCTCTTTGCCTACGACGACCTACCGCTCCTCGAGGTCTACCTCTGCCACGACCTCTAAGTCTAACTGGCTGCTCAGGAGGTAAAACCTCATCCTGGAAAGATTCATCATCCTCGGCCTTAACGACCGGTGGAGCGACACGTGCTCGCCTCCTCATTCTGAAAGGACAAATGGTAAGATTCAGACAAAACAGACAACAGAGGAATAACGCAGAAAACTAAAGCAAGGAATACTTATCAAGACGTACTTGAACCTAATTCACTGCAGTAGTTACTAAAAGAAAACATAACTTGAAAACTAGGGCCACAACTCACACAACTAAGCCCTGACACAGAACTCTGCTTTGATACCAACTTTGTCACGACCCAAAACAAGGGCCAAGACCGGCGCTAGGGAACGGGAATTCTTTCGAATCCGGAACCTGTAGCAAGCCTAAAATAAAATAAAACATGCAATAGTAATAATAACACATTTAAATAAAATACTATGCAGCGGAATAAAATCATAAATATCAAAATAATGATCCACCACGGGATTTAAATCAAATCCTCAAACATATATAAATAAACTCTTTTAATACAATCCAGTTCAAATGTTTAAAGTACATATCTCGTAAATTTATATAACTACTGTAGTGTTTAGATTAATAAAATAAACTCAAATGAACAGTTTGCATAGAGAAGCTGGAGCGGAAGAAATCCGGCGTACATGCCTGCTACTAAGGTCTGATGAAGATGACTCTCTTGAAAAATAGTCAACGGAGGGGAGTCAAACCTCACTGAGTGAATTACTATAATATATACACATGCATACTAAATGCCAATGCACACAATCAAAAGTATATATATAATATGTATATATACAAGCAATTACATACAGATGTAATAAAATCATTTTATATATTTTTATTGAAAATCACAGTTTATGAAGGATCAAATAGAACCCTAGAATATCGCAACCTCAAAACAGTGTTAGACAACACTCTAGCCATACAGGCTCACTTATTCCAAATATAATCACTTGTTCCATTTGAGCAGTAGACTGGCCCCGAGACACTAAGTCAACCGAGCTCTAGCAGTCTGACTGTCAGTGTGATTGGCCCCGAGACACTAGGTCAACCGAGCTCCAGCAATCACACTCCCACACCATATCACACATCAAATAATCATGTCCAATCAATATCCTTGAACAAGTTAGTAATATAGCCTAAATGCTATAAGCGTACAGGTACGTACTCGGTCTTAGTGCCGCCCACTAGGTAGCACATTCTATCGATATCCTTCATTAATAAATATAAAACATACATTCATAAAATAAATAATGCATGAATTTGAAATAAATAGCAACAATAACCATATATATACTAGAAATATACCAAAAGTAAACCAGGTATATTTCAAGTATATATACGTCAAATAAATCCAATATAATTACAAAATAACTAAAAATATATTTAAAAACATTTTAAGTATAAAATGTTAAATAAAGCGTGCTAATAATTTACAATATACTAAAAATAAACCAAAGATAAACCAAAAATAAAATAAAAATAAACTTAAATACTAATTGAGTTATTTATGCATATTTAATCAAAATAACACATACATTTCTAAATCATGCACCCTAAAGCATATATATATACAATAGTAACTCACACTTAGTGCGCTCCACGAGATGGGTCCGACGGGCTTGGTCCACTAGGCCTCGGTCTCGGTGCAACTAAACAAACAAAATAATAGACATCAGAATAAACCTAACAGAAAATCCTAGAAACTTGATCTAGAATATTAGACACAGAATTAAAAATTAGAATTCGATCGGATATCACGTTTTACGAGAATTCTAATGAAAATTCGGCAGAACCTTCCCTGTAAAACGGACATCTCTCTACTCAAAGAGTAGAGCCGGCCCTGCAAAGAAATGCACTTCGAACAACAGACACATAAACACAACCACAACCCCTCGGTCGGACTCCAAACTACAATCTACCGATCGGGGTTCACAATCCACAAAACAATTATGAAAATACCAAAAATGCCCTTATATCACAGAAATACATTTAATAAGTAAAAATTATATAATTAACCTTAAAACACAGAAAAAACCGATAAAACTCATTTTATTTAGAAAAATCGTATATTATATATATAATTGAAAATAATTCACGAAAAATAGTTTTAATTAATTAAAAATACTAAATAATTTTTAGAAATCATTTTTATACCTTAAATAACTATTAAAACCAATTTAGTTACATTTTTAGCCAATTTAGGGTAAAATTACCAAAATACCCTTATATATATAAATATATACTAAAATTACTCCAAAAATTCAACAAAAATCATATAATTGCAAAAAATTAATTTTCTCAACATAGTTATCAATAAAATCAATAATTAAACTCAATTAACTAATTAATTTCAATTAAAAACACAATTAACATAATTTTCCAAAATTACATAAACATAAACAAACTCAAAATAAATATATAGAAATTCATAAAAATTCAAAATAAATTTCTATAATTCATTTCAACACCTATATTTATCATAAAACAAAATTTCATAATTTAATTAATTAATTTTCGAAAATTAGAAAATAATATTAAAATATTCAAAAATACCCAAAAATCAAAATAATCTCCAAAAATTCTACAAAAATTTTCACATGTAGATTTAGCTAAGGGGAACAATATTTGTGAAGGAATTTTTTATGAATCAATCAATTCAAAGTTCAAAAAATCAAGAACCCCAAAATGGCCGAATTACCAAAATCGAAACTTAAGCAAATCAAGACCATTTTAAGTGAAATAAAGCTTGGAATCACACTCACTAGAGCTCAAGGAGAAGAAAGAGACTGGTGGTGTCGAAAACGGTGGCCGAAAACGTCATGAACGACGGTGGCCAAAGTTTCGGCTTCCGAGCTAATTCTGGCCAAACCTCGACGGAATAGGGCGCTGTTGGCGGCGGAGAAGGCTGGGGAAGGAGGTAGCACATCGGGAGGCACACCGACGGCAAGAAAACGGCGTGACAGGTGGTGGATGGTGATTGGGCGTGCATCGGGAAAAGGAGGAGGGTGGATGGCAGTTTTGTAAATAATTCAAACTTTATAATTTGTTTTAATATTAAATGTATATATGTATATATATATACTTTACACTATATATTAAAATAATATAAAATCACACACATGAAATATACACCACACACATATAATTTAATATTTTAAAATTTAATACACTTAAAAATAATTAAATAATATTAAAACTAATTAATAAATAATAAAATATTAGGGTAATTAATTAAACCCTAATTAAATAAATAAGTACACATATATACTTTATTTATTATTTTAAAAATATATATGAGTTCATGCAAGTCCGTAAATCTATTTAAAATAATTAATAGTAAATTATTTATGTGAAAATTTTCCCGAAAATGCAAGTCCCAAGAAAATTTTACGTAAAGCACTTAAAATAATACACAATAATTAAAATAAGTTTTAAATACATATTAACTCGTAAAATCTCATAATTATATACAAAATTATTAACACTGCATATCCCGATGCAGTATTAAAATATTTAAAAATACGGGATATTACAATAGCAAAGCTAATAGTGTGTACTAGCTGAGAAAAAATGACAAGCATATCATGTTGTCACATCACTGGTGGGGACATCTATCCTTGAATTGTATAAAGCATTTATTTTTGAGTCTATTCTCTAAGTCGATTGAGTCCAAGTTTGAATGTCATACCTGTACTCTAGCCAAAAGTCATCGTGTACCATATCCACTTAGCTCAAATAAAAGTACTGTACCTTTCTCATTAATTCACTATGATGTTTGGGGACCATCTCCTTTCCTAGATGCTTCAGGTTCTAAATGGTTTATCACTTTTATTAATGACTGTACATGCATGAATTAGCTATATTTGATGAAACAGAAAAGTGAGAAGTTTAACATATTCACATCCTTTCATAACTTGATTAAGACCCAATACTTAACCAAACTATAAATCATTCTCTTAGAAAATGGAGGGAGTATGTTAACCATAACTTTCGTTAATATTTTTAGACTCATGGATTATACCACAAAACCTTATGCTCTTACACACCACAACAAAATAGTGTTATGGAATGGAAGAACAGATATATACTCAAGGCAGCTCAAGCTCTTTTACTTATTGATCCGGCTCTAAAGAGGTATTGGATAGATGCAGTTTCTACTGCGGTCTATCTTCTGAATAGACTGCCATACCAAGCTCTGGACTTTCAGATTCCCCTTAAGACTCTTGCTCGACATGTACACTTACCTTCAATTTTAATGCTTCCACCCTCAGTATTTGGCTTATTAGCCTATGTTCACATCCCTAAAACCCAATGGACCAAACATGATCCTTGTGTAGTCCAGTGTATTTTCTTAGGCTATGGAGGTCATAAAAAGGGATATTAGTGTTACGATCCTACTACTCGATGCCTATACACTACCTTGGATCTCACATTTTAGGAACATAACATATTCTTTATACACCAGGATTCTCATTTTTTTCTTCCAATGAAGAAAAGAATTGAGTATAAAAAAATTAGCTAAGTTGGGGATTAGCAGGCTCTGAGTATGATGAGGGGAGAAACTTAGAATCTGAGCATGATGAGGGGAGAAACCTAGAATCCAAGCACAATGGGGGGAGAAACCTATAATTTGAGTATAATGATAGGAGAAACTCAAAATCCAAGCATAATGAGGGAAGAAACTCAAAATTTGAGCATAATGAGGGGTATGTGGAAACTCGAAATTCAATCATGATGAGGGGATGGGTGGAAATTCAGAACATGATAAAGGAAATAGAAACTCGGTGTTTGAGTATGCTGGCAAAGATCAAACTGAGCTTGGAAACTCAGAAACCCTCCCTCTACAGTCCAAATTGATCTATCTCCTAAGAATATTCTTGAGGTATAGTCTCTTAACTCTCCTTTAAATTTAAATTCCTTTATTTACAAATTACCTTTCAGATATAATCGAAGAAAGCCACTAAACCGATACTCACTTGACCGAGATTATAAGGAAAGAAGATATTCTATTGCTCAATATAGATCTTCTCAGAGACTCTCAGAACCTTTAAAAGCCTTTGCACATAAGCTCTCAACTGAGTGAGTTCCTTGTAATATGCAAGAGGTATTAACAAAACCTCGGTGGACTTAAGCCATACAGGATGAGATGAATGCTCTCCAAAAGAATAATACTTGGACTCTTATTCCACTACTAAAATGAAAAAAATTTTAGGATGCAAATGGTTGTTCTTTATCAAACACAAAGTAAATGGATCAATAGAAAGATACAAAGCAAAACTCGTGGTAAAGCAGTATAAAATTGACTACCAAGAGACATTCTTCCCAGTTTCAAAGCTGAACATTGTAAGGGTGTTGATATCTCTCACTGCAAATTTAGATTGGCCTCTTCATCAATTTGATGTAAAAAAATGCATTCTTACACAGAGATCTAGAGGAAGAGGTATACATGGATATTCTACCGGGCTTCACTACCTCATAAGCTGGATGTGTGTGTAAATTGAAAAAGGCACTATATGGTCTAATGTAGTCCCACGAGCATGGTTTGGTCGATTCAACTCAGTAATGAAGAAACATGGGTTCAAGCAGAGGAACTATGATCGTACACTGTTTCTAAAAGCATCAACATGGGAAAATAATAGCCTTGATTATATATGTGGATGATATGATCATCACAAGGAATGACAAGGAAGAAATCTTAAATCTATAAAGACACTTGGCATGTGAGTTTGAAATGAAGAATCTTGGGGGTTTTAAATACTTCTTCAACATTGAAGTAGCTCGATTGAAATAAGGCATATTCCTTTCCCAAAGGAAATATACACTTGACCTACTAGTAGATACTGAAATGCTAGATTGTAAATCGGTAGACACTCCCATTGCTCAGAATGATAAATTAACGGATTAATCGCCAACAGATAAAGACTAGTACCAATGACTGGTAGGAAAGCTGATCTATTTATCACATACTAGACCGGACATTGCATATGGAGTAAGTTTGGTAAGTCAATTTATGCATAATCTGAGTAAAGCTCACTTCAGAGCAGTATTTCAGATTTTGAGGTACTTTAAATTATCACCCGGAAGAGAACTTATGTTCAAAAAGCACAATCACTTAAATATTGATGGATATACAGATGCTGACTGGGCAAGAAGCTTAGATAGAAAGTCAACATCAGGACACTTCACTTTTGATGGTGGTAATCACGTCACGTGGAGAAGTAAGAAACAGAAAGTGGTTGCTTTGTCAAGTGTAGAAGCCAAGTTTAGAAGTATATCAAAAGGATTCTATAAGCTTATCTGGTTACAAAGCTTATTGAGTGAGATTGGCTATCCTCTAGAAGTAAAGATGAACTTATACTGTGATAATCATGCAACTTTCAGATTGCTCATAGTCCGGTTTAACATGACTAGACTAAACATGTGGAAGCGGATAGGCACTTTATCAAAGAGAAACTTGAAGTAAAGATAGTCAAACTTTCTTTTATAAAATCTGAAGACTAGTTAGCAGATGTACTAACAAAAGCTATCTCAAGTCGAGTGTTCTATGATTCACTGAGCAAATTGGGCATTGATGATATCTATGCACTAACTTGAGGGGGAGTGTTGAATAGTATGAATAGAATAATTACAAAATAAGTAAGTAAGAAAATTAAGGGAGGGAATCAAAGAATTGATTTTATGTAAATGAGGAATGATTGATGTAAATTAGTGATTATACTACCAAAGATAGATGTGTGTAAATACTATATATATGTTTGTATTGTGAAGGAAGAAAAAAAGAGAAAAAATTCTCTTATTTCTACTCTCAAATCCTTATTGTTAACAAAAAGATCCAGTATTGTATCAAATTAGTTATATAATTAATTTAGTTGAGTTGAGTTTGAGATTAAAATTATTAGATTTAGTATGATTTTAATATCTTTTAGTTTGAAATTCTAATTCAAATCAACATTTTCCGTTTTGTATTCAACCTCAGTACAAATTGTAAATTACATTATATTTTATCTAATTATTTTAAATTTTAAAGAAAATAAATAATTTACATTATAACATACTTTTTTAAAAAATATATTTAAATAGCTGTATGAATATTCTATTTCCAAGCACCGAGATCCCTGTAAAGACTTTTTTGCAACCTCCAACATGCTTTAGTCACCATTAGTGTATAGAAGAACAGAGCAGGTCAGCGAATCTATTCGATCCCAAAGAGGTGTCAAGTCGTGGACATCAAAGCATTTTATGCAATGCAACTATATGATCCCAAAGAGTTGGCAAGCCTTTGCACAACTACTGTCGGAAACAGCTTCTTTACAGAGCTAAGTGGAACTAAAGGAACCCTTTTATTTGATCTCAAAAAGTTGCATACAAAGAAAACACTCTTAAAGTATCATCAGTTACACATTCATTCTTCTTATTAGAGGTAAATTAACTAGAAGCAGATATGTGAATTGAAGAATGAGAGCTACCTTTACTGCTTGTTGGCTTCCAAGCTTCGCATGTACCTGACACAGCCAGTTATGTAATCCACAAGCTGGTCTCTTGGGGGAAGGCATTCCTTGATGAGTGGAATTTCAGTGAAGTTTTGAGTCCATTCATGAAGAGAAGGGAACTTGTGGGCATCAACCAGTTTCATGCCTCCAACTTCTTCCAGAACATTGAGCCAATGAGGGATCCAACCCAATGCTAGATCCAAGTAGCCTATGTTTTCTCCGTTGAAAAATTTCTTCCCTTTAATCTGCTCCTCAAGAAATGCAAATGATACCATTGCAGACTCTTTAGTCTTCTCCTTTTTCTCTCCTTCTTGCCAACAAGCGTCGATTGCCTCAAAGAAACACTTAACATAACGAAGGTAACATAAATTTAGTTAATCATGCCCAGCAACGCCTACACGTATGTCTCCCACTAATCTAACAGAAAGAGAGATTATTATTACATCCAACAACTAGATTTATGATACATATTTCAGTTATTCTCTCTCTCTCTCTCTATATATATATACACTGCACATGATTTTTTCATCACTGAATTCAATTTCTATATAATAAATTCTAATTTGAAATTAAATATTTTTATATGATTACTAATAATTTGAAAGTACGTTTTCCTAAAATCTTGATGATAATTAAGTATGAACATATTTATTTTGAATTAATTTTTATTGTTATTTCAGTTTTAAAATTCATACTAAAACATATAGAATTAATCAATAATTTTAAATATATGAATAAGTTTTTATTTTTATGATTGAAATACACAATTTTTCTAAACAAAAAGTATGTATGTTTTTCATTAATTTAGCTTTTAGAAACATAATCATAAAGATATATTCCTTCACAGTATATTTTTTATTTTTCTTTTCTATTTTCTTTAAAAGAATTTATAAAATAAATTAATAATTATTTTAATTATATGATGCTTATAGAAAATATAATGCATATGACTTATAAATCATGTCAGACACTTATTTATTATATTTAAAAAATTAATTTAATTGCATTATTTCATTTAATTTTTCTTATATATTTTTATACCTTTAGTATTAATTTGTTAATATTTTTATGAATTATTGATTATTAATATAAATTTAAATAAATTGATAAGAAACTTATTATCCAAAATTTCATTTTCAATAAAAATTATATTATATTTAAAATATTAAATGAAAAGTATCAAAACATGTTTTTATTCTGTTCATCTAAAAACTACCATTTTTAATTCAATACTACCACCTTAATAAATTTTCTATTTTAAAAACATACTTTCCAAATAAAAATTTTAAAATGTAATTGTGATTTAATTTTAAAAACATACTTTACATTGGTATTTTTCTTTACTTTAAAAATACTTATATATAATATTTTTCATTATAGTAGATACTTTTTATTATAATTTTAGTTAATAATTAAATAACAGAAATAAAATTAATTTAATTTTGGTCCTTTTATTACTGAACTTTAATAAAATATTTGAACATAATATTATTTTTTTGGTTTATATAACATTAATGCTACTCTTAACAAAAATTCATGCACTATTTTTATTAAAAATTTTATTGTTTTGGTTAGTTATTAGACAAAAAAAATTTTAATTAAGTAAATTATAATCTTTTTAAATAATAAAAGTACTACTTTGTTTTCATAGGAATCGAATAATGTAAATTTAACAGAATTATAATTTATTAAAACTTTTACAAATTTTTAATTTGAACAAGTAGACGACACATTTTATATATTTTTTAATGTTAAAACCTTTTCTACTTTAAAATTTATTTTTGTTTTACAATTAACTATAATGACTATTTAAAAATATAATATAAAATTATTAATTAATTTTTATTCATTAAATTTGAGTTTCATTATAATTACCTTTATTTTTATTAGAGATAAAATAGTTTATAGTCATTGTTAACTATAATATAAAATAGAAATTAATCGGATTAAAATAGAAAACATATTATCAATTAAATCAGACTTATATTTTAATTAATTTAACTTTTATTAACGATAAAATAGAATTTTAGCTAATTAAAACATGAAATATCTTTTAATTAAATTTAGTTTTTTATTTTAATTAATTAATTTCATTGTTATTAATCTATTAGATTATAAGATTCTTATTTAATAATAAGTGGAGACATTTTAACAAATTTAAGAGATAATAATTTAGTGGTGGAAATTTTGTTTTATGATATTATGATATAAGAGGTGTCCTAGCATGTTCAGATAAGGAAATAGAAACTAAAATCTTAAAGAGAAAAGAAAAAAAAAAAAAAGATCATCAAAATAAAAACAAGTTCAATAAGGTACCTTCTCATCAGCAAATTTTGCCCAAAAACGAGCCATGGCTCTTCCACAAGGATCTTGAGGCAACAAAGGATTCTGTTTCCATGTCTCATCAATATATTCAAGAATGATAAGTGACTCAGAAATTGGTTTTCCATCATGAACAAGAACTGGAACCTTCTTGTAAACAGGGTTGTACTTGAGAAGGACATCACTTTTGTTCTTCAAATCTTCTTTCAAGTGCTCATAATTCACGCCCTTGAGCTTCAAAGCCCATTCAATTCTTATGCAGAATAAACTCAAATCAGAAGCAAGCAACTTCACTTCTCCCATCTTAAAATAAAAATAAATATTCCTTGCAAAGCTGAAACGTTTGAGCAAAAATCAAGTTTTAGGTAGAGGGTTCTGTGGCTGTTTCTGGTGCTTATATATATGCACTGTCGAGATGGCCATCTTTGAACTTTGAAAAGTATGGAGGAAAAAAAAAAAAAAATGTAAGAGCACATTAGCTTTCCGGTGTTTAAATATTAAATTTATATTTTTTTAATGTTATAAAAAAATTTGACTACTTCAACATTCAAGATAACAATTATTTTTCTTAAACAAATTTGCATAGTAATAATGGAATAGACTTTTTCAAACTCTTGTGATAGCTAAACTTTGTCTTTATAGTTATTTTAATATTTAGCAAAAAGCCATGAAAAGATAATTTAAATGTTAACCATTTTATAAGAACACCCTTATTTTTCTTTTTCTTTTTTTTTTTAAAAAAAAAATATGTGCCGAGTTTGACCCGTTGTGTTTAAATATTAAATTTATAATTTTTTAATATTATAAAAGAGATGTTACCATATTAATATTCAACTTTTGAGAACTAAAATTTTGTCTTTATACTTATTTTTTTAAGTAAAAATATTTATTAAAATTCATGAAAGAGAATACAATTAAATGTTAACCGTTTAATAACCAACTTATTTTTCCTTTCTTCTTTTAAACAATAATGTACCCGATTTGACTGCTGTGTTTAAATATCAAATGTAAAAGTTTTTAACTTTATAAAAAATATTTTACCATTCAATTATCAACTTCTGATAACAATTATTTTTCTTAAAAAATTTACATAATTAAATGGAATAGATTTTTCAAACTTTTTTGACTACTAAAATTTGTCTTCATAGTTATTTTCTAACTAAAACTATTTAAGGAAAATTCATGAAAAGAAAAATTAAATGTTAACCAGCCACTTGTCCAAAGTCCGATGTAGGAGTGTGCAATAATCAATTGAGCCAAATGAAATCGAATTAAATTGTTCAGAGTAATTGGCTCGGTTGGTTAGTGATGAAACAGTAGGTTAGTTTTGGATAGAGATAAAGTGAAGTTTTCGGTCATCGATTCGGTTATATGGGTTTACCGATTGAAATCAGCCGAAAATTGAAGTTTTTATATAATGTTACTAGAAAATCACTAAACAGATTGATTATAGCCTTGCAACAAGGATCAAAGGGTGTGGTATTCATGATATCAAAAGGTGTACTGTTCATGATTATGAATGTAGAGATGATTGTGAATCACTGTGCCGGTCTCATACTTTAGTCATAGGCTAGACACAGAGGTTAGCGGACTAAGATGCAGCAAGAATTTTATAAAATTTTTTATGTGTAGGATCTTAATTTCTTAGGCAAGCACAAAGCAAACGTTATGCTACTTAAGATGAGAATGGAAAATAAATAAAACTTTAAAGAAATAAATTACAACTTTAAAGACATAAGACGTGGAAGATAAACTTAAAAAGTAGTTTTATTAATCCAAGTAAAGGGAAAATACATAAGTTCTATATCCAAAATAGCAAAGGGAAAACAAAATTATATAATGTTACTAGGATATGTTTTACAAAGAAGAAGAGAACTATATTACAAGGTTATATTCTATATGATTTTCTATATTTGAAAATTTTTGAATGCCTTGAAGAAGGAGAAGAGGCATTCTTATATAAAGAGTCTTTCATCATGGCACTTGAATCATGGGAGAGTAAGTGAGCAAAAATCCAAAGCAAATGGTTGTAGGTACAATTATTCCCAAAACTTTAGTGGGTGAGGAATAGTATGTTGTCTACCAATAATTCTTCATCTGTCAGCATCTTTTCTTTTATGTAGAGATAATCCCAAGTGATCCTGAAAGTGGAATGAGGGTCCCAAACCTTATGGCAGGATGGTGGAAAGTGGGACAGAGGCAGTTGATGGAGCAAAATATTTGATAAAGTAGTTAAATTTTCCTGATAGTTGTCTGAGTAGGTGCCAAACATTATCATGTAGAGGATAACCTGGTAAGTAAAAATAGTAAAAATACTTGTGTGTGTGTGTATGTATATATATATATATATATATATATATATACCCTAACTTTTGCATGGGCCATCCAGAAGGATTTTCAACACATCAAGCTTAAATAAAACTATAAATAAAATATTTATAGAAGAATAAAAGGCTTGCTAGCCTATGGGCTTTATAAAGGGGAAAATCTCCAAGACTTTGAAGTATTCTTCTTCAGTTTTGGCGGCTGCAAGGAGAGTACTAGCATGGGATTTTTGAGCTAGGAAGCTGGGCTGTGTTTGAGATTGAGACCCCTCCATAAAAAGGCTTAAGACCCCTCTATAAAGCAAATAGGCTAGCAAGCCTTTTATTCTTCTGTAATATTTTATCTGTAGTTTTATTTAAGCCCGATGGGTTCAAAATCCTTCTAGAAGGCTCATGCAAAAGTTAGGGTATATATATATATATATATATATATATATATATATATATATAGTTATTTTGGCTATTTTTACTTTCCAGGTCATCCTTTACATGATAATGTTTGGCACTTACTCAAACAACTATTAGGAAAATTTGACTACTTTGTTAAATATTCCGCTCCACCAACCGCCTTTATCCCACTTTCCACTATCTTGCCACAAGGTTCGGGACCCTTATTCCACTTTCAGGATCATTTGGAATTATCTCTACATAAAAGAAAAGATGTTGATAGATGAAGAATTATTAGCAGACAACAAACTATTCCTCACCTACTAAAGTTTCTAGAATAATTGTACCTACCACTATTTGCTTTGGATTTTAGCTCACTTACTCTCCTGTGATTCAAGCGCCATGATGAAAGACTCTTTATATAAGGATGCCTCTTCTCCTTCTAAAAGGCATTTAAAAATTTTCAAATATAGAAAATCACATAGAATATAGCCTTGTAATATAGTTCTCTTCTTCTTTGTAAAACATATCCTAGTAATATTATATAATTTTATTTTCCCTTCACTATTTTAGATATATAAGTTTTGTATTTCCCCTTTACTTGGATTAATAAAGCTTTTTTGTAAGTTATCTTCTATATCTTATGTCTTTAAAATTGTAAGTTATTTCTTTAAAGTTTTATTTATTTTCCATTATCATCTTAAGTAGCAGGATGTATGCTATGTGCTTACCTAAGAAATTAGGATCTTACACACTAGAAATTCTGTGAAATTATTATTATATCTTAGTTTGATAACCTATATATCTAGCCTATGACTAGAGTGTGAAATCAGCATAGTGATTCACAATCATCTCTACATTCATAATCATGGCTAAACCATGTATCCAAATCTTAGAAGAACCACTTCACCTTTCTCTTCCTCTACTGCTAATGCTCAAAAGAATATAGTCAGTAGTGGTGAAATCACTATTAAAGACTTTGATAAATGCATAGATGATTTTAAACTCGAAGACTATCGTAAAGACCATGTCTATAAGACTCCTAGATTGAACCTTTTTAAGTTTGATTATGTAATCAAGATTAAAAAAAGAGATATCCAATTTTCTAAAGCTCAAGATCTTATAAAGTTTTTCTCCCCAGCTTCTCTAGAAAACATAAAGCTAAAGGGTTTCGATATATCCATACAGGTCTTGTTCAAGTAGGAATAAAGCCCCTTAATAGAGAAGGTCTAAACAACTCCATCTTAGCTACTCTAAAAGACATAAGGTTTAAGAAGTTCTAGGATTCCTTTATAGGAACCATAAAATCCAGTCTCTGTAAAGGTCCAATATCATTTGATTGTTATCCTAACTTTATTGTTTCTCTCAAAGATGCAAATTTACTAAAATCCCTGGTTTTATAAATCTAGACCCATAATTATCATATGGATGATGGATCTATTCTAGTTGCATTAATTTTTAAAGTTTATTATAAAGCCATGATGTCTGCTTTTGACAGAAAGAGTCGATTTCATAGTAAAAAGGGTGGGACCTTGCTCCTTCAAATGGACATGACTAAAGCCAATGTTGTTATCCCTAAGCCTATCAAATGGAACTAGATAACACTTCCTCAAGAGTGGATCCTTAAAGGAGACACTGAGCTAAAACCTCAGATAGAAGAAACCTCTATTCCAAATACCTAAATAAAGAATGTGACCTAGTTCCAAGATGGTAGAGTAAAACTTTGCTTTGATAGAATCTTTTCTAGCTCTAGATTCTTAGATACAACATCATCAAAGTCTCTTGATCTAGGAATGATATCCTAAATACCATATGTCATAAACCTTTCATATCATAAAGACCCACAGTTGAGCCAATACTAGAATATACCAAGAACCATATACTTACCAGAAAATGACCAAGTAAATCTTTACCCAAACCTTCTATTATAAATCTACCATATAATACTCCAGCTAGATATTCAACCTCAGATCTACCTTCTTCTTCTCTTAGAAATGTAGACTATAGCACCACTGTACCTAGACTAGTCTATACTGAGCCTAAACAGGAAGCCAAATCTCCCTTTCTTTTTACTTCTCCTACTACCTCTGCTATTATTGAAAATATGGCCCATGAATTAAATGTCTTAAATAAAGATTTCACCCCTGATAAAACTCTTTTGCATAAGGATTTTTATGCATCTCAAAAATGGGAAAAAAGAACTTAGTTTTTGAAGCATTTTCTAAATGATAGAGAAGTTATACAGAATCAATTTTATGATTTTGTATAGCAAAATAAAGTCAAAATTTTATTTTTTGAATGGTTTGAAATCTATGCTTCAAAAAACAATATTTCTTATCCTTTATAAGTTTTGAATCCTATCACTATGAGAAAAAATATAATAGTATAGGAAACAACCAATAGTCAGAATATAAAATATGAACATCCTTCTCTCAAGATGATCAAGATCCCTATAGAAAATGAGATTGTTGATGCTAGTCCTTACAACAAGCCTTAGGATAATGGTTCTCATAACTTGAAAAATATAGTTTCTCAAAATAACTTTACCAATGCCCATCTCAATAGCATAGGTAAACAGTTGATTAGACTAGAAAACCAATCTCATAAGCCTATAGAACCCTCAGGATCTATAATAACTATTTAGGAAAAGTTAAAGTATCCCATGTTCAAGCCATGCTATATCTCTAATAATGGTCAGTAAGAAATTAGGAGTAATAAAATTGAGTTCTTGCATGCTGTTAGAGAATAACTTAGTAGACTTGACCCTTCTAGTTCTTTTAGAGAACCAATAGTCCTTAATACTCCACAATTTGTCCACTAGAGTATTAGTGTCCTTGATAAAGATATAGACTCCACCTATAAAGATACTGCATTCCAGGAACGGTCTCTTAAAATTGCTAAACTTTATTGGCTTAGTAGTTAACCTAGTGTTCTAGTTCAACCTAAATATAGTGACAACTCCATATATGAATGGAAGATAAATGGCATGTTTGATTATTAAATCTTGAACTCTCTCCAATAGATGACTATGGCATCTAATTCTTATAAAGCCCAAACTAGAACCACTGATAAGTCTGTTGTCGAACTTCTCATATTAGGATTCTCTAGTTAGCTGAAAGGCTGGTAGGATTATCATCTCTCTAAAGAACAACAAGTAAATATCTTACATTCTATCCAAACAGATGATGAGGGTCTATCGATCTTAGACCAAATAGGAAACCCCATTCAAGATGTGGTGTCTACCTTGATATTAACTACAACACTACATTTTGTAGGAGATTCCTGCCATCTGAAAGATAAAAGTGCTGATCTTCCTTTTAACCTGAGGAGTAAGAAATTGAGTGACTTCCAATGGCATAGATCAACCTTCCTTATTAGGATTATGCTTAGGGAAGATTCTAACCAATCTTTTTAGAAAGAAAAATTCCTAGTAGGTTTACTAACCCTTCTAGGATAAATAGTTAGGAATACCCTCAGACAATCCTCTAGAACCTATATCATCCCTTATAACCAACTTACTTATAAAGAGTTTATCAGTTCCACCTAACTTGAAGGTCTTAAAATTTGTCAAGATTTAAAACTCCAAAAACACTTAACGTAGGAGTTTAGAAAGGCTAAACAAGAACTAGGTTCTTTCTGCAAATAGTTTGATTATAACATCACCCAACATTCCTCTTGTAAAGGAGATTGCAGTAAGAAATCTTCAAAACCTTCATCTAAGAAATTTTCTAAGAAATATAAAAAATTCTCTAAGAGAAAGGATACTAAATAAACTTATTATAGAAAACCCTACAAGAAAGCCTTTAGTAAAAATAAAGTAGATAAAGATAAGAAAACCAATATGAATGATGTCATTTGCTACAAATGTGGAAAAAAGGGATTGTAGACTATTGAGTTTAGTGCGCATCCAAGATTTTAGCAACTGTGACACTATTTAAGATCAGGGCTCTAAAGAACACACTAACCACTATCATAAAGACATGGCGTGGAGATGAGGAGTCACCACTTAGGGTAATAATTAGGACAAATTGAAAATGGTGGTATTCGATTCTCTAAAAGAATGCTAGCACAACAGCCAGAAGATTATAGATACGGAATACTAACTTCTTTCAGTCTTGTGTTCATTTATAACTACTTTATGAATTACTATCTTATCCTTTATTGACATGCAATTTCATATAAACCCTTATTTAAATAATTAACTCTTAGCAAACTAGTCATGAAAAATACATGTAAACAATGCATTCATTTAAGTTCATAATGCCAAAGTTAGTCTAATCCACATTGATTTTAATTAAATGGGCTAAATCTATATATTTTAATTTACAAGTGAGCCTAAAGACTAATGAGCCTAATTCCTATTTAATTTTAATTAAGTGATCCTAAATCTATTTATTTTAATTCAAAAAATGGGCTCAAATCCATAAATTATGAAGTATTTAAATTAGTGGGACTAGTTCTACATATTTTAATTCTAAGGTAATCTTAAATCTATAAGTTATGAAAAAAGACTTTAATTTAATGAGCTAAGTCTAATTAATTTTATTAAACTAAAGTGGGCTTATATCTAAATTAACTAAGCGAGACTAAGTTATCTCTAACCTAAATCTAGTTAATTATGGGCCTAAAATCAAATTTAATTAATCAAACGTAATTGAATTAGTAAGCTTATTAAAGAAAGGTGAATCTAATTATTAAACCTAAAAAAACATGAATTTTATCTAAATTGGTTAGAGTCTAATATGGACCAGAGCAACTTAATATTGAAAAGAAACTGCCTTTTACTGTACGAAAAAAATACCTCAAGTTGGTACTTCAACCCTGCCTGAGATGCACGGTTGATGCAACTTAGTCCACAGCCATCTCGGTCCACATTCAAACCCCACATTCCTTGACTTAGTCAGTCTGAGATGGGAAAAGATTCTAGCTGAGATGCTTAACAAAGTGAACAATCTTTAAACCATAAAAATGAAGTATCAAAAATAGGGAAGATCACATATTTATTATTGGATGGCAATTCTTGAACCATAATGTGAAATTGCTATTTGTGATTGAAAAATGTCAAACAAATTTTAGTAACTAAGGGTGCTAAACAAAATCTTTGATATAAAAATAAACATTATATTTCAAAATTTTCCAAATACTATTCCAATCAAACAACCTTTATACCCATATCATCTCACCTCAAACAATCATTTTGTAGATATGGAAACACATAGCCATTAAGTTGAGCACAAGAATAAGATTTCGGATCTGTACACTTTCCTGTGCAACTGCATCCCAAAGCATTTGGGGGAACAATAATATTTGTAGTAAGTTGAATGGATTTTGTGTATGTAAACCCTATAAATTTTGCATAATACCATTCAGAATGCCAGGAAACTTTATATCAAGAAAACAAGTAAGGGATAAGAACAGAAAAGGCATCAAAAGGATTTGTTCCTTTATTAAATTACTTCAATTCAATTGAATTTTTTTTTCAAGTAAAAGTGAATGCCATTTGTTGTGAAAATATTTTTTGAATAAACATTGCATTACAATCATTTTGTGAGAAAATGAAAAAAAATGGAAAAATAAATCTTTATCTTCTCTAATAATCATAAGAAAAACTTGCCTAGAGGTGCAACAGGAGGAATATCAATCTTATTAATTACAGGACTACGAACATCTTCTGCACCATAAGAAATATCCTGACACACCAAACTTGGAAAATGGTACTTCTATCAGTTTGCATCATCTATATAGAACAATAAAAAAATAAAGCATGTTGTTCATTTACACAAAAGTTGTACAGATTTCATACTAGGATAATCCTAGAGGAACCTCAGGCCCTTTCTACTGATTTTTATTATGAAAGAGAACAACAGATAGGCTGAACTTATAAATATAACATACAGACCATGCCACAGAAAAATAAGTCCACTAAAAATACATATATATATATATATAACAAGCAATTGGCACAACTCTTATACAACAAAGAAGATCATTCAAAAGGTAGCCTAACTGTCATATCTAAATCTAAGGAAAAGTAAAGGAAAAACGTTTGCAGAATATTTTGACTTACAAACATTATAAATCATAATGAAGAACCAAAAAAACAAAGCATGCACACTTTCTGTAATTGTTCACCTGATCCTTGTACAATTTGGGCTGTCCAATAAGTCATTTTAACCTGTACTTAAGTACAGTATGTCCAAAAACGCTTGTGTCAGGCCAATACCCCATAACCTGAACATAGAATGTACAATAGTTGGGCTCAGTTTTGGGTTTTTTAGGCTTTGGGTTTTCAAATCCACTTTCCACTAGAGATTCAGGCTTCATTCTCATGTCCAAGTTTCACATTCTCATCATTGGGCTTGACAATAGGCCGCTCACATTAAGCAACCCTAATTTGTCCCCTAACACGGGCCGACCGAATCGGACATCTACAATGTGTTAATTAATTTGGGTTTGTAATTAATTTTAGTTTTCAGTACATAGAATATTGTAATAACCCCAATAGTGGGCATATTAAAAGTTTACTTTTCTACGTTTAAAATGAATTAGTAATTTAGGTTTAATTGGGTAAAAATTAGTTAAAATCAATAATGGCAATAGTAAATTAGGGTTTGCATGTAATTGATTTGAGGTTTTTAGAAAATCATATGAATTTTGTGTTTGACATGATTTTGTTATGATTTTTGTTTGGATTTTGTTTTTAGTTCTTTTGGCCTTAAGCCCATGATAGGTTCAAACCCTCTAAATAAAATAGGATTAAAATAGTTTATGTTAATTAACTAAAATCAATTTAGGCCCATTAGGTTAATTTAGACTTAAGCCCTTTTTGAGGTTAACTAAAATTAATTTAGGCTTAGCTTAGCCCATTTAATTCCATTTCCTTTTAAAATATATAGACTTAGGCCTACGTTTCACTTAAAATAAAACCAAGATAAACTTAGGCCCAATAATTTAAATTTCCTTTAAAATTTTATAAATTTTAGCCCATTTCCTTATATAAGTTAAAACAAATAAACCTAGGTTCACTATAACTAATAAAAATATAGGCCCACTCTTAGTCCATTTAAAATGTAAATAAAAAATGTAAATCTAGCTAACTTTCATTAAAATTAACCTAGTTTAGACTTAGGGATAATGTGATTTTGAATGCATTTTTTATGTGTGATTTTCTTTACTAGATGCCTTAGGGTTAGATGGATGTTCAAATAGGGTTTAGTAAAAATGCATGTAATTAGAGAATGAAGTAATAATTTATAAAGTAATTCTAAATGAACATGCGACTAAGAAAAGTTAGTATTCAGTTCCCAGAATCTCCTAGTTGTGGTGCTAACTTTCTTTTAGAGAATCTAGTACCACCAATCAAATTGTCCCAGTTATTACCCTAGGTGGTGACTCCTCTTCTCCACGCTATGACTTTGTGGAATAGTAGTGTGTTTCCTAAGGCCTTGAGCCTAAAAAGTGTCATGGTTGCAAAATCTTAGACGCACACTAAACCCCATTGCCTACAGTGTGCTAGCACCTTTTAAGTCTTGCTTTTATTTTCTCTCTATGTGTGTTTTCTTTACACAAGAAGTAGAAGATGGTGGATAAAATTAGCACACCATAAACCATAGGGAATGAGATGTATTTATAGTCATCCTTTCCAGGGTTTCATAAACCTCCATTTACCAAAATAGTTTTGGTATGTTTAAACTTCTTTTTCTACTTTAATTCTAATTCAAAAATTAGAATCATTTCCTTTTTTTTAGATAAATCTTACTTTAAATAAATTAGGAAATAAATAAATATTAATAAATATATACACATATATATTTATTTATTCACTTATTTATTCAATCTTTCATAGAGATTATTGTTGGGTTAATTAACCTAAGTCTGCTTTGGGCTATGCTAAATGTGTGACCTTATAGATTCACATAACATTTTCAGTGGGTCTAAGGTTCCTATTTTAGCCCATAAGTCATAATTGGTATCTAGCAAGACATTATGACTACCCAAGTTGTGTGAAGGTCGATAATCCGACATAACCTAATACACATTGTGTATTATAGTCCTTTTGTCATGGGATATCTTAGTTGAATATAAGCCATGGACTATATCATCCTTATATTGTTCAATCATATTATGTCTTGATCCCAAGTAAACTGATACTGATAACTCTTTATCTGATATTGATAACTCTTCATCAATATATTCTAGCATGGCTTTCCATTTCTCTTTAGTCTAACTCATCAAAGGGCCCATAGATATCTTCTTATAATTAATGAGGGAAAAATTCCATCTTAATCACTCACATAACTCATTATATATCCAATCATAAGCTATTTTACTATCCAATTAAAGATTATTAGGGATGTTTCAAAATACAAAACTCATCATGCAAGAAATTATGGTGATTTTAGGTAAGAAGACTGAAATAATACTACTATGATGACAATTACCTATGTCAATTATCCATGTAGTATTCTCATAGTGGGTTGATCTAGTACATCATTTTACTAAATATGTACCTATGAGTATGACTTAATATCTCATATACATGATTAGTAAAACATAATCATCAGTCAACCTCATACTAGTCTTTATTCATTATTGTTCCTATAACTATGATCGACTAGGGATATTTATATTAGAATTCAAGTATCACCTAAGATTTTTACTATCAAGTCATATGCTTAATAACCTTAGGTAGACTTAACTAGTCAAGGATAATATTAGAATTAGGTAGTAATAATAAAAATGTCTCTTTATTAATAAAATAGAATTATGTGACAAAGTTAAAATATGGCTATTACATAATTGGCCTAGGGCATACCACTAACATTCTTGCCTTTAACTTTGAAACCTTGAGAAATATTAGCCTTTAGAGGCTTTCCCTTGTCATTAGAATTCATAAGGCTCATGGTTTTAGAATCTTAAAATTCAAATATTTTGCAAGAAATAAAGTATGTAGTAGGAGTAGCCTTGACAAATTTAAGAGAACTTACTAATGTAGAGGCTCCACTAGAAAAATCAAGTTTATAATTTTCACTTGAAAATCTATATTAATTTAAGAGTTTATCAAGGCTCTCCTTTCCCTTATAAAACTTGGAAATGGAGCTTTTAAGTTTTAAAATCTCTTTTGAAAGTCTTTCATTTTCTTTCTTAACTTTATCATACTCAACTTTCAAAGAAGTTGATGCTTTCAAATCAAGAGTGAGTTTTTCATTTAAGGAATTAACATTTGAAAAATCCTTAAAACTTTTAGATAATTTTGAAAACTTATGTTTATGAAACATTTTCTTACGAAGTAAATTTTGAAAATTGAAAACTGATTTTCTTATTAAGGAGCTTTTATCATCAAGCTCATTATCATAGAAATCATCAAAAGAATTTTTACAAGTGGAGTAAGAAGTAGAGGATACCTTATAGTTATCCTCTAATGCCATAAAGTAAAGGTTGGTAGCTTCATATTGCTTATTCTCCATATTTGATTTGGAAGATTCTTCCTAAGAAGCTTTGAAGGTTTTTCTTCTTTCTTTTCCTCCTTTGCTTTTTTGCTTAAGCCTTAGATATTCACTTCTAAGATGATTGAGCTTCTTACACTCATGAAAAGTGACTTCTTTGGCTTTCTCAAGCTCACCCCTTTTTGAATCCTTGAGTTTTGTTAAAAACTTCTTAAATCTTCTTGTGACGATGACTAGTTCTTCTTTATCTTAACTTGAGTCTTCAATTGACTCTTCATCACTTGAATCTTGTAGTGCTTTAAGTGCTAGGCTCTTCTTTTTTCCCCTTTGACTTGTTGCTCCTTTTCTCTTTGTCTTAAGGTAAGTTCATAAGTAAAAAGCTTGCCTATAAGCACATCAATTAAGAGCTTTAAAAGATCATATGCCTCTTTAATAAATGTCACTATAAATTCCTAATCCTTTTTTAGAAGAACCCTTTGAATCTCGATATTCACTTTATCTCTTAAATAGTATTTCCCAAGCTTTTTTAATATGGTGAGGAGGGTATTGAGGTAATTTGTCATCTCTGTTATGTTCTCTTATGGTTTTATTTTGAAAAGTTCATATTTATAAACATGAAGTTAAACTTTCTTACATCTTACTTTCACATTGCCTTTATAATGATTCTTTAAACTCTTCCATATCTCCTTGGCTGACATGTAATATTAAAGCTTACCCCCTTCCTCTCTTTACATGGAAGTAATAATAACCAATATAGCCCTTTTATTCTTATAGTTCTCCTCTTTTTCTTCTCAAGACCACTCCTTTCATTACTTTAGAACTTAGATGCCTTCCACCATCTTCATGGGAGGGTTCCACCCATCTAAAATAACATCCTATAATCTAATGGGATCACTATCAAGGTAAAAATCAATTTTATGTTTCCAAAAGGGTGATCATTCTTATAAAAAAAATTATCTATAGATTTGGAAAGAAAGTTATTCACTCTTATGATTTTGAATTCTAGTAACTAAGTACCTAAAACCTAAGCTTTGATACCAATTATTGGTGCCCAAGAGGGGGTTAATAAGGTTAATTCAGGTTTATATGAGAAATTAAAAATTTAAAAGGAAAATTAAGAGTGATTGAAGGAAGAATGAATATGAACAAAAATAAATAAATAAAGAAATAAAAGATGAACATAATAAATTAAGGAGTTCAATTCCTAAATGAACCTTTGTCTCCATCTAACTTATCCTCAAGTTAGGATTTTCAATCATCCATACCAATCTTATTCATAAGATTGATTACAATATGGTGTTTTCATGAGGGTTTAACACTAACCTAAGTTGATTGATCCTCATTACCAATTTTCTTTACCCTAAAAAAGTATAAAAAAGAGAATCATATCAATTAATCATACATACCTAACTCTCATTAGATGGGTAAATACAAACTCAATAAGAGTTTGTTTACAAGCAATCAATGCATGAAGAGAAAATATAAAAGAAATAAAATTCGCTTAATGAATTTGACAATTAAATTGCTCCACCAACTCTCTAACTTTTAAAATGAGGTTTCAAGTCTTGTTTATATAGTTAGTGATGAAAAAAATCATTGTTAGAAACATTCAAGCTCATCCTAATTCTTCATCTCCTTCATTTAATGTAAATTAAACTTTTTGTAGTGATATGTCTAATTAGGATCATAACGCTTGAAGAATATAACCATCGCTAAGAAATATATCCATTCGTCATGAACTCATCATTCTTGTGAGCTCCTTCTTATGATCATGAGGGGTGAATTATAAAAGGCTTCGACTTAGTTCCTTAAAAGGGCCTTTCATCTTTTTACACTTCTTAGGATTATGAGAAGCACCTTTAGGATTATTAATGGTAGCTGGCTTAGAAAAAACATAATGTTTTTTGCTTCAAATGACTTCCCTTAGACTTAGCTCACTTCCCATGCTTTGAAAAACATTTATAGGGGTCTTTCAAGACTTCAATTAAGTTTTATATTAATCTTTAATTTCTAGTTTATTGTCATACTTAAGTAAACATATTAGTGAATCAAAATTGATTATTAAAGTTAAAAAAAAAGGTTGATTTTAGATTGATCATTACCTTGATTATGCAAAGGGTCAACAAAGTTGTAAGGTAGTGCTACCAATTGGCTACTAAAGATCAGGCATAAGCTTTTCCAATGGACTTGATTGAAATTGGCAAATAAGGAGCCAATCTCAAGCTAATAAATCAAATAGCAGAGCATAAATTACCAAATGGAAAGGATGTAAAGATTGGTAACAAGTTGAATGACTTAGTGAGAAATAACATAGTTAAAGTGCTAAACCACCACTCAAATACATTTATGTCTAAAGCTTCCAAGATAAATGAAATAGATTCCCAAATAGTGTCATATAGCTTAAACATTAATCTAATAACTAAGCTAGTAGTTCAAAAGAAGCAAATATTTGACCTTAAAAGATAAAAGATAATTATTGAAGAGATAAAGAAGCTGTTAGATGCTAGATTAATCAAAGAAGTCAAAAAGTCACCCATCCCAAATGGATTGCTAATATAGTCCTAGTAAAAAATGTTAGTGATATGCATTAGGTCAATTATTTATGATTATGTATTGACTTTCTTAGTTTATTAATAAAGAGGCATTTCATTATCGTTTGATTTTATGATAATTATATGAATGGTTAATTCTTACTAAGGCCATCAAGTATGTGACTTGATAGTAAAACCCTTAGATTAAAATAAGAGTTCCATTCTAATTATCCCTAGCCATTTATTCATTATATAAATATTAAAGTATTAAGGCTAGTATGATGTTGATTAATGGTTATGTTTTACTAATCATAAATATGAGATATTAAGTCAACTCATAGGTATATGATGAGAGATCATGTACTAGATTGACCCACTATGAGAATACTACAAAGATTATTGTCACAAGTATTTCTCATCACAGTAATTTTATTTCGGTCCTTTGATCTTAAAATCATCATAGATTTCTACATAGCTATTTTATGTTTTGACACATTCTAACATTGTTTTTAACTGGACAATTAAATAAGATGCTGTTGGATATGAAATTAGTTATGTGAGGAAAGTGAGTGATTCAGAATGAATTTATCCCTCAGTAATATAAGAAAGATATCTATGGGTCCTTTGATGAGATAAATTGAAGGAAAATTCATGGCCATGCTGAAATGAATTGATAAAGAGTTATCATTTTTAGTCTACTTGGAATCAAGTCATAATATTGAACTATATAAGGATGACATTTTATGCCTTATGTTCAATTAAGATATTATGTGATAAAGGGATGATAAAATTCACTATAATTAGGTTATGTCAGATTATTAACTTCATATGACTTGGGTAGTCATAATGTCTTGCTAGAGGCCATTTATGACTTGTAAGCCTAAATAGAGATTTAGGCCCACTGCTAATGTTATGTGAACCTACAAGGTCACACATTTAGAATAAGCCCAAAACGAAGATGGGTTTAATAAGCCTAAAATAAACTATGTTGAAATAAATAATTAAAGTGTTTTATTTATTTGTTTGTTTGTTTATTTTTTTTAAGATAAATGTTATTTTAAATAAATAAATAAGATATTATTTTTTATTTGTTTTTAAAACAAAATCAGAATCTAATAGATAGGAAATTACCAAAAGGTCAATGGTAGGTGAAACCCTAATTTGGAGTCTATAAATATGTTATATTCTCTAGGATTTAACTCATTTTTCCTGCCTCCAAATTCATTTTCTCTCTTCTTAGAAAAAAAATATAGAGTTTATCTTTTGTTCTTGATTTGTGAGACAATTAAGAAAGTTGCTAGCACACACTCCAATTCATTTTTGTGAAGGGTTGTTCGTGTGGATACCTATAGAGGACGCATCCTTTTGGAGACGTCTAGATCTAAACAACTAAAGCAAAAAGCTTGAGGTAAGGTGTCACCAGTGTGAACCTCCTCTCATCCTTCTAGAAAATCTTGCCTCTTCTACATTTTGGTAAGATTCTTGAAACCTTAGATTTAATCAAGTAGTCAAATTACATGGATCAAGGTTTGGGAACATGATAAATTTTTAATTTTTAGCTGCGTTTGTATCACAAAACCCAATAAAAAAGTCGAATGGAAAATACATGATGTTTGTTGACTACATAGATCTTAATAAGGCATGCCTAAAGGAAGCTATCATTTGCCAACAAATGATTAGCTAATGGATTCAACAATTGTTATAGTCTTTATATCTTTATTGATGCAGCACATAGATATCATCAGATACTTATAAAGAAGGAAGATCAAAAGAAAACATCCTTTATAACCTATGAGGGATCATATTGCTACAAAGTTATGCCATTTAAATTAAAGAATGCACGAGTTACTTACCAAAGGCTCATGAATTTCATATTCAAAGACCAAATTAGTAAAATTATTGAATTCTATTTTGATAATATTATTGTGAAGAGTTAGAATCTAGAAGGCCATCCAAAAAAGTTGAACCAAGTCTTCTGATGTGTGTAATATTTACATATCTTAGAGTTAATTTTTAATGGATTTTGAATAATAAATCAATTTAATTTGGGTGGAATTTGAGCTTAATTAGGAACTATATTAGTTTAATATTCTAATTAGGTTTTCATTGTCTTTAGCATATTTTTAGGAATTTTTATTTATTATTAATTAATCTTCCCTTTTGTAGTTAAGCCTAAAAAGGATTTTCAAATGTCAAAGAATTGAACGACATGGCTTCGACATGGCCATAATGAAGCTATATTGATACCATGCTGAAGTTGTGTTGATATCGTACAAAGATCTAGAATTTTGATTCAAAGTTAAACATGGCCATGCAAAAACCATGTTGAAGTCGTGTTAAAGAGCTGCCACGTGACACCACATCAACATGCCCATGTCGATGCCACGCTATAGAAAAGGAAGATTTTCCTAGTAAAAAAGGAAAAGGAATTCAAGGGCAATCAGGTTTTCTATTAAGGTTTTCTATAAAAGGGGATGCTAAAAGGTGTATTAGGTATTATTCTACATTGGGAGGAGACATAAAAAAAAGCCACAAACATGACCTTAAGAAGGCAAACAAGGGTTTGAAGATTGAAGCAACGCTTAAATGAGTTTTATCTATTCTTCTTTATTCACTCTCTTGTTATTTATTTTATTGTTTATAGAACTATATGTGGCTGAACTCTTTTTAGGGTTTAGGTTAGGAGTAGTTATTCTATGAAGTGATTGAACACAAGTTTATTGATTTGATTTTTAGTTAATTCTATATGTTGAGCTTAATGTCTTATTATCATTCTAGGCATGTTTGATTGCATGTTTATGGGTAAATTAACCAACAAGAGTTAGGGGAATGTACTAGCTTAATATTTATAGGACTTAGACTAATCGACCGTGAGCATAGGCGAGCTTTACAAAAAACCATGATAGTAGGCAGAGGTTTAAGGCAGTAAATTAATTGTTAAAGAGCATACTAAGTTTAGATTAACTTCTTAATCATAAGAGTATATTAAAATTTAATCTTAACATGGTTAATTAAACTCGAGAGAATCTATAGGTATTTTAGAATAATTACCCTTAATTGAAATCATAATGTTTAACAATTAAGTGTTCATGATTTAATTAGAATAGTGAAACTAAACTCGAGTTCTTTATTTTTATCATTTGATTTTCTTTCATAATTTAGTTGTTAAAATTCATATTTGATTTCTTTGATTACTTTATTGATTTTCCAGCTAGGAAAATAAGTAGAAATATTAGAATTCAATATTCAATTCTCATGGGAATGATATCTTTTATACTATAATTCATGACCCGTGCGCTTGCAGGTTTTGAATACAACATCTTCCAAATACTAAACAAATGCATAATTAAGCTTAATCTAGAAAAATTCATCTTTGAAGTAAAGGTAGGCAAGTTCTTAGGATTCCTAATGCATAATTAAGGCTAATCTAAAGAAGATGGAGGCAATTCTGAACATGAAAGCTCCACAAACTATTAATGAGCTTCAAAAGCTCAATGAAAGAATTGTAGCACTCAATAAATTTATTTCTTGCTATGCAAATAGATGCCTTCCACTATTTTGAGCATTAAAAAACATAAAAAGGTTTAAGTGGAACAAAGATTGCAAAGAGGCATTCAAAGAAAGAAAAAGATTCTTATTCTCCCTTATTTTACTTAATAGGTCGATACTAGAAGAAGTGCTATTTGTCACGACCCGAACCCAAGGGCACATGACCGGTACTTGGGAATGTGTAGGCATAAGGCCCCCGAAACTCGTAGTAAGCTTTAATGAAAAGAAAAATAAAACCTTACAATTTAAAACTTTATTTTATAAAATAACACATTATCAAACTGATTTTTCTGAAATTAAAACATAATTGAATACATAAATAAAATATTCCCAGCATCACATATCATAAATCAAACTTAAATCATTATGTATAAGTGTGATTTATATAAATAAAATACACAAATATACTTAAGTCATATAATTCATAGTACAGTTACTACAACAGCTTTCTATAGTAATACAACAGTACAGCTTACAATGACCTACATAAAATGGTCAGTGATGAAGAAATCTGGCGTGGAGGTAATCTGAGGTCGAACTCCCAAGCTCCTAAAAAAATTAAATTGAGGGGAATCAGACCTCATTGAGTAAGTCAATAAAAAGAGCTATATGGTTTGAAAACCTTTTTGAGAACCAAATAGTTATAGTGAAAATAATTTATAATATATAGATATCGTCTTTGAAAAATCTCAGTAGAACCCTAAACCCAAAGTCCTAAATGGCCAACCGGGCTCACTTGTTCTAACTAGACTACTGGTTCCTGAGAGCAAAGGCATCCACCGAGGCACCAAGTTGCAGTCTTTCACTTAATCCAAATATATGGTACTGGCAGTCCTCGAGAACTAGGGCATCAACCGAGGCACCCATCCTAGTCCATTATTAACTTTCCACTCACTGGCAGTCCCCAAGAGTATAGGCTTCCACCAAGGCACCCATCCCAGTTTAATATCCACCAGTCATACATAAATCAGATCCATCTCTCAATCTTTACCATGTGCACACGGTCCTGGTGAAACCCACCAGGTAGCCCGTTCTACCAAAATTTCTCAAAAACTGATTTTAATAAATAAAATGCGCTTAAACCTTAAATAGAAACATTAAATTAAATAAATCATATAATAAAAACATAAAAATATGAGCGCATGCATCTTTAAATAAAACACATGCACATATCATTTTATCACTTACAACATGAATGAGAAGGATGACGACCGCGCGTCTGCCTCGATCCCACGACTTCTGATCCGATATGCTCTATAAAAGAAATTAACAGATCGATTTTAAAACATGTCTATGAAATTGAAATTGAAAATCAACAAAAGTAGTGAAATTCTATGCTGACTCAAGGACGACCGGATAATACTTTATAGACAGGAAAAAGCTAATTAACGGTAGAAATTTATTACGAATATCACGTTTTAAGAGAAAATTTATTGAAATTTCGACAGAGTCTCCTCTATAAAATGGACATCTCTCTACCATAGGTAGAGCCATTCCTATATAGAAAATGCACTTCTAATAATCGCTGACATTCACACTCGATTCGGGCTTCCAGAACTACACTTAGCCCCGACCGAGATCACAATCCAACAAATCATCACAAAAATTAAATCATGTATTTTCCCCAAAAATACACATCATATATATGATTATCCATAGTCAGAAAATCATCTCTCAATATAGATTTAAAAATAAAATTTCACAAACCAACATATATATATATATATATATATATAGATATGGAAACAACATTCACAATTAACATTACTTAATGAAAATTACCTATTAATCTATATATAAAAAAATTATATCTCTAAATCTCTTAAATATTAATTAAGCTAATTAAAATATATTTTAATTATAATTAGCGTAAAATTACATATTTATCCAAATAATAGAAAAATACACATAATATTCAAAATAATACCTAATATACTATTAAAAGTTGATTTTTGAGAAATTAATGATAATTAGTCTAAATTAGTAGATAATTTGTAAAATCCTTTTAAATTCCTTGATTATCATTAAAACCAACTAAAATTTATTATTTAACTATATTTAACAAAAATTACATTTCTACCCTTATGATATACAAACTTATATAATACCTTATTAATATTAAAAATTTCTTGGAAAAATTATACAAACATATAAAAAATCATTTTCTATACATTACACATCTTAATATAATTAAAAACATATAAATGACTACTAATTTCTTCTAAAAATATAATTTAACCTAATTATTCACATTTGACATAAACTAAAAATATTTATATAAAAAAATAGTATAAAAATCACAAAAACCATAATTTAAGTTCTAAAATTAATAACATTTAGTAATAATATCAATTATCAAAATTTCATAATTTTTATAATAAATTTCGAAATTAATAAAAAATATTAATTAAATACCCAAAATTTACAAAATTTATAATTAACACCATAATCTCTAAAATCTTAAATAAAAGTCAATACACTAAAATAATTAACATTAATTACCCTAATTACTAATTAAACTAAAAAAATCAAATAAAGTCAAATAAAATCAAACAAAAATTCTGTAAATCAAGAAAAATCAAAATAATGTACAAAAATCAGATTTGAACAACTAAATTAGTATAATTTATCATCTAGCATAGAATAAATAAAGATTAACACATAAATCCACACAAGCAACCAGAAAACAACTCTAAGACAACCTAAAAACAACCCAAAACAACTCACCTTCAACCTTCAATACTGACGTCGGAAACGGGTTACAGCGGCGAGGGCTGGCGTCGGTCGATGCCTGAGAAGGCAAGGCAAGCTGAGGGAGCAATGGCGGCGCTGATCTAGCTCCGACAGTGGTGGTGAGAGCTCAGATCGAGAGAGAGGGAGAACAGGGCGTCGGGAAAAGGAGGAAAAGAGGGAGGAAGAAGAAGCTAGCGGTGTGATGGTCGCTCCAGGAGGTCGAGGCACGTCGGAGGGAGAGGGAATGTGGCGGTGATAGTGACGGACGGGGAGGAGAGGCAGTGAGGTGGGACATTTTTGGGTTTATGGGCATACATTCACATATATATATATATATATATATATATAATCTACATTATGTTATAATCATATAATATAATATGTATATATATATAGACTCATACATATATATGTATCTATACATATAAAATCCCAAGTTTACGTACTCTATACGTATATTCACACACATGCATGTGTGTACATATATATATATATACACAAATACACTTATATATATATATATATATATATATATATATATATATATATATATAATACCCTAAAAAATAACACCTACATAAAATAATAAACCCTACATAATATATAGTATATATGCTACATATTATAAGCTTGAAATTAACAAAGGGAATGTAGAATAATCACACTTTTTTAAAAATAGCTATCTGATATTTAATTTTTATTATAGAAAATGTATTTCCCTAAAAAATAATAATAATATAACTCTATCTCAATAAAATAGCTAGGAAAATTAACAATGGTATAATATAATTTAAAATTATTTATTAATAATACAAATTCAAAGATTACTTTATTTAAATAAAAATAAATAAATAAATAAAATATAGGGTATTACAGTCTCCCCTCCTTATAAAAATTCATCCCCGAATTCAAGAAAAGAAAAAAAATCATAAAGCTTAAGAAGGAAAGAGATGTGGAAAAAAAACTCGCATCTCTGCTTTAGTTTCCCAAGTGCAATTCTCAGCAAAATGGTTACTCCATAGCACCTTCACCATTGGTATCTCCTTAGTCTGCAACTGTCGAATTTGGAGATCCACAATCGCCACTGGGTACTCCTCATAAGTCGGATCGTTGCTAAGCTCTACGGCTTGAGGTTGCAACACATGAGATGGATCAGGAACGTATTTCCTCAACATGGACACATGAAATACAGGATGGATTCTTGATAGTTCTGGTCGTAACACAATCCTATACGCCACTTCCCCCACTCTAGACCAAATCTCAAATGGTACAATGTATCTAGGAGGTAGCTTACCCTTCTTGCCAAATCTCATAACTCCTTTCATTGGAGACACCTTTAAGAATACCATGTTTCCAACCATAAAGGATACATCCTTCCTCCTAGGGTCAGCATAGCTCTTCTATCTGCTGAAGGTTGTCTTCAATCTCTGCTGTATGATGGGGACTTTCTCTGAAGTCACCTGCACCAACTCTGGACCCGTTAACTGTCTTTCACCAATCTCCCAATATAAAGGTGATCTATACTTCCTACCATACAGTGCCTTATACGGAGCCATCTCAATGCTAGCATGATAGCTATTATTGTAAGCAAACTCAATCAATGGCAAGTGCGAATCCCACTATCCTCCAAAGTCCATTACACACATCCTCAGCATATCTTCTAATGTTTGGATGGTCCTCTCTGACTGACCGTCTATCTAAGGATGGAAGGCTGTACTGAAATCCAATATGGTGCCCAAGGCCTTATGTAACTCTTGCCAAAAGACTGAGGTGAATGTGGCTCCTCTATCCGACACTATACTCACTGGTACTCCATGTAGACAAACAATCCTATTAACATAAAGTCTCACCAGTCTATTAGTAGAGTACGTCTTCTTTATTGGTAGAAAGTGTGCCAACTTAGTTAGCCTATCAACAATCACCTAAATAGCATCATAACCTCCTATAGTCTGAGGTAGTCTAGTCATAAAGTCCATAGCTATCATGTCCCATTTCCATTCAGGAATTGGCATAGGCTGTAACAATCCTAAAGGTCTCTGATGTTCAAGCTTCACTTGCTGACAAGTTAGGCATCTAGACATAAACTTTGCAATATCCCTCTTTATTCCATTCCACCAATATGTATCTTTCAAATCATGATACATCTTAGTAGAACTTGGATGAATACTATAAGCAGAAAAATGTGCTTCTTCCATAATTTCCTTCCTCAAGTCATCAACATCCGGCACACAAATCCTAGTGCTTAACCACAATACACCTTCTCTATCAATCACAAAGTCTCTTGATTGCCCTTGTTGCACTTCATACATAATCCTCTATAACTGTGGGTCTCTATTCTGAGCTGCCTTAACTCGATCCAAGTATACTGACCCTACCCTGAATTGAGCTAAAAGGCACTTTCAGGTAACTTTCATCTGCAATCCTTGATCAATCAACCCGTGCAACTCTTTGACAATGGGCCTCCTTTCTATGCTGATGTGGGCAAGACTACTCGCTGACTTCCTACTCAAGGCATCAGCAACAACATTCGCCTTGCCTGGATAGTATAAAATGGAACAATCATAATCCTTAAGAAGTTCCATCCATCTTCTCTGCCTCAGGTTTAAGTCCCTCTACTGGAAGATATATTTCAAGCTCTTATGATCAGTGTATATCTCATATGTCACCCCATACAAGTAATGCCTCCATATTTTCAAAGCAAACACAACGGCTGCCATCTCCAAGTCATGAGTAGGATAGTTTTGCTCATGCTTCTTCAACTGCCTCAAAGCATAGGCAATTACTTGGCCATTTTGCATCAACACACAGCCCAATCCTACTCTGGAAGCATCACAATACACTGTATATCCTTCATTTCCAGAAGGCAAAGTCATAATAGGAGCTGATGTCAACAAGTCCTTCAATAACTGGAAGTGCTCTTCATATCTGTCTGTCCACACAAACTTAGCACTCTTTTGGGTCAACCTTGTCAAAGGTATGGAAATTTTAGAGAAGTCCTTCACAAATCTTCTGTAATAGCCTGCTAGACTTAAGAAACTCCATACTTCTCTGACTGTAATCAGCCTCGACCACTTCGTAATAGCTTTTATCTTCTTAGGGTCCACTTGTATGCCATCCCTAGAAACCACATGGCCTAAAAATGCCACTTGGTTCAACCAGAACTCGCACTTCAAAAACTTGGTATACAACCTGTGCTCCCTTAAAGTCTAAAGCACCCTTCTCATATGCATAACATGCTCAGCTTCACTCTTGAAATAAACCAAGATATCATCAATGAAGACTATTACAAACCAGTCCAAGTATGGCTTGAACACCCAATTCATTAAGTCCATAAAGGCTACTGGAGCATTAGTTAACCCAAAGGACATTACTAAGAACTCATAAGGACCATATCTCGTCCGAAATGTTGTCTTGGGCTCATTACCTCTTCTGATTCTCAACTGGTGATACCTAGATCTCAAGTCTATCTTAGAGAAGCATGTAGCACCTTGAAGCCAATCAAATAGGTCATTAATCCTTGGAAGTGGATACTTGTTCTTGATGGTGACCTTGTTCAACTGCCTGTAATCAAAACAGAGTTGAAGGCTACCATCCTTCTTCTTCATAAACAACACCGGAGCACCCCAAGGTGATGTACTAGGTCTTATGAAACCCTTATCAAGCAACTCCTGTAACTACTCCTTCAACTCCTGTAGTTCAACTGGTGCCATTTTGTAGGGTGGCATAGAAATAGGATCTGTACCAAGTATGACATTGATTCAGAACTCTATCTCTCTGTCTGATGGTAATCCTGGTAATTCTTCAGGAAAGACATCCAGAAATTCATACACCACTGGCACCTGTTCAATTGCCCCATTCTCTTTCTCAACATCTCTTACCATTGCCAAGTAACCCTGATAACCCCTTTTAAACATCTTCTGGGCTATAATGGCAGAAATGAGATTACGAGGCATGGAGCTCTTTTCATCTTTAAAATAAAATTCTTCTTCATTTGGAATTATGAACACCACTTCTTTCTCTCAATAATTCATCGAAGCATAATACCTCGACAACCAATCCATACCCAAAATGATGTCGAATTCCAGCACATCAAGCAACACCAAGTCCGCCAATAATTCTCTACCATCAACCAACACCGGACACAAAGGAAAGAAAATAACTATCTCCAACTTGTCACTAAGAGGAGTCGACACAGATAGAGGAAAGGATAACCTGGAAGGCTGCCACTCGATTCTCGAAGCAAACATAGGAGAAATGAATGAATGCGAAGCGTCGGGGTCAAACAATACTCTAGCATCACATGCACAGACTGAGAGAATACCTGCTACCACTACATTAGAAGTCTGAGCATCATGTGGTGTCAAAATGAACACTCAAGCCTAGCCACGACCTGTCTGCTGAGATGTCAAAGGTTGCACAAACCCACGACCACTAGGCCTACTAACTGAACTTCAACCCTATTGGCCCATAAGCTGTGGCCATCTCTACTGTGGCTGTACTAGTGCTCTATACTGCTGGGGCATCAGATAGTAGGGCTGAGCCACTGATGAAGACGAACCCTGAGTGTACTGTGGCTGATATCCGGAGTGAGGATAAGCTTTAGCAAGATGACCAACCTGTCCAAATCTGAAGCAAGCACTCGACAATAAATGACATGGGCCCTGATGGAATCATCCATAACTCGCACATGCACTGGCCCCAGACCCAGAACTACTCTGTCCGGAGCTCTACCCACTATTACTGCTACTGACTCCAGTGCTGAATCTATGACCCCTACCACTCCTCCTATTTGTGGCATAACCATGTCGGCCAACTTAGTGAGTTATGGACCTCCTATCACCCTGCTATGAACTACCCACAACTTGCTGACTCGAACTATGAATGTGAAATGTTGGCTACTGATACTCAGGAGCTGCACCATATCCACTACCACCAACTATATAGGGATCTATCATGGTGCCTTGGTGGATATGTCGCCTCTCAATCAAACAGGCCTCCTCAATCACACTCTTTAGGGTGCGGTCCTCGATACGCATACCAATAAAAGTGGGTCCCAATCTGGTAACATACAGCTCCACTGCTCTGTAAGGGTCCCTCCTGATATCATCTGCATTTCGGGACAGCCTATTAAACTCCCTGGTATAGTCCTCTACTAACCTATCCCCTTTAGTGATGTGGAGCAACTGCCACCTGAAGGCATCTCTGGTGGCTGGAGGATAGAAGAATCTTAAAAAGTGGTCCTTAAACTCTATCCAAGTCAACTCATGAATTGACTGCATGAACCAGTCTTGAGTTGCCGCTTGGACTGAAAACTCCATAATCATTATCCACTAATAATTTGTGTGTCTCGTCCTGGTACATGCCTCAATAGCATTAATGAAGTCTAAGGCATCACCCATACCGTCAAAAGAAACTCTACCAATCAAGGAGTAAAGAAGTGTTGCATCAATATCTGTCATCCCCCGATTCCTCTACTGTAGCATCTGTTGGACAAGTGGCATCACCTGATTCAATGCTATAAGACCCTAATTAATCCCTACCAATCCAACTACAAAGGCTGTGGGGTCAACGGCTGGGGCTTTAGGCTCGACTGGCTGCTGATCAGGAATCTCAGCTGCAGCTACCCTAGCTCGACCTCTACCTCTGCCCCTACGATGTGGAGCAAGAGGGGGAGCCTCATCATGCATAGACTGCACATCAAGTCTGAGAGTTGGATCGACATCGGGGTCAGTTCGCACATGCCTCATTCTAAAAAAGACAAGGAAAATTGAATTCAAAACAAGGTAAGAATATTTAATGCAACGTGGAATTAGAAACAAGAACATCTTAAAGATAATTAGCAACCCTATAACTGCAGTAGTTACACAGAAAGACTGACATAAATAATTTAATCGAACTTAAGCTCTAATACCAACTTTGTCACGATCTGAACCTGAGGGCACGTGACCAGCACTAGGGAATGGGTAGGCATAAGGCCCCCAAAACCCGTAATAAGCCTTAATGAAAAGAAAAACAAAACCTTACAATTTAAAACTTTATTTTATAACAGAACACATTATCAAATTGATTTTTCTGAAATTAAAACATAATTGAATACATAAATAAAATATTCCCAGCGTCACATATCATAAATCAAACTTAAATCATTATACATAAATGTGGTTCATATAAATAAAATACATAAATATACTTAAGTCATACAATTCATAGTACAGTTACTATAACAGCTTTCTAGACTATTACAACAGTACAGCTTACAATGACCTACATAAAATGGCCGGTGATAAAGAAATCCGATGTGGAGGCAATCTGAGGTAAAACTCCCAAGCTCCTGAAAAAAGAAAATTAAGGAGAATCAGACCTCACAGAGTAAGTCAATAAAAAGAGCTGTACGGTTTGAAAACCTTTTTGAAAACCAAATAGTTATAGTGAAAATAATTTATAATATATAGATATAGTCTTTGAAAAATCTTGGTAGAACCCTAAACCCAAAGTCCTAAATGGCCAACCGGGCCCACTTGTTCCAACTAGAATGCCAGCCCCCGAGAGCAAAGGTATCTACTGAGGCACCAAGTCACAGTCATTCACTTAATCCAAATATATGGCACTGGTAGTCCCCGAGAGCTAGGGCATCAACCGAGGCACCCATCCCAGTCCATTATTAACATTCCAATCACTGGCGATCCCTGAGAGCATAGGCTTCCACCGAGGCACCCGTCCCAGTTTAATATCCACCAGTCATACATAAATTGGATCCATCTCTCAATCTCTACCATGTGCACACGGTCTTGGTGAAACCCACCAGGTAGCCCGTTCTACCAAAATTTCTCAAAAACTGATTTTAATAAATAAAATGCGCTTAAACCTTAAATAGCAACATTAAATTAAATAAATCATATAATAAAAACATAAAAATATGAGTGCACGCATCTTTAAATAAAAAACATGCACATATCATTTTATCACTTACAAGATGAATGAGAAGGCTGACGACACCGCGTATGCCTCGATCCCATGGCTTCTGCTCCGATATGCTCTAGAAAAGAAATTAACATATTGATTTTAAAACATGTCTATGAAATTGAAATCGAAAATCAATAAAAATAGTGAAATTCTAGGCTAACTCAAGGAAGACCAGATAAGACTCGATAGACAGGAAAAACCTAATTAACGGTAGAAATTTATTATGAATATCACATTTTACGAGAAAATCTATCAAAATTTCAGCAGAGTCTCCTCTATAAAATGTACATCTCTCTACCATAGGTAGAGCCATTCCTGCATAGAAAATGCACTTCTAATAATCACTGAAATTCACACTCAAGTTGGGCTTCCAGAACTACACTTAGCCCCGACTGAGATCACAACCCAACAAATCATCACAAAAATTAAATCATTTATTTTCCCCAAAAATACACATCACATGTATGATTATCCATAGTCAGAAAATCATCTCTCAATATAGATTTAAAAATAAAATTTCACAAACCAAATATATATATATATATATATATATGGAAATAACATTCACAATTAACATTACTTAATGAAAATTACCTATTAATCTATATATAAAAAAATATATCTCTAAACCTCTTAAATATTAATAAAGCTAATTAAAATATATTTTAATTATAATTAACGTAAAATTACATATTTATCCAAATAATAGAAAAATACACATAATATTCAAAATAATGCCTAATATACTATTAAAAGTTGATTTTTGAGAAATTAATGTTAATTAGTCTAAATTAGTAGATAATTTATAAAATCCTTTTAAATTCCTTGATTATCATTAAAACCAACTAAAATTTATTATTTAACTATATTTAATAACAATTATGTTTCTACCCTTATGATATACAAACTTATATAATACCTTATTAATATTAAAAATTTCTCGGAAAAATTATACAAACATCTAAAAAATCATTTTCTCTACATTACACATCTTAATATAATTAAAAACATATAAATGACTACTAATTTCTTCTAAAAATATAATTTAACCTAATTATTCACATTTGACATAAACTAAAAATATTTATATAAAAAAATAGTATAAAAATCACAAAAACCATATTTTAAGTTCTAAAATTAATAACATTTAGTAATAATATAAATTATCAAAATTTCATAATTTTTACAATAAATTTTGAAATTAATAAAAAATATTAATTAAATAGCCAAAATTTACAAAATTTATAATTAACACCATAATCTCTAAAATCTTAAATAAAAGTCAATACACTAAAATAATTAACATTAATTACCCTAATTACTTATTAAACTAAAAAATCAAATAAAGTCAAATAAAAAATCAAATAAAATCAAACAAAAATTCTGTAAATCAAGAAAAATCAAAATAATGGACAAAAATCGAATTTGAACAACTAAATTAGTATAATTCATCATCTAGCTTAAAATAAATAAAGATTAACACATAAATCCACTCAAGCAACCAAAAAAACAACTCTAAGACAACCTAAAAACAACCCAGAACAACTCACCTTCAACCTTCAATACTGACGCCGAAAACGGGTTGCAGCAGCAAGGCCTGGCATCGATCGATGCCTGAGAAGGTAAGGCAAGCTGAGGGAGCAACGACGGTGCCAATGCAGCTTCGACAGTGGCGATGAGAGCTCAAACTGAGAGAGAGGGAGAACTGGGCATCGGGAAAAGGAGGAAAACAGGGAGGAAGAAAAGCTGGCGACATGATGGTCATTCCAGGAGGTCGAGACACGCCGAAGGGAGAGGGAATGTGGCGGTGATGGTGACGGACGAGGAGGAGAGGCAGTGAGGTGGGAAATTTTTGGGTTTATGGCCATACATTCACATATATATATATATATATATAAGGCACGCTAGAGGGAGAGGGAATGTGGCAGTGATGGTGATGGATGGGGAGGAGAGGTAGTGAAGTGGGAAATTTTTAGGTTTATGGCCATACATTCACACACACATACACACACACACATATATAGATATATATATATATATATATGTATAGGTGTATTTGCGTATATATATATATATATGTACATACATGCATGTGTGTGAATATACGTATAGAGTACGTAAACTTGGGATTTTATATGTACAGATACATTTATATGTATGAGTGTATATGTATATACATATTATATTATATGATTATAATATAATGTAGATTATATATTAGATTATATATATATATACACTCATACATATAAATGTATCTATACATATAAAATCCCAAGTTTACGTACTCTATACGTATACTCACACATATGCATATATATATATATATATAATCTGCATTATATTATAATCATATAATATAATATGTATATTCATATAAACTCATACATATAAATGTATCTATACATATAAAATCCCAAGTTTACGTACTCTATATGTATATTCACACACATGCATGTATATATATATATATATATATAATCTACATTATATTATAATCATATAATATAATATGTATATACATATACACTCATACATATAAATGTATCTATACATATAAAATCCCAAGTTTACGTACTCTATACTTATATTCACACACATGCATGTATGTACATATATATATATATATACACGCAAATACACCTATATCTATATATATATATATATATATATATATATATATATATATATATATATATATATATATTACCCTAAAAAATAACACCTACATAAAATAATAAACCCTATATAATATATAATATATATGCTACATATTATAAGCTTGAAATTAACAAAGGGAATGTAGAATAATCACACTTTAAAAAAAATAGCTATCTAATATTTAATTTTTATTATAGAAAATGTATTTCCCTAAAAAAAATAATATAACTCTATCTCAATGAAATAGCTAGGAAAATTAACAATGGTATAATATAATTTAAAATTATTTATTAATAATACAAATTCAAAAATTACTTTATTTAAATAAAAATAAATAAATAAATAAATAATATAGGGTATTACAATATACACATATTAGCTGGACATGAATCTATTGCTGCTTTTAATTAGAGGAGATCAAGGGGGTCAAAGCCCTGTTTATTATGCAAGTAAAGTTCTTAGAGGCTCGAAAATCTAATACCCAAAGCTTGACAAGTTAGCTCTCATTATAGTTCATACAACTTAGAAGCTCAGGCATTACTTTCAGGCATATTCAATTGTAGTTTGAACAAATTTCCTATATAGGAAAGTGTGAAGAATACATCACCAACTCTATTCCCTTCTCTACATCCTTCTAGAAGATTATTCTTTAGGTAGTCCTAATTGCACTGCCACTTAAGAATCTTCATTAAGCTTTTATTAACCAACATATTGGCTTATAAATATGGCCATTGCTTATTGTCTTGAGGGTAAAAAATATATGGGAGTGAGTCAGTGAGATAGTGTGTGAGTTCATAGATGTGTTGTCATTAGGGGAGTGAGTGCACTATGAGGCAGTGTATATGAGATAGCTAGTGTGATAAAGGTGTTGGCCTATTATGTTGTAGTGTTGTGTAAAAGTTATTGTTTAGTGTAATAATAATTAGATTATTTGAATTTAGTCCATCCAATAATTTTTGTAAGTTTAATTAACAAGTAGTATCAAAGCAAGACGATTAAGGGCCCAAAGGAGTTATTTTGTAATACCCTATACTTTATTTTAATAAAAGTAATTTCCAAATTTGTATTATTTTATTACTTAAAATGACATTTATTATTATTATTATTATTATTATTATTATTATTATTATTAAACTACATTATTTGCATGGATATTTTATGTGTTATTATGTACATATATATATATATATATATATATGTATATGAATAGTGTGCATGTGTGTGGTGGAGAATTAAAGTAAAATATTATAATCTAATGTTCTTTTTTAATATAAAGTAAGATTATTATTATTATTATTATTATTATTATTATTATTATTATTATTATTATTATTATTATTATTATATATATGTGTGTGTGTGTGTGTGTGTGTGTGTGTGTAAAAAGAAAGAAAAAAAACAACAAAACAACAACTTACCAAAGGAGAAGGAAATAACTCGACAGCCCCAAAACTCACCCATCAACTGCTGCGTTCCCTCTTTGACCATGTCACGACCCAAAACAGGGGCCATGACCGGCGCTAGGGAATGGGAATTCTTTCGAATCCGGAACCCGTAGCAAGCCTAAAAAAATAAAATAAATCATGCCATAATAACAGTAACAATATAATATGCAGCGGAAAATAAATATCATAATATCATAATATCATCCATATCAACTGGATTTAATTCAAAACTCATCTCATCACATATATATAATCTTTAATACAAATCCAGTTTCAATGTAGTACATCTCTTTAAAATAAAGTACATGAAATCCAATACTTTAATTCACAACTACTGTAGTGTCTAGATAAAATAAATAAGACTCAAGTAGATAATTTACACAAAGAAGCCGGGGCGGAAGAAATCCGGCGTATCGACCTACTACTGAGGTCTGAAGAAGTTGACTCTCCTGAAAAATAGTCAACGGAGGGGAGTCAGACCTCACTGAGTGAATTACTATAATATATATACATACACACTAAGTGACAATGCATACAGTCAACAGTATATATGTAATATGTAAATATATACATGCAAATTCACACAGATGCAGAAAAATCATTTATATATATTTTATCTGAAAATCATGGTTTATGAAGGATTACATAGAACCCTAGAATATCGCAACCTCGAAAATAGTGTTAAACAACACTCTAGCCATATAGGCTCACTTATTCCAAATATATCCACTTAATCCATTTGGACAGTAGACTGGCCCCGAGACACTAAGTCAACCGAGCTCCAGCAGTCTGACTGCCAGTGTGATTGGTCCCGAGACACTTGGTCAATCGAGCTCCAGCAATCACACCCACAAACCACATCTCACATATCAATAATCATATCAAATCAATATCCACAAATAAATTAGTATATAGCCTAAAGCTATAGGCGTACCGGTACGTACTCGGTCCTAGTGCTGCCCACTAGGTAGCACGTTCTATTGATATCCTTCATCATTAAATATAAAACATTCATTCATAATAAATGATGCATGAATTTCAATAAAATAGCAACATAAACCACATATATATACTAGAAATATACCAAAAGTAAACCAAGTATATTTCGAGTATATATATGTCAAATAAATTCAATCAAATCATAAATTAAACTAAAAATATATTTAAAAACATTTTAAATAGATTTTATTAATAAAACATGTATATAATTTATTGTATACCAAAAATATACTTAAATACAAATCACATTATTTATGCATTTTAATCAAAATAAAACATATATTTCTAAATCATACATCCTAAGCATATATATATAGTATAGTAACTCACCTAATGCGCTCCACGAGACAGGTCCGACGGGCCTGGTCCACTAGCCCTCGGTCTCGGCGTAACTAAACAAGCAATAAATAATCGACATCAGAATAAACCCTAACAGAAATCCTAGAATTCAATCCAGAGTATTTAACACAGAATCAGAAATTAGGGTTCGATTGGACATCACGTTTTACGAGAATTCTACCGAAAATCCGACAGAACCTCCCCTGTAAAAAGGACATCTCTCTACTCAAAAGAGTAGAGCCGACCCTGCAAAGAAATACACTTCGAAAAATAGGCTCAACACAATCAAAATCCCACGGTCGGACACCAAACTACAGTCCACCGACCGGGGTCCACAAACACAGAACAATTCCAGATATAATAAAAATATCCTCACAACATAGTAATACATCTCATAGGTAAAAATTACATAATTAACCTTGAAACACTATAAAAACCAATTAAAACTCATTTTATTAGAAAAACCGTATATTATATATAATTGAAAATAATTCACGAAAAATAGTTTTAATTAGTTAAAAATACTAAATATTTTGTAGAAATCATTTTTATACCTTAAATAACTATTAAAACCAATTAAATTACATTTTTAGACAATTTAGGGTAAAATTACCAAAATACCCCTATATATATAAATATACTTAAATTACTTCAAAAATTCACCAAAAATCATACAATTATCCAAAATTAATTTTCTCAACATATTTATCAATAATATCAATAATTAAACCCAATTAACCAATTAAATTCAAATAAAAACACATTTAACCCTAATTTTTCAAAATCACATAAACTCAATTAATTCAAAATAAATACTTAGAAATTCATAAAAATTCCAAATAAATTCCTATAATTCATTTCAACACCTAATTCAACCATAAACTCAAATTTCATAATTTAAATAATTAATTTCCGAAAATTAGAAAATAATATTAAAATATTCAAAAATACCCAAAAATCCAAAAAATCTCCAAAAATTCTACAAAAGTTCATACATGTAGATTGAGCTACTAGGGACAACATTTGTGAAGGGAGTTTTCATGAATCATCCAATTCGAAGCTCAAAAAAATCAAAAACCCTAATAGGCCGAAATTGACAAAATCGAAACCTAAGCAATTCTAGACCATTTTAGCTCAAACCAAAGCTAGAATCACACTCACCGGAGCTCAAGGAGAAGAAAGAGACCGGCGGTGTCGAAAATGGTGGCCGGAATTGGTGTGATCGACGGTGGATCGATTTTCGGCTTCTCCAACCAAAATCGATCTCCAGACGCCGGAAACGGCCTCCTCAGGCGGCGAAATTGGTCGGGGAAGATGGTGGCACACCGGACGGCACACCCACGGTGAAGAAATGGCACGGCAGCGATCGGAAATGGAGAAGGGAAGAATCGGGGAAGAAAGGGATGATCGGGGGTAAAATGGTATTTTTCCAAACTTTTTGATTTTTGACAAATATATGTATATATATATACTTTATACTATATATTAAAATAATATTAAATTACACACATCAAATATACACCACACACATAAAATTTAATATTTTAATAATTTATACTAAATAAAATTAATTAAATAACAATAAAATAAATAAATAATTAATAAAATATTAGGGTAATAATAAACCCTAATTAAATAATTATACACACACAGGCTTTATTTAATAATTTAAAAATATGTATGAGTTCATGCAAGTCCGTAAATACATTTAGAACAATTAATAATACATTGTTTACGTGAAAATTTCCCCGAAAATGCAAGTCCCGGGAAAATTTTACGTAAAACACTGAAAATAATACACAGTAGTTAAAATAGGTTTTAAATACATATCAACTCATAAAAATATCATATAATATACAGAAATTATTAACACTGCATATCCCGGTACAGTGTAAAAATATTTTTAAAAACACGGGATATTACAGTCTCCCCCCCTTACAAGAATTCATCCCCGAATTCTAAAAAGAAAAGATCAAGAAGGAAAGAGATACGGGTAAGAAGCTCGCATCTCAGCTTCAGTCTCCCATGTATGCTCTTCAACTCTGTCGCTACGCCACAGAACCTTGACCATCGGAATCTGCTTCGATCGCAACTGTCGAACTTGAAAATCAACGATCGCCACAGGTTCTTCCACAAACGTCAAATCTTCACTCACTTCTACACTATCAGGCTGCAACACGTGTGAAGGGTCTGAGATATACTTCCTCAACATCGAGATATGAAATACTGGATGCACCTGTGACATACTCGGAGGCAAATCCACCCGATATGCAACAGTGCCAACTCTCTCCAGAATCTCAAACGGTCCAATATATCTCGGTGCTAACTTACCCTTCCTGCCAAATCTCATCACACCCTTCATCGGAGATACTTTCAGAAAAATGAAATCTCCAACCTGAAACTCCACATCTCTGCGCCTAGGATCTGCATAACTCTTCTGTCTGCTAACTGCGGTCTCTAATCTTCGCTTGATCATGGCGACTTTCTCTGCAGCATCCTGAACCATCTCTGGTCCAGTCAAAGCTCTCTCACCAATCTCATCCCAACGCAACGGGGATCTACACTTCCTTCCATATAACACCTCATACGGTGCCATACCAATACTGCTATGGTAGCTGTTATTATATGCAAACTCAACAAGCGACAAATGATCATCCCAGCTACCTCCTAAATCCAGGACACACATCCTCAACATATCTTCCAGTGTTTGGATCGTCCTCTCAGACTGACCATCTGTCTGAGGATGAAAAGCAGTACTGAAATCCAACCTAGTGCCCATCGCTTCCTGCAACTTCTGCCAAAAACGAGAAGTAAACACCGAACCTCTATCTGACACAATGGACACAGGTACTCCATGAAGGCACACAATATGCTTCACATACAACTTCGCCAATCTAGCAACTGAATATGTGGCTTTCACAGGCAAGAAATGTGCAGACTTCGTCAATCTGTCTATGATCACCCAGATGGAATCGTATCCATCCTTCGAACGAGGTAAACCGACCACAAAATCCATAGCTATCCTTTCCCACTTCCACTCGGGAATAGGAAGAGGCTGAAGCTTCCCAGAAGGCTTCTGATGTTCGGCTTTCACTTGCTGACACGTCAAGCACTTACCAACATAATCAGCAACATCCTTCTTCAATCCATCCCACCAGTATAGATCTCTGATACTGTGGTACATCTTAGTAACACCCGGATGAACGCTGTAGGCTGTAGAATGTGCTTCCTCTAAAATCTCCTCTCTCAAGTCATCCACATCAGGAACACACAATCTACCATTGATCCACAACACACCATCATCATCGAGTGTGAAATCAGTGAACTTCCCTGCTCTGACATTCTCTGCAAGCTCTTCTAGAATAGGATCTCGGCTCTGAGCTGCTTTAATCCTATCCCTTAGTACAGATCGTACTTTAAACTGAGCTAACAGTCCACCTGATCTACTAATCTTCATCATCAGACCTTGATCCACCAACAGATGTAATTCTTGGATCAATGGTCTCCTCTCAACACCGATGTGAGCAAGACTACCTGAAGACTTCCTACTCAAGGCATCTGCTACCACATTAGCTTTACCCGGATGGTAAAGAATCTTGCAATCATAATCCTTCAACAATTCCAACCATCTCCTCTGCCTCAAATTCAAATCTCTCTGCTGGAAAATGTACTTAAGGCTCTTGTGATCAGTAAATATCTCACAAGTCACCCCATACAAATAATGTCTCCAAATCTTCAAAGCAAAGATCACTGCAGCCATCTCAAGATCATGTGTAGGATAGTTCTGCTCATGCTTCTTCAACTGCCTCGAAGCATAGGCTATCACCCTTCCATTCTGCATCAACACACAACCAAGACCAATTCTAGAGGCATCACAATAAACTGTGAACTTATCCACACTATTAGGCAAAGCTAATACTGGCGCTGTGGTCAACTTCTCCTTCAATAACTGAAAACTATTCTCACAAGCTTCTGACCACTCGAATCTAACATTCTTCTGAGTCAAGCGAGTCATAGGGGCTGCAATCCTGGAAAAATCCTGCACAAACCGCCTATAATACCCGGCTAAACCCAGAAAACTTCGAATCTCCATAACAGAAGTAGGTCTAGGCCACTCAGATACTGCCTCAACCTTCTGTGGATCAACCTGAATACCTTCTTTAGACACTACGTGTCCAAGAAAAGTAACACTCTCCATCCAAAAATCACACTTCGAGAATTTAGCATAAAGCTGATGATCTCTCAGTGTCTGTAGTACAATCCTCAAGTGATATACATGCTCTTCCATACTCCTCGAATATACTAGTATATCATCAATGAAGACTACTACAAACTGATCCACATACGGTCTGAATACTCTGTTCATCAGGTCCATAAAAGCTGCTGGTGCATTAGTCAAACCAAAAGACATCACCAGAAACTCATAATGACCATAACGAGTGCAGAACGCTATCTTTGGAATATCAGGTTCACTAATCCACAGCTGATGATAACCTGACCTCAAGTCGACCTTAGAAAAGAACTGTGCACCCTGTAGCTGATCAAACAAGTCATCTATCCTCGGGAGAGGATACTTGTTCTTCACCGTCACCTTATTCAGCTCTCTGTAGTCAATGCACAGTCTCAGGGTACCATCCTTCTTCTTCACAAACAGGACTGGTGCACCCCAAGGAGAAACACTAGGTCTAATAAAACCTTTATCCAACAACTCTTGCAACTGCTCCTTCAACTCTCTCAACTCTGTAGGAGCCATACGATAGGGTGGCATAGATATAGGAGTAGTACCTGGTACCACATCTATACAGAACTCAATCTCTCTATGAGGTGGTAAACCTGGTAACTCCTCGGGAAAAACATCAGGAAACTCACAAGCAACCGGAACATCTATGAGTAACAACTTCTCCACTGAAGTATCCCTGACCAATGCCAAAAACCCCTGACAACCTTTCCTCAACAATTTCCTAACTGAAATAGCAGAAATAAGATTCTGAGGTGCTGAACTCCTATCACCAACAAACTTAAAATCTTCTTCACCAGGAATTCTAAAAGTCACCTCCTTATTCCTGCAATCTACCACGGCAAAGTGCTGAGATAACCAATCCATTCCCAGAATAACATCAAACTCCATCACATCCAACAATATCAAATCAGTGGGTAATTCTCTATCTCCTACGAGAACTGGACAACCAGAAAGAACAATATCGGCGTCCAAGGAATCGCTCAGAGGAGTGGCAACAGACAAAGGAAAAGCCATCCTCGAAGCTTGCCAACAAGATTTAGAAGCAAAAACAGGAGAAACAAATGAATGTGTGGCACCCGGATCAAACAAAACCCAAGCATCCAGGTAACAAACAGAAACAATACCTGCCACGACTGCATTAGATGCCTGAGCATCCTGCTGAGTCAGATGGAAGACTCTGGCCTGACCTCAACCTCCCTGCTGACTGGTAGAAGCCTGGCCAACACCTCTGGCACCTCCTCTAGTACCTCTACCATGACTCTGTTGTGGAACAAACTGAGTGGAACTCTGATGCTGGGCTGGTGGTAACTGAAATGGCACGGGTGCTGCACTAGCAATCGACTGTTGTGGGAATCGCGGAATCTGCTGTTGCTGATACCTAGAATAAGGACATGATCTGGCAAAATGTCCTGTTTGCCCGCATCTGAAACATGTCAGTGGTGTCAGATAACACGATCCCTGATGGACTCTACCACAAGTCTGACAAACGCTGGCCGCTGATCCAGAACTACGACCACTGCTACTGCTCGAAGCACCTGACCCAAATCTGAACGATCTACGCTGACCTCCACGGCCATGTCTACTGCTCCGATGCACTCGCTGCTGCTGTCTCTAACTCTGCTGAGTCGGACCTCGCTGCTGACTACTCGAACCAACATGAAAACTCGAATACGGAGTAGCCTGCAATCCACTCGACTGAACTCCCAACTGGTAATAATCAGGCATCGCTCCCTGCCTAACTAACCTTAGCTCAATCTCCTTAGCTAACTCAATCACGGACTCCAGAGTAAGACCTGCTGTAGGCATACCAGCAAAAGCTGAACCCAAACCAGTAACGTATGTAGTGACTGCGAAATACTGATCTCGCATCAGATCCTCAACATATCTACCCAACCGAAGAAACTCTCGGGTATACTCCTCTACAGATCGATCTCCATGAGAAATACTAGTCAAACGGAGATGATAGCTCAAACAAAGAGGCTCTGGACAAAATCTCCTCATGAACCGCTCTCGAAACTGAGCCCATGTCATCATCATCATGTAGGGCTGGATCATCTGAATGAACCAATCTAGAGCTGGTCCCTCAACAGACAACTCGACGATCATGATCCTCTGGTACTCGGTATGAGCAGTCTGAGTCCTAGTCTCAATCGCATGCAGAAAATCTAAAGGATCAGAAGTACCATCAAAAGCAATCCTGCCAACTCGGGCATAGAATAAAGCTGGCTCAGGGTCAGACATACCCTGCTGATAGGCAGGCTGAATAGGCTGAACAACTGGAGGAACAGGAACATCAAACTCAGGCTCAACAGGCTCCTCGTCCTGTAACTCTCTCTGCCTACGGCGACCTGCCGCTCCTCGAGGTCTACCTCTACCACGACCTCTACGTCTAACTGGCTGCTCAGGAGGTAAAACCTCATCCTGAAAAGACTCATCATCCTCGGCCTCAACGACCGGTGGAGCGACACGCGCTCGCCTCCTCATTCTGAAAAGACAAACGGAAAGATTCAGACAAAACAGACAACGGAGGAATAACGCTGAAAACTACAGCAAGGAATACTTATCACGACATACTCGAACCAAATACACTGCAGTAGTCCAACAGAAAACACAACTTTAAAACTAGGGCCACAACTCACATAACTAAGCCCTGACACAGAACTCCGCTCAGATACCAACTTTGTCACGACCCAAAACAGGGGCCATGACCGGCGCTAGGGAACGGGAATTCTTTCGAATCCGGAACCCGTAGCAAGCCTAAAAAAATAAAATAAATCATGCCATAATAACAGTAACAATATAATATGCAGCGGAAAATAAATATCATAATATCATAATATCATCCATATCAACTGGATTTAATTCAAAACTCATCTCATCATATATATATAATCTTTAATACAAATCCAGTTTCAATGTAGTACATCTCTTTAAAATAAAGTACATGAAATCCAATACTTTAATTCACAACTACTGTAGTGTCTAGATAAAATAAATAAGACTCAAGTAGATAATTTACACAAAGAAGCCGGGGCGGAAGAAATCCGGCGTATCGACCTACTACTGAGGTCTGAAGAAGTTGACTCTCCTGAAAAATAGTCAACGGAGGGGAGTCAGACCTCACTGAGTGAATTACTATAATATATATACATACACACTAAGTGACAATGCATACAGTCAACAGTATATATGTAATATGTAAATATATACATGCAAATTCACACAGATGCAGAAAAATCATTTATATATATTTTATCTGAAAATCATGGTTTATGAAGGATTACATAGAACCCTAGAATATCGCAACCTCGAAAATAGTGTTAAACAACACTCTAGCCATATAGGCTCACTTATTCCAAATATATCCACTTAATCCATTTGGACAGTAGACTGGCCCCGAGACACTAAGTCAACCGAGCTCCAGCAGTCTGACTGCCAGTGTGATTGGCCCCGAGACACTTGGTCAATCGAGCTCCAGCAATCACACCCACAAACCACATCTCACATATCAATAATCATATCAAATCAATATCCATAAATAAATTAGTATATAGCCTAAAGCTATAGGCGTACCGGTACGTACTCGGTCCTAGTGCTGCCCACTAGGTAGCACGTTCTATTGATATCCTTCATCATTAAATATAAAACATTCATTCATAATAAATGATGCATGAATTTCAATAAAATAGCAACATAAACCACATATATATACTAGAAATATACCAAAAGTAAACCAAGTATATTTCGAGTATATATATGTCAAATAAATTCAATCAAATCATAAATTAAACTAAAAATATATTTAAAAACATTTTAAATAGATTTTATTAATAAAACATGTATATAATTTATTGTATACCAAAAATATACTTAAATACAAATCACATTATTTATGCATTTTAATCAAAATAAAACATATATTTCTAAATCATACATCCTAAGCATATATATATAGTATAGTAACTCACCTAATGCGCTCCACGAGACAGGTCCGACGGGCCTGGTCCACTAGCCCTCGGTCTCGGCGTAACTAAACAAGCAATAAATAATCGACATCAGAATAAACCCTAACAGAAATCCTAGAATTCAATCCAGAGTATTTAACACAGAATCAGAAATTAGGGTTCGATTGGACATCACGTTTTACGAGAATTCTACCGAAAATCCGACAGAACCTCCCCTGTAAAAAGGAAATCTCTCTACTCAAAAGAGTAGAGCCGACCCTGCAAAGAAATACACTTCGAAAAATAGGCTCAACACAATCAAAATCCCACGGTCGGACTCCAAACTACAGTCCACCGACCGGGGTCCACAAACACAGAACAATTCCAGATATAATAAAAATATCCTCACAACATAGTAATACATCTCATAGGTAAAAATTACATAATTAACCTTGAAACACTATAAAAACCAATTAAAACTCATTTTATTAGAAAAACCGTATATTATATATAATTGAAAATAATTCACGAAAAATAGTTTTAATTAGTTAAAAATACTAAATATTTTGTAGAAGTCATTTTTATACCTTAAATAACTATTAAAACCAATTAAATTACATTTTTAGACAATTTAGGGTAAAATTACCAAAATACCCCTATATATATAAATATACTTAAATTACTTCAAAAATTCACCAAAAATCATACAATTATCCAAAATTAATTTTCTCAACATATTTATCAATAATATCAATAATTAAACCCAATTAACCAATTAAATTCAAATAAAAACACATTTAACCCTAATTTCTCAAAATCACATAAACTCAATTAATTCAAAATAAATACTTAGAAATTCATAAAAATTCCAAATAAATTCCTATAATTCATTTCAACACCTAATTCAACCATAAACTCAAATTTCATAATTTAAATAATTAATTTCCGAAAATTAGAAAATAATATTAAAATATTCAAAAATACCCAAAAATCCAAACAATCTCCAAAAATTCTAAAAAAATTCATACATGTATATTGACCTACGAGGAACAACATTTGTGAAGGGAGTTTTCATGAATCATCCAATTCGAAGCTCAAAAAAATCAAAAACCCTAATAGGCCGAAATTGACAAAATCGAAACCTAAGCAATTCTAGACCATTTTAGCTCAAACCAAAGCTAGAATCACACTCACCAGAGCTCAAGGAGAAGAAAGAGACCGGCGGTGTCGAAAACGGTGGCCGGAATCAGCGTGATCGACGGTGGATCGATTTTCGGCTTCTCCGGCCAAAATCGATCTCCAGACGCTGGAAACGGCCTCCTCAGGCGGCGAAATTGGTCGGGGAAGACGGTGGTACATTGGATGGCACACCCACAGTGAAGAAACGGCACGGCAGCGATCGGAAATGGAGAAGGGAAGAATCGGGGAAGAAAGGGATGATCGGGGGCAAAATGGTAATTTTCCAAACTTTTTGATTTTTGAGAAATATATGTATATATATATACTTTATACTATATATTAAAATAATATTAAATTACACACATCAAATATACACCACACACATAAAATTTAATATTTTAATAATTTATACTAAATAAAATTAATTAAATAACAATAAAATAAATAAATAATTAATAAAATATTAGGGTAATAATAAACCCTAATTAAATAATTATACACACACAGGCTTTATTTAATAATTTAAAAATATGTATGAGTTCATGCAAGTCCGTAAATACATTTAAAACAATTAATAATACATTGTTTACGTGAAAATTTCCCCGAAAATGCAAGTCCCGGGAAAATTTTATGTAAAACACTGAAAATAATACACAGTAGTTAAAATAGGTTTTAAATACATATCAACTCATAAAAATATCATATAATATACAGAAATTATTAACACTGCATATCTCGGTACAGTGTAAAAATATTTTTAAAAACACGGGATATTACAGACCACCACCATCACTGTCATCCCTCTTCTCTGGCATGTCTCAGCCTTTCTCGGAGCATCCAACACCAGCAGTAACCTCTCCCTTCTCTTTTCTTCCTCTAATTTATGCTTCTTCCTCATGTTTTGAAGTCTCCTCGCCTTTACCGGAGCTAGATCAGAGCTGTTATTTCTCCCTCAACCTTCCTCACCCCCTCAGGCGTCGATCAATGTCCAGCCTTGTCTCTACCACCCATTTCCGACATCGGAAAGTGAGGTTGAACGTGAGTTGCGCAGAGTTGTTTTCTAGTTATTTTCTGGATGTCTGAGCTAGTTTATGTGTTAATCTTCAATTCTTCTAAGTTAGATGATGAATTCTGCAAAGTTAGAGGCTTAAATCTAATTTTGTATATTATTTTGATTTTTTCCAATTTTTACAGAATTTTATTTTATTTTTGTTTGATTTTAATTAATATTTAATTTGGGTTTAATTAGTAATTAGAGTAGTTATTGTTAATTATTTTGGGTATATTAATTTTATTTGAGATTATAGAAATTTTTGTATATTTATTTAGGTATTTTAAGTTTTAGGTATATTTTGTTAATGTGATTAATTAATTATTTTTGGTTGAATATTTGAGTTAATTAGTGTTAGTATATTATGTTAGTAATTTTAGTAGTGATAAAATCATTTTGGATAATTTATCTAATTTTTTTTAGAAATTATTATTATTATGTAAATTTTGAAATAATAGGTAAATGGTGTGTTTTGTTGATATTATAATTAAATACTATGTTTTAGTCAATTTTGAGAAAAAATGTGTATTAAAATAATTTTTTATAAATTATTTATTATTTTTAGTTAATTAATACTAACTATTTTTGAAAATTTATTCAAAATTAAATTATTTATTGTTTTGTGCTTTGAATGAGTTTTTAATTGATATTATAGTATATTTAATCTAGATGGGCAATTATAATTGAATTTGACTATATTATGTTGAATATTTGGAAAGTTAGATTGTGATTAATATTACATTATTATTTGAAATTTTATTAAATTATGGTGGAAAATAATTTTATTTAGTATTTTAAAAAATTAAATAAATTATATTATGCTTTATTATTAATTTTTATTATTTTTGGTGATTTACTAAATTAATATTTAGTATTTGCTTATTTGTATTTTTGGTGAACCTCGATTGGGAATTGTGTAGTTTGGGGTCCCAACCCGAGGGGTTGTGCCGCTGTGAATGTTGAAGTGTGTTTATTTGCAGGATTGACTCTACTTCGGTAGGGGGGATGTCTGTTTTATAGAGAAAACTCTGCCAAATTTTAGTAGATTTCTTGTAAAACATGACATCGGGTCAATCCTAAAATTTTTATTCTGAGTTCGAATCGAGTCTTCCTTAGAAATTCTAGAAGTTAGGTTTCTAATTTCTGATTGTCATTTCCTTTTTCTTTCTTTTAGTTGCCCCTCCAGTCGCGTCTACCAGTCAAGGTCGGACACGACGTGCTAGAGGAGCACCTTTATCTTGTAAGTTAATATTTGATTTGAGTGTCAGATTTTTAATTCAAATTATATTACATCCTTATGAATTTAATTTTATGAGATTCTAGTCAGCATTATTCATATGATCTTGCATGATTTAATTTATAGTTGATTTATTTTATTTTATTTATTTATCTATTTTATTTATTATAATTTTCATTGTTTTATTTATTTTCTTTTATTTTTAAAAACCACAGTAGAAAGGGCTACCTGATGGGTTTCATCAGGACCGTGTACGCACCGGTAAAATTTTTGATTATTTAATTATATTACTAGGGCCGAAGGTCTGGTGATGCTTTGCTCTCGGACACTGCTAATAAAATTTAAATTTATATTTATTAAATCATTGGGCCCGATGGTCTGGTGATGCTTCGCTCTAGGACATCGCCAGTGATATTGGATTAAGAGATATGACTGTGGCTGTATATCCTGGTGATGCCTTGCTCTCAGGATCCGGCAGTCTTTGACATAAGTGAGTCATATGACTGTTAAAAATTTATAAATTGAGTTCTCCCAAATATTTATACTGAAATGATTTTAAATGATATTTAAATATTTATTTCTTCTCTTTTAAAAAAATAGATTTATTATATGTATACCAAATGGTTGAAATAAAATTATATTATATTATATTTCCATAAAATTTATTTTAATCAGGTTTTCAAATCACATTCATTTCTTTATTAACTTACTCAGTGAGGTTTGACTCCCCACAACTTATTTTTTTTAGAAGTTTGGGAGTTTACTGTTAGACCTACTTCTCTTCCCCGTGTAGCTTCGTCACCGGCTATTCTACGTATGTCTTTTTAGTTGTGTTGTATTTACTTTCGTGTACCATAGTAGAGAAAATTGCATAACTGCATACTTTATTTGGAAATTCATGTACTTATAATTTTATGTACTGAGATACTATTTGTATAATCGATGTTTATTTATTTTATTCTATACACTGATATTATGGTTTAAATTATATTGAGAAAAATCAGTTTGATAATGTGCATTGTTATTTTATTATTTATTGTAAATTTTCAAAGTTAAATATTTTGTGATTTTTCTTTTAAGGCTTACTACGGGTTTCGGTAACTTTATGCTTTCCCATTCCCTAGTGCCGGTTACGTGCCCCTGGGTTAGGGTCATGACAAAGTTGGTATCAGAGCTTTAACTCATTTTTCATGCTTTGGACTATCAATGTCTGTCGTTTTCTTATAACACTACGGTACTTAGGTTGTTGAACATCATTTGTTAATCTCTTATCTTTTGGTTTCAGCATCTGAGTCTATATTCTTGTCTTATTTCGAATCTTGGTTTTCTTATCTTTTCATAATAAGGCATGCTCAGAATGCCCCTGTTGTAGATGTAGAACCTGATGATGGTGAGCAGTCATTTTAGGATGAGATCTCCCTCCTGCCCCTCGACCTAGAGGTAGGGGCAGAGGTAGAGGTAGGGGTAGAGTGAGAGTAGCAGTAGCTCAGAGGCAGGATCAGCCTCCGGTAGAGCCTTAGATTTCAGTAGAGGATCCTGCAGTCTTTGCAGCTAGCATGGTGGGTATTAACTAGGGCTTGGTAGCTCTTAATCAGGCGATGCCCATTATGTAGTAGATGCTTCAACGACAGACTTAGGGGATGTCAGATGTTGATGCAGCCTTATTATACTCCAGAGTGGGGCGAGTTCACTTTGATGGTACTGGGGATGCATTGGATTTCATTAATACCATCGAGTCCAGGACCAGATCTGGGCACTCTGACTACTAGAGGATTATGATTGTGGAGCTATCAGTCTCAACAGCAGCTCAGGACTGGTTTATGCAGTCCATTCAACCTTTCATGACAACGATGACATGGTTGGGATTTAAATAGTAGTTCATGAGATTCTTCTGTCCTTCGTCTATGCGAGAGAACTACATATGGTAGTTGCTTAACATTGATAGGAGAGATCGATCGATGAAGGACTATACTCATGAGTTCTATAGACTGATGAGGCATACTGAGGATGTGAGATAGGATGTTGCCAAGGCAGTAGAGCTTTATATGACAGGATTAGGCCCAGCCTATATTGGTATTCGACTAGAGGGTTATAGTCTTGAGAGTATGGTAGAGGAGGCAAGACAATTGGAGCGCAAACACATCCGACACAGCACCATACCTGACCCCTATGATAGTGGCACTTACAGACCTGTCTAGAGGGTATAGTAGCCAGTATTTCAGATAGGTGGCTTGAGTTCTCAGTCAGTAGGTGCTTCTCAGCAGAGCAGACATTTTAGGGCACATCGGACAAGTAAGCACCGCTTTACTCAAGATTGCAAGAGCAGTAGGGCCGTTAGATTTAGTAGTAGCACCAGCAGTAGTAGTGGGCAGAGCTCTGGGCATGGCAATTTTGGGTTTGGAGCTAGTGTGTGTGCCATTTGTGGTCGAGTGCATCAGGGTCCTTGTCACTTAATTCTAGGAGCATGTTTTAGATGTGGTCAGTTTGGACATTTCACTAGAGCTTATCCGAACTATAGATTCCAGACATCTTTTGCTTAGGGATCTTCACCTACTGTTGTTTAGCCATTGCAGCAGGTGCCTCAGTAGTACCAGGCACCCATGTACTCTCAACAGTGACTGATGCAGTATGCGAGCCAGTAGGGCCGAGGTAGAGGACAGACTCAGCCATTCACCTCACATCAGCCAGGACGTGGTCAGACTAGAGTCTTCACTTTAACTCCTCAGGATGCACAGGCATCCAATGTTGTGGTAGCAAGTATTATTCCAGTATGTTGCTCTAAGGCTAGAGTCTTATTTGATCCGGGTGCTACATGTTCATTTGTATCTCCTTTGTTTGCTTTAAAAGTGGCTTGTCTTCCTTCCAATATGAGTTTTCCTCTATCTTTTTCGACTCTACTTAGTGATGAGTTAGAGACAGACATTTTCTTTCCATCTTGTCCCGTGTTAGTAGAGGGTAGAGAATTGTTGGCAGACTTGGTCCTTTTGGATGTGATCGAGTTTGATATGATTCTTGGAATGGATTGGTTGTCCCAATATTATGCTTCTGTGGATTGTCAAGAAAAGGAAGTAATTTTTAGAATTCTTGGTGATGGAGGAATTCAGATTTAGAGGTACTAAGAGTTCTATGTTCTGTATTCTTATTTCTGCCATTACAACAGCTAGGAAGATGCTCAGTAGAGGATGTTAGGGCTATCTAGCTGTAGTTCGAGATGTTCAAGCAAAAATGCGATCAGTGGAGAGGGTATCGATAGTACGTGAATTTACAGATGTTTTTCCAGAGGAATTACTTAGATTACCACAGGATAGAGAGATAGAATTATGTATTTATGTTGTCCTAGGTACAGATCCTATCTCTATGTCACCTTATAGGATGGCACCTACGCAGCTGAAGGAGTTGAAAGAGCAATTGCAAGAATTATTAGATAAGGGGTTCATTCAGCCTAGTACATCTCCTTGGGGTGCTCCGGTTCTCTTTGTAAAGAAGAAGGATGGTAGTCTTCGACTCTGTATTGACTACAGACAGCTGAATAAGGTTACCATCAAGAATAAGTATCCACCCCCCAGGATTAATGATTTTTTCGATCAGTTACAAGGAGCTCAACATTTCTCTAAGATTGACTTAAGATTTGGGTATCATCAGCTGAGGATTAGAAGGGAGGATATACCTAAGTCAGCATTTCAGACTAGATATAGCCACTATGAGTTCTTAGTGATGTCCTTTAGGTTGACTAATGCCCTAGCAGCCTTTATGGACTTGATGAACAGGGCGTTTAGGCCATACTTAGACCAATTTATGATTGTGTTTATTGATGATATTCTGATATATTCAAAGAATAGGGTGGAGCATGTGATGCATTTGAGATTGGTGCTGCAAACTTTGAGAGAGCAACAGTTGTATGCTAAATTTTCAAAATGTGAGTTCTGGTTAGACCAAGTGGCATTCTTAGGCCATGTGGTGTCTAAAGATGGCATTCAAGTGGATCCTAAGAAGATAGAGGTGATTACTGAATGGCTAAGACCTATAACGGTTACTGAAGTGAGAATTTTTCTAGGTTTAGCAGGCTATTACAAAAGATTTGTGAAGGATTTCTCTAAGATTATCGCACCTTTAACTAGACTAACCTAGAAGAATGTTAGATTTATGTGAACTGATAGATGTGAGGAGCAGTTCTAGTTGCTTAAGGATTTATTGACTTCAGCTCCAGTACTGACATTACCTTCTGGTGATGATGGATACACGGTGTATTGTGATGCTTCCAGTGTAGGTTTAGGATGTGTGCTAATGTAGAATGGTAGAGTGGTTGCTTATGCTTTAAGGCAGTTGAAGAAGCACGAGCAGAATTACCCCACTCACGATCTAGAGATGGCAGCAGTTGTATTCACGCTAAAGATCTCGAGGCATTATCTGTACGATGTCACTTGTGAGATCTATACCGACCACAAGAGCTTAAAGTATATTTTCGAGCAGAGGGATTTGAGGCATAGAAGATGGATGGAACTTCTAAAAGACTACGATTGTTCGATTCTTTACCATCCAGGCAAGGCAAATGTAGTAGTTGATGCATTGAGTAGAAAATCAACAGGTAGTCTTGCCCACATTAGTACTGAGAGGAGACCGATTATTCAGGAGTTGCATGAGCTGATTGATCAAGGTTTGCAATGGAAAGTGACTAAAAAGTGCCTTTTAGCTCAGTTTAGAGTACAATCTATGTACTTGGATAGAGTTAAGGCAGCTCAAAGAAGGGACCCACAGTTACAGAGAATTATGCTTGAGGTGCAACAGGGTCAATCTAGAGAGTTTGTGATTGACAGTGAGGGGGTTCTATGCTTGGGTTCTCGGTTGTGTGTGCCAAATGTTGATGATCTAAGGAAAGAGATCTTAGAAGATGCACATTTTTCTACTTACAGTATTCATCCAGGTTCTACTAAGATGTATCATAATTTGAGGGATACATACTGGTGGAATGGAATGAAGAAGGATGTTGCAGAATTTGTATCCAAGTGTCTCACATGTCAGCAGGTGAAATTAGAGCATCAGAGGTCCTTAGCATTATTACAGCCCATGCCTATCCCAGAGTGGAAGTGGGATATGATTGCTATGGATTTTGTGACTGGGTTACCTCAGACGACAGGTGGGTTTGATGCTATTTGGGTGATCACTGACAGGTTAACTAAGTCAGCTCACTTTCTGCCAGTTAAAAAGACATACTCCACTGATAGGTTGGCACGATTGTATGTCAACAGAATTGTTTGTCTTCATGGAGTTCCAGTAAGTATAATATCTGACAGAGGAGCCACTTTTACATCAGTTTTCTGGCAAGAGTTTCATAAGGCATTGGGTACCAGACTTGACTTCAACATAACATTCCATCCTTAGACTGATGGTCAGTCTGAGAGGACCATTCAGACTTTAGAGGATATGCTCTAGATGTGCGTGATGGACTTTGGAGGTCAATAGGATAATCATTTGCCACTGATTGAATTTGCATATAACAACAGTTATCATGCAAGTATTGAGATGGCTCCGTATGAAGCGTTGTATGGTAGGAAGTGCATATCACCTTTATATTGGGAAATTGGTGAGAGACAGCCTGCAGGTCCAGAGTTAGTACAGATTACTTCTAAGAAAGTTCCTATCATTCAGCAGAGGTTGAGGATAGCATATAGCAGGCAGAAGAGTTACGCTGATCCTAAAAGGAAGGATGTTTCCTTTCTAGTTGGAGATATGGTGTTTCTGAAGGTATCTCCAATGAAGGGAGTTATGAGGTTCGGTAAGAAGGGTAAGTTGGCTCCGAGGTACATTGGACCTTTCGAGATATGGTCACTGTTTGTGATATGCACTAGGTCAATCATTTGATTATGCATTGACTTTCTTATTTTATTAATAAAGAGGTATTTCATTATCATTTGATTTTATGATAATTATATGAATGGTTAATTCTTACTAAGGCCATCAAGTATGTGACTTGATAGTAAAACCCTTAGATTAAAATAAGAGTTCTATTCTAATTATCCCTAGCCATTTATTCATTATATAAATATTAAAGTATTAAGGCTAGTATGATGTTGACTGATGGTTATATTTTATTAATCATGAATATTTGATATTAAGTCAACTCATAGGTACATGATGAGAGATCATGTACTATATTGACCCACTATGAGAATACTACATAGATTATTGTCATAAGTATTTCCCATCACAGTAATTTTATTTCAGTCCTTTGACCTTGAAATCATTATGGATTTCTATATCACTATTTTATGTTTTGACACATTCTAACATTGTCTTTAACCGGATGATTAAATAGGATGTTGTTGGATATGAAATTAGTTATGTGAAGAATGTGAGTGATTTATAAGGGATTTATTCCTCATTAATATGAGAAAGATATCTATGGGCCCCTTGATAAGATAGACTAAAGGAAAATGCATGGCCATGCTGAAATGAATTGATAAAGAGTTATCATTTTCAGTCTACTTGGAATCAAGTCATAATATTGAACTATATAAGGATGACATTCTATGCCTTATGTTCAATTAAGATATGTGATAAAGGGATGATAAAATTCATTGTAATTAGGTTATGTCGGATTATTGACTTCACATGACTTGGGTAGTCATAATGTCTTGCTAGAGGCCACTTATGACTTTTAGGCCTAAATAAAGATTTAGGCCCACTACCAATGTTATGTGAACCTATAGGGTCACACACTTAGAACAAGCCCAAAACGAATACAGGTTTAATAAGCCCAAAATAAACTCTGTGGAAATAAATAATTAAAGTGTTTTATTTATTTATTTATTTGTTTATTTATTTAAGATAAATGTTATTTTAAATAAATAAATAAGATGTTACTTCTGATTTGTTTTTAAATAAAATCAAAATATAATAAATGGAAATTACCAAAAGGTCATTGGTAGGTAAAACCCTAATTTAAAGTCTATAAATATGTTATATTCTCTAGGGTTTCACACACTTTTTTTTCCTGCCTCCAAATTCATTTTCTTTCTTCTTAGAAAATAAAGACAAAGTTTTCTTTTGTTCTTGATTTGTGAGACAATCAAGGAGGTTGCTAGCACAAACACTCCAATTCGTTTTATGAAGGGTTATTTGTGTGGATACCTATAGAGGACGCATCCTTTTGGAGACGTCTTGATCCGAATAACCAAAGCAAAAGGCTCGAGATAAGGTGTCACCGGTGTGAACCTCCTCTCATCCTTTCAGAAAATCTTGCCTCTTCTGCATTTTGGTGAGATTTTTGAAATCCTAGATTTAATCAAGTAGTCGAATTACATGGATCCAGGTTTGGGAACGTGATAAATTTTTTATTTTTCACTGCATTTGTATCACGAAATCCAACAGTCACAAGTCGGGGAAGTAGCCTATAGACTAGTGTTGCCACCTGAGTTATCTCGAATCCACCCAGTGTTTCATGTGTCTATGTTAAGGAAGTATATTCCTGATCCTTCTCACGTACTTCAGCCTCAAGCAGTGGAGCTCAATGAAGATCTGTCTTATGAGGAGTATCCAATAGCAATTGTGGATCGCTAGCTTCGCTAGCTTCGCTCTCGGGAGATTCCAATGGTTAAAGTGCTTTGGAGTAACCACACATCAGAAGACTGTACGTGGGAGGCAGAGTCTGAGATGCAAGCCGTCTATCCCTATCTTTTTCATCCTTAGACTTTGTAATTCCTAGCTTTTCTTTGAAATTCGAGGATGAATTTCTATAAGGAGGAGAGATTGTAATACCCTATATTTTATTTTAATAAAAGTAATTTCCGATTTTGTATTATTTTATTATTTAAAATGACATTGTTTATTTTTATCATCATTTTTTTATTAAACTACATTATTTGGATGGATATTTTATGTGTTATTATGTACATATATATATATATATAATTAAAGTTTAATTATTTTTATGTGTGTGTATTAATTTATTTTTGTGTATATACATGTATATATGTATTTAGTATTAGAGTGTGTGTGCGTATATATATATATATATATATATATATATATATGTGTGTGTGTGTGTGTATATGTATAGTGTGCATATGTGTGGTGGAGAATTAAAGTAAATTATTAGAATCTAATGTTCTTTTTTAATATAAAGTAAGATTATTATTATTATTATTATTATTATTATTATTATTATTATTATTATTATTATTATTATTATTATTATTATTATTATTATATATAAAGAAACAAAAAAAAACAACAAAACAGCAACTTACCAAAGGAGAAGGAAACAACCCGACAGCCCAAAAACTCACCCATCAACTATTGCCTTCCCTCTCCGACCACCACCATCACTATCATCCTTCTTCTTCGACGTGTCTCAGCCCTTCCCGGAGCAGCCAACACTAGCATCAACCTCTCCCTTCTCTTTTCTTCCTCTAGTTTCTCCTTCTTCCTCAAGTTTTGAAGTCTCCTCGCCTTTGTCGGAGCTAGATCAGAGCTGTCATTGCCCCCTCAACCTTCCTCACCTCCTCAGGCATCGGTCGATGTCCAGCCTTGTCTCTGCCACCCATTTTCGGCATCAGAAAATGAGGTTGAATGTGAGTTGCGCAGAGTTGTTTTCTGGTTGTTTTCTGGTTGTCTGAGCTAGTTTATGTGTTAATCTTCAATTGTTCTAAGTTAGATGATGAATTCTGCAAAGTTAGAGGCTTAAATCTAATTTTGTATATTATTTTGATTTTTTCCAATTTTTATAGAATTTTTTTTTATTTTTGTTTGATTTTAATTGATATTTAATTTGGGTTTAATTAGTAATTAGAGTAGTTATTGTTAATTATTTTGGGTATATTAATTTTATTTGAGATTATAGAAATTTTTGTATATTTATTTAGGTATTTTAAGTTTTAGGTATATTTTGTTAATGTGATTAATTAATTATTTTTGGTTGAATATTTGAGTTAATTAGTGTTAGTATATTATGTTAGTAATTTTAGTAGTGATAAAATAATTTTTGATAATTTATCTAATTTTTTTTAGAAATTATTATTATTATGTAAATTTTGAAATAATAGGTAAATGGTGTGTTTTTTTTTATATTATAATTAAATACTATGTTTTAGTTAATTTTGAGATAAAATGTGGTATTAAAATAATTTTTTATAAATTTTTTATTATTTTTAGTTAATTAATACTAACTATTTTTGAAAATTTATTCAAAATTAAATTATTTATTTTTTTGTGCTTTGAATGAGTTTTTAATTGATATTATAGTATATTTAATCTAGATGGGCAATTATAATTGAATTTGACTATATTACGTTGAATATTTGGAAAGTTGGATTGTGATTAATATTACATTATTATTTGAAATTTTATTAAATTATGGTGGAAAATAATTTTATTTAGTGTTTTAAAAAATTAAATATATTATATTATGATTTATTATTAATTTTTATTATATTTGGTGATTTACTAAATTAATATTTAGTATTTGCTTATTTGTATTTTTGGTTAACCTTGGTTGGGAATTGTGTAGTTTGGGGTCCCAACCCGAGGTGTTGTGCCGCTATGAATGTTGAAGTGTGTTTATTTGCAGGATTGACTCTACTTCGGTAGGGGGGATGTCCATTTTACAGAGAAAATTTTGTCGAATTTTTGGTAGATTTCTCGTAAAACGTGACACCGGGTCAATCCTAAAAATTTTATTCTGAGTTCAAATCGAGTCTTCCTTAGAAACTCTAGAAGTTAGGTTTCTAATTTCTGATTGTCATTTCTTTTTTCTGTCTTTTAGCTGCCCCTCTAGTCGCGTCTACCAGTCGAGGTCGGACACGACATGTTAGAGGAGCACCTTTATCTGGTAAGTTAATATTTGATTTGAGTGTCGAATTTTTAATTCAAATTATATTAAATCCTTATGAATATAATTTTATGAGATTCTAGTTAGCATTATTCATATCATTTTTCATGATTTAATTTATAGTTGATTTATTTTGTTTTATTTATTTATCTATTTTATTTATTGTAATTTTCATTGTTTTATTTATTTTCTTTTATTTTTAAAAACCATGATAGAACGGGCTACCTGATGGGTTTCATCAGGACCATGTGCGCACCGGTAAAATATGTGATTATTTAATTATATTACTGGGACCGAAGGTCTAGTGATGCTTTGCTCTCAGACACTGCCAGTAGTATAATATTTGTTTATTTAATAAATACTGGTGCCGAAGGTCTGGTGATACTTTGCTCTCGGACACCGCCAGTAAAATTTTAATTTGTATTTATTAAATCATTGAGGCCGATGGTCTGGTGATACCTTGCTCTCGGACACTGCCAGTGATATTGGATTAAGAGATATGACTGCGGCTGTGTATCCCGGTGATGCCTTGCTCTTGGGATCTAGCAGTCTTGGACATAAGTGAGTCATATGACTGTTAAAAATTTATAAATCAGGTTCTACCAAAGTTTTATACTGAAATGATTTTAAAAGATATTTAAATATTTATTTCTTCTCTTTTAAAAAAAATGGATTTATTATATGTATACCAAATGGTTGGAATAAAATTATATTATATTATATTTCTATAAAATTTATTTTAATCAGGTTTTGAAATTGCATTCATTTCTTTATTAACTTACTCGATGAGGTCTGACTCCCCTCAACTTATTTTTTTCAAGAGTTTGGGAGTTTACTGTTAGGCCTACTTCTTTTCATTGTGTAGCTTCATCACCGACTATTCTACATAGGTCTATTTAGTTGTGTTGTATTTACTTTTATGTACCGTAGTAGAGAAAATTGTATAACTGCATACTTTATTTGGAAATTCATGTATTATAATTTTATGTACTGAGATACTATTTGTATAACCGATGTTTATTTATTTTATTCTATACACTGATATTATGGTTTAAATTATATTGAGAAAAATCAGTTTGATAATGTGCATTGTTATTTTATTATTTATTATAAAGTTTCAAAGTTAAATATTTTATGATTTTTCTTTTAAGGCTTACTATGGGTTTCGGTAGCTTTATGCTTTCCCATTCCCTAGTGTCGGTCACGTGCCCCTGGATTCGGGTTGTGACATATTTAGTTCAAGATAGATAAGTATCCTAAGGAGTAATTATCTCGTGCATAGTTAAGAGGTATTGTGAAGCTAGTTGCTTGCTTGCTTGAGAGAAGTTCTAAGTCATAAGATAACCTCACAGTGGGCAGTATAAAGAAGCTTAACAATTAAAACTATAGTACATGGTTGACATGTTTGGAGTTGAATCTCCAAGGTCAAGATTTATGGGAGGTGGTTGGTGAAAGTGAGAATACACCACCTCCAAAGGCAGATGTTGAAGCATTAAAGAAATGGAAGATCAAAGTTAGGAAGGCAATGTTCGTGATCAAAGTGAGAATTAAAGAAGAAATGTTGGAACATATCTGGTACATTCCCATACCTAAAGAAGCTTGGAAAATTTTAACCTCATAATTTTCTAATAATAATAAGATGAGATTAGAAAATTTAGAGATGGAGTTAATATCTATTAAACAATGAGAGATCTCAATTAATCAGTATTTTTTAAAAGTTTAGTCTTTGTGTCAAAAAATTTTGGAATTAGATTATGTGTCAAAAATTAGTGAAGATATAATGAGAAGGATTATTATTTATAGAATTAAGCCAGAATATAAAGGGTTTATTACTATTGTTCAAGGTTGGCCTAAACCACCCACATTAAATGAGATAGAGAATTTGTTAGCCAATCAAGAGACGTTAGCTAAACAAATGGTTAGAGTTTCATTGTAGAGTGAGATGATGAAGAAGTATTATTTAGCAAACATAGAAGAGGTTGTCCTAGAGATTGTAATTCTAGAAAGTCCATTGGAGATGACAAGACCAATTCAGAGGAAGATAGAAATGAAAAAAGGTGGAAAGGCCAAAGTCGATATTCAAGGGGAACTCAACAATGTCGAAACCAAGAAGACACATAAGATAAAAGATATCACCAATAAGATGTGAAATGCTATAATTGTGGCAAGAGAGGTGATTATGCTAGAGACTGCCAGTACATAAGAACCAAGGGAAATACTATGACATCAACATAACCTCAAGTTCAAAGCGAAGAAGGGTGGGATTTTGACATTCAAGCATCATGAGCAATTGAAGAGCCAGTAAAGAATGGTTCAAATGAGTTTGTGGAGGCATGTGATTGTGAGAATGAATGGGATGTGCTGGCAACATTTGCCATGTTAAAGTTTCTTGAAGAATTCTACGAAAGTGAAGAAGAATAGGATATGATGCACTCAAGTTTATTTGAAAGTCATCCATTAGAGCAAGTAAATTATCAACACAAAAAGGTACTATACGAATCTTGGTTAACTGTGACTCTCTCAATCCTTTTTTTTTTCTTTTCGAAATTTCACTCACTTTATTTTTTTTTCTATGACTTTATTAAACTTATTCCATGAACTTTATTTTTTCTTAATTTCTATTTAAATTAACAAAAAAGCTTCAAATTTCTTTTATTTCATGCAATTTTTAACTGGAATTAAAAGAATTTTTGAATTTGTTGAGATTTGAAGATCTATTGATTTGATGGTATTTTAGTAATAGTGTTGCAACTTTATAACCATTTTCGTGGACATTTCAAATAAGATTCTAGTTAGATTATAGATAAGAGATGGTATAGTTGAAATAAAAAGTTGCAATCTTTTTGTCATTTTAGTCCCCCATTTTTTGTCACTTTTTATAATATATTCTAGTTCAAAAGGTGGAATACACATCAGTATTTTTAAACATTTCATGCTCGAAAGTGAAATAGAATTATATTAGAATTGATTAGAGGTAAAATAGGTTTAAAATAGAAATTGAGAAGTGATACAGGTTAAACTAAAAGTTGAAATGTTTTGAAAAATAATTGACTAAAGTTTAGGGATGAAATTATGTATTTTGCCTCTAATTGACCCTTTTTTACTGAAAAAAATAAAAGTGAATTGTGAAAAAATCACATAAATATTAACTACATTAACGAGAAATCTAGTTTGTAGATCATAAACCCATACAACCGAACATTTAAATTAGACAAAATATAAATCATGTACTTGAATATGAAATAAGATATAAAAGTATAGCAAGAGGAGAAATTAAATTAAATTAAATAGTGAAACATGATATGTGATAAAATGATTTATGTATATTTGCATTAATATAATAAAGAGGGTTTTATACATGGACACTTAAATACAAAAACATATTTATAGGCGATAGGGTTTAGCGCGCTCTCAAGTGTTTAATGACCATAGCACTGTGTGGGCTCGAGGCCCACTTGGAAATACGATATAGGTCTTGGGCCTATTTGGAGATGAAGTCGCCATTCGAATAAAAGCTAGGACACACTTATATGATAATTGGATTCTACAAAGGTTCTCAGAAGCCATCATTAGAGAATGGGTTTAAAAACAGAGTATGAGTGTTTAAATGCTCACCCAACCTTGCAGTTGGCCTCCGTTTGTGTTTTGTGGATTATTACCTTTAATTATTCAATTATTTTCTTATGAACATGTAGGTTGTTATTGCTTTTAAAGAATTATCAAATTTTAGAATTTAAGCCCGAATTTGCACATTAATCCTTTTTCATGCACTTGGTCCAATCATTTATAAAAAAAAATGAATAATCAATATTTACAACCATTCATTCAAACCAAAAGGGGAAAGGGATTAAGGATTACAACACTTTTGAATGAAATAAAAGGATAATATACAAAAAATAAACCATTTATATACCAAAAATAAACTAATAATAAACTACTTGTACGGACTAAATGCTCTAGGGAGATTGGCTAATTAAAGTAATTACTCAATGATATGATCATCAAGTATTTCCTGCAATAGACACGTAGTTAGTTTCCTTTTGCAAAACACAACGTTATCTATAACAATATTCTTTTTACAACTAATATTCTTAAGAGATCTTTATAATACAAACTAAAAAAACTCAAACGATCAAAATATTATCATAAATATACTACATCATGCAACATGTTAGCTATAAGCAATGATGAAAAAAGGCATACAAGGTTAGAGTCATGCAAAGTTCTACAAAGAAAAAGGAGTTAGATTGTCTGGAGACCTGTTAGTATGGTGATTACCCCTGTGAAGAGGCGATCGCCCTATTGACAGGGGTAAATGCCTCTATGAAGAGGCGTCGCCTGATCAACAGACTCCTCAACACATTAACAATAAAAGAATCATGCAGGATCACAAGTAGAGGGAAGACTATACTACCTAAAGGCCTATCAATGTGGCGATCACCTCATTTACAAGAGGCAATGCCTCTATGATGAGGCATCGCTTGATCAATAGTCTCTCTCGACTCTTAAAAAGGTTAAACTTCTATCCTAAGCAAGCAATACATGTACACAAGCTTTTAAAAGATATACCAAATTACAACTACATGCAATAATTCAGTAGATCATGCTAATGAAGTAGTATAACAAATAAGATAAACCTAAAATATACTTAAAGTATACCAATAAACATAGTCACATACAAAGTAAACACCAAAATGGCAAAAGTATGAAGATATTGTATTTGAATGCATATTTTTACCAAAATGATTGACCCTTAGAGATGTGTTTTTGGATTATGATATTCACTAGAGTGTGAGTTCCATTTGGCACAAGCTTTTCTCCTTCATCTCCTAAGGAATATGGACTTGTTTTAGCTTGGATCCTCCCTCTCCTACTCAAGAACGTCCCTCTGTGTTTTCAGAGCTTTTTTTTTTCAATAATGGCCAACTCTTCTTGCTTATGGCTCCTTCCCCTTTCTCTCTCTTCTTTTTTCTTTTATCTTTGATTCACTACCTTGGTCATGCCCCTAGGCTCTTTAGCCCATCATGAGCCCCTACAACCTTTTTCTTTCCCCCAAAAATTTCTTCCTCATCCAAAATTAGGTGTGGGGGTGTGGGGTCCACACTACATGGCCACCATGGTTGGTCTGCCATAGAGACAATGCCTCTCCAATTGGGTGATCGCTTCATTGCATAGAGGCGACTCCTCTTTGGTCCGACCCCGTATTGGGCCAAATGGGCCTGGGTTGTGTTGGATAATTTGAGCTAAGTTTTGAGCTTTTTTGGGTTTTTGAGCTTTCGAGTCTATTTTCAATTGGAGATTCAAGTCTTGTACTTGTGTCCAAGTTTCATATTCTCATCATCGAATTTGATAACGGGCCAACCAAATCGAGCATTCCTAATTCGTTTTCTAATATGGACCGATCGAATTAGATGTCTACAATATGATGAAGCAACAAATAGATAGAAATTTAACTAAACTATATCTAAGTGATCAGCCTCAATTTTGCTATAAGTGATAAAATTAGCATTTGTGCAATTATTCTTTGAATAATTCTTTTATTTTTTGGTCTCTAAAATTTTATTTAAAAATTCTTTTATTAATTAGCATTTGGCACATCTACTGCGAACAATAGTAGATACAAATGAAAATTCCTTGGATTTTGTCTTCATTCTTTCCCATTTTTTCTTCATTCTATTTTGATTTGATTTTTTTTTTTTTGGAAAACCTAGCTATCTTGTAGAAGGTGACAAAAATTTTGTCAAAATGGATATTTATCAATAGATGTGGCCGATGACACGTTATTTTTTGCAAGAAAAATAAAAGGCCACTTGATCTTAATGAGTGTAGAGTAAATAATAAATCAATCGAAAATACTGAAATATACTTATTTTTTAAAGTTTATATAATTAATTGTAAAAAAAATAAAATTTAAAAATTTAAATACTATTTATGCAATTATTCCTATTTAATTGTAACAATACTTGTTTAAATTTGCAAAAGAATAATATTCTAAAGTTTGTAAAGAACACTAGCGGAAGTATAAAGATTTAACATAATAAAATTCATTCCATATGAAATATAATGGACAACTGAAAAGTTGGAACACTTATTTATACAATTATCCCCAATTAAATATAATCAAGATTCAAAGATATGGCAGAATTGATCAATAAACTTAATCAAGAAAGTTGTCCATTCTCATATTAAATATGAAAAATGTTGATACAGGTTTGAACACGTTGCATAATGTGAAGGCAAATTTATTATACGTGGACAATTTTTCACATGAATATTTTTCACATGAATATATTTCAAAGGTAAAATTATTATATTTTACTTCCAAATTCTTCGACATGTCTATGTAGTAGAGTGCAAAATTTTTCCACGCAAATACATTTTCTAAGTTCACTACTTTTCCGCTCTCTATGGTAAAATATGTGGATATATATAAAGAATAAGAATTTATTCTTGTTCTTTCATTATGATGAAAAATTTAAATCAATTCAATTAGCTAAAAATTCACTCTTTTTTTTTCTTTTTTTTTTTTATGGTGAGTTGCACTTTTTTCTTGAATTTTGATATACTTTAATCTTTTTTATTTAAAAATTCAATTTTAGAACTCAACTTTTTCTTTGTTTATATTTTTATTTTTCTAATTTTTGTGTCAAATAATATTTGAGTCCTTTATAATAAAAAAATAATAATTTTTCTATTTTAGCCGTATAAAACAATGCCCTTAATTTTTAAATTACTGAATCAAAATTTTAATACCTACTAAATTTTCAAAACCTGTATATAATTCAAAGATTATTTTAAAATTTGTTTATAATGTTTTGTTAATTTTATTGTATATATGCCTTTTTGTTTTTCATTTATTTTTTTAACACCATATTTATCTATAATTAAAATTATATATAAAATAAATGTAAAAAATACATTTAATAAAATCAAACTCTAAAAAGTGTTATATATATATATATATATATATATATATATATATATATATATCAGCTATTATAAAAATTTAAAATAATTAAATAATAAATATTTCAATTCTTTGATCTTATTAAAAATAAAGGAATTAAACCGTTCATTTTTATTAAAAAAAAAAAAAGAGAAACGAAAATATCTTTTTTACTAAGATATTAAAAAATGTAATGGCAAAAGGTTTTTTCAAAAAAACATTTGAACTTCTATGATAAGAGAATTTAGCACCTTAAACTAAAAAAAAAGTACCTTGAAGCCCCTAAACTTTGAAAAATAGTTCAAATAGATCCTTTTTTTTTTTTTACTTTTACTTAACATATGTTAACTTTTACCTTTTTGGGCTATAAAAGGTATAAAAAAAACCCTTAATTTTTAATTTTAGTACAATTAAAACCTAAATATTTTTAAGTTTGAAATATATATCTATTTTTTATTAATTACATTTTATTTTAAAAATTTATTTTAGAGGGTAAAATTATATTAAAAATTAATTGTTTTTAAAAGTTAATCTATTCTTAAAAATTATTTATTTTAGAACATATGTCGCTTACTTTCTTAAAATTAAATTTACACTCTAAAATTGACAAAAATTATTTAAAAGTGTATAAAATATAGTTAAAAAATTATTGATTGAAATTATTCTGGACTATATATTTTTATTCTTAAAAGATAATAATTTTTAAGAATATTTTTATTTTGAAGAATAAAAATATTTTTATTTATGAAAATTATTATGAAATAAACTGCTTTTATGAATAAAAATATTTTTATTCAAGAAAATTATTGTGAAATAGTAAGCTTTATGAATAAAAATATTTTTATTCATGAAGACATACCATTTCACAATAATTTTCATGAATAAAAATATTTTTATTCTTAAAAATAAAAATATTTTTAAATAAATTTCTTGAGAGTAAATATATATAGTTTAATAGTTTTTAATGATATTTTTATAACCTGAATTTTAATTAATTATTAAATTAAGTGTGGGATTACTTAGCATTAATTATTATTTAATTATTTTTGAGATTTTTATATTTGGTGTACTTTTATTTAATTATTGATTAATTGTTAAGTATAAATAATTTGGGGAAATTTTAGATTTTTAACAATATTAGAATATTATTTTTAAATTTAAAAGTTATTATTATTTTATATTATTCTATATATAAAAAACAAAAACCAAATTTTTTGTTTTCTCTTTCCTTCTTTCTTTCTTTTCTCTTCTTCTCCCCTGCGCACACGACAACGCCACCTCCACCTGCCATTGCCACCACATCGCCACCACCTCCACCTATTAGTGCCACCACCATCAGTAGCCCCTCCTCCCCTGGCGACGCTACCTTCTCCCTTCTCTTTCTTTCTCTCGGTTTCTCCATTATTGCCAGTTTGCTCTTGGACTTGCAGGAGACGATTTCGGCTACTCTAGCTGCTGTTGTCAGTCTTGATTGAAAGCTCTTCCTCTGGGCTTCATTTTCCCTCACTCAATTGATTCAGGTAACTCCGGTAACAACCTTAATTTTGTGAATTTGTTTTTATGTTAATTTTGATTATTTTGTGAAATTAAGCTTGAATTTGATTTAATTAGATATTGTCGTTTTGAGATTATATATAATTGAGGTTGAGATCTAGCTAATGGTTATTTTGAATTATTTTTATGATTTTTTGAATTTTTCGGGTTCGGGTTAGTGTTCATGTAACTGTTCCAGCTTGAAAATTTTATATTTTTATTAAATTCTATTCATTATGTAGAGTAAACTTTGTCGATGAAGTTTTATGAAATTATGCATAGAAATTTAAATATAAATTTTTAAAGATTATGTGTAAATATATATTTTTGAGAAAATATTAGAAATTCATGAATTATTTGATTTTAATTGAAATTGTTGTTAATTATGTTGGTTTAGACTATTTTTGATAAATAAAAATATGGAAATAATTTTTATAATTATTTTCCAATTTTAATTAATAAGTAGTAATTTTGGGAAATTTAATGAAAAATGAATTTATTTATTATTGTTTTGGCTTAAATGAGCATTTTATTATTTTTATGACAATAATTAGTGATTTTAATAATTATTTACAATTTATGCTAATTTATTTGTAAAATAGATATTTTATACTGTTAATGGATTTTATTAGTAAAATATTATTTAATAACTATAATTTTATTATTTAATTGGAAAATAAATTTCTTTAATATTTTTATGATATAGTTTGATGATTTCAGAAATTATGTTATTTTATTGTATTATTTGTGATGTTGGTTCTCGGTTGGGCGTGAATTGTAGTTTGGGGCCCAACTCGAGATGTTGAGTTTTGGTATATTTGAAGTGTGTTTTTGTACTGATTTGACTCTACTTTTAGTAAAAAGATATCTATTTTACAAAGGAGACTGCCGATTTTTTTTGTAGATTTCTTGTAAAATATGACACCATGTGTGTTTGGTTTTGAGTCTTTTATTAGAGTCGTATCTTATATCAAGTTTTCTCTAGAAATCCAGAATATATAAGATTAAGATTTTATCCTAATTATTTTGTTATTATTTTTCTATAGTTGTATTGAGACTGAGGCCTATAGGACCAGGCCAGTCGAGTCATTTTAGAGGAGCACACTCTACCTGTGAGTTATTATTATATATATGCATTGCATGTAGAAATATTATTGGCATCCACAATTTTTAATAAATATGAATTTATTATGCTATGTTTGCATATGTATGTATATATATATATACATATATATATATATACATATATATATATATACATATATATATATATACATATATATATATATACATATATATATATATACATATATATATATATACATATATATATATATATATATATATGGATGCTATTCATTATATATATATATTTGGATGCTATTCATATTTAATATATGGTTTTATTATTTTATTTATGAAGAGTTATTTTGGAGGATAGTTGTAGAACGTGCCACCTAGTGGGTTACACTAGGGTTGTTGTGCCGCAATATGCAAGATGCTAGGCTATAAATTTTTATTAATATATATATATATATTGGATGCTATTCATATTTAATATATGATTTTATTATTTTATTTATGAAGAGTTATTTTGGAGGATAGTTGTAGAATGTGCCACCTAGTGGGTTACACTAGGGCTGTTGTGCCGCAATACGCAAGATGCTAGGCTATAATTTTTTATTAATATGAGATATGATTAAATTGATTATTGAGATTTGTGGTTAGAGAGTGGTGTGACTATGGTAGCTCGATTGACTCGGTGTTTAGGGGCCAGTCATGCTAACAATGAGGCTGCGAAAGCTTGGTTGACTTAGTGTCTCGGGTTAGTCTACTGTCGAATTTGAGAAGAGAAATATTTTTGGAATTAAGTGAGCCTGTTAGCTAGTGAGGTTCTGTGATTGAGATTGTGGAATATTTTAGGGTTCTGCTTCAGTCCTCCACCTAAAATCTTTCTGCATTCATTTATTGTAGTGAAATGTAATTTTGAGCATCTATATGAAAAGCAAGTATAAAATAAATAAATATAAATATTATTATACTAATTCTTGAATGTCTTTGTCCTTAGATTGCATGCATATATATAATAATGATTTACTTAGTAAGGTCTGACCCCCCTAATTATTTTTTAGGATCCTTCTTATCAGACCTCCCATTGTAGTTCTCTTCGCCAGACCCTTTCTTCCCCGGTTGACTTATGTAAATTTTGAACTATCACTCTTTATATTTATTAAACGCTACAGTAGTAGTATGCCTTATTATAGTATTTTAAATTGTTATCGCCAGAGGATTTGTACCTAAATATTTGTATGAAAATATTTTATTATAATATGAAAATTATTTTTATTTTATAAAGTTTTAATAATGAGGTATATTTATATTTATGTTTTATATGAGTTTTATATTTTAAGGCTTGTTATAGGTTCTAGAGTCTCACGAATTCCCGTTCTCTAGCGCTGGTCATGACTCTTAGATTTGGGTCATGATAAAGTTGGCATCAGAGCTTAGGTTGAGTATTGTTAGGCCTGGGTTAGTAGAGTTTGAGTTTTCTTTAAAATTACTGCACCAATTAGGTTCGATTATGTCTTTGAAAGTCTTCCTTGCTTTAGAAGTCCACATAATCATTAAGATGTTTATTTTTGTCTGAATTGTGTTTGTTCTTTTTAGAATGAGGAGAAGAGTGCTAGTCACTCCACTGATCGATGAGGCCGAGGATGAGGAGTCATACCATGGTGAGATTCTACCTCTTAAGAAGCTAGCTAGGCATATGGGTAGAAGTAGAGGTAAACCTAGAGGAGCAGTAGGTCATCATAGATAGAGAGAGCTATAGGATGAGGAACTTGCAGGGTAGGATTTTGAGGGAGATGCTTTGCACCAGGGGTTCAGCACGGTGCAACAACTATAACCCAGGTCGTACCACCTTTGTAGCCTCTGTATCAATAGGGAGTTCATGGCATGTCAGACCCAAAAGCAACCTTGTTATATATCAGATTCAAAAAGATTTCTTTTGATAGGACTTCAAACCCACTCAATTTTCTCCATATGATTAAGCCAAAGACTCAGACTTCATACACTAAGTATTAGTAGATTATGATTATCGAGTTGTCAATTCAGGGGCCAACATTAAATTTCTTTGTTTATGTCATCCAACCTCACATGACTACAATGATTTAGGCTTAGTTTAAAGAGTGATTCATACGATGATTCTGCCCAAAGCCGATGAGGATGAGTTACAAACTTCGACTGATGAATATTTTTTAAGGTGACACGTCAATAAAGAAGTACACTATAGAGTTTCTTTAATTGTCCAGATATGTCAAAGATATAATGAGGGATCGATATTTTACTATTACCATTATATTATTGGATTGGGTTATATATTTGTTGGGATGCCTACTACGGGCTTAAGTCTTAAGTCGGTGATTAAGCTAACTAAGGAGATTGAGCTTAGGCTTATCAGGCAAGGAGTTATGCTTGATTTCTATTGGATGGGAGGTACCAAGGTAGGAGGATATTAGGATACTCCATACTCGACAGTTTAGATTGGCTCTAGTAGTGAGCCTAGAGGATCTTATTAATAGGGCCAAAGACCTTAGTAGAGAGTCCACAAGAGCAGCAGACATGGTCATAGTTAGACTCACAAACTTGTTAAATTCGGTCCAAGTGCTACCCATAGTAGTAGTAGACAGAGTTCTGCTAGATCTTGTGTCTATTCTAGTTTTCAGCAGTAGTTTCCCCAGTCATCTTTAACTAGTGTAGCTCCAGCTTAGTTTCAGCCATTACCATTTTATTATTTGGGTACTTTTTAGTTTGTTGCCCAGCATGCACAAGGTAGAGGGGGGTAGCAGTAGTGCTAGAGGAATTTGACAAGCTTCTACTAGCTAGTAAGGAGGCAGAGGCTAGGCTAGAGTTTTCACTCTCACGCAGCAAGATGCTCAAGCATCTAATGCAGTGCTAGTAGATACACACATGGTATGTTTTATTGATGATAGAGTTTTGATTGATCTGGTTGCTACCCATTCTTTTGTGTCCCCTATTTTTGCTTCGAGATCGAGATGGAAAGGTACAAGAAGGGCAATTCCTTTATCAGTTGCCACACCTTTAAGTGTTTTGTTGGACACCGACGTGATTTTTTATGAGTGTCTTATGTTGGTAGAAGGTAGAGAGCTACTTATAGGCTTGGTGTTATTGGATGTAATGGATTTCGATATAATCTTAAGTATGGATTGGTTATTTTAGCATCATGCTATTGTGTATTATCGTAGGAAGGAGGTAATTTTCAAAATTCTAAATGTAGAGGAATTCAAGTTTATGGGTGATAAGAGTTATATACCTTAGAATCTTATTTTTGCTATTACGGCAAGGACGATGCTGAGCAAAGGGCATCAGGGATACTTAGCATTAGTTAAGGATACTACAATAGAATCGATATCCATCTCAGGTGTTCTTATAGAATGTGAGTTTTTAGATGTCTTCCCTAATGAATTATCGAGTTTACCACCTTATAGGGAGATTAAATTCTGCATTGATGGGTTCTAGGCATATCTCCTATCTTTATGCTGCCTTATAAGATGGTATCTGCAGAGTTGAAAGAGTTAAAAAAACAATTACAAGATTTATTAGATAAGGAATTTATAAGGCCTAGTATTTCTCCTTGGGGTGCACTAGTCCTATTTGTGAAGAAGAAAGATTGTACTCTAAGACTATGCATTGATTATAAAGAATTGAACAAGGTGACTATTAAGAACAAGTAACCTCTTTCGAGGATAGAAGATTTGTTCAATCGGCTTCAGGGTGCCTAATTCTTTTTTAAAATGGACTTAAGGTCGGGCTATCATCAGTTTCAAATCAATGAAGTTGATGTTCTTAAAATGACATTCCGTACTAGATATGGCCACTATGAGTTTATAGTGATTTCCTTCGGATTAACCAATGCACTAGCAGCTTTTATAGATATGATGAATAAGGTGTTCATACCATTTATGGATAAATTTATAGTGGTGTTCATTAATGATATACTGGTGTATTTGAGAAGTATGGCAAAGCATGTATATCACTTGAGGACAATACTACAAACACTAAAGGAATATCAACTTGATTCTAAGTTCTCAAAGTGTGATTTTTGGTTGGAAAGTGTAGAAATTTCTTGGGCATGTAATGTTTAAGGATGGCATTCAGACTAATTCATAAAAGATTGAGGTAGTGCTTGAGTAGCCTAGATTGACATCAGTCATTGAGATTCATAGTTTCTTAGGTTTGGCTAGGTATTATAGGAGGTTGGTTCAGGATTTCTCAAGGATTGTAGCACCTATGGCCCACCTGACTCAAAAGAATATGACGTTTATATGGTCAGACGCATGTGAGAATAGCTTCTAACTGTTAAAGGAGAAGTTTTCTATAGCTCCAGTGTTGACTTTCCCTAATGGAGTAGATAAGTTCACAATGTACTGTGATGCTTCCAGAGTTGGCCTAAGTTATGTGTTAATGCATAATGGAATGGTAGTGGTTTATGCTTCCAAGTAGTTGAAGATGCATGAGCAGAACTATCCTACTCATGACTAAGAGATGGTCATTGTGATCTTTGCTCTTAAGATTTAAAGGCATTATTTATACGGGGTAACATGCGAGATCTACACTTATCATAAGAGTTTGAAGTATATCTTTTAGTTGAGAGATCTAAATTTAAAATAGAGAAGATGGCTAGAACTTTTGAAGGATTATGACTGTGATATTTTATACCATCCAGGCCAGGCTAAAATGGTAACAGATGCCTTGAGTAGAAAGTCCTCAGGTAGTCTTGCTCACATTAGTATGAAGAGGAGACCATTGATCTAAGAGATGCACAAGTTAGTGGGCCAAGGGTTTATAATGAAGATAACCAGGTTAGGATGATTGTTAGCTCAGTTCAAAGTAAGATCAGTGTTAAGGGATAGGATCAAAACAGCTCAGAGCCAATATCCTAATTTAGTTAAGCTTATGGAGAAAGTTCACGAAGGGAAGTTTACTAATTTTCATCTCGATGATGTAGGTGTTCTATGGATCAGTGGGAGATTGTGTGTTCTTAATGTGGATAACTTAAAAGAGGAGATATTGGAAGAAGCTCATTTTGTAGCCTATAGTGTACATCCTGGTTCCACTAAGATGTACCACAATATTAAGGATCTTTACTGGTGGGATAGAATGAAGAAGGATGTAAATGAATTTGTTTCTAAGTGCTTAACCTATCAGTAAGTGAAAGCAAAGCATCATAAGCCTTATGGGAAGCTTCAATCTCTTTTGATCCTTGAGTGGAAATAAGAGAGAGTCACTATAAATTTTGAGACAGGATTGCCTCATTCAAGGGATGGTTACGATAGAAGATAGTGGACAGGTTAACCAAGTCAGCTCACTTTCTACTAGTTAAATCTACTTTTTCAATGGCCAAGTTGGCTAGGCTGTACATTAAGAATATTATGTGTCTTCATGGGATGCCTATTTCCATTATTTTAAATAGAGGTTTAGTATTTACCTTTCAATTTTGATAAAAGTTGCTAGAAGCGACAAGTACCAGGCTTGACTTCAATATTGCTTTTCATCCTTAGATAGATGGTTAGTCTAAAAGAATGATCTGAACACTTGAAGATATATTGAGAATGTGTGATGGATCTTAGAGGCAGTTGGGATGATCATCTGCCATTAGTAGAGTTTGCTTATAATAACAGCTACCATAGTAGTATTGAGATGGCTCCATATGAAGCTTTATATGGGAGAAAGTCTAGATCTCCTCTGTGTTGGAATGAAGTTGAAGAAAGAGAATTGATTGGACCAAAAATTATACAGGACGCATCCGAGAAGGTCACTTTAATCAGAAAGAGATTGGAAATAGCAGATAGCAGATAGAAGAGTTATGCAGATCTGATGCGCAAAGATGTGAAATTTTAAGTTGGAGACTATGTTTCTTGAAGGTGTCACCAATTAAGGGTGTCATGAGATTTGGCAAGAAGGGAAAGTTGGCATCGAGATACATAGGAGTTTTTGAGATATTGGAAGGAAGAACCAGTGGCTATTGTTGACTATCAAGTTCGATAGTTGCATTTTAAGTAGATTTCGATGGTTAAAGTCTTATGGAGGAGGAATAACGTGGAAGAGCACACATAGGAGACTGAGGTAGAGATGCGGGTGGCATAACCTTATCTATTTCCTCGATAATCTTGTAATCCTTTTATTCATTAAAATTCGAGGATAAATTTTTGTAAGGGGGAAAAGATTGTTATAACCCAAATTTTAATTAATTATTACATTAAGTGTGGGATTATTTAGCATTAATTATTATTTAATTATTTTTGATATTTTTATATTTGGTGTACTTTTATTTAATTATTGATTAATTGTTAAGTATAAATAATTTGGAGGAAATTTAGATTTTTTAAAATATTATAATATTATTTTTAAATTTAAAAGTTATTATTATTATTATTATTATTATTATTATATATATATATATATATTACGAAAACCAAAATTTTCATTTTCTCTTTCTTTTTTCTTTCTTTCATTCTTTTCTCTTCTTCTCCCTTGTACACCTGATAGCGACGCCACCACCTACCATTGCCACCTTTGCTTGTCAGCACCGCCGCCATCAGCAGCCCCTCCACCCCCTGGCAACACTACCTTCTCCCCTCTCCTTCTTCTTTCTCTCAGTTTCTCCATTATTGCCAACTTGCTCTTAGACTTGATGGCGATGATTCCAACCACTCCAACTGTTATTGTTCATCTTGATCGGAAGCTCTTCCTCTGGATTTCATTTCCCCTCACTTAATTGATTCGGGTAACTCTAGTAACGACCTTAATTTTGTGAATTTGTTTTTAGGTTAATTTTGATTATTTTGTGAAATTAAGCTTGAATTTGATTTAATTAGACATTGCTGTTTTGAGATTATATATGACTAAGGTTGAGATCTAGCTAATGGTTATTTTTATTTATTTTTATGATTTTTCAAAATTTTTGAGTTCGGATTTCTGTTCATATAACTGTTCCGGCTCGAAAAATTTTATATTTTTATTAAATTTTATTAATCATGTAGAGTAAACTTTGTTGAGGAAGTTTTTATGAAATTATGTATAAAAATTTAAATCTATAATTTTAAAGATTATGTGTAAATATGTATTTTTGAGAAAATATTAGAAATACATGAATTATTTAATTTTAATTGAAATTGTTGTTAATTATGTTGGTTTAGACTATTTTTTATAAATAAAAGTATGTTAATAATTTTTATAATTATTTTCCAATTTTAATTAATAAATAGTAACTTTGGGAAATTTAATGAAAAATGAATTTATTTATTATTTTTGAGTTTAAATGAGCATTTTATTATTTTTATGATAATAATAAGTGATTTTAATAATTATTTACAATTTATGCTAATTTTTTTTGTAAAATGGAAATTTATGCTATTAAGGGATTTTATTAGTAAAATATTATTTAATAACTAGAATTTTATTATTTAATTGGAAAATAAATTTCTTTAATACTTTTATGATATGTTTTGATGATTTCAAAAATTATGTAATTTTATTGTAGGTTCTCAATTGGACGTGAATTGTAGTTTGGAGCCCAACCCAAGATGTTGAGTTTTAGTATATTTGAAGTGTATTTTTGTGTAAGTTTGTCTCTACTTTTAGTAGAGAGATTTCTATTTTACAAAGGAGATTCTGTTGAATTTTCGATAGGTTTCTCGTAAAACGTGACATTAGGTGTGTTTGGTTGAGTCTTTTATTAGAGTCGTGTCTTAGATCGAGTTTTCTCTAGAAATCTAAAATATATAAGATTAAGATTTTATCCTAATTATTTTATTATTATTTTTCTATAGCTGCTGATATCGAGACCTACAGGACCATATCAATCGAGTTATTTTAGAGGAGCGCACTCTACCTATGAGTTATTATTATATGTATGCATTGCATGTAGAAATATTATTGGCATCCACAATTTTTAATATATATATATATAAGTGAATATTTATTTGTGTATTGGATGTTGTTCATATTTAATATATGTTTTTATTATTTTTATTTATGAAATGTTAGGATAGTTGTATAACGTGTCACCTAGTGGGTTACATTAAAGTTGTTGCATAGCAATACGCTTGATGTTAGGCTATAAATTTTTATTAATATCATATATGATTAAATTGATTATTGAGATTTGTGGTTAGAGAGTAGTGTAACTGCGGTAGCTCGATTGACTGAGTGTCTCGGGGCCAGTCATGCTAGTAGTGAGGCTGCGGAAGCTCTGTTGACTTAGTGTTTCGGGGCCAGCCTACTAGTAAATTTGAGAAGAGAAATATTTTTGGAATTAAGTGAACCTATTAGCTAGTGAATTTTTGTGATTAAGGTTGTAGAATATTTTAGGGTTCTGCTTTGGTCCACCAAAAATCTTTTTGCATTCATTTATTGTCGTGAAATGTAATTTTGAGCATCTATATGAAATGCATGTATAAAATAAATAAATATAAATATTATTATATTGATGTTTGAATTTCTGTGCCCTTAGGTTGCATGCATATATATAATAATGATTCACTCAGTGAGGTCTGACCCCCCTCAAATATTTTTCAACATCCTTCTTATCATATCTCCTATTGTAGTTTTGTTTGTTAGACCCTTTCTTCCTCGACTGACTTATGTAAATTTTGAACTATCACTCCTTATATTTGTTAGACGTTGTAGTATTAGTAAGCCTTATTGGAATATTTTAAATTGTTATCGTCAGAGGCTTTGTATGAAAATATTTTATCATGATATGAAAGTTATTTTTATTTTCTAAAGTTTTAATTTTGAGGTATATTTATGTTTATGTTTTGTATGAGTCTTATATTTTAAAACTTGATATACATTTCGGATTCTCATGAATTCTCGTTCCCTAATGTCACACCTCATCTCTCATAGCCCGAGATGAACATTTAAAACCAATCACCAAAACAATTTTCTCAGTTTAATTAATTTTTACTTATTATAATATCCTTATATTTGCAAAAGGATTCAAAATTAATCTCTCATAAAAGTTTAGTATTTTACATATGTTACATTTATTATAAAATAAGAACTTTTAAAATATTATGCATTTTTTTAAAAAAAATAGTATGACACTATTTATGAATTGTAAAATACATACAAAATAATAGAAATATATATATATATATATATATATAGCATAACCACCAATGTTTTACACACTTATACTGTAATAAAATAAAAAAAGAAAAGAAAAGACTACTCTAACAGAGATTTGTTGGCCAACCTTATTTTGGACTTCTATCCACACTCACTCAACTCGGTTCACCAACTATCAAGCTCAGCTATCTGAAAACGTTTAAAAAATAAAGTCAAATGAGTACAAAAATACTCAATGAATAGATGTTACAAGCAAAAAAATAGTTTAGCTAAATTAAATATAATAACATCTTAAATTAAAATACTAAAGCATTTAATAATCAAATTATCATTCACTTAAAATATCCAATTCAATCTTGCTTTTAAACACATTCAAAACTCAGTCAATTGAAACATGTGCCTTTGCAAATATAAATACAACTTTTCATTTGTATTAACCATCCCTCTAATAAGCATCACAACTCAGCCATAATATACAAGCCATCACAAATTTATTTTCTAGGCACCCTTGAAGACTAACCCTTCAATTACATTAGCAGGGAACGACCCTTCTTCCTTCACCGTCTTACAATTAAGTGCCCTATTGTTTATTATACAATAACAGCCAACATAATCATAAATGTGCATATATCACCTCAGCACATTCATACATCTCATATAAGGAGGTAATACACATAAAAAATATCATTTCATCCAAAATTAATCAAAACCATTCTTTCACATTTATAGCTTATCATAGTATTAACAATCAAACCACTTCTCATCAAAATTCAAAGGAATAAAATCAAGATAATTATAATCTCAATTAAATCATTGAATATCCAAAATAATCTCAAATCATATTACCAAAGCAATATTATAGTAATAACATATTTAACTTGTAAATTGAAACCTTGAAATTAAAATATATAATTCAAGTATCTATAAGGTTAAACTGAAACCATTTAAATACCTCATTTCAGGTCCATAAAACAACATTAAGAAATATCATTTTATTGCTGAAATAATAGATTTTAAAGGCTTGAACATCCGCTCACCATACAACCTATATATAAACAAACTCGGTTCACTGAATTTGCTTAATTCGCACTTGCACTTCCTTTTCCCTTTCCAGCACCTAACAAAAGTAATTTCATTTATAAATTATCAATATAACAATCTCATATACTGACCTAACTATGCAGCCCCCAAACTATATGTAAAATTTGCAAATTAACTTAACTTTACAAACTAGCCTTATTAACTTTAAAATAGCTATTTTCAGGCCTAAATTAGAAAAATTGCTCTGACCCGTAGAAGAGGAATTTTAACCAGACTTAGCTATTTGTGTCTAGTACCTTAAATAAAAATTTCACTTCTATTCAATAACCATAAATATAATTATAAAGGTTGTATTATAAGCATCTTAATTACTGAGACAGATTGAGCAATAAAAAGTATAGGTCTGTTAGACCACTATTAAGGCATAATAAGCTCTGGTTCAAAACTACAAAGTTTTAGAGAACTCTTTCAAGTTTTCTTAGAATCAAAAAAACTCAATTTGGAGTTTCTTAGCTCAATATATACGAAAAGTATCCATACTAGTTTTAACTCATGAACTCTGCAAACCCAGTTCATATAATCAAAATCACTGCTTTCCAAGCTGACTTTGAAAAGTTACTGGGACTTATAGAAAAAGAATTTTTGAGCTAAAATTTTAATCAATCTTAGATATATATGTGTAGAATATACCATAAAAATTTCACACCAATTGGAAAACTGTAAAGCGAGATATAGGCATCTGAACACAAGTAGGTCAATTTACACAACATATTAAATAATAAAATGTTTCCTCTTATTTTACTATCATAGAGACTGATTCAGATTGGGCTCAAAGATAGTAAATTTTATAAATTCTTCAAAGGTTCTAGATCTCAAATAACACTTAATGTGGAGTTCTATAGATCAAGATATACTCAAATTACAAAGACTAAAAAATCATATTTATCAAACCCGAATTCTGCAACTTAAGAACCCTAAATTAAATCAACCAAAATATTAAAATTACTTATCAAATCAATCACCAAAGTCTAAGATGAAGATTACAGCTTTAATTGTACTTCAAATCTTCAATTTTGCTTGAAAAATCACTTCTATAAAATGAAATAATTCAACCCTCTCTTCCCCCTTTTCTCTTTTTCCCCTCTTTTCTTTTCTTTCTTTCTTACTTTCTATTAATGGCAGCCCCTCCCGACACATCCAACTTAATTAATTAAATAATATGTAAAATAATCATTTTGATATATAATGAGATGCTTAAGTTACCAATAAATGATCATACTTTCAATTGTTCAATCAAGGATAATATGTGTTACAATTGAGTTTTTTTTATCTATAACTACATCTATATATATACTAACTTATACTTAAATTAAATCAATATATATTATGTAAATGCAATGCAAAATGAATGCAAATATACTTAGAGTTAGAGTACAGGTGTGACACCTAGCATTGGTCATGACTCACGGATTTGGGTCATGATAGATATTTCTTACACTTTTCAATAAAATTTTTATCAATTTTAGTGTAAATTTATTTTAAGAAAATAAGTGACATATACTTTGAAATAAATCATTTTAAAAATAAATTAATTTTTTAAAATAAATTTACACTCTAAAATCAATAATTTTTAAAATAAATGTTAATTAATAAATATTTTAAATTTAAAAGTATTTAAGGTTTAATTATGCTAAAATTAAATATTAGTGGCTATTTTGTAACTTTTATAGCCTCAAAAGTTAAAAGATTTTTTTCTTTTAGAGAAAAAAGTTAAAAGTTAACATATGTTAAGTAAAAGTTAAAAAAGTATTTATTTGGACCATTTTAAAAGTTTATGGGTTTTGTTGTTTTTTTCTTTTAGTTCATGGTACTAAATGCTTTTGTTATAAAATTTTAAGGATTTTTTTTTTACTCTTCGCCAAATGTAATTAAAATGTTAACTGAATAAAAATTAAGATTTAAAAAGTTTAATTTTTAAATTGGTGAAGAAAAGCCAGAGTTAAGTTAAATATGAAGGAAAATTTTAAACATTTTTTATGGAAGTTGCTACCTTTTCTATGTTTTACAATTGTGCTTTCTAATTGGCCTTGTTTTACTGAAAAAATAAAAGTGAAGTGTGAAAAAATCACATCAATATATTAACAAGAAATCTAATTTGTAGATCATAAACCCATACAACCGAACTGTAATATCCCGTGTTTTTAAATATTTTAATATTGTATCGGGATATGTAGTGTTAATAATTTTTAAATATAATATTGATATTTAATAAGCTTTTATTTAATTTAAATTGATTTTAAATTGTTTATTATTATTTTAAGTGCTTTACGTAAAATTTTCCCGGGACTTGTATTTTCGGGGAAATTTTCACGTAAATAATTTATTATTAATTATATTAAATATATTTACGGACTTGCATGAACTCATACGTATTTTAAAATTACTAAATAAAGCCTATGTGTATATATATTTATTTAATTAGGGTTTAATTTATTACCCTAATAATTTATTATTTATTTATTAGTTTTATTGTTATTTAATTATTTTTATTTATTATTAAATTTTAAAATATTAAATATTAAGTGTGTGGTGTATATTTAATGTGTGCAATTTAATATTATTTTATTATATAGTATAAAGTATATATATATACACATTATAAGTCAAAAATCAAAAATTTTGGAAAATTATGTTTTTGCCCCCGATTCCTTCTTCTTCCCCGATTTCCGCTTCCCTTGCTGTCCGATCGATGTAACTGCCGATTCCTTGCTGTTGGTGTGCCGTCCGGCGTGCCACCACCTTCCCTAGCCTTCCCCGCCGCCTGTAACAGCCGTTTCCGGCGTCTGGAGATCGATTTTTGGCCGAAAGCCGAGAGTTTGCATTTTCTTCTTCCCCTGCGATTCCGGCCACCGTTTTTGACACCGTCAGTCTCTTTCTTCTCCTTGAGCCCTGGTTAGTGTGATTCTAGCTTTGGTTTGAGCTGAATTGATCTTGATTTTCTTAGGTTTTGAATTTTCAATTTCGGCCGTATTAGGGTTTTTGATTTTTTTGAACTTCAAATTGTTTGATTCATGAAAAATACCTTAAAAAATGTTGTTCCCCTTAGCTTAATCTACTTGTGTGAATTTTTTTAGAATTTTTGGAGATTATTTGGATTTTTGGGTATTTTTGAATATTTTAATATTATTTTCTAATTTTCGAAACTTAATTAATTAAATTATGAAATTGTGTTTTATGGTAATTATAGGTGTTGAAATGAATTATAGGAATTTATTTGGAATTTTTATGAATTTCTATGTAATTATTTTGAATTATTTAAGTTTATGTAATTTTGGAAAATTAGGGTTAATTGTGTTTTAAATTGAAATTAATTGGTTAATTGAGTTTAATTATTGATATTATTGATAAATATGTTGAGAAAATTAATTTTGGATAATTTTATAATTTTTGGTGAATTTTTGAAGTAATTATAGTATATTTATATATATAAGGGTATTTTGGTAATTTTATCCTAAATTGGCTAAAAATGTAATTTAATTGGTTTTAATAGTTATTTAAGATATAAAATGATTTCTACAAATTATTTGGTATTTTTAACTAATTAAAACTATTTTTCGTGAATTATTTTCAATTATATATATAATATCCGATTTTTCTAATAAAATGAGTTTTTATCGGTTTTTAATGTGTTTAAAGGTTAATTATGTAATTTTTACTTATAAAATGAATTTCTACGTTATAAGGGTATTTTTGGTATTTCTGAAATTGTTCTGTGTTTGTGGACCCCGGTCAGTAGAATGTAGTTTGGAGTCCAACTGAGGGATTTTGATTGTGTGTTGAGCTTGTTTTTCAAAGTGTGTTTCTTTGCAGGGTCGGCTCTACTCTTTGAGTAGAGAGATGTCCATTTTACAGGGGAGGTTCTGTCACGACCCAAAATAGGGGCCATGACCGGCGCTAGGGAACGGGAATTCTTTCGAATCCGGAACCCGTAGCAAGCCTAAAAATAAAATAAAGCATGCCATAATAACAGTAACAGTATGATATGCAGCGGAAAATAAAAATCATAATATCATAATATCATCCATATCAACTAGATTTAATTCAAAATCTCATCACATAGATATATATAATCTTTAATACAAATCCAGTTCAATATAATACATCTCTTTAAAATAAAGTACATGAAATCCAATACTTTAATTTACAACTACTGCAGTGTCTAGATAAAATTAATAAGACTCAAGTAGACAATTTACATAAAGAAGCCGGGGCGAAAGAAATCCGGCGTATCGACCTGCTACTGAGGTCTGAGGAAGTTGACTCTCCTGAAAAATAGTCAACGGAGGGGAGTCAGACCTCACTGAGTGAATTACTATAATATATATACATACATACTAAGTGATAATGCATACAGTCAACAGTATATATAATATGTATATATACAGGCAAATTCTTACAGATGCAGAAAAATCATTTTTATATATTTTACTGAAAAATCCCAATTTATGAAGGATCACATAGAACCCTAAAATATCGCAACCTCAGAAAATAGTGTTAAACAACACTCAAGCCATACAGGCTCACTTATTCCAAATATATCCACTTAATCCATTTGGACAATAGACTGGCCCCGAGACACTAAGTCAACCGAGCTCCAGCAGTCTAACTGCCAGTGTGATTGGCCCCGAGACACTTGGTCAACCGAGCTCCAGCAATCACACCCAAATCACATCTCACACATAACAATAATCATAATCAAATCAATATCCACAAATAAGTTAGTAATATAGCCTAAAGCTATAGGCGTACCGGTACGTACTCGGTCCTAGTGCTGCCCACTAGGTAGCACGTTCTATTGATATCCTTCATTAATAAATAATATAAAACATTCATTCACAAAAATAAATGATGCATGAATGTAAATGAAATAACAATATAATCCATATATATACCAGAAATATACCAAAAGTAAACCAGGTATATTTCGAGTATATATACGTTAAATAAATCCAATCAAATTATAACTTAAACTGGAAATATATTTAAAAACATTTTAAATATATTTTGTTTACAAAACATGCATACAATTTGATATATACCAAAAATATACTTAATGTAAACTTAAGAAATAATCAAATTATTTATGCATATTTAATCAACATAAAACATGCATTTCTAGATCATGCAGCCTAAGCATATATATATAGTATAGTAACTCACCTAATGCGCTCCACGAGACAGGTCCGACGGGCCTGGTCCACTAGCCCTCGGTCTCGGCGCAACTAAACAAGAAATAAATAACCGATATCGGAGTAACCCTAATAGAAATCCTAGAATTCAATCTAGAGTATTAAACACAGAATCGAAAATTAGGGTTCGACTGGACATCACGTTTTACGAGAATTCTACCGAAAATCCGGCAGAACCTCCCCTGTAAAACGGACATCTCTCTACTCAAAAGAGTAGAGCCGACCCTGCAAAGAAACACACTTCGAAATACAAGCTCAACACAATCAAAATCCCACGGTCGGACTCCAAACTACAGTCCACTGACCGGGGTCCACAAACACAGAATGATTCCAGATATACCAAAAATATCCTTAAATCACAGAAATACATTTTATAAATAAAAATTACATAATTGACCTTGAAACACTATAAAAACCGATTAAAACTCATTTTATTAGAAAAACCGTATATTATATATATAATTGAAAATAATTTACGAAAAATAGTTTTAATTAGTTAAAAATACCAAATATTTTGTAGAAATCATTTTTATACCTTAAATAAATATTAAAACCAATTAAATTACATTTTTAGACAATTTAGGGTAAAATTACCAAAATACCCCTATATATATAAATATACTTAAATTACTTCAAAAATTCACCAAAAATCATACAATTATCCAAAATTAATTTTCTCAACATATTTATCAATAATATTAATAATTAAACTCAATTAACCAATTAATTTCCAATTAAAACACATTTAACCTAATTTTCTAAAAATCACATAAACTTTAATAATTCAAAATAAATACTTAGAAATTCATAAAAATTCCAAATAAATTCCTATAATTCATCTCAACACCCAATTTAACCATAAACTCCAATTTCATAATTTAAATAATTAATTTCCGAAAATTAGAAAATAATATTAAAATATTCAAAAATACCCAAAAATCCAAACAATCTCCAAAAATTCTACAAAAATTCATACATGAAGATTAAGCTACTAGGAACACCATTTGTGAAGGAAGTTTCCATGAATCATCCAATTCAAAGCTCAAAAAAATCAAAAACCCTAATAGGCCGAAATTGACAAAATCGAAACCTAAGCAATTCTAGACCATTTTAGCTCAAACCAAAGCTAGAATCACACTCACCGGAGCTCAAGGAGAAGAAAGAGACCGGCGGTGTCAAAAACGGTGGTCGGAATCGGCGTGATCGACGGTGGATCGATTTTCGGCTTCTCCGGCCAAAATCGATCTCCCGACGCCGGAAACGGCCTCCTCAGGCGGCGAAATTGGTCGGGGAAGACGGTGGCACACCGGACGGCACACCCACGATGAAGGAACGGCACGGCAGCGACCGGAAATGGAGAAGGGAGAATCGGAGAAGAAGAAGAGGACTCGGGGCCAAATATGAAATTTTCCAATTCTTTTGTAATTTTGACAAATATATGTATATATATATACTTTATACTATATATTAAAATAATATTAAATTACACACATCAAATATACACCACACACATAAAATATTAATATTTTAATAATTTATACTAAATAAAATTAATTAAATAACAATAAAACAATTAAATACTTAATAAAATATTAGAGTAATAATAAACCCTAATTAAATAAATATACACACACAGTCTTTATTTAATAATTTAAAAATATGTATGAGTTCATGCAAGTCCGTAAATACATTTAAAATAATTAATAATACATTGTTTACGTGAAAATTTCCCCAAAAATGCAAATCCCGGGAAAATTTTACGTAAAATACTGAAAATAATATACAATAATTAAAATAGGTTTAAAATACATATCAACTCATAAAAATATCATAATATATATACAAATTATTGACACTGCATATCCCGGTACAGTGTAAAAATATTTTAAAAACACGGGATATTACAGGTTCTATCGAATTTTCGGTAGAATTCTCGTAAAACATGATGTCCGGTTGAACCCTAATTTCGATTCTGTGTTTAATATTCTAGATCTAGTTCTAGGATTTTCTGTTAGGTTTATTCTGATTTCTGTCATTATTGTTTGTTTAGTTGCACCGAGACCGAGGCCTAGTGGACTAGGCCCGTCGGATTCATCTCGAGGAGCGCACTAAGTGTGAGTTACTATTTTATATATATATGTTTTAGGATGCATGATTTAGAAATGCATGTTTTATTTCGATTAAATATGCATAAATAATTTGATTATTACTTAAGTTTATATTTAGTTTATTTTTGATTTATTTTTGGTATATAATAAATTATATGCATGTTTTATTAATAAATTATATTTAAAATGTTTTTAAATATATTTCTAGCTTAATTTGTAAATTGATTGGATTTATTTGACGTATATATACTCGAAATATACCTGGTTTACTTTTGGTATATTTCCAGTATATATATGGTTTATGTTGCTATTTTATTTAAGTTCATGCATTATTTATTTTTGTGAATGAATGTTTTATATTTATTAATGAAGGATATCAATAGAACGTGCTACCTAGTGGGCAGCACTAGAACCGAGTACGTACCGGTGCGCTTATAGCATTTAGGCTATATTACTAACCATCTATGGATATTGATTGGTTATGAATATTTGATGTGTGTGATGTGATTTGGGTGTGATTGCTGGAGCTCGGTTGACCAAGTGTCTTGGGGCCAATCATACTGACAGTCAGACTGCTGGAGCTCGGTTGACTTAGTGTCTCGAGGCCAGTCTACTGTCTAAATGGATTAAGTGGACATATTTGGAATAAGTGAGCCTGTGTGGCTAGAGTGTTGTCTAACACTGATTGAGGTTTCGATATCATAGGGTTCTATTTGATCCTTCATAAACGATGATTTTATTAAAAAAAAATATATAAATGATTTTATTGCATCTGTGTGTATTGCCTGTATATATTTACATATTAGATATATACTGGTGATTGTATGCATTGTCATTTAGTATGCATGTATATATATTATAGTAATTCACTCAGTGAGGTCTGCCTCCCCTCCGTTGACTATTTTTCAGGAGAGTTATCATCTTTAGACCTCAGTAGCAGGCCTGTACGCCGGATTTCTTCTGCCCCGGCTTCTTTGTGTAAACTGCTTCTCTGAGTCTTGAGTTTTATTTTATCTAGACACTGCAGTAGTCATTAAATATTTAAAGAGATGTTATATTATATATATTTGAACTGGATTTATATTAAAGGAGTTTATATATATATATGAAATGATGAGGATTTGATTTAAATCTAGTTGGTGCAAATGTTATTATGATATTTATGATTTTTATTTTCGCTGCATTTATACACTGTTGTTATTATTATTGCATGTTTTATTTTATTTTTAGGCTTGCTATGGGTTCTGGATTCGAAAGAATTCCCGTTTCCGAGCGCCGGTCATGGCCCCGAACATTTAAATTAGACAGTTGTTAAAAAAAAATTAATTAGACAACATATAAATGATGTACTTGAATATGGAATAAGATAAAAAAAAGTACACTGAGAGAAGAAATTAAATTATTATTTTATAAGAAAGTCCCTATGAATAATTTAAGACGGTAAAAATATGAATATCCAATGTGAAAAGTCTCTCTTGTGGAGAAAAATTATATTTCAATTAATTAAAAAAATGATAAATTATAATTTTATAAGAAAGGAAAATTTACAAATTTGGCATAAATATAACTTGACTTTCTTCAAAGATGATCACTTTTGTTTTTTTTTTTTTTTTCAGATCAAAGATGGTCAATATGATAATAGTTTGTTGAAATTTCGCAACAAATTGCATAAGTTAAGCTAACTGATTTATTAGATTTTTATCTGTCAGAATTATCACTCATATATATATATATATATATATATTATGACAAAGTATTACAATTTATTTCTAAAGGAAAATTTCATATTTTCCTTATCAAGCTTATTATATATTTCAATATTACATTTTTTGAAAGGAAAAAACATGATTTTATTGCAAATCCAACACAAGAACTTCCATGAGAATCCAAAAGGAAGTATTATTGAGTAATTTTTCCTCCATCAAGAACTCAAACCCTGCAAAACATAACAATTGCATAACATTAATTAATTTATTATATCACCAGTAATCTTTAATCTCAATTTGATGGTAACCAACAGCTAATAAATAATTGATAAATTCCATATTAGTCATGACTTTTATAGTTAGTGGATAGATGAATTCTATAGTTTAATTTTTACAAATTAAAATATTTTTTGTTACCATTATATGATAAAATATACTTACATCTAATGCCAATTAAAATAAAGTAAAATAATTTCTCAAAAAAATAAAATAAAAGTAGCTATAAATCAAAGTAACCATTTAATTTTCCTACTGAATATTAGAAGTTATTATACTAAAAAAGGGATAAATACATAAATGATATCCAAAATTTTTAATTTTTACTATTTTGGTGTTTGAACTAATTTTTTTTTTTTTTTTTACAATTAAGTTTTTAAATTGGTAAAAAAATTTCTTAATTGGTGTTTCTAGCATGTTTTACAAGTTATACTTTAAACAATATATTGACTTAAATGCTCATATATTATATTATACTTTATTATAATTATTTCCCTTAAAAATTATTAGAAATAAAAAAAATTTTGGTTATCAAACTAAACTAGACAGATTAAATAATATTGTATTTTTATTTTTATTTCATTAATTATATTGGTTGAATTTAATTGTTACTTCATGATGTTAGTTAAATTTATTTTATTTATTAAAAATTATTTTATATTAATTTTTAATTATAATAATTAATTCTTTATTTGTATTTTATTTTAATTAAATTGCATTTAGATTTTCACTCTTTCATATAAATTTGAAAACAATTGAAATTTTTTATTTTATTTTTTAATAATAATGGTTCAATTTTTATTTTATTTTATTTTGATTATAATAATATTTTGTATATTTTTCTTTCAAATTTAGTATATATAATTGAAAAAATAATATCTTTTACTTGATAAGAATAAAAAATAAAGACTAATATAAAAGAAAGGCATTTAATTCAAATTTTCTGTTTAAAAATACATATAAAATCTGCTAGATAGAGACACCAATTTATAAATTTTTTGACAGTTTAGATACTTGATTGTTAAAAAAAATAATTCAAATACCACAATAGAAAATTAAAAAGTTGAGATGCTATTTATGCATTTATTCCCTAAAAGATGTATACTAATAGCTATACAGGTAGGTTCTTACTGAGTATAATCAATGTTAATTTTTCCAGCAGCAGTATCAGCAATCTGAGAGAAAGCTTCTTGGGAGAGATCAATAGTTGCTTGGCATCCGGGCGATGGGCATCTATCAACAATTTTCACAGTAACACTACCACCCTTGCAAGGCTGAGGTACCCCTTCGTTTGTAGGACCTGTGCAAGCAACTCTATACATTCGTCCACATGCAGCTCCATTGTCCCATAATGCATCACTTGCTGCTGCTATCATCACTCCTTGATCTTGAAATCCATAGCATGCGGATGCTAGATTACGCCCAAGGATGGAAAACATAAAGATAGATTAAAGATCAGACACTTGAGGAAAAAAAAAAAATATTATATTACTTGACTTTTTCTTATTAGTAGAAGCATGGTGAAAATATATTGATGAAGTGTATAATAAAAAGAAGTTCTCTACTTTTAAAGATGGTGAGAATTAATTTTGCAATTGTTGCAGGATTTGAAATTTATACTTTAAAATCCGTTTAAAAAAAATTAACCGTCAGATTATTTTCTTACTTATTTTTTAGGGATGTTAAGATAGTATAATATGATTTATATGAAAATTTAGGGGAAATTTAGCAATATTATCTTACATAAGAAAGTAAAATTTTAAAAAATACTTACGAACATAAACAGTATAGTAAGTGGCAGTTCCAGAAATAGCTGAAGCCGCAGGGACCAAGCATATAAGAAGTCCCATCATAAACAAACCACGCACTGCAATTGCCATTGCCATCCTCTTTTGTATGCTAAACAAAGCACTTTAATTAGTTGTTTAGATTACTTGTTACGTACTATGGTTTATAAATTCATGAATTTTCTTGCCTTTTATAAATAACGAGTTATTTGCCCCATGCATTTCCTTGTGCAGCCGTTAATTAGCGGTCTTCACACGTTTCTTTGGTAGCACATGCAAAATCCGACTTTTACTTTTAATAGTAAAAGTATTTTGTCGGAAGTATTTTATCGGACCAAGTTAACAAAAAAGAAGTTTAAATGATTCAGCAAATGAGTTGTCCAATATTATCTTTTTGGTCGCTCAAATTTTTTGTTAAAATTGCCACTAACTTATATAAAATTATAAAATAACCTTTAGCATAGAATATGATTACTATTTATTCATCCATTTTACTCTATTATACTATTTGCTCCTAATATTAAAATTTTATTTTCATTATTATACTAACTTTTATTAATATTTATATTAAAAATAGTATTAAATTATTATCAAATTAGGATTATATTTTAACTTTAATTTACTCAAATTTTTTAATTAAAATTAACCAATTATTTTTTATTTTAAATATCTATTCTTAAATATTAACTTGAAATATTTATGTTGCATAAAAAATTTAATCAAGTATGAATACCTTTTTTACCTTCAAATCAAGTATAAACAAATTTTTTACCTTCAATTTTTTTTTTTAATTTCAATTGTTAGTTTAAAGTATTAGGTTTATTAATTACAATATCAAAATTATTCTTATTTCATGATTGAATAGCCTTTTAAATTAAATGCTATTTTTTTTCTATTTATACTTATTTAATAACAATTTTAATAAAAATGTCAAAAAGTAAACTATAATAGTTAAAACATAAAAATATGTTTTTAAAATTTGAAGCAAAATTTATAGGGAAATTTCACTTAGAAAAAGCATCATGTTGTTGGCTTCAAATGACTTCCTTTGGACTTGACTCACTTCTCATGCTTTAAATGACATTTGTTGGGGTCTTTGAGGCTTCAATTGAGCTTTAAATTAATCTTTAATTTCTAGTTTATAGTCACACTTAAGTAAACAAATCAGTGAATCAAAACTGATTGTTAAAGTAAAAAAAAAAGGAAAAGAAGAAAAGAAAGGGTGATTTAAGATTGATTATTACCTTGATCATGCAAAAGGTCAATAAGGGGTGACTAAGAAGTTGTTAGGTAGTGCTACCAACTAGCTTCTAAAGATTAGGCATAAGCTTTTCCAATGGGCTTGATTGAAATTGGGAAATAAGGAGCCAATCTTAAACCAATAAATCAAATAACATAGCATAAATTACCGAACAGAAAGGATGTAAAGATTGGTAACAACTTGAATGACTCAATGAAAAATAATATAGTTGAAGTGCTAAACCACCACTCAAATACATTTGCTTCTAAAACTTCCAAGATAATTGAAATAGATTCCCAAATAGTATCACATAGCTTAAACATTGATCTAACAACTAAGCAGGTAGTTCAAAAGAAGCAAAAAATTTCCCTTAAAAGGAAAAAGATAATTATTGAAGAGATAAGGATGTTATTAAATGTTAGATCCATCAAAGAAGTCAAGAAGTAACACATCTCGAATGGGTTGCTAATATAGTCTTAGTAAAGAAGCCAAATGGAAAATACATGATGTTCATTAACTACATAGATATGAATAAGGCATGCCTAAAGGAAGCTATCCTTTGCCAACAATTGATTAACTAGTGGATTCAACAGTTGTTATGATCTTTATAACTTATTTGATTCAAGATATAGATGTCATTAGATACCTATGAAGAAGGAGGATCAAAAGAAAACAACTTTTATCACTTATGAGGGATCATATTGGTATAAAGTTATGTCATTTGGATTGAAGAATGCACGAGCTACTTACCAAAGGCTCATGAATTTCATATTCAAGTATCAAATTAGTAAAATTATTGAATTTTATTTTGACAATATTATTGTGAAGAGTTAGAATCTGGAAGACCATTCAAAAGAGCTCAACCAACTGTTCTAAATGTTGAACAAATATAGAATTAAGCTTAATCTGGACAAATTCATCTTTGGAGTAAACGTAGGCAAGTTCTTAGGATTCACAATGCATAATTGAAGTTAATCTAAAGAAGATGAAGGAAATTCTGAACATGAAAGCTCCACAAACTATAAATGAGCTTCAAAAGCTCAATAAAAGAATTATAGCACTCAAAAAATTTATTTCTTGCTATGCAAAGAGATGCCTTCCACTATTCTAACCATTAAAAAACACAAAGAAGTTTGAGTGGAACAAAGATTGCAAGTGTCACGACCCGAACCCGAGGGCACGTGACCGGCACTAGGGAATGGGTAAGCATAAGGCCCCCGAAACCCGTAGTAAGCCTAAAGGAAAAAGAAAATAAAACCATTCATATATTAAACTTTACTTGAAAACATAACACATTATAAAACTGATTTTTCTCATAATACACAATTTCAACCGCTTAAATAATAATGTGTTTCAACATCTCATATTATAAATCAAATTTAATCTTATACATAAGCGTGGTTTACACAAATAGGTTACATAATTATGTTTAAACCATACAAATCTTTTATACATATACTACTGCAGCAACCTAGATTTATACACAGTACAGCTTACAATGACCTACATAAAATAGCCGGTGAAGAAGAAACCCGGCGTGGAGGTAGTCTGAGGTCGAACTCCCAAGCTCCTGAAAAAAAATAAATTGAGGGGAATCAGACCTCACTGAGTAAGTCAATAAAAGAGCTGTACGGTTTGAAAACCTTTTCTGAAAACTATATATGTTTATAGTGAAAATAATTTATAATATATAAGTATAGCTTTTGAAAAATCTCGGTAGAACCCTAAACCCAAAATCTAAATGGCCAACCGGGCCCGCTTATTCCAACTAGACTACCGGTCCTTGAGAGCAAGGGCATCAACCGAGGCACCAAGCCGTAGTCATTCACTTAATCCAAATATATGGCTTTGGCGGTCCCCGAGAGCAAAGGCATCAACCGAGGCACCCATCCCAGTCCATTATTGACTTTCCAATCACTAGCAATCCCCGAGAGCAAAGGCTTCTACCGAGGCACCAGTCCCAGTTTAACATTCATCAATCATACAATTTATCAGATCCATCTCTCAATCTCTACCATGTGCACATAGTCCTGGTGAGGCCCACTAGGTAGCTCGTTCTACCAAAATATCTTAAATCGATTTTTAAAAAAAATAAATTGCATTTAAATCGTAAACGATAGCATTAAATTGAATAAATCATATAATCAATATAATAGAAATACGAGTGCATGCATTCTTTAAATAAACACACGCATAGATCATTTTATCGACTTACAGGATGAATGTGAAGGCTGACGACCACGCGTCTGCCTCGGTCTCACAGCTTCTGCTCCGATATGCTCTAAAAGAAAAATAATGAATCGACTTTTTAAAACATGACTAAGGAATCGAAATTAAAAATCAACAAAATAATAAAATTCCAGACTGACTCGAGGAAAATCGGATGAGACTCGATAGACAGGATTTAACCTAACTAACGGTAGGAATTTTAGGAGTATCACGTTTTACGAGAAAATCTACCAAAATTTCAGCAGAGTCTCCTCTGTAAAACGGACATCTCTTTACCGAAGGTAGAGCCAGCCCTGCATAGAAAATGCACTTCCAAAATACACAATCATTCACACTCGAGTCGGGCTCCCAAGACTACAATTTGCCCCGACTGAGATCACAACTCAAAAAGTATCAAAATTAATAATATTTATTTCTCCATTTACACACATACTAAAATAAATAAAATTGTGTAAAATCTCAATTATTCAAAATTAAACAATTAAATTTGTTTACCATTACTAATAGTATAATTATAATTATTATCCAAATGAAAACCTTTGTAATATATTATATGAATATATATATATATATATATTGAAAATTGGACATTTAAAATTTTACACTACTTAGGAAATTATATCAATTAATTTATAAAATTTATCTAAACCCTTTAAATACTACTAAAACTAATTAAAATATATATTTATCATATTTAGTATAAAATTACATTTTTACCCCTAGTATATATATGAATTACATAATGTGCTATATATACAAAAATTTTCCTTAAAATTATCTAATCATTTAAAACTTATTTTTCTCAAGACAATTCCTTCCAATATTATAAAAAAATATTTAATCAATCAACAATATTTTTCCCAAAAGTATTATTTAACTAAAAATCAAATTTTTGGCATAAACTCAAATGTATTTATAAAAATAGTATAAAAATCTCAAAAATTATAATTTGAGTCCTAAAATTCATATTATTCACTAATAACCTCATTTATCAAATTTCATAACCTATTTAATCAAAATTAGCCTAATTATTTAATTTGACATAAAGTATAAAAATTCCTAAAATAGTATCAAAATTTTCAAAATTTACTAAAAATCAAAATAAACTCCAAAAAATTTCAATAAAATTTATTTTACTCAAAATAATTAATAACAATCACCCTAATTACTAATTATACCTAAATAAATATCTAAATAAACCAAATAAACATTAAATAAATTCTGGAAATTCAATTTAATTACCAAAAATTCAAGAAAATTAAAAATGACTTCAAATGCATGCTAAACAACCCTAATTAACCTAGGTTTATCAAGATCAAAGAAGGAAATGGAAGGATTTGGGTGAGCACTACTCACCACCTAGCAGCTGGACAGAGCAGAGGGAGGGGGAGGAACCTGCTGCCACCGGAGAAGAGGGGAAAGGTGGAGCTGCTCAGGCAGAATAGACAACAATGGCAAGTGAAGGAGCAAGCTGGCAGGAGGGTGCTGTCGCGCGCAGGGAGAAAGGAAGCTGCCTGACGAGGGAAGAAGAAGAAGAAGAAGTGCAGCAGCAGCAGCTGCCAAGCTTGGGAGCTCCTAAAGCACGGCGGAAATGGCACTCTCAGGCAGTGATGGAGGCGGCACAGTGAGGAGAAAGGGCGAGGATGGGGGACGGACAGAATGAGGGGGTTTGGTGGGTGTGTTTCTATTCTTTCTCGGCCAAAACTTGAATATACACTTGTATATTTATATATATATATACTCTACCTTATAACCTATAAACAAACAAACAATATACATGTATATATTAATATATTATGGTGTATATATATATATATATATATGTGTATCTATGTAGGTAAATTCTGGTATATATGTACATATACTACATAAAATTATATTATATGTACATATACATATTAATAACCATTGATATATTATACTTAATATATAACTATATATTAATATTTATTTATACATGTATGTATATAGACAAATATGAGTACATATGTACATATCTATATACATATACTATATTATATATATATATTTATATGTATATACATACACTTACATAAAAATAGGTATGCACCTATATATATATTATATACATATATATACACTTATACATACATATATATATATATATATATATATATATATATATATATATATATATATATATATATATATATATATATATACATTCATTTATAAGCACCCAAATAGACCTAATATTTAATATAATATACTAATAATAATGATAATAATAAAATAGGCAATGAAATTTTAAACAATGATTAACAAATTCTCACATATATTAACTACCCTTAAATAATATAAGCATAAATAAAATATAATATGGTAAAGAAGAAACTCTTATTCATAATATGATTTGATAAATAAAATAAAATAATTAAAATAAATGAAATAAAAAGATACCCCTCTTCATTTAAATAATATATAGGGTATTACAGCAAGGAGGCATTCAAAGAAATAAAAAAAATTTTACTCTCCCCTCTTTTGCTCAATAAGCCTATACTAGAAAAAAAGTGATATTTATACGTATTGCTTCCTTTAATTAGAGGAGATCAATGAGATCAAAGCCAAGTTTATTATGCAAATAAAGTTCTTAGAGGCTTAAAAAGCTGATATCCAAAGCTTGACAGGTTGGCTCTCGTCGTAGTTTATACAACCTATAAGCTCAGACATTACTTTTAGACATATTCAATTATAGTTTAAACAAATTTCCCATATAAGAAAGTTGAAAGAATACATCACCGACTTTACACCCTTCTCTACATCTTTCTAAAAGAGTATTATTATAGTGAACGAATAATAAATAGCTCTAGAATTATCTAGGTAGTCCTAATTGCACCACCACTCAATAATCTTCATCAAGCTTTTATTAATCGACATATTGGCTTATAAATATGGCCATTGCTTATTGTCTTGAGTGTAAAAAAAATATGGGAGTGAGTCAGTGAGCTAGTGTGTGAGTTCGTAAATGTGTTATAATTAAAGGGAGTGAGTGCACTATGAGGCAATATATGTGAGATAGCTAGTGTGATAAAGGCATTGGTTTATTATGTTTTAGTGTTATGTAAAAGTTATTGTTTAGTGTAATAATAATTGGATTATTTTAATTTAGTCCATCCAATAATTTTTGTGAGTTTAATTAACAAGTGGTATCAAAGCGAGACGGTTAAGGGCCTATAGGAGTTATTTAATTCGATATAGAAAAGTGTCCTAAGGGGTAATTATCTTATGCACAATCGAGAGGTACTGTGAAGCTGGTTGCTTACTTACTTAAGTGAAGTCCTAATTCACAAGATAACCTCATAGTGGGCAATATAAAAAAGCTAAACAATTGCAACTATAATACATGGTCGACATGTTTGGAGTTGAATCTCTAAGGTTAAGATTTATAGGAGGTGGTTGGAAAAAGTGAGAGTATGCCACCTCTAAAGGCAGAGGCTGAAGCACTGAAGAAGTGGAAGATCAATGCTAGGAAAGCAATGTCCATGATCAAGGCGACAATTGAAAAAGAAATGTTAAAATGTATTAAGTATATTCCCATAACTAAATAACCTTGGAATATTTTAAACTCATAATTTTCTAAGAAAAATGAGATAAGATTACAAAATTTAGAGATGGAGTTAATGTCTATTAAACAAGGGTAGATGTCATTTAATCAGTATTTTACAAAATTTAATTCTTTATGTTGAAAAATTTTGAAATTAGATTCTACATCAAAAATTAGTGAAGATAGAATAAGAAGGATTATTATTTATGGAATTAAGCCAAATTAAGCCAAATTATAGAGGGTTGATTACTATTGTTCAAGGTTGGCCGAAACCACCCAAATTAAATGAGTTTAAGAATTTGTTAGCCAATCAAGAGACGTTGGCTAAACAAATGGTTTGAGTTTCATTGAAGAGTGTTATGAATGTGTAATACCCTATATTTTATTTAAATAAAGTAATTTACAAACTGTGTTACTAATAATTACTTTTAAATTATATTATACAATTGTTAATTATTTTGCTATTTAATTGAGATATATTTATGTTAATATTATTTTAGGGTTATTAATTTATGAAAGAATTATATGTGAGTATTATTTATTTATTGTTTAAAATTTCATTGTTTATTTTTATTATTGTTATTATTATTATTTTTTTAAACTACATTAACTTTATGGTTATTTTATGTGTTACTATGTACATGCATATATACATATTTATATATACATACACATATATAATTAGGGTTTAATTATTATTTTATGTGTGTGCATTAATTTATTTTTTTGTGTATATGTATGTATATATGTATGTAGTATACTTGTGTGTGTGTGAATATATGTATAAACATATATATGTATATGTATAATGTGTATATGTGTGGTGGAGAATTTATATATGATATTATAATATAATGTTTTAATATTAAGTAATTATTATATATATATATATATACACACACACACACAAAAACCGTAGCATCATAACCCTCATCCCTCTCTCACTGTGCGACATCTCCGACCACCACCTACTGCCTTCTCCTCCTTCTCCCTCACCTCCGGTCGCCAGTAGAGTCGCCGGAAGCGCAGAAAACAAAAGAAGCCAAGAGTTGCCATTAAAATCGGCCAAGCTCCGTCCGGCCACCATATCACACCATTCTGGTGTCAGTCCCCTCCTCTTGCACCGGTGAGACCCATTCCAAGCTTAGTTTAAGCTTTGATCCTGGTTTGGTTGAGTTTTTGTTGATTGTTAGTTTTAAGCTCTAGGGTTTTGAATTTTTTTTTAGCTTGATCTAGCTTGATTCATACAAACTCCCTTTACAAATGTGATTCCTAGAAGCTCAATCTACCTCTATGAATTTTTGTATAATTTTTGGAATTTATTTTGATTTTTATGAATTTTTGAATATTTTATTATTATTTTATGAATTTTCGTAAATTAATTATTAAAAATATAATTTGGTATTTTTGGTGTTATTATGAGTTAATATTAATTTTAGAGTAAAGAAAATAATTTTTTAGAATATTATATAATTTTTTTAGGAATTTTTATAGTTTTTGTCAAAATTGAATTATTAGGTTAAATTATATTTTTTTAGAAGAAATTCGAAGTCATTTATATGTTTTAATTATATTAAGTTGTTAATGTAGAGAAAATGATTTTTAGATGTTTGTATAATTTTCAAGGATTTTTTTTTATATATTTATGATGTATTATATAAGTTGTATATTATAAGGGTAGAAACATAATTTTGTTAAATATACTTAAACAATAAATTTGAGTTGGTTTTAATAATAATCAAGGAAATTAAAAAGGGTTTTACAAATTATCTACTAATTTAGACCAATTAACACTAATTTCTCAAAATTAATTTTAATAATATATATTAGGTATTATTTTGAATATTATGTGTATTTTTTAGGATAAATATGTAATTTTACGCTAATTATAATTAAAATATATTAATTAGCTTTATTAACATTTAAGAGGTTTATAGATATATATATTTTTCATATGTAATAATAATAGGTAATTTTTATTAAGCAATATTAATTGTGAGTGTTGTTTATATATATATATATATATATATATATATATATGTTGGTTTGTGAAATTTTGCTTTTAAATCTATTTTGAGAGATGATTTTCTGACTGGATAATCATATATGTGATGTGTATTTCTAGAGAAATAAATGATTTAAATTGTGTGATGTTTTGTTGGATTGTGATCTCAGTTGGGGCTAAGTGTAGTTTTGGAAGCCCGACTCGAGTGTGAATGTTTGTGGTTATTAGAAGTGCATTTTCTATGCAGGTTTGACTCTACCGATGGTAGAGAGATGTCCATTTTATAAAGGAGACTCTACCACAATTTTGGTAGATTTTCTCATAAAACGTGATATTCATAATAAATGTCTACCGTTAGTTAGTCATGTCTATCGAGTCTTGTTTAGTTTTCCTCGAGTCAGCCTGGAATTTCACTATTTTGTTGATTTTTGATTTTATTTCATAGTCATGTTTTAAAATCAATATGCTAATTTCTTTTCTAGAGCATATCAGAGCAGAAGCTATAAGATCGAGGCAGACATGCGGTCGTCAGCCTTCTCATTCATCTTGTAAGTCGATAATATGATTTGTGCGTGTATTTTATTTAAAGATGCATGCGCTCATATGATTTATTTAATTTAATGATGCTATTTAAGGTTTAAAACGCATTTTATTTATTTAAAAATCGATTTTGAGGAATTTTGGTATAACGGGCTACCTAGTGGGCTTCACCAAGACTGTGTGCACATGGTAGAGATTGAGAGGTGGATCCGAATTATACATGACTGGTGAATGTTAAACTGGGATGGGTGCCTCAGTTGATGCCTTTGCTCTCGGGGACCGCCAGTGATTGTAAGGTTAATAATGGACTGGGATGGGTGCCTCGGTTGATGCCCTAGCTCTCGGGGACCGCCAGTGTCATATATTTGGATTAAGTGAGCGACTGCGACTTGGTGCCTCGATTGATGCCTTTGCTCTTGGGGACTGGTAGTCTAGCTGGAATAAGTGGGCTTGGTTGGCCAATTAGAACTTTGGGTTTAGGGTTCTACTGAGATTTTTCAAAAGCTATATCTATATATTATAAATTATTTTTACTATAACTTTAAGGTTTTCAAAAGGGTTTTCAAACCGTATAGCTCTTATTATTGACTTACTCAGTGAGGTTTGATTCCCCTCAATTTAATTTTTTTCAGGAGCTTAGGAGTTCGACCTCAGACTGCCTCCACGCTGAATTTCTTCATCACCGGCCATTTTATGTAGGTCATTATAAGTTGTACTATTGTAATGTTCTAGTAAGCTACAATAGTAAATGTACTATGAATTGTATGACTTAAGTGTATTTGTGTATTTTATTAATATGCACCACGTTCATGTATAATGATTTAAGTTTTATTTATATATATAACACTGGAAATATTTTAATTATGTATTCAATTATGTTAAATTTTAGAAAAATCAGTGTGATAATGTGCTCTATTTTAAAATCAAGTTTTAAAATTGTAAGGTTTTGTTTATCTTTTCTTTAAGGCTTACTACGGGTTTCGGGGGCCTTATGCCTTCCCATTCCCTAGTGCCGGTCATGTGCCCTGGGGTTCGGGTCGTGACAAAGTTTGTTTTAGAGCATAAGTTTGACTAATTGTCTACGTCTGTCTTTCTGTGTAACTACTGTGGCTTTAGGGTTGATAATTATCTTTGAGATGTTCCTGTTTCTAATTCTGCATTACGTTAAATATTCTTACTTTTTTTTGAATTCAATTTTCCTTATCTTTTCAGAATGAGGCGTGTACGTACCAACCCCGATGCCGATCCGACTCTTAAACTTGATGAGTAGTCTATGCATGATGAGGCTCCCCCTCCTGCTCCACGTCGTAGGGGCAGAGGTAGAGGCAGAGGTCAAGCCAGGGTAGCTGCAGTTGAGATCCCTGATCAGCAGCCAGTCGAGCCTGAAGCCCCAGTCGTTGACCCTACAGCCTTTGCAGCTAGACTGGCAAGGATTAATCAGGGTCTTATAGCATTGAATCAGGCGATGCCCCTTGTACAGCAGATGCTACAGCAGAGGAATCAGGGGATGACAGATACTGAGGTACCACTTCTTTACTCTCGGATCGATAGAGTTTCTTTTGACAGTACGGGTGATGCCTTAGACTTCATTAATGCTATTGAGGCACGTACCAGGACGAGACACATGGATTATTAGTGAATAATGATTGTGGAGTTGTCAGTTCAAGCCGCAGCTCAAGATTGGTTTATGCAATCGATTCAGCCATCTATGCACAATTTGACTTGGCCAGATTTTAAGGACCGTTTGAGATTTTCTTTCCTCCAGCCACCAGAGATGCCTACAGGTGGCAATTGCTCCACATCACTAGAGGGGATAGATCAGTGGAGGATTACACCAGGGAGTTTAATAGGCTATCCCGACATGCGGAGGATATCAGGAGGGACCCTTATAGAGCAGTAGAGCTGTATGGTATTGGATTGGGACCCATATTTATTGGTATACGTACTGAGGATAGTACCCTAGAGAGTGTGATCGAGCAGGCCCGTTTGATAGAGAGGCGGCATATCCACTAGGGCACCATGTTAGATCCCTATATAGTTAGTGGTAGTGGATATGGTGCATTTCTCGTTGGTAGTTCGAGTCAACAGGCTGCGGGTAGTTCACAGTAGGGTGGTAGGAGGTCCAAGACTCACTGAGTTGGTCGCCACGGTTATGCCACGAACAGGAGAAGTTGTAAGGGTCACAGATTCAGTACTGGAGTTAGCAGCAGTAGTAGTGGGCAGAGCTCCGAACAGAGTAGTTCTGGGTCTGGGGCCAGTGCATGTGCGAGTTGTGGACGATTTCATCAGGGCCCGTGTCATTTGTTGTTGGGTGCTTGTTTCAGATGTGGACAGGTTGGTCATCTTGCCAGAGTTTGTCCTCACTCAGGATATCAGCCACAGTATGCTCAGGGTTCGTCTTCATTAATAGCTCAGCCCTACTATCCAATGCCTCAGTAGTATAGAGCTCCAGTACATCCACAATAGAGACCCGCCTCAGCTTATGGGCCAACAGGGCCGAGGTTCAGTTGGTAGGCCTAGTGGTCGCGGGTTTGTGTAGCCCTCGACATCTCAGCAGGCAGGTCGTGGCCAAGCTCGAGTATTCATTTTGACACCACAGGATGCTCAGACTTCGAATGCAGTGGTAGCAGGTATTCTCTTAGTATGTGCATGTGATGCTAGAGTATTGTTTGACCCCAGTGCTTTGCATTCATTCATTTCTCCTATGTTTGCTTTAAGAATCGAGTGGCAGCCTTCCAGGTTGTCCTTTCCTTTATCTATGTTGACTCCTCTTAGTGACGAGTTGGAGACAGATATTTTCTTTCCTTCGTGTCTGGTGTTGGTTGATGGTAGAGAATTATTGGCGGACTTGGTGTTACTTGATATGTTGGAATTTGATGTCATTTTGGGTATGGATTGGTTGTCGAGGTATTATGCCTTTGTGAATTGTCGAGAGAAAGAAGTGGTGTTCAGAATTCCAAATAAAGAAGAATTTTGTTTCAAGGGTGAAAAGAGCTTCATGCCTCGTAATCTCATTTCTGCCATTACAACCCGGAAGATGCTTAGAAGGGGTTATCAGGGTTATTTGGCAATGGTAAGGGATGTTGATCAAGTGAATGAGGCGATTGAACAGGTGCCAGTGGTGTGTGAATTTCTGGATGTCTTTCCTGAAGAATTACCAGGATTACCACCAGACAGAGAGATAGAGTTCTGTATCGATGTTATACCTGGTATAGATCCTATTTCTATGCCACCCTACAGAATGGCACCAGTAGAATTACAGGAGCTAAAAGAGCAGTTGCAGGAGTTACTTGACAAGGGTTTCATAAGACCCAATACATCGCCTTGGGATGCTCCGATGTTGTTTATGAAGAAAAAAGATGGTAGCCTTTGACTCTGTATTGATTACAGGCAGTTGAACAAGGTCACCATCAAGAACAAGTATCCACTTCCAAGGATCGATGACCTGTTTGATCAACTTCAAGGTGCTACATGCTTCTCTAAGATAGACTTAAGATCTGGGTATCACCAGTTGAGGATCAGAAGAGGTGATGAGCCCAAGACAGCATTTTGGACGAGATATGGCCATTATGAGTTCTTGGTAATGTCCTTTGGGTTGACTAATGCTCCAGTAGCCTTTATGGACTTGATGAATCGGGTATTTAGGCCATACTTGGACTAGTTTGTAATAGTCTTCATTAATGATATCTTGGTTTATTCCAAGAGTGAAGCTGAGCATGTTATACATCTGAGAAGGGTGCTTCAAACTTTAAAGGAGCATAGGTTGTATGCCAAGTTTTCAAAGTATGAGTTCTGGTTGAATTAGGTGGCATTTTTAGGCCACGTGATTTCTAGAGATGGCATAAAATTGGGCCCTAAGAAGATAAAAGCTATTATGGAGTGGCCGAGGTCCACTACAGTTAGAGAAGTACGGAGTTTCTTGGGTCTAGCCGGCTATTACAGGAGATTTATGAAGGACTTCTCTAAAATTGCCACACCTTTGACAAGGTTGACCCAAAAGAGTGCTAAGTTTGTGTGGATAGACAGATGCGAAGAGCACTTCCAGTTATTGAAGGACTTGTTGACGTCAACTCCAATTTTAACTTTACCTTACGGAATTGAAGGGTATACAGTGTATTGTGATGCTTCCAGAGTAGGATTGGGCTGTGTGTTGATGCAAAATGGCCAAGTAATTGCTTATGCTTTGAGGTAGTTGAAGAAGCACGAGCAAAACTATCCTACTCATGACTTAGAGATGGCAGCTGTTGTGTTTGCTTTGAAAATATGGAGGCATTACTTGTATGGGGTGACATGTGAGATATACACTGATCACAAGAGCTTGAAATATATCTTCCAGTAGAGGGACTTGAATCTAAGATGGAGAAGATGGATGGAACTTCTTAAAGATTATGATTGCTCCATTTTATACCATCCAAGTAAGGCGAATGTTGTTGCTGATGCTTTAAGTAGGAAGTCAGCGGGCAGTCTTGCCCACATCAGCACAGAAAGGAGGCCCATTGTTAAAGAGTTGCACGGGTTGATTGATCAAGGGTTACAGATGAAAGTTACTCGGAAGTGCCTTTTAGCTCAATTCAGGGTACGATCGGTGTACTTGGATCGAGTTAAGGCAGGTCAAAATAGAGACCCACAGTTGCAGAGGATTATATATGAAGTACAACAAGGGCAGTCAAGGGATTTTGTGATTGACAGGGAAGGTGTGTTGCGGTTAGGCACTAGGATTTGTGTGCCAGATGTTGATGACTTGAGGAAGGAAATCATGGAAGAAGCACATTTTTCTGCTTATAGTATTCATCTAGGTTCTACCAAGATGTATCATGACTTGAAAGATACATATTGGGGGAATGGAATGAAGAGGGACATTGCAGAGTTTATGTCTAGATGTCTGACTTGTTAACAAGTGAAGCTTGAACATCAGAGACCCTCGGGATTGTTGCAGCCTATGCCAATTCCCGAATGGAAATAGGACATGATAGCTATGGACTTTGTGTCTGGGCTACCTCGGACTACTGGAGGTTATGATGCAATATGGGTGATTATTGATAAGCCAACTAAGTCAGCACACTTTCTACCAATAAAGAAGAGGTACTCTACTGATTGACTGGCGAGACTTTATGTCAATAGGATTGTTTACCTACATGGAGTACCAGTGAGTATAGTGTCGGATAGAGGAGCCACATTCACCTCAGTCTTTTGGCAAGAGTTACACAAGGCTTTGGGTACCAGATTGGATTTCAGTACGACCTTCCACCCTCAGAAAGATGGTCAGTCAGAGAGGACCATCCAAATGTTAGAAGATATGCTGAGGATGTGTGTAATGGATTTTGGAGGACAGTGGGATTTGCACTTGCCATTGATTGAGTTTGCTTACAATAACAACTATCATGCTAGCATCGAGATGGCTCTGTATGAGGCACTGTATGGTAGGAAGTGTAGATCACCTTTATGTTGGGAAATTGGTGCAAGGCAGTTAACGGGACAAGAGTTAGTGCAAGTGACTTTAAAGAAGGTCCCCATTATACAGCAGAGATTGAAAACAACTTTTAATAGACAGAAGAGCTATGCTGACCCTAGGAGGAAGGATGTATCCTTTATGGTTGGAGACAAGGTGTTCCTGAAGGTGTCCCCAATGAAAGGAGTTATGAGATTTGGCAAAAAGGGTAAACTAGCTCCTAGATACATTGGGCCATTTGAGATTCGGTCTAGAGTGGGTGAAGTGGCATATAGGTTGGTGTTACCACCAGAACTGACAAGAATCCATCCTGTATTTCATGTGTCTATGCTGAGGAAATATGTTCCTGATCCATCCCATGTGTTGCAACCTTAAACCATAGAGCTTAGCGACGATCTGACATATGAGGAGTACCCAGTGGCGATCGTACATCGCCAAATCTGACAGTTGCGGACTAAGGAGATATCGATGGTGAAGGTGCTATGGAGTAACCACTCTGCTAAGGATTGCATGTAATATCCCGTGTTTTTAAATATTTTAATACTGCATCAGGATATGCAATGTTAATAATTTTTAAATATGATATTGATATTTTATGAGCTTTTATTTAATTTAAATTGATTTTTAATTATTTATTATTATTTTAAGTGCTTTACGTAAAATTTTCCCAAGACTTTTATTTTCGGGGAAATTTTCACATAAATAATTTACTATTAATTATTTTAAATAGATTTATGAAATTTCATGACCTCATACATATTTTTAAAATACTAAACACCGTATATATGTGTACGTATTTATCTAATTAGGGTTTAATTAATATTACCCTAATATTTTATTTATTTTATTGTTATTTAATTATTTTTATTTATTATTAAATTTTAAAATATTAAATATTAAGTGTGTGGTGTATATTTAATGTGTGTAATTTAATATTATTTTATTATATAGTGTAAAGTATATATATATACATATTATAAGTAAAAAAAATCAACTTTTGGAAAATTACCGAATTGCCCCCGAGCGCCTCCTTCTTCCCCGATTTGCTCCCATTGCCATTCCGGTGTGCCGTCCGGTGTGCCACCACCTTCCTTGCCGCCTATTGCAGCCGTTTCCGGCGTTTGGAGGTCGGTTTTGGCCGGAGAAGCCGAATTCTTCTTCATCGTCGATCACGACGTTTCCGACCACCATTTTCGACACCGCCAGTCTCTTTCTTCTCCTTGAGCTCCGGTGAGTGTGATTCTAGCTTTGGTTTGAGCTTAAATGGTCTTGATTTGATTAGGTTTCGATTTTTCGAATTCGGCCTATTAGGGTTCTTGATTGTTTAAAACTTCAATTTGATTAATTCATGAAAAATTCCTTCACAAATTTTGTTCCCCTTAGCTTAATCTACATGTATGAATTTTTGTGGAATTTTTGGAGATTATTTTGATTTTTGGGTATTTTTGAATATTTTAATATTATTTTCTAATTTTCGAAAATTAATTAAATAAATTATGAAATTGTATTTTATGATAATTATAGGCATTGAAATGAATTATAGGAATTTATTTGGAATTTTTATGAATTTCTATGTATTTATTTTGAATTTTATTAGTTTAGGTAATTTTGGAAAATTAGGGTTAATTGTGTTTTAAATTGAAATTAATTGGTTAATTGAGTTTAATTATTAATATTATTGATAAATATATTGAGAAATTAATTTTGGATAATTATATTATTTTTGGTGAATTTTTGAGGTAATTTTAGTATATTTATATATATAGGGGTATTTTGGTAATTTTACATAAAGTTGGCTAAAAATGTAAGTTAATTGGTTTTAATAGTTATTTAAGGTATAAAAATGATTTCTACAAATTATTTAGTATTTTTAACTAATTAAAACTATTTGTCGTGAATTATTTTCAATTATATATATAATATACGATTTTACTAATAAAATGAGTTTTTATAGGTTTTTACAGTATTTTAAGGCTAATTATGTGATTTCTACTTATTAAACGTATTTCTATGTTATAAGGGTATTTTTGGTATTTCTGAAATTATTCTGTGATTGTGGACCCCGGTCGGTAAACTGTAGTTTGGAGTCCGATCGAGAGGTTGTGAATGTAATTTTGCGTTTATTTTCGAAGTGTGTTTCTCTGCAGGGTCGGCTCTACTCTTTGAGTAGAGAGAAATCCGTTTTACAGGGGAGGTTCTGTCGAATTTTTGGTAGAATTCTCGTAAAACGTGATATCCGGTCGAACTCTAATTTCGATTCTGTGTTTAATATTCTAGATCGAGTTCTAGGATTTTCTGTTAGGTTTATTCTGATTTCTGTCGTTATTGTTTGTTTAGTTGCGCCGAGACCGAGGCCTAATGGACCATGCCCGTCGGACCTATCTCGAGGAGCGCACTAAGTGTGAGTTACTATTTTATATATATATGCTTTAGGATGCATGATTTTAGAATATATTTTTTATTTTGATTAAATATGCATAAATAACGTGATTACTATTTAAGTATATTTTTGGTTTATCTTTGGTTTATTTTTGGTATATATTAAATTATATGCATGTTTTATTAATAAATTATATTTAAAATGTTTTTAATTATATTTCTAGCTTAATTTATAATTTGATTGGATTTATTTGACGTATATATGCTCGAAATATACTTGGTTATTTTTTTGGTATATTTCCAATATATATATGTGGTTTATATTGTTATTTTATTTAAATTCATACATCATTTATTTGTGAATGAATGTTTTATATTATTAATGAAGGATATCAATAGAACGTGCTACCTAGTGGGCAGCACTAGGACCGAGTACGTATCGGTACGCTTATAGCATTTAGGCTATATTACTAACCATTTGTGGATATTGATTGAATACGATTATTTGATGTGTGAGATATGGTTTGGAGGTGTGATTGCTGGAGCTCGGTTAACCAAGTGTCTCGGGGCCAATCACACTGGTAGTCAGACTGTTGGAGCTTGGTTGACTTAGTGTCTCAGGGCCAGTCTACTGTCTAAATGGATTAAGTGGATATATTTGGAATAAGTGAGCCTGTATGGCTAGAGTGTTGTCTAACACTGTTTTGAGGTTGCGATATTATAAGGTTCTATTTGATCCTTCATAAACGATAATTTTTAATAAAAGTATATAAAATGATTTTACCGCATCTGTGTGTATTGCCTGTATATATACATATTAGATATATACTGTTGATTGTATGCATTGTCATTTAGTATGCATGTATATATATTATAGTAATTCACTCAGTGAGGTCTGACTCCCCTCTGTTGACCATTTTTTAGGAGAGTCATCGTCTTCAGACCTCAGTAGCAGGCCTGTACGCCGGATTTCTTCCGCCCCGGCTTCTTTATGTAAATTGCTTATCTGAGCCTTGGGTTTTATTTTATCTAGACACTGCAGTAGTCATTAAATATTTAAAGACATGTTGTATTATATTTGAATTGGATTTGTATTAAAAGAGTTTATATATATATATGAGATGAGTATTTAATTTAAATCCAGTTGGTGGAAATGTTATTGCGATATTTATGATTTTTATTTCCGTTGCATTATATATTGTTATTATTATTGCATGTTTTATTTTATTTTATTTTTAGGCTTGCTACGGGTTCCGGATTTGAAAGAATTCCCATTCCCTAGCGCCGGTCATGGCCCCTGTTTTGGGTCGTGACAAAGTTGGTATCAGAGCGGAGTTCTGTGTCAGGGCTTAGTTGTGTGAGTTGTGGCCTTAGTTTGCAAAGTTGTGTTTTCTTTTGGTAACTACTGTAGTGAATTAGGTTCGAGTATGTCTTGATAAGTATTCCTTGCTTTAGTTTTCTATGTTATTCCTCTGTTGTCTGTTTTGTTTGAATCATTCTGTTGTCTTTTCAGAATGAGGAGGTGAGCGCATGTTGCTCCACCGGTCATTGAGGCCGAGGATGATGAGGCTTTTCAGGATGAGTTTTTGCCTCCTGAGCAGCCGTTTAGACGTAAAGGTCGTGGCAGAGGTAGACCTCGAGGAGCGGCAGGTCGCCATAGGCAGAGAGAGTTACAGGATGAGGAGCCTATAGAGCCTGAGTTTGATGTTCCTGTACCTCTAGTTGTTCAGCCTGTTCAGCCTGCCTATCAGTAGGGTATGTCTGACCCTGAGGCAGCTTTGTTCTATGCCCGAGTTGGTAGAATTACTTTTGATGGGACTTTCGATCCGTTAGACTTTCTGCACGCGATCGAGACTCAGACTCGGACTGCTCATACCGAGTATCAGCAGATCATGATCGTTGAGTTATCTATCGAGGGACCAACCTTAAATTGGTTTGTTCAGGTGATCCAGCCTTATATGATGACGATGACCTGGGCTCAGTTCAGAGAGCGATTTATGAGGAGATTCTGTCCAGAGCCTCTTCGTATGAGCTATCGTCTCCGATTGACTAGCATTTCTCATGGTGATCGATCAGTTGAGGAGTACACCCGAGAGTTTCTTCATCTGGATAGATATGTAGAGGATCTGATGCGAGATCAGTATTTTGCAGTCACTACCTACGTTACTGGTTTGGGTTCAGCTTTTGCTGGTGTGCCTACAGCAGGACTTACTCTCGAGTCTGTGATTGAGTTAGCTAAGGAGATTAAGTTGAGGCTAGTTAGGTAGGGAGCGATGCCTGATTACTACCAGCTAGGAGTTCAGTCGAGTGGATTGCAGGCTACTCCGTATTCGAGTTTTCATGTTGGTTCGAGTAGTCAACAGTGAGGTCCGACTCAGTAGAGTCAGAGACAGCAGCAACGAGTGCATCGGAGTAGTAGACATGGCTATGGAGGTCAGCATAGATCGTTCCGATTTGGGTCAGGTGCTTCGAGCAGCAGCAGTGGTCCTAGTTTTGGATCAGCGGCCAGTGTATGCCAGACCTGAGGTAGAGTCCATCAGGGACCGTGTTACCTAACACACTGACATGCTTCAAATGCAGGTAGACATGACATTTTGCCAGATCGTGTCCTTATTCCGGGTATCAACAGCCGCAGATTTTGCGATTCCCATAGCAGTCGATTGCTAGTGCTGCACCCGTGCCATTTCAGTTACCCCCAGCCCAGCATCAGAGTTCCACTCAGCTTGTTCTACAACAGAGTCATGGTAAAGGTACTAGAGGAGGTGCTAGAGGTGTTGGCCAAGCTTCTACCAGTTAGTCGGGAGGTCGAGGTCAGGCCAGAGTTTTCCATCTCACTCAGCAGGATGCTCAGGCATCTAATGCAGTCATGGCAGGTATTATTTCTGTCTGTTACCTGGATGCATGGGTTTTGTTTAATCCGGGTGCCACACATTCATTTTTTCTCCTATTTTTGCTTCTAAATCTTGTTGGCAAGCTTCGAGGATGGCTTTTCCTTTGTCTGTTGCCACTCCTCTAAGCGATTCTTTGGACATCGATATTGTTCTTTCTGGTTGTCCAGTTCTCATGGGAGATAGAGAATTACCCGCTGATTTGATTCTATTGGATGTGATGGAGTTTGATGTTATTCTGGGAATGGATTGGTTATCTCAGCACTATGTCGTGGTAGATTGTAGGAATAAAGAGGTGACTTTCAGAATTCCTGGTGAAGAAGATTTTAAGTTTGTGGGTGATAGGAGTTCAGCACCTCAGAATCTTATTTCTGCTATTACGGCTAGGAAGTTGTTAAGGAAAGGTTGTCAGGGATATTTGGCATTAGTCAGGGATACTTCAGTGGAGAAGTTGTCACTCACAGATGTTCCTGTTGCTTGTGAGTTTCCTGATGTTTTTCCCGAGGAGTTGCCAGGTTTACCACCTCATAGAGAGATTGAGTTCTGTATAGATGTGGTACCAGGTACTACTCTTATATCTATGCCACCCTACAGAATGGCTCCTGTAGAGTTGAAAGAGTTGAAGGAGCAGTTGCAAGAGTTATTGGATAAAGGTTTCATCAGACCCAGTGTTTCTCCTTGGGGTGCACCAGTCCTGTTTGTGAAGAAGAAGGATGGTATCCTTAGACTGTGCATTGACTACAGAGAGCTTAATAAGGTGACAGTGAAGAACAAGTATCCTTTCCCGAGGATAGATGACTTGTTTGATCAACTACAGGGTGCACAGTTCTTTTCCAAGATTGACTTGAGGTCGGGTTATCATCAGCTGCGGATCAGTGAAGCTGATATTCCTAAGACGGCATTCCGCACTCGATATGGCCATTATAAGTTTCTGATGATGTCTTTTGGTTTGACTGATGCACCAGCAGCTTTTATGGACCTGATGAACAGGGTATTCAGACCATATATGGATCAGTTTGTGGTAGTCTTCATCGATGATATACTGGTTTATTCGAGGAGTATGGAGGAGCATGTATATCACTTGAGGATTGTACTACAGACACTAAGAGATCATCAGCTTTATGCTAAATTCTCAAAGTGTGATTTTCTGGATAGAGAGTGTTTCTTTTCTTGGACACGTAGTGTCTAAAGAAGGTATTCAGGTTGATCCACAGAAGATTGAGGCAGTGTCTGAGTTGCTTAAACCTACTTCTATTATAGAGATTCGGAGTTTTCTGGGTTTAGCCGGGTATTATAGGCAGTTTGTACAGGATTTTTCCAAAATAGCAGCCCCTATGACTCGCTTGACTCAGAAGAATGTTAGGTTCGAGTGGTCAGAAGCGTGTGAGAATAGTTTTTAGTTATTGAAGGAAAAGTTGACTACAACGCTAGTGTTAGCTTTGCCTAATAGTGTGGATAAGTTCACAGTTTACTGTGATGCCTCTAGAATTGGCCTTGGTTGTGTGCTGATGCAGAATGGTATGGTGATAGCCTATGGTTCGAGGCAGTTGAAGAAGCATGAGTAGAACTATCCTACACATGATCTGGAGATGGCTGTAGTGATCTTTGCTTTGAAGATTTGGAGACATTATCTGTACGGGGTGACTTGTGAGATTTTTACTGATCACAAGAGCCTTAAGTACATTTTCTAGCAGCAAGATCTAAATCTGAGGCAAAGGAGATGGTTGGAACTGTTGAAAGACTATGATTGCGAGATTTTATATCATCCGGGCAAGGCTAATGTGGTAGTAGATGCCTTGAGTAGAAAGTCCTCAGGCAGTCTTGCTCATATTAGTGTTGAGAGGAGACCATTGATCTAGGAATTTCATCGATTGGTGGATCAAGGTCTGATGATGAAGCTTAGTAGATCAGGTGGACTGGTAGCTCAATTTAAGGTACGATCTGTACTGAGGGATAGGATTAAAGCAGCTTAGAGCTGAGATCCTATTATGGAAGAGCTTGCAGAGAATGTCAGAGCAGGGAAGTTCACTGATTTCACACTCGATGATGATGGTGTGTTGTGGATCAGTGGTAGATTGTGTGTTCCTGATGTGGATGACTTGAGAGAGGAGATTTTAGAGGAAGCACATTCTATAGCTTACAGCGTTCATCCGGGTGTCACTAAGATGTACCACAGTATCAGAGACTTATACTTGTGGGATGGATTGAAGAAGGATGTCACTGATTATGTTGCTAAGTGTTTGACATGTCAACAAGTGAAAGCCGAACATCAGAAGCCTTCTGGGAAGCTTCAGCCTCTTCCTATTCCCGAGTGGAAGTGGGAAAGGATAGCTATGGATTTTGTGGTCGGTTTACCTCGTTTGAAGGATGGATACGATTCCATTTGGGTGATTGTAGATAGATTAATGAAGTCTGCACATTTCCTACCTGTGAAAGCCACCTATTATGTAGCTAGATTGGCGAAGTTGTATATGAAGCATATCGTATGCCTTCATGGAGTACCTGTGTCCATTGTGTCAGATAGAGGTTCGGTGTTTACTTCTCATTTTTGGCAGAAGTTGCAGGAAGCGATGGGCACTAGGTTGGATTTCAATACTGCTTTTCATCCTCAGACAGATGGTCAGTCTGAGAGGATGATCCAGACACTGGAAGATATATTGAGGATGTGTGTCCTAGATTTGGGAGGTAGCTGGGATGATCATTTGCCACTTGTTGAGTTTGCATATAATAACAGCTACCATAGCAGTATTGGCATGGCACCATATGAGGTTTTGTATGGAAGGAAGTGTAGATCCCCTTTGAGTTGGGATGAGATTAGTGAGAGAGCTTTGACTGGACCTGAGATGGTTCAGGATGCTGCAGAGAAAGTCGTCGTGATTAAGCGAAGATTAGAGACCGCAGTTAGCAGACAGAAGAGTTATGCGGATCCTAGGCGCAGAGATGTGGAGTTTCAGGTTAGAGATCTCATTTTTCTAAAGGTATCTCCGATGAAGGGTGTTATGAGATTTGGCAAGAAGGGTAAGTTAGCACCGAGATATATCAGACCGTTTAAGATTCTGGAGAGAGTTGGCACTGTTGCATATCGGTTGGATTTGCCTCCGAGTATAGCACAAGGGCATTTGGTGTTTCATATCTCGATGTTGAGGAAGTATATCTCAAACCCTTTACACGTGTTGCAGCCCGACAGTATAGAAGTGAGTGAAGATTTGACGTTTGTGGAAGAACCTATGGCGATCGTTGACTATCAAGTTCGATAGTTGCATTCGAAGCAGATTCCGATGGTCATGGTTCTGTGGCGTAGCAATAGAGTTGAGGAGCATACGTGGGAGACTAAAGCTGAGATGCGAGCTTCTTACCCGTATCTCTTTCCTTCTTGATCCTGTTTTCTGGAATTCGGGGACGAATTCTTGTAAGGGGGAAAGACTATAATATCCCGTGTTTTTAAATATTTTAATACTGTATCGGGATATGCAATGTTAATAATTTTTAAATATGATATTGATATTTTATGAGCTTTTATTTAATTTAAATTGATTTTTAATTGTTTATTATTATTTTAAGTGCTTTAAGTAAAATTTTCCCAAGACTTTTATTTTCGGGGAAATTTTCACGTAAATAATTTACTATTAATTATTTTAAATAGATTTACGAACTTGCATGAACTCATACATATTTTTAAAATACTAAACACCGTATATATGTGTACGTATTTATCTAATTAGGGTTTAATTAATATTACCCTAATATTTTATTAATATTTTATTTATTTTATTGTTATTTAATTATTTTTATTTATTATTAAATTTTAAAATATTAAATATTAAGTGTGTGGTGTATATTTAATGTGTGTAATTTAATATTATTTTATTATATAGTGTAAAGTATATATATATATATACATATTATAAGTCAAAAAAATCAACTTTTGGAAAATTACCGAATTGCCCCCGAGCGCCTCCTTCTTCCCCGATTTGCTCCCATTGCCATTCCGGTGTGCCGTCCGGTGTGCCACCACCTTCCTTGCCGCCTATTGCAGCCGTTTCCGGCGTCTGGAGGTCGGTTTTGGCCGGAGAAGCCGAATTCTTCTTCATCATCGATCACGACGTTTCCGGCCACCATTTTCGACACCGCCAGTCTCTTTCTTCTCCTTGAGCTCCGTTGAGTGTGATTCTAGCTTTGGCTTGAGCTTAAATGGTCTTGATTTGATTAGGTTTCGATTTTTCGAATTCGGCCTATTAGGGTTCTTAATTGTTTTAAACTTCAATTTGATTGATTCATGAAAAATTCCTTCACAAATTTTGTTCCCCTTAGCTTAATCTACATGTATGAATTTTTTTGGAATTTTTGGAGATTATTTTGATTTTTGGGTATTTTTGAATATTTTAATATTATTTTCTAATTTTCGAAAATTAATTAAATAAATTATGAAATTGTGTTTTATGATAATTATAGGCGTTGAAATGAATTATAGGAATTTATTTGGAATTTTTATGAATTTCTATGTATTTATTTTGAATTTTATTAGTTTAGGTAATTTTGGAAAATTAGGGTTAATTGTGTTTTAAATTGAAATTAATTGGTTAATTGAGTTTAATTATTAATATTATTGATAAATATGTTGAGAAATTAATTTTGGATAATTATATTATTTTTGGTGAATTTTTGAAGTAATTTTAGTATATTTATATATATAGGGGTATTTTGGTAATTTTACATAAAGTTTGCTAAAAATATAATTTAATTGGTTTTAATAGTTATTTAAGGTATAAAAATGATTTCTACAAATTATTTAGTATTTTTAACTAATTAAAACTATTTTTCGTGAATTATTTTCAATTATATATATAATATACGATTTTACTAATAGAATGAGTTTTTATAGGTTTTTACAGTGTTTTAAGGCTAATTATGTAATTTCTACTTATTAAACGTATTTCTATGTTATAAGGGTATTTTTGGTATTTCTGAAATTATTCTGTGATTGTGGACCCCGGTCGGTAGACTGTAGTTTTGAGTCCAACCGAGGGGTTGTGAATGTAATTTTGCATTTATTTTCGAAGTGTGTTTTTTTGCAGGGTCGGCTCTACTCTTTGAGTAGAGAGATGTCCGTTTTACATGGGAGGTTCTGTCGAATTTTTGGTAGAATTCTCCTAAAACGTGATATCCGGTCGAACTCTAATTTCGATTATGTGTTTAATGTTCTAGATCGAGTTCTAGGATTTTCTGTTAGGTTTATTCTGATTTATGTCATTATTGTTTGTTTAGTTGCGTCGTGACCGAGGCCTAGTGGACCAGGCCCGTCGAACCTATCTCGAGGAGCGCACTAAGTGTGAGTTACTATTTTATATATATATGCTTTAGGATGCATGATTTTAGAATATATGTTTTATTTTGATTAAATATGCATAAATAACGTGATTACTATTTAAGTATATTTTTTGTTTATCTTTGGTTTATTTTTGGTATATATTAAATTATATGCATGTTTTATTAATAAATTATATTTAAATTGTTTTTAATTATATTTCTAGCTTAATTTATAATTTGATTGGATTTATTTGACGTATATATACTCGAAATATACCTGGTTATTTTTTTGGTATATTTCCAATATATATATGTGGTTTATATTGTTATTTTATTTAAATTCATGCATCATTTATTTGTGAATGAATGTTTTATATTATTAATGAAGGATATCAATAGAACGTGCTACCTCGTGGGCAGCACTAGGACCGAGTACGTACCGGTACGCTTATAGCATTTAGGCTATATTACTAACCATTTGTGGATATTGATTGAATATGATTATTTGATGTGTGAGATATGGTTTGGAGGTGTGATTGCTGGAGCTCGGTTGACCAAGTGTCTCGGGGCCAATCACACTGGTAGTCAGACTGTTGGAGCTTGGTTGACTTAGTGTCTCAGGGCCAGTCTACTGTCTAAATGGATTAAGTGGATATATTTAGAATAAGTGAGCCTGTATGGCTAGAGTGTTGTCTAACACTGTTTTGAGGTTGCGATATTATAAGGTTCTATTTGATCCTTCATAAACGATAATTTTTAATAAAAGTATATAAAATGATTTTACCGCATCTGTATGTATTGCCTGTATATATACATATTAGACATATTTTGTTGATTGTATGCATTGTCATTTAGTATGCATGTATATATATTATAGTAATTCACTCAGTGAGTTCTGACTCCCCTCTGTTGACCATTTTTCAGGAGAGTCATCGTCTTCAGACCTCAGTAGCAGGCCTGTACGCCGGATTTCTTCCGCCCCGGCTTCTTTATGTAAACTGCTTATCTGAGTCTTGGATTTTATTTTATCTAGACACTGCAGTAGTCATTAAATATTTAAAGACATGTTGTATTATATTTGAATTGGATTTGTATTAAAAGAGTTTATATATATATATGAGATGAGTATTTAATTTAAATCCAATTGGTGGAAATGTTATTGCGATATTTATGATTTTTATTTCCGTTGCATTATATATTGTTATTATTATTGCATGTTTTATTTTATTTTATTTTTAGGCTTGCTACGGGTTCCGGATTCGAAAGAATTCCCGTTCCCTAGCGCCGGTCATGGCCCCTGTTTTGGGTCGTGACATTGCACTTGGGAAACTGAAGTTGAGATGCGAGTTTCTTTCCCGTATCTCTTTCCCTCTTAGCCTTGTAATTCTTCTTTTCTTGAATTCAGGGACGAATTCTTATAAGGAGGGAAGACTGTAATACCCTATATTGTATTTAAATAAAGTAATTTCCAAACTGTGTTACTAATAATTACTTTTAAATTATATTATACAATTGTTAATTATTTTGCTATTTAATTGAGATATATTTATGTTAATATTATTTTAGGGTTATTAATTTATGAAAGAATTATATGTGAGTATTATTTATTTATTGTTTAAAATTTCATTGTTTATTATTATTATTATTTTAAACTACATTAACTTTATGGTTATTTTATGTGTTACTATGTACATGCATATATGCATATTTATATATACATACACATATATAATTAGGATTTAATTATTATTTTATGTGTGTGTATTAATTTTTTTTTTTTTTGTGTATATGTATGTATATATGTATGTAGTATACTTGTGTGTGTGTGAATATATGTATATGTATAATGTGTATATGTGTGGTGGAGAATTTATATATGATATTATAATATAATGTTTTAATATATATATATATATATATATATATATATATATATATATATATATATATATATATATATATATATATATATATATAACCATAGCATCATCACCCTCATCCCTCTTTCACCGTGCGACATCTCCGACCACCACCCTCATTGCGACTCCCCCACCTTTGACCACCACCTACTGCCTTCTCCTCCTTCTCCCTCACCTCCGATCACCAGTAGAGTTGCCGGAAGCGCAGAAAACAAAGGAAGCCGAGAGTTGCCATTAAAATCGGCCAAGCTCCATCCGACCACCATTTCACGCCATTCCGGTGTCAGTCCCCTCCTCTTGCACCGGTGAGACCCATTCCAAGCTTAGTTTAAGCTTTGATCTTGGTTTGGTTGAGTTTTTGTTGATTGTTAGTTTTGAGCTCTAGGGTTTTGAAATTTTTTTTAGCTTGATCTAGCTTGATTCATGCAAAATCCCTTTACAAATGTGATTCCTAGAAGCTCAATCTACCTGTATGAATTTTTGTATGATTTTTGGAATTTATTTTAATTTTTGTGAATTTTTGAATATTTTATTATTATTTTATGAATTTTCGTAAATTAATTATTAAAAATATAATTTGGTATTTTTGGTGTTATTATAAGTTAATATTAATTTTAGAGTAAAGCAAATAATTTTTTAGAATATTATATAATTTTTTAGGAATTTTTATAGTTTTTGTCAAAATTGAATTATTAGGTTAAATTATATTTTTTTAGAAGAAATTAAAAGTCATTTATATGTTTTAATTATATTAATTTGTTAATGTAGAGAAAATGATTTTTAGATGTTTGTATAATTTTCAAGGATTTTTTTATATATATTAATGATGTATTATATAAGTTGTATATTATAATAGTAGAAACGTAATTTTGTTAAATATAGTTAAACAATAAATTTGAGTTGGTTTTAATAATAATCAAGGAAATTAAAAAGGGTTTTACAAATTATCTACTAATTTAGACCAATTAACAATAATTTCTCAAAATTAATTTTAATAATATATATTAGGTATTATTTTGAATATTATGTGTATTTTTTAGGATAAGTATGTAATTTTACACTAATTATAATTAAAATATATTAATTAGCTTTATTAACATGTAATAATAATAGGTAATTTTTATTAAGCAATATTAATTGCGAGTGTTGTTTCTCTCTCTCTCTCTCTCTCTCTCTCTCTCTCTCTCTCTCTCTCTCTCTCTCTATATATATATATATATATATATATATATATATATATATATATATATATATATATATATATATATATGTTGGTTTGTGAAATTTTGCTTTTAAATCTATTTTGAGAGATGTTTTTCTGACTGGATAATCATATATGTGATGTGTATTTCTAGAGAAATAAATGATTTAAATTGTGTGATGTTTTGTTGGATTGTGATCTCGGTCGAGGTTAAGTGTAGTTATGGAAGCCTGACTTAAGTGTGAATGTCTACGGTTATTAGAAGTGCATTTTCTATACAAGTTTGGCTCTACCGATGGTAGAGAGATGTTCATTTTATAGAGGAGACTCTGCTGAAATTTCGGTAGATTTTCTCTTAAAACGGGATATTCATAATAAATTTCTACCGTTAGTTAGGCTTTGTCCTGTCTATCGAGTCTTGTCCAGTTTTCCTCGAGTTAGCCTGCAATTTCACTGTTTTGTTGATTTTCAATTTTATTTCATAGTCATGTTTTAAAATTGATATGTTAATTTCTTTTCTAGAGCATATCGGAGCAGAAGCCGTGAGATCGAGACAAACGCAACGGTCGTCAGCCTTCTCATTCATCTTGTAAGTCGATAATATGATCTGTGCATGTGTTTTATTTAAAGATGCATGCGCTCATATTTTTATGTTAATATTATATTATTTATTTAATTTAATGATGCTATTTAAGGTTTTAAAACGCATTTTATTTATTTAAAAATCGATTTTGAGGATTTTGGTAGAACAGGCTACCTGGTAGGCTTCACCAGGACCGTGTGCATATGATAGAGATTGAGAGGTGGATCCGAATTATATATGACTGGTGAATGTTAAACTGGGATGGGTGCCTCAGTTGATGCCTTTGCTCTCGGGGACCACCAGTGATTGTAAGGTTAATAATGGACTGGGATGAGTGTCTCGGTTGATGCTTTAGCTCTCGGGGACTGCTAGTGTCATATATTTGGATTTAGTGAACGACTGTGACTTAGTGCCTCGGTTGGTGCCTTTGCTCTCGGGGATCGGTAGTCTAGCTGGAATAAGTGGGCCTAGTTGGCCAATTAGAACTTTGGGTTTAGGGTTTTACTGAGATTTTTCAAAAGCTATATTTATATATTATAAATTATTTTTACTATAACTTTAAGGTTTTCAAAAGGGTTTTCAAACCATACAGCTCTTATTATTGACTTATTCAGTGAGGTCTGATTCCCCTCAATTTAATTTTTTTTCAGGAGCTTAGGAGTTCGACCTCAGACTGCCTCCACACCGAATTTTTTCATCACCGGCCATTTTATGTAGGTCATTGTAAGTTGTACTGTTGTAATGTTCTAGGAAGCTGCAGTAGTAAATGTACTATGAATTGTATGACTAAAGTGTATTGTGTATTTTATTTATGTGCACCACGTTCATGTATAATGATTTAAGTTTGATTTATATATGTGACATTGGAAATATTTTAATTTTGTATTCAATTATGTTAAATTTTAGAAAAATCAGTGTGATAATGTGCTCTATTTTAAAATAAAGTTTTAAAATTGTAAGGTTTTGTTTATCTTTTCTTTAAGGCTTACTACGGGTTGCGGGGGCCTTATACATTCCCATTCCCTAGTGTCGTTCACGTACCCTCGGGTTCGGGTTGTGACAGAATGAATAAGCATTATTTAGCAAACATAAAAGAGGTTGTCCTAGAGATTGCAATTCTAGAAAGTCCAATGGAGATGACGAGACCGATTCAGAGGAAGATAGAAATGAAAGAAGGTGGAAAGGCCAAAGTTGATGTTCAAGGGGAGCTTAATAACGTCGAAACCAAGAAGACACACAAGATAAAACATATCACCAACGGGATGTGGAATGCTATAATTGTGGCAAGAGAGGTAATTATGCTAAAGACTACCAATACATAAGAACTGAGGGAAATGCTATGACATCAACACAACCTCAAGTTCAAAATGAATAAAAATGGGATTTCAACATTCAAGCATCATATGCAATTGAAGAGCAAGTAAAGAATGTTCAAATGAGTTTATGGAGGCATATAATAGTGAGAACAAAAGGGATGTGCTGGCAACATCTGCTATGTTAAAATATCTTGAAGAATCCTATGAAAGTGAATAAGAGTGGGACATGACGAACTCAAGTTTATTCGAAAGTGCTCCATTAGAGGAAGAAATTCAGGATCAAATAAATTTAAGTGCTGCAGTTGAAAACATATGTCCTAGTGAGGTCATGAAGAAAGAAGAGTGTGTGGATATATATATATATATATATATATATATATATATATATATATATATATATATATATATATTATAAAAATTTTAAATAATTAAATAAAAAAATTCAATGTCCTTTTTTCCTGGTATTTTTGTAATTCTTCGTCTTTTTTTTTTTTTTTCAATTCATTATCATATTTTCTTCCAAAATTCAATCAACAAAGGCTAAATTCATCACACTAGTTCAATAAATTATCAACACAAAAACGTTACTGTACGATTCCTAGTTAACTGTGACTCTCTCGATCTTTATTGTATTTTATTTTTTATCTTTTGGAAATTTCACTCTATTTTTTTTTTGTGATTTTTCTAAACTGATTCCATGAACTTTCTTTTTTCTCAAATTTTATTTAAATTAATAAAAAAGCTTGCAAATTTCTTTTATTTCATACAATTTTTTTACTGGAATTTAAAGAATTTTTTAATTTGTTGAGATTTGAAGATCTATTGATTTGATGTATTTTGGTAATATAGTTGCAATTTTATAACCATTTTCGTGGAGGTTTCAAATAAGATTCTGGTCTGATTATAGATAAGAGATGGTATATTTAAAACAAAAAGTTGCAATCTTTTTGTCATTTTAGTCCCTCATTTTTTGTCATTTTTTATAATATATTCTAGTTCAAAAGGTGGAATACACATCAGTATTGTTAAGCATTTCACGCTTGAAAAACAAGTGTAAACACGTGTATGTACACGCTGGTAGGTGATAAGTGACATAAAATTAGATTTAGAATTGATTAGAGGTGAAATAGATTTAAAATAGAAATTGAAAAGTGATATAGATTAAAATAAAAGTTGAAAGGTTTTAAAGAATAATTGACTAAAGTTTAGGGGTGAAATTATGCATTTTTGTATATTTGTATTGATACAATGAAGAGGGTTTTATATAGGGACAGTAGAATACAAAAAACCTATGAAGCAACAAATAGATAGAAATTTAACTAAACTATAACTAAGTTTGCTATACTAATTAGCATTTGTGCAAGTATTCTTTGAATAATTCCGTTAGTAATTAGCATTTGGCACGTCTACTGCGAACTATAGTAGGTACAAATGAAAATTCCTTCGATTTAGTCTTCATTCTTTCCCTTTTTTTCTTCATTCTATTTTGATTTTTTTTTTTTTTTGGAAAACTTAGTTATCTTGTAGAAGGTGACAAAAATTTGTCAAAATGGATATTTATCAATAGATGTGGCCTATGATACGATACTTTTTGCAAGAAAAATAAAAGTCCACTTGACCTTAATGAGTTTACAGTAAATAATAAATCAGCTAAAAATAAAGAAATACACTTATTTATAAAATTCAGATATTTAATTATAAAAAAAATAATTATACATCAAAAAAGTAAAAATTGAGAAGTTTAAAACATTATTTATGCAATTATTCCTATTTAATTGTAACAATACAAAAGATTCATATTCTGAAAAGTTGGAACACTTATTAATACAAGTATCCTTAATTAAATATAATCAAGATTCAAAGATGGTATAGTTTAAAAAAAAAAAGAAAAAAGATTCGAAGATGGTGGAAATGATGAATAAAGTTGTCCATTCTCTTATCAAAAATTAAAAGTGTTGCTACGTTGCATAATGTGAAGGCAAATATATCTCTGAGGTAAAATTATTACATTATACTTCCAAAATTTTCGACTTGTCTATGCAGTAAAGAGCAAACTTTTTCCATGCAAATCCATTTTCCAAATTCACTCCTTTTTTGTTCCCATAAATAGTAAAATGGTAAAAATGTGGATATTTAGATAAAAAGAATAAGGGACAAATTTCTACTTTTCTTTATTTTTCTATTGTGATGAAAAATTAAAATCTTTTTTTTTTCTTTTTTTTTTAAGGTAAGTTATACTTTTTTTTTCTTGAATTTTGATATACTTTAGTTGTTTTTATTTAAGAATTCAATTTTAGCACTCAATTTTTTCTTTGTCAGTATTCATATTTTTTAATTTTTATGTCAAATAATATTTGAGTCCTTCATAAATTTTTTTTTTAAAAAAAACTTATTTGATCTATTTTGGCGATCACACCTACTAAATTTTCAAAACCAATATATAATTCAAAGATTAATTAAAATTTTGTTTCTAGTTTTATTTTTTTTTTAATTTTCATTAATTTTATTGTATATATGCCTATTTTTTTCATCAATTATTTTTAAAAAATATTTATTTATAATTAAAATTATATATAAAAATAAAAATAAAAATTACATTTAATAAAATCAACTCTAATATATATATATATATATATATATATATATATATATATATATATATATATATATATATTATAAAAATTTAAAATAAGTAAATAATAAAAATAAGGGAATTAAACCGTTTATTTTTATCAAAAAGAGAAATAAAAATATTTTCTTACTAAAATATTAAAAATGTAATAAAAAATTAAAATGTTAACCAAATAAAAATTAAGAATTAAAAAGTTTAATTTTTAAATTTGTGGAGAATAGTTTGAGTCAAGTTTAATATCAAGGAAAATTTTAAACATATTTGGTGGAAGTTGCTACCTTTTCTACGTTGTGCAATTGTGTTTTCTAATTGGCCTTTTTTTTTTTTTACTGAAAAAATAAAAGTGAAGTGTGAAAAAATACATCAATATTAACTACATTAACAAGAAATCTAATTTGTAGATCATAAACCCATACAATCAAACATTTAAATTAGACAAAATATAAATCATGTACTTGAATATGGAATAGGATATAAAAGTACAACAAGAGAAGAAATTAAATTATTATTTTATAAGAAAGTCCCATGAATAGATCAAATAGTCCAAATATGAAAAGTCCCCCTTGTAGATGAAAATTGAACTATATCAATTAACTAAAAACGAAAGGAAATTTCAAAGATTTGGCATAAATATAACTTGAGTTTCTTCAAAGATGGTCAATATGACCATTAATAGTTTGTTGAAATTTCGCAACAAATTGCATAAGTTAAACTAACTAATTTATTAGATTTTTTTATATCAGAATTATCATATATATATAATGACAAAGTATTACAATTTATTTCTAAAGGAAAATTTCATATTTTCCTAATCAAGCTTATTATATATTTAAATATTACATATTTTGAATGGAAAAAAAAAAAGATTTTATTGCAAATCCAACACAAGAACTTCCATGAGAATCCAAAAGAGAATCTAAAAGGAAATATTATTGAGTAATTTTTCCTCCATCAAGAATCTCAAACCCTGCAAAATATAACAATTGCATAACTTTAAGTTATTATATATATATATATATATATATATATATATATATATATATATATATATATATATATATATATATATATATATATATATATTTATTTATTTCTAAAGGAAAATTTCATCTTTTCCTTATCAAGCTTATTATATATTTAAATATTACATTTTTTGAAAGGAAAAAAAAAACATGATTCTATTGCAAATCCAACACAAGAACTTCCATGAGAAACCAAAAGGAAGTTTTATTGAGTAATTTTTCCTCCATCCAGAATCTCAAACCCTGCAAAATATAACAATTGCATAACATTAAGTTACTTATTATTAGAAATAAAAAGTTATTTTTTGTTTATCAAACTAAACTAGAAGGATTAAATAATATTGTGTTTTAATTATTTATTTCATTAATTATATTGGTTGAATTTAATTTTTATTTCATGAATTTACTTAAATTTATTTTGTATTTATTAATCATTATTTTACATTAATTTTTACTTATAATAAGTAATTCTTTATTTGTATTTTATTTTAATTAAATTGAATTTATATTTTCAAGAAGTCTAAAAATAATTAAAATATTTTATTTTTATTTTTATTTTTAATTTTTATGTCAAATAATATTTGAGTCCATCATAAAAATTTTAAAAAAAAACTTATTTCCGCTATTTTAGCGATCATACCTACTAAATTTTCAAAACCAGTATATATTTCAAAGACTAATTAAAATTCTGTTTGTAATTTTTAAAAAATTTTAAATTTTCATTAATTTTATTGCATATATGCCTGTTTGTTTTTTATTTAATTATTTATAAACCATATTTATCTATAATTAAAATAAAAGTAAAAATTAAATTTAATAAAATCAAACTCGAAAAAAGTGTTATATATATATATATATATATATATATAATAAAAATAACGGAATTAAACTGTTTATTTTTATAAAATAGAGAAATAAAAATATTTTTTTGCTAAAATATTAAAAATGTAATTATAAAGACCTAAACTTTTACAAATTAAATTTCAAGATATGCAATGTTAATAAGTAATTGCTCCAGCACATCGTGCCACCAATAGACAACGCCCTCGCCACCGCTAGCAGCTGCTTCGGTCACCGGAACCGATCCTTCTTCTTCTTCCTTTGTTTTCTAACGGTGCCGGAAATTTAGGAGGAAACCAATGACTTTTTCAACGAGCTCTCTGGCCAATCTTGGGCTTGAATCGAAGCTCTTGACCTAGGCTTCAATAATTCTTGATCAATTTCTAGAAATTTAACCGGTAACAACTCCAATTTCACAAAATTTAAATTTGGGTATTTTTATTAAATTATAAAATTGAAGCTTAATTTGATTTTATTTGATGTTGGTTATTTAGGACTAATTATTGTATGTATTGTAAAGCTTCCAAAAATTATTTTTGTGAATTTTTAGAAATTTTTTGAATTTTCAGGGTCTCGATTTACTGTTCATAACACTATTACCAAGCCAGAAAATTTTTATATTTTTAATAAATTCTACTAGTTATTTTAAACAAGTTTCATCAAGGAAGTTTTTTAAATTATGCAATGAATGTTTATTAAAATTTTTTGAGAAAATTAGTATAAATTAGAAAATTTTATGCTTTAATTGAAATTATGTTGAATTATGATGTTTTGGATAATTTTTTAATAATAAATAATTTTAAAATAATTTTTATGAAGTAATTTCCATTTTTAGCTTATTATTAGTAATTATAGGAATAATATCCAAATAAAATAGTATTTATGATTTTTATGATTTAAATGATTTTTCGGTTGCTTATTTATATAATTGAATAATTTAAATAATTATCGGTAACTAAATTCTATTTAATTTTGAAAATTAGAATAAGGACCTATATAGCATAATTTGATTTTAAATGTGAATTTCATTAATGATTTTGTAAATAAATGTCTTTTATGCTTTTACTATGTGAATAAATTAATTTTGGTATTTAAATGAAATTTTATTCATTTATATTATGATTTGTGAAATTGGTTCTCAGTTGGGTATATAGTGTAGTTTGGGGGCCCAAATCGAGATTTGAAGTTGTTGTGGTTATTTGAAGTGTTTTCTGTGTAGGGTTAGCTTTATTTTTGTAGAAAGATGTCCATTTTACAAAGGAAACTCTACCAAAAATTTTATAGATTTCTTGTAAAATATGACATGGGGTCAATTTTTAGTAGAGTCGTATTTTAATCGAGTCTTTCCTTAGAAATCTATAATTTGTAAGAATTTCATTTTTATTTATTTTTTTCTTTAATCGTGCCTCCAATCGAGTTGACAGGTCGAGGTTGAGCGCAACTACATAGGGGAGCGCATTCAACTTATAAGTTAATAATTGAACTATGTGTGTGTGTGTGTGTATATATATATATATATATATATATATATATATATTGATAAATAGGAGAATTTATTAAAGAATTATATTATTCTAAGAATATTTATTTAAATTAAATTCTCCTATTATGGCTATAGTATATTAGCATGTTATGTTAAATTTCACATGATTAGTTAATTTTAATTTATTGTAATCTTCCTTGTTTTATTTATATTTATTTATTTTAAATAAACTACGATAGAACAAGCTACCTGATGAGTTTTTATCAGGACCGTGTGCGCACTAATAGGATTGAGAGTGAGTGGTGAAAGTATGTGACTTAGTGATATTTTGCTCTTGGGTATGATTTATATATATTACTGGGGTTGGTAGCTCGATGATGCTTTACTCTCAGAAACTGCTAGAAAATATCGATTTAAGTGAATTGATTATGATTGATAGCTTGATTGATGCTTCGCTCTTAGAAACTGATAGTCTTTGAACTATAAGAGAGCTGAAAGGCTATTAGAATTATGGACTAGGGTTCTACCTAATTTTTTTATAAAAATGATTTAAGGAAGCTTATTGTATTTTATATAGCATTTTATGATTTTTAAATACTAATTTCGGTAAAAGGAGATTTCTATAAATTAAATGGTTTAAGTTATAAATTATAAATTTCATATGTTCATAAATATATATTTTAAAGGAGATTTTTCATACTATATATATTTCTTTTATTAACTTACTCAAAAAGGTCTGACTCCCCTCAATTATTTTTCAGGATTTCGGAAGTCACCTGTTAGTTAGCCTACTTTACACTAGGTTTCTTTTTCTTCTCTGAGATGTATTATTATCATGTATGTGTTTTAAATCTAGAACACCACAGTAGTAGAAGTGGTTAACTATTATGTTATATTTTATGAATTATCGTATGTATTAAAGAATTTGTATTAAAGATAATTATTATATCTTATCTAAGATTGTTTTGGATATTAGTTCATTTGTGTTATTTATCTAAGATAATTATTATATTTTATCTAACATTGTTTTGGATATTAGTTCATTTGTGTTATTTATCCTTATTTAAAATATTTCATTTTATTATTGTCTATATTTTATTGCAATTTTCCTTAAGACTTACCATAGGTTTTGGGTATTTTATGTATTCTCATTCCTTAGTGCCAGTCACGTGCCCATGTGGGTTCGGGTCGTGACAAAGTTGGTATCATAGCTTTGGCTCATTTCATATGTATTTTCAATTATCAATGTCTATTTTTTTTAACCACTGTGATAATTTTCACTTGTTGTCTTCCTTGTTTCTTGCATTATGCGCTTATGTAGTATTTTTATCTTGTCTTGAATCCATTTATGTCTTTTTTCAGAATGAGGCGAGCAGGAATTGCTCCTGTTGTAAAAGCAGCCTTTGAGGAGAATGATAATGAGCAGTCTATTCAGGATAAGATTCTTCCTCCTACTCTTTTACGTAGAGGTAGAGGTAGTGGTAGAGGTAGAGGCAGGGGTAGAGCTAGAGCAGCAACAACTCAAAGGCAGGAACAACCATAAGCAAGGCCTAAAGTTCCAATAGAGGATCCTACAGCCTTTGCAGTAGGTATGGCAGGAATTAATCAAGGCTTGGTAGGTCTTAACCAAGCAATGCCCTTGGTATAGCAAATGTGTCAACAAAGGACTCAAGGGATGACAGATGTTGATGCTACCTTACTATACTCCATAGTCAGGATAGTTTCTTTTGATGGTACAAGGGATGTTTTGAATTTCATAAATACCATTAAGGCTAGAATTAGGACATGATACATAGATTATTAACAGATTATGATAACAACTCAGGACTAGTTCATGCAGTTTATTCAGCCGTACATAACTGCAATGACCTGGTTAGATTTTAAAGAGAGATTTATGAGGTTTTTCTGCCCAGCATCAATGAGGGAGAACTTCATATGGCAGTTGTTGAACATTGCCAGAGGAGATTGATCAGTTGGGGACTACACTCAAGAGTTCTTCATATTGTCACGTTATGCTGTGAATGTGAGGCAGTATGAGATAAGAGTAGTGGAGCTCTATGTTACTGGGTTAGGCTCAGCTTATATTAGCATCCAGACAGGGGTTCATAACTTTGAGAGTGTGGTTGAGGAGGCCAGATAGCTTGAGCGGAGACATATTTGACATGGCACCATACCGGATCCTTAAGAGAGTGGCAATAGCAAATCAACTCAGCGGGTTTAGTAGCCTATTTTCTAGATAGGCAGCATGAGCACTCAGATAAGGAGTACTTCTAGTAGAGCAGATAATTTAGATCACATCAGACCGACAGGCACAACCATAAGAGTGGCAAGATTGCTAGGTTTGGTGTTGGTGCTAATAGTAACAGCAGTGGTCAGAGCTCCAGACATGGCAGTTCAAGGTCTGGGGCTAGTACATATGCCATTTGTAGGTGAGTACATTAGGGTCTATATCACCTGGTGCTAGGAGCTTATTTTCAGTGTGGATAGTTCAGGCATTTTATTAGGAATTATCCTAATTATGGGTTCCAGCTATCATATGGTCAAGGATCTTCGTCATCAATACTCATCCATATCCATAGGTGCATCAGTAGTATCAAGCACCTATTTACCCTTAGCAGTGATCGACTCAGTATCCAAGCTAGTAGGGCAAAGGTTTCAGAGGTAAAGCTAGGGGTAGAGGATATGCATAGCCATCCACTTTATAGTAGACAGGTCATGGACAGGCCAGAGTCTTCATCTTAACTCCTCAAGATGCTTTGGCATCCAATGCAGTTATGGTAGGTATTCTCCTAGTATAATACTTTAAGTCCATAGTCTTGTTGTGCTTCGCACTCTTTTATGTCTCCTACATTTGCTTCTATAATAGCATGTCAACCTTTCAAGATGTTGATTCCCTTTATCTGTAGTGACTCCACATAATGATAAGTTAGAGATAGATGTGTTCTTTCCATCTTATCTAATGTTAGTGAGGGTAGAGTGTTGCTTGCAGATTTGGTTTTGCTTGATGTGATTGATTTTGATGTAATTCTAGGAATGGATTGGTTAGCACAGTATTATGCCATGGTGGACTGTCGAGAGAAGGAAGTGATTTTCAGAATTCCATTTAATAAGGAATTTAGATTCAAAGGTGACAAGAGTTCAACGCCTCAACATATTATTTTTGCAATCACAGCTAGAAAGATGCTTAGGAGAGGTTGTCAAGGCTACTTAGCTATGGTTAGAGATATACAAGCAGATAAGAGGGCAAATGAAAGGGTGCTAGTGGTGTGCAATTTTTCATATGTTTTTTCTGAAGAATTGCTAAGCTTGCCATATGATAAGGAGATATAATTCTATATTGATGTAGTGCTTGGTACAAATCCTATCTCTATGCCATTGTATCAAATGGTGCCTGCATAGTTGAAAGAGCTGAGAGAGTAGTTGTAGGAATTACTTGATAAATGTTTCATTTGGCCTAGTACATCTTTTTGGGGTGCTCATGTGCTCTTTGTAAAGAAGAAAGATGATAGTCTTTGACTCTGTATCGACTACAGACAGTTGAATAAGGTTACCATCAAGAATAAATATCCACTCCCAAGGATTGATGACTTGTTTGATCAGCTTCAAGGAGCTTAGTGTTTCTCCAAGATATACTTAAGGTATGGGTATCATCACTTGAGGATTGAGGTGGAGATGTACCAAAGACTACATTTCGGACAAGGTATGGCCATTATGAATTTTTGGTGATGTCCTTTGGGTTGACTAATGCTCCAGTGTCCTTTATAGACTTGATGAATAGGGTGTGTAGGCCATTCTTGGACTGATTTGTGATTGTATTTATTGATGATTTTCTTGTATACTGTAGGAGTAAGGCAGAACATGCAATGCATTTGAGATTGGTGCTTCAGATTTTAAGAGAGCACCAGCTATATGCCAAGTTTTTGAAGTGTGAATTTTGGTTAGATTAAGTGGCATTCTTAGGTCATACAGTATCCAAAGATGGCATACAAGTGGATCCTAAAAAAATAAAAGCTATTACAAAGTGGCTAAGACCGACATCAGTAACAGAAGTAAGGACCTTTACAGGTTTAGCTAGCTATTAAAGGAGATTTATGAAGGATTTCTCTAAGACTATTGCACCTTTGATAAGGCTAACCAAGAAGAATGCTAAGTTTGTGTGGACAGACAGATGTGAGGAGCACTTTCAATTACTTAAGAATTTATTGACTTCGGCTCCAATGTTGACTTTACCTTATGGGAATGAAGGTTATATGGTGTATTATAATGCTTCTCAAGTACGATTAGGTTGTGTGTTAATGCAAAATAGAAGAGTGGTTGTTTATGCTTCAAGGCAATTAAAGAAGCACGAGCAAAATTATCTTACTCATGACTTAAAAATGCCAGCAGTGGTGTTTACATTAAAGATTTGGAGGCATTACTTTTATGGTGTGACTTATGAAATATACACCGACCACAAGAACCTGAAGTACATATTCTGAAGCGGGTCAAATTGTAACCCTAGTCTCTAGGACTTAGTATAGAGTAGTAGGGTGTCGAACACTGGGAAAATTGTAAAACTTTATATTAAATAGTTATATACTCAGATGTGTAGGCAAAATAAAATGGAATAAGAATATTGATTATATAATTAAGAAACTCTAACACTACTTATTTCCAAGAACACAAAATAGAAATTATAACTTTTATATGGAAGAATCACAATCTAGAATATAAATAAGAACTTATAAAATTATATCATATAACACATTGAATGGATATTAGTATATAATCTTTAAAAGCAATTCTCATTGTCAATTAAAGTCAATTCCTCTTTAAAAGTAACTCTCATTATCTATTAAAGATATTTTCTCTTAGAGTTTACATTCATTCTCATGGCAATGCAAAGACAAAAGAAAATTATAAAACACATTATACTAATTTATGTTCCCTTAAGATGAATTCTTTTGTCTCCAAATTAAATTCAATTCTTAAGTAATTTCAATTATTTTCCACCAAATTACTCCAATTCTCATTGTAAGTAATTCAATCAGTAAGTTATATACGGTGATCAAGCATACACAACATGATTAAGCACTAATTGAAGTTAAATCATAATTAAAATAAGATAGAAATGTAGTTCTTACTTAATTCATAATTGCAATTCTCATACAAGATTAAGCCTAAATACATACTTAAAGAACACAAAGAGAAAATCAAATACAACTTAGAAAAAGAATAGAAAAGAAAGTGAATAGATAAAACCCTTTAAATCTTCTAACACTTGTAGAGTATCTTCTTGCTTCTTCACTTTTTCTTCTGGTTTTTCTTTTTCTTTTGTTCTAATATTGTTCTCTTATTATTTTTCTTGTATTCTGTTCCCCCCAAAATTGATGCATTTTTCTCCTTTTTAAAAGCTGCAAGAAGTGTCTAGAATATGATTGAACTTGGAAAGGCACCACTTGACACCAAAGGTCACATCCTATGCAGATTCTGTAACTTAAAGGGCATTTTCGTCCATCCAAATGACTTTATTTCTGGAAATTTTCTTCATGAAAGTTATATAAATCTATGTTATCTTTCCATAGAAACTTGAATCACTAAATTTGGACATCGGTAGACAGAGTTATGGTCGAAATACAAAAACTGCTCCAAACTAAAAAGTTGCAACCCTTTGTAGAGTGACAACTCGTGAATGAGTAACAACTCGTCACAGAAACAATTAGTGATGACTAGTGAAGACTTGACGACTCAGCATAGAATGAATTGGTGACGACTCGTGAAGGAAGTGACGACTCGTGAAAGCTTCCATCTTGCATCTTTTAACTTCAAAGGCGTCATTCTTCATTTTAACAAGTCTAGAACTCCTTTCATGCACCAATCAAGGCTAAAAACATGTATGAAACACAAAACAAACTAATAAGAACACTTAGAAATCAAAATAACAATTACATAATCAAATAAACACACAAACATAACTAAAATCACATGAAATAACAACTAAACTACTCTAAAATACTATGCATATTTGCATTATATCAAACTCCCCCACACTTAGACCTTGCTTGCCCTCAAGCAAGAAAAGATCAAAGCATAGAAAAGTGAAATAAAAATTTCATCTATTCCCAAAAGAATGTAGCATCCTCATCAAGTCATTCGATCATAAATGAAGTTAAAGAAAAAGATAGTTCAATAATCATACTTTCAAATGCTCAACAATGGTAAAATAAACAAGTCTCATAGTATAAGCAACAAGTTCACAAATTTATCTCAATCTACTAAGACTAAAATCTAAAAAATGTAAGAGTCAAAGTTCTAACCAAGATATTTAGCCAAAATAGTCATGCTTCAAACATAGGGATTGTAGAGGCAAAAAGCAACCTTGAGACAATATTAAGCACACTCATCAACTTACTCTTCTCATGGCATTTTTAGACTTTTTATTCATAAGCAAACGCGCTAGATGTACTCTTTATGATGAGTGCAAATGAGGAGCATACACAAATGCACACAACTTACTTAAGTTACATCTAATTGCAACATTAAGCATCTCTTTCTGAATGAATGCAAATGAGGAGCATACACAAATGCACACAACTTACTCAAGACGCAACACATCACAAGCATAATTCACTTATTTCTTTCTTTTTCTTCTCTTGTTTTTCCTATAGATGGTGTCCTCATCCATTATTGAAGAGCAAGAGTATTAGTATTACGAAAACTAAGCTTAATACATTAATAAAATTTTAGAAATAGTAAAAAGAGATAAAAACATGAACTTACTATTCATACTACATGAAACATTAAAAGATTTTTACCAATTAAGCAATGAAAATTAAAAACAAAAATTACTAAAGATTCAACTTCAATCAAAATCAAAAAGACTATTGAGGATAACTACTTATTAAATATGGGAGTAAAGTGAATGGCAAATGAAAATTCATAAATATGTGAAACTTAAACAAAAAGATATAGAAAAAAAAAACTAACATATACCATTAATATACTAGACAAATATATACTATTAATATAATAATACTAATATCATTATCCCTTCCCCCACACTTAAAAACACACATTGTCCTCAATGTATATGAAAAGGAATGTAAGGGTAAGGATAAGAAAAACTCCCCTAATCATCGGTAGGAGTGGTTGGTGGAGACTCAATCATGAATCCGGTGTGAATGAAGTACTAGTTCAATTTGTACTCCATTTTTCATTGGCGATGATTGAGTTCCTGTTGATGACGAGTCAAGGTATTCAACTGTCCTTGCATTGTACTCTGGTTATGCAAAATCTAATCCCATATGGGTGGGTGGTCACTTGAAGAACCGAGGGCACTTTATAGTGGATATGTAAGCAAAGGAACATCACCCAATGGTGTGGGGTGAGGTAATTCCTCACTTTCTTCCTCAGGGTCGCTCTCCTCATCAAAACCATGTGCTTCTTCTTGAGAATCCTCATCCTGTGGAGGCCTCCTAATGCCTCTCTAACAGGATCGTGAAGTGTAGGAATGACACAAAAATTTGAATCCACTACTTCTCCATATACAAATGCTTGCTTAGTAATATAAGAATGCTCAACAAAACTAGTGTAGTTAGCAGTGTTAACATTCAAAGCTTTTGCAATAATAGTAACCACATGCCCATGGGTTAAAGGTGCATCTTTACATGAGGAACAAGCAAGCATTTAGTTAAAAATCCAGTAAGTCCAGCATACTTGTTTTTTTATTATGTATGCACCACATTAAAAATAACTCTTGAGTAGAGATTATATTGAATTCAGTTTTGTGGAAAATGACACAAGCAAGCACCTTATATAACAACCAATACTTCAAGTTTTTGATAAAAATAGCTTTACTCTTTTTAGAGTCAAATGGTGTATGCAAACCAGTTAAAAATTTCCAGAATTCATTAGAGTTATAGGAAGAGGGGGGGGGGGTCACATAATCCTTCTCTTTTGAAATCAAAAACTCGATTCATAAAAGAATAAGTGAGTTGATGTGGCTTCCCTTACAAATAAAATTCTAAAATTTATGAGTTCTTAGCATTAACCTCTAAAGTTTTATAAAACTCAGTAATCAAATCAAAAATGGTGTCTTCATGCATAGATACAAATTTCATAAGTCCACATTGAGTTAACATTTGAGTGAAAGATTCAAGCATACCAGCATCATTCAAAAGAGAGTTGGGAATATACTTACAACCTAATATTTCCCGAAAGTGAATGGTTATTAATCTAGCACCTTCCTCATGTGTAAGGATTAGGAACTTAGCCTTGTAAGTTTTGGAGAGGTTTTCCTCCTCTTCTTGATGTTGTTCCTTATCAATGTGTGGTCTTTTTAAAGAAGAACCCCTTGTCTTACCCATAGAAAGAAACTTACTCAATAGAAATGTAAAACAAAGAAAATAGGGAGAGATTATGAGGGTATTTCAGTTAGGTTAGGAGTGAAATAGAGAAGAGAAGATGGAAAGGATGTAGAGAAATTAAGAGTTAGAATGGGTATGTAATGGAGAATAGAGAAAATGAAAAGATAAGAGTAGAGAGTAGAAATAGAGAATAGAATAGAAAAGAAATTCGTGCTGGAATTTAATAAAAGGAAAAATGGGTGTGTGGGTAGTTAAATGGGTTTATTTATAGGGAGAATAGGTGTATAAGGAATAGGGGTGTAAGTTAGGGTGAAAGGGTGTAAGTTAGGGTGAAAAGGTGTGTCTTAGATAGGAAAGGACATGTCTATTCTTGGAAAAGAAATAACTTTTCAATTTGAAAAGTTTGGTTAGAAAATAAATAGAATAGGACAAGTATACATAAAAAGAATGCACATATAAATGAGTTAAAGGAAATATGATGCATGGCTGAAAAATTGTTCAAGAATCGTATAGAGGAATGAGTCGTCCATATGTGACAACTCATCACCCATATCTTCTGTCACGAGTCGTCAATGCTTAACAACTCGTCAAATTCACCCTCTATGATGACTCATCAATAATTGATGAGTTGTGACCTTACCTTTCTATTTAATTGCCAATTGGACGAGTCGTCCATAAGTGATGACTCGTCAACTCATGTTGCTGTGACGAGTCATCAAGTCTTGACGACTCATCAATAAAGGTCTCTATTACGACTCGTCAATGCTTGACGAGTCATGACCAATTATTGCATTGTGCAATGTGTGTGGTAAATGTACTAGTATAATGGAAATGTGTGAAAAACATAATAAAATACTAATCATAAACCAGTTGTATACTAAAAATAAACCTAGTAATAAAAGAAATGTGGGTGAATTGGTGTGCTAAACGTAGTACTAAAATAAATAAATAATGTGAAATAGAAAGGAATGTATAAATCAAGACATGAAAACATGAAGAAATTGTGTTATTCTAGAATTAAATGAAATAATGATAAAAGGAAACAAAAATGAGATATAAAAATTCTACCTTAAAATAAAAATGTGTAAATTGTACCTTATCTTAACTTCATTAAGGTGCAAGTAGAGACATAGAGTGATTTGGATCTATTGCATAATGAATCAAGTAGGGTTTGAGATGATGTCCATTTACCTTGAAGATTTCCCCCTTGGCATTAGTAAGATCCACCGCACCATGAGGATACACTTTAACAACCTTAAACGGACCTGACCATATTGACCTTAACTTTCCCAAAAATAATCTGAGTCTTGAATTATAAAGAAGAACGAGCTCACCTTCATGAATTTCCTTCTTAGATATATGCTTATTATGCCATATCTTAGTGTGATCCTTGTATAACTTTGCATTCTCATAAGCATTCATTCTTAATTCTTCCAACTCATTAAGTTGAAGCAACCTCTTCTTACCGGCCTTCTTCAAATCAAAATTCAGAGCCCTAGTTGCCCAATATGCCTTGTGCTCCAATTCAATGGGTAGATGGAAAGACTTCCCATAAACCAATTGATAAGGTGTAAGGTCAATTGGGGTTTTAAAAGCTATCTGATACACCCATAAAGCATCATCAAGTTTTAATGCCCAATCCTTCCTTGACAAAGATACTGTTTTCTCTAAGATCCATTTAATCTCTCTATTGCTAATCTCGACTTGCCCACTCATCTGTGGATGATATGGAGTAGTAACTTTATATGTCACTCCATACTTTTTCAAGAGAGCCTCTATCACATAATTACATAAATGAGAGCCACCATCACTAATCAATGCCCTAGGAGTACCAAACCTAGGAAAAATAATTTTCTTAAGCATCTTCTTACCAACCTTAGCATCATTAGTAATTGTTGGTATTGCCTCAACCCACTTTGAAACGTAGTCCACCATCACCAAAATATACTTGTAGCCTAAAGAGCTCGGAAATGGACCCATAAAGTGTATACCCCAAACATTAAAAAGTTTAACTTCAAGGATTCCCTTTAGGGGCATCTCATGTTTCTTAGTAATGTTACCCATTCTTTGGCATTTATTGTATGTAAGCACAAAATCTCTAACATCTTTAAACAAAGTAGGCCACCAAAAACCTGATTGTAGTACCTTAGAAGCTGTTTTTGATGCACCAAAGTGTCCACCAACATCCAAAGCATGACAATGTCTTAAAACATCTTGAACTTCATCTTGAGGAATGCATCTTCGAATTAACCCATCAACACATCTCTTGTAAAGTAAGGGCTCCTCCCAGTGATAGAATTTAACATCATGCAATAATTTCTTTCTTTGATGATAATCTAACTCATAAGGAAGAACACCACTGACAAGATAATTAGCAATATTTGCATACCATGGAAGGTCCTTTGATGCTATACTCAATAGATGTTCATCATGAAAAGTATCATTAATTGGCACACCATCATCATTTTTCTTCAATCCATCTTGATCAAGTCTTGATAGATGATCCGCGATAAGATTCTCACTTCCCTTTTTATCTCTTACTTCCCAATCAAACTCTTGGAGCATTAAAATCCAACATAGGAGTCTAGGTTTTGGCTCCTTCTTACTTAGAAGATACCTAAGAGCAACATGGTCTGAATAAATAATCACCTTTTGCCCTATAAAATATGCTCTAAACTTATCGAATGCGTAAACAATTGCAAGAAACTCCTTTTCTATTGTAGTGTAATTGATTTAAGCTTCATCAAGTAGTTTGCTAGCATAGTAAATCACATAAGGCTTGCCTTCTTTTCTTTGACTCAAAACAACCCCCACCGTAAAGTTATTGACATCACACATTATTTCAAATGGTTGGTCCCAATTAGGTGGTTGCAAGATGAGTGTAGAAACAAGAGCTCTTTTTAAAGTGTCAAATGTGTCAAGGCACGCTTCATCAAACTCAAAAAAAAAGTCCTTAGCAAGTAACTTATATAACGGCTTTGCTATCTTTGAGAAGTCTTTGATAAATCTTCGATAAAATCCTGCATGTCCAAGGAAGATTCTTATATCTTTAACACATTTCGAAGGTGGCAAATTTTCAATCACTTCTATCTTTGCCTTATCAACTTCAATGCCTTTTTTTAAAACCGAGTGACCAAGAACAATTCCCTCTTGTACCATAAAATGACATTTTTCCCAATTCCAAACCAATCCATGTTCAATACACCTGTCAAGAACCTTAGAGAGATTGTCTAGAAAATGAGTAAAGTTAGTACCATACACACTAAAGTCATCCATAAAAACCTTTACACAATCATCAAGTAGGTCACTAAATATGGAATACATGCATCTTTGAAAAGTTGCAGGTGAGTTACATAAACCAAAAGGCATACGCCTAAAGGAAAAAGTGCCATATGGACATGTAAAAGTGGTCTTAGATTGATCCTCAGGATGAATAGGGATTTGATAAAATCCACTAAGGCCATCTAAATAACAAAAGAAAGAAAAATTGGTAAGTTTCTCAAGAACTTGGTCAATAAAACGCAATGGAAAATGGTCCTTCCTAGTTACTTTATTTAACTTTCTATAATCAATGCACATTCACCATCCCGTGATAGTTCTTGTAGGAATCAAATCATTAGATTTATTTCTAATAACGGTTAAGCCTCCTTTCTTTGGTACCACTTGAACGGGGCTCACCCATTTACTATCACTAATGCAATATATTATTCCATCATAAAGCAACTTAATTACCTCTTTTCTAACTACTTCCTTAAGAGTGGGGTTTAATCACCTTTGACCTTTAATGGAAGGCTTAGCATGGTCCTCTAAAAGAATTCTATGCATGCACATATTAGGACCGATCCCCTTTAAATCATTTATAGAATAACAAATGGCATTTTCATGATTAAGCAACTCATTACATAAGGCATTAACATTTTCACTAGGCAAGGATGAATTCACTAAAATGAAATTTAAAGTTAGAGTCAAGGAAAGCATATCTTAGGTTTGATGGTAGAGGCTTGAGCTCCAACTTTACTTCTTCACTTGATGTAGTAGCCTTTGAATCATCCTCTTGCCTTAAAGGTTCAAATCTTGATGTCCTATGAGAAGATTGATATGGAGTCACCTCTAAGATTTGTTCATTATCTTCTTTCATCATGTATGGCTCCATAGGGTCTTGTCTTAAACATTCATGAATTACTTCATCAATATATTCATCAATAACATATATGAAGTCAATTCGACTTGCCACTTCCACTGGTGTTGACTTCATGATTTTCATCACATCAAATTCCAAAGATTCATTATCCACTTCCAATGTGATCTTCCCTTTTTTCATATCAATGATTGCCCCTGCTATCCTAAAAAATGGTCTCCTAAATAAAATTGGAATCTCAAGGTCTTCCTCCATTTCCAAGACAACAAAGTCAGTCGGTATTACAAACTTCGCAACTTTAGTTGGTACATTTTCTAAAATCCCAAGTGGATATGTGATAGATTTATCCGCTAAGGAAAGACACATATTGGTAGGCTTAAGTTCATCCAAATCAAGCTTTTTATAAATAGAATAAGGCATAAGGCTAACACTAGCACCAATATCACATAAAGCTTTATCGAAATACGTACCTCCAATTACACAAGGAACCGTAAATGAACCGGGATCCTTAAGCTTTGGTGGGGACTTGGAGTACATAGCTTTAGTTTCTTTAATAGAAGACACTAAACCATAATCTTCAAACTTGCTCTTATGGGTAATAATGTCCTTTAAAAATTTACCCCAAGCTGGCATGTCTCTAATAGCATCCACAAATGGTATGGTGATAGTAATTTCCTTGAGATAATCAAGTAACTTTCCAAACTGCTTATCTAGGTTATGCCTTATGAACCTTTGAGGAAAAGGAAGTGTTTTAACATCCACCTTTGGTTCATCCTCATTGATTGGTGTTATATCAACTCCCTTACTACCTTTCTTAGCACCCACTTCATCGTGTTGTTTACTTCTAACATCCACTTCCTTAATCTCTACCCCATTATCATCATCAACCACTCTCTTTTTCTTATTTTGATCTTTTTCAAGCTCCTTACCACTTCTCAAGGTAATTTCTTGATAAGACTCCTTTTGTACATACTCCGGTTGGCTAGGAAGCTTTCCCAAAGGTTTAATATTAGAGGAGGAGGCTTGTTGGGCAATTTGTGTTTCAAGGATGTGGTTATGACTAGCAAGCTGCTCAAGCTTTGAATTTAATTTCTTAAATTGCTCCTCATTTGCTTGTTAATGGACATTTGTTGGTTGACAAACTGCTTTATAAGGGTGTCAAGGTTGGGTTTAGATTGGGTAGGATTAAAAGCTTGTTGCCTCATAGGAAATCTAGGTGGATTTTAAGGTTTGGTGTTTGGGTTATATGGAGGATTTAATTGGGAGGATGGGTTTGACCATGAGAAACCGAGATGGTTCCTCCATTGAGGGTTATAAGTGTTGGAATTCAGCCCCATTCTTTGGTTAAAACCCCCTTGCATAACGTTCACATCCTCATTTGAACTTAAATTGCATTGAGAATATGAATGAGGTCCTCCACATGACTCATAAACAACATTAGTACTTTCAATAGAATTAATATGAGTTTTACTAACCATATTAGTAAGAGCATATACCTTAGCATTCAATAATTTAATTATGTCAAGCTCCAAAACTCCTCTTGCTTTCACCATAGTTATTTCATCACCCATGTATCCTTGAGATGCAAGCTCTTCTAACAATGTAACAGCCTCTCTAGCCGTTTTATCCATCCATTTCCCACTAGATGCTGCATTGACAATGTTTCTATTCTCATTCATCAACCCATTGTAGAAGATTTAAGGAATCATTCATTCCGGCAAGCCATGATGTGGACATTGCCTCTGAAGCTCCTTAAATCTCTCACAAGCTAAATAGATTGTCTCAATTCCACTCTATTTGAATGTAGTGATCTCATTGTGAAACTTGGCTATTTTGTGTGGTGGAAAATACTTGTGCAGAAATGCTTGCTTCAATTGATCCCATGTTGTGATTGATTCATTTGGCAAACTAGCAAGCCAAAGTTATGCTTTATCTCTAACTGAAAATGGAAATAATATCAGTCTAATAGCATCATCTGTCACACCATTTATCTTGAAAGTTGCACACACATTATGAAAAGCCAATATGTGAGCATAAGGATCTTCTCCTTGTAAATCGCCAAACTGATTATTTTGCACCATTTGAATGATACTCGGTTTGATTTCAAAGTTATTGTTAGCAATTGTTGGAGCCACAATCCCTCCAAAACTACCCGAGATATCAGGCATGGCAAAATCACCTAGAGTTCTTCTTTCCTATTGAGCCATATTGTTCAACTTAAATTAGTTCTTTCTTATTTGCCTTTGTTCCCTATGCAAAGTACGTAGGGTTAATTCTATTTCAGGATTAAAATACAAATTACTATCACTAATGCTTCTAGTAAGCATCTAAAAAGGTAGACTCATAATCAAAACAAATAAAATCTACAAATAACACGTAAAGAATAAAAAAACAAAAATAAACAAATAAATAAAAACAAGGCCTAAAACAACCTTTTTATACCCTAATTTAATAAAAATTTTAAATCAAGTTCCCCGGTAATGGCGCCAAAAATTTAAAGCGAGTCAAATTGTAATTCTAGTTTCTAGGACTTAGTATAGAGTAGTAGGGTGTCGAACACTAGGAAAATTGTAAAACTTTATATTAAATGGTTATATACTCAGATGTGTAGGCAAAATAAAATGAAATAAGAATATTGAATATATAATTAAGAAACTCTAACACTACTTATTTCTAAGAACACAAAACATAAATTATAACTTTTATATGGAAGAATCACAATCTAGAATATAAATAAGAACTTATAAAATTATATCATATAACACATTGATTGGATATTAGTATATAATCTTTAAAAGCAATTCTCATTATCAATTAAAGTCAATTCCTCTTATATTTTCTCTTGGAGTTTACATTCATTCTCATGGCAATGTAAAGAAAAAAGAAAATTATAGAACACATTATACTAATTTATGTTCCCTTAAGATGAATTCTTTTGTCTCCAAATTAAATTCAATTCTTAAGTAATTTCAATTATTTTCCACCAAATTACTCCAATTCTCATTGTAAGTAATTCAATTAACAAGTTACATACGGTGATTAAGCATACACAACATGATTAAGCACTAATTGAAATTAAATCATAATTAAAATAAGATAGAAATGTAGTTCTTACTTAATTCATAATTGCAATTCTCATACAAGATTTAGCCTAAATACATACTTAAAGAACACAAAGAGAAAATCAAATACAACTTAGAAAAAGAATAGAAAAGAAAGTGAATAGATAAAACCCCTTAAATCTTCCAACACTTGTAGATTATCTTCTTGCTTCTTTACTTTTTCTTCTGGTTTTTCTTTTTCTTTTGTTCTAATATTGTTCTCTTCATATTTTTCTTATATTCTATTCCCCCCAGAATTGATGCATTTTTCTCCTTTTTAAAAGCTGTAAGAAGTGTCTAGAATATGATTGAACTTGGAAAGGCACCAGACAGAGTTATGGCCAAAATACAAAAACTACTCCAAACTGAAAAGTTGCAACCCTTTGTAGAGTGACGACTCGTGAATGAGTGACGACTCATCCCATAAACAATTGGTGACGACTAGTGAAGGCTTGATGACTCATGAAGACTTGACGACTTAGCACAAAATGAATTAGTGACGACTCGTGAAAGCTTCCATCTTGCATCCTTTAACTTCAAAGGCTTCATTCTTCATTTTAACAAGTCTAGAACTCCTTTCATGCACCAATTAAGGCTAAAAACATGTATGAAACACAAACAACTAATAAGAACACTTAGAAATCAAAATAACAAATACATAATCAAATAAACAAACAAATATAACTAAAATCACATGAAATAACAACTAAACTACTATAAAGTACTATGCATATTTGCATTATATCATATTCCAGTAGAGGGATATGAATCTAAGGCATAGAAGATGGATGGAACTTTTAAAGGACTATAATTATTCTATTTTGTACCATCCAGGCAAGGCAAATGTAGTTATAGATGCCTTGAGTAGAAAGTCCACATGCAACCTTGCACACATCAGTACTAAGAGGGGGCTAATTGTTAAAGAGATGCATGAGTTGATTGACTAAGGACTGCAGTTGAAGGTGATTAAAAAATGCATCCTTTCTCAGTTTAGGGTATGGTTAATATACTTGGATCGAGTGAAAGTAGCTCAAAGAAGGGACCCATAGTTGCAAAGGATTATGTTTGAAGTGCAACAAGTGAGGTCTATTGGATTTGTCATTGATAAAGAGGGTGTGCTGCGTTTGGGTACTCAATTATGTGTGCCAGATGTGGATGATTTGAGAAAGGAAATGATGGAAGAGGCATATTTTTCTGCTTATAATGTTCATCCAGGTTCTTCCAAGATGCATCATGACTTGAAGGATACATATTAGTGGAATTAAATGAAAAAGGATATAGCAAAATTTTTATCCAAATGCCTCACTTGTCAACAGGTGAAGCTATAGCACTAGAGGCCTGCAAGATTATTACTGCCATTTCCTATCCTAGAGTGGAAGTGGAATATGATTGCTATGGATTTTATGATTGGATTTCTTCGTACTATTGGTGATTATGATGCTATTTGGGTGATAGTAGACAGGCTAACTAAGTCAGCACACTTTCTTCTAATTAAGAAGACATACTCTACTGACAGATTAGCAAGGTTGTATGTCAATAAAATTATTTGTCTTCATGGGGTACTAGTGAGCATAGTGTCTGACAGAGGAGGTACTTTCAACTTAGTCTTTTGGTAAGAGTTGTATAAGGCATTGGGTACTAGACTTGATTTCAGCATAGCATTTCATCCTTAAATGGATGGTCAGTAAGAAAGGACCATTCAAACCCTGGAGGATATATTGAGGACGTGTGTGATGGACTTTGGTGGTCAATGGGACATACATTTGCCATTGATAAAATTTGCATATAACAATAGTTATCATGCATGTATTGAGATGGCCTTATATAAAGCATTGCATGGTAGGAAGTATATATCACCATTGTGTTAGGAAGTTGGGGAGAGATAGTTTATAGGTCTAGAATTGGTATGGATCACTTATGAGAAGGTTCCTATTATTCAATAGTGGTTGAGGACAACATTCAACAGATCGAAGAGCTATGCAGATCCAAAGAGGAAAAATGTATCCTTTTTTGTTGGAGACATGGTGTTTCTAAAAGTGTCTCCAATGAAGGGGGTTATGAGATTTGGTAAGAAGGGTAAGGTAGGCTAGTGATACATTAGGTCATTTGAGATACGTTCAAGAGTTGGAGAAGTGATATATAGATTGGTGTTGCTACCTGAATTATCTCGAAATCACCTAATGTTCCATATCTCTATACTGAGGAAGTATGTTCTTGATCCTTCTCACGTTCTTCAACCTTAGACAGTGGAGTTCAGTGAAGATCTATCATATGAAGAATACCTTATGGAAATTATAGATCACTAAGTTCGTCAGTTTCGTACTTAAGAGATCCCGATGGTCAAGGTGTTATGGAGCAACCACACAGTAGAGGATTGCACGTGGGAGACGGAGGCAATGATGCAGGTGGCCTATCGCTATCTTTTTCATTAAGATTTTATGCTTTATTTATCAAAAATCTAGGGATGAATTTCTTTTAAGGAGGGGAGATTGTAAAGGCCTAAATTTTTATAAATTAAATTAAGAAATTAAATTTCAAGATATGCAATGTTAATAATTATTTGGATTCTATATTATTATATTAAATTGTGATATTTGATTTTAGTGGAATTAAATTTAACTTTTGAGGTTAAACATTATTTTAATACTTCTAATTTAATTTTAGTATTGATTTAGTGTATTGTGTACATTTTAATATATTTTTTGTTTGAAATAATATATTTTTATTACTTAATATACTACATTATTTTGTCTTTTGTGCTTTTAATAATAATAATAATAATAATAATAATGAAAATTTTCCCTTCATTTTCTTTTTCTTTTCCCTTTTTCTCCTTCTTTCCTTTCTTTCTTTCTTTTCTTTTCTCCCACGTGAATAGCAAGCAACATTGCCAACCATTGTTGTCTGCTACCACTACTACCACTACTGTCACTCCAGCACATTGTGCTGCCACCAGACGACACCCTTGCCACCACCAATAGCTGTGACGATCATTGGAGTTGATCCTTCTTCTTCTTCCTTTATTTTTTAACGATACTAAAAATTTAGGAGGAAACTAGTGAATTTTTCAGCAAGATATCCGACCAATATTGGGCTTAAATCGAAGCTCTTTACTCGGGCTTCGATAATCCTCAATCAATTTCGAGAAACTTAACCGGTAACAACTCCAATTTCATAAAATTTAAATTTGGGTATTTTTATTAAATTATGAAATTGAATCTTAATTTGATTTTCTTTGGTGTTGGTTATTTTAGGATTGATTATTGTATGTATTGCAAGGTTTTCAAAAAATATTTTTGTAAATTTTTAGGAATTTTTTGAATTTCCAAGGGTCTCAGGGGTTACTGTTCACAACACTATTCCTGAGCCAAGAATTTTTTATATTTTTAATGAATTCTAGTAATTATTTTAGGCAAGTTTTATTAAGGAAGTTTATTAAAATTATGTACCGAATGTTTATTACAAATTTTTGAATATTTATGTCAAAAATGAAATTTTGAGAAAATTAGTATAAATTAATAAATTTTATGTTTTAATTGAAATTATGGTGAATTATGATGTTTTGGATAATTTTTGAATAAAAAATAATATTAAAATAATTTTTATGAATTAATTTCTATTTTTAGCTTATTATTAGTAATTATCGGAATATTATCCAAATAAAATAGTATTTATGATTTTTATGATTTAAATGAGTTTTCAGTTGCTTAATTATATAATTGAATAATTTAATTAATTATCGATAACTAAATGCTATTTAATTTTGAAAATTAGAATAAGGAACTATATAGCAATATTTGATTTTAAATGTGAATTTCATTAATGATTTTGTAAATAAATGTCTTTTATGCTTTTATTATGTAAATAAATTAATTTTGGTATTTAAATCAAATTTTATTGATTTATATTGTGATTTGTGAAATTGGTTCTTCGTTGAGCATATAGTGTAGTTCGGGGGCCCAATCCAAAATTTGGAGTTTTTGCAGTTATTTGAAGTGTTTTTCTATATAGGGTTGGCTTTACTTTTATAAAGATAAGTCCATTTTACAAAGGAAACTCTGTTGAATTTTTCGTAGATTTCTCATAAAATATGATATTGGTTCGATTTTTAGTAGAGTCGTATTTTAATCGAGTCTTTCCTTAGAAATATAAAATTTGTAAGAATTTGGTTTTTATTTATTTCTTTTTTTTAGCAGCGCCTCTAGTTGAATTGACAGGTCAGAGTCGAGCGTGACTGCGCAGAGGAGTGCATTCAACCTGTAAGTTAATAATTGAACTATGTATTGGATATATATATATATATATATATATATATATATATATATATATATATATATATTGATTTTGATAAATAGAAGAATTTATTAAAGAATTATATTATTCTAAGAATATCTATTTAAATTAAATTCTCCTATTATTGCTATATTGTATTAGCATGTTATGTTAAATTTCACATGATTAGTTAATTTTATTTTTTTTATTATAATCTTCCTTGTTTTATTTATATTTATTTATTTTAAATAAACTATGGTAGAACAAGCTACTTGATAGGTTTTGTCAAGACTGTATACGTACCGGTAGGATTGAGAGTTAGTGGTGAAAGTATATGGCTCGGTGATACTTTGCTCTCAGGCATGATTTATATATATTATTGGGGCTGGTAGCTAGGTGATGCTTTGCTCTCGGGAACCATGCACATGCTCATGCTCATGCTTTCTCTAATGTAGCTCTTACTCATAAGGTCCTCAACTTGCCTTTACAATTCCCTGGTTTCCTCAAGTTTGCATCTATACATGAGTTAATTTGGAATTGTAAATTGGGTACAAAGTTAATTTGATGCTCTATTCCTCTAATTGGTAGCAAACCACTAGGAATATCATCAGAAAACACATCTTGAAATTCTTACAATAAACTGACAAAAGAAATAAGCAAAGAAGGGTCAAGAACATTAGAACTTAAATAGGATTCCTTGTAAACAAGTACAAGGATAGGCTGCCTCAAAAGTAAAGCTTTCCTCACATTTTTTTCTTTTGCATCAAAACTTGCCTTTTGTTCTCTCTTATTTTATTTTATTTACACTCAACTCTCCTTTTCTATACGCATCACTCTTCTTTTTCTCATTATGCATCCACTTAAGCTCTCTTTTTTCCTCTCTTTGCTCACTCCTCTCATTGTTGTTCTCACAGCTCTTCTTTTACTTAGTTGCCTTTTCTTTTTTATAACTCTCCCTTTCTTTATTTATTATTTTTTCCTTTTCAAATTCTTCAAATCTTTTTTCAGGACTTTTTGGTCCTTATACACTTCTTTAGGGGTTAAACATTTAAAGATAATAGGTACATCATTCATTATAAAAGAATATCTGTTAGAACACCCATTATGATTAACCCTCCTATCATATTGCTAAGGATGCCCCAAAAGAATATGACAAGCTTGTATAGGCACTGCATCACATAACACTTCATCCTCATATTTTCCTATGGAAAATGCTATCTTCACTTGTTTAGTCACTTTTAATTCCCGATAATGATTCAACCATTGTGATATGTATGGCCTAGGATGCTTCATGGTATATAAATGTAATTTCTCAACTAACATGGTACTAGCTACATTTGAACAACTACCCACATCAATGATCATACAACAAACCTTATCTTGCACCTTGCATTTAGTGTGAAAGATGTTCTCACATTGTACCTTATCCTCCATCTTGGTTTACACATTCATGATTCACCTTATAACAAGCAATTCAATATGTGGTGAACTTTGGATAACCTCATCATCACTTGCATCCTCAAGCTCGGGCATCTCCAAATCACACTCTTCATTATCACTTTCACTAAAGATTTTCCTACCCCTCATAGTCATGGTGTGCTTATTTGGACAATTATAAAAAATATGCCCATGACCCAAACATTTAAAAACATTGAATATTATGAGAATGTTTAGTTTGAGTCTCACCTTTGTCTTTGGCCTTGGCATTTCTCCTTCCTTTTCTCCTTTGTTATTGTCAAATTTTGCCTTGTTGTAGGTCTTATTTCCACTCTTTCAATTTAACTTCCATAAAGAAATAGAAGAAGTCAAATTGCCTTTAGAACTCTTGAACTTCAATTGCCTTTCAATAATGTTTACCATGTGCAACATATCATCCATGTCGATAAAATGATGTAACTCTACCATGTTGGTTATGTTTTTATTTAACCTATACAAGAACCTTACCATTGTTGCCTCATGGTCCTCTTTAACATTTTCTCTAATCATAGCTATCTCCATTTCTTAATGATAATCCTTTACACTTTTAGATCCTTGCACAAGGTTTTGAAGTTTATTATACAATTCTCTATAATAGTGTGTAGGAACAAACCTCTTGCACATGATTGCCTTCTTCTCATCCTACATTTCAATAGGCTCATTATGGTTCCTCCTTCTACTATTCACCATTTGATCCCACCAAACAAGTGCATAGTCGGTATAACTCCATGGTGGCTAGTTTCACTTTTTTTTCTTTAGCTTATTGATGGAAGTAAAAGATGAACTCCACTTTTTTCTCCCACTCCAAATAAGCTTAGCATCTTATTAACTTTTGTATGACCATTCCTTCCTAAATTTGATGTTTGATCCTCATCATTTTGTTCATGTCTCCCATGATTTTGAGTATTGGTTATACTAGCATCTCTATGGTAACTTGACTCCATGTTGTCAATTTGGCCCTATAAGCCTCCAATTTAAGTCAATAGGTCTAACCTCATTCTTTCAAACATTTAGTTCATGGCTTTTATGTACAACTTTTGATCAGACAATCTTTCACCTTCTTGAGCCATTTCTTTAATTTTTTTTCCTATAAGACATTGGCAGTAATAAAAAAATCACAAAACACTCCTTTATGTGTTTTTCTCTCAATTTAAATGGCACTCACACTCATGTTTCACTTAATAAGGCTTTTGCCTTCTTATGAGCTCACCGCTCGCCTTTTACCACCTAAATTCCTCAATCTCGATTCTAAGGAAACTAATGCAAATTTTTTAAAAATTACTCAATCAACTCAACACCATAATCATAAAATCAAATTAAACATAAAAATCAAAGTGACTATTCATGATTCAAATAATCAAGAAAATAATCAAGTGAACAAAACTTAGCTTAAAATCAAGAAATAAACCCAATTTAAGAAGTAAAGGAAATTAACACAATGAAAAATAACAAAAAAGCCCAATATGATTTATAATCCTTATAAACACCACCAACAACACAATTCTAAAATAAACTAAATAACAATTTTTTTATGGATATGAAACTAATACGACAATTAAAAAATTTAAAACCCTTTTAGATAAATCACAATAATTCAATTATAAATGAAAATTAAAGAATACATAACCAAACCTTAAAGTTTGGCTCTAACGCCAAACTGATACAAACCTACCTATAACAAAGATAGATTGCACATTCAACTTTGAGTATTAGTACAAGGATCATCAATGATAGGTTTTATTAATGTTGCTAATCCCCCTGCTTATTAAATTGAAGCAAGATTCTTAGTTATTAAAAGATGAACAATCACACAATCCTAAATTTAATCTAAGCTAGCAATTATAGTAAAAAATAGAAGTGAAATAATTTAAGTAAACTTGCAAAGATATAAAAGAACGAAGTTGAGAAAAATCTCAATAACCATTTGTTTTTAGCCCTAAGATGGTTATTTATAATGTAAACTTAATGAGAAACTAAGTTGGAAATAAATAAACTTTCAAAACATAAAAAAGGAAACCTTAATAAAATAAGGAGTTTTTATCTTCCATTATGCATGGTTGTGCACTAAAATATGCACATCTATGCACTCTAAAAGCTCATCAGAAGATGCTCTTAGGTATGCCCATGCATCAATAGGTGCACGACTATGCACATAAAATAGCGAATCAGGATTGGCGGTGCATAATTGGATGCATGACAGTGCATAGAAAATGAATGAATTTACTAAAGTAGACTTCATGAAGATTATATCCCTTTGTCTCAGCTTTTCATATCATTTGAATCACCTCAATTTGAACTCTATAGCAAATGTTATAGCCAAAATACTAAAGCATGCTACAAAGGTTAAAAATATAAAATTAAGCTAACTAGCTTGAATTCTTCCTTATTCAACTTCATGCTTGCACTTGAGGTTGAATCCACCATATTATTCATAATATAAAGAACAAATGCATTCAATGCTTGTTTGAAATTCTTTGTCCTTACTCTTGTCACTAGTCCCTCATAATGGAAATGATCTTTTGGTTGGATTGACTTGCTTAGTACCTTAGTTGTATAAGTCAAATATGTAATTAAGGTAAAATGTGGGTTCCCATTTGAGCATTTGGTTTGGAAATAAAGGATGAACTATTATTTTTTAAAAATATCAAGGATAAAATAGTATAATAGAATAAAATAGAGGTGCTAAATTATAATTAACCCAATCTTTTTCCTTATTAGTCAAGTCTTAAAAGACTTGTCCATTTGGTCTATAGATGTTAATGTGTGTTTTGCATTATTATTTATGTTATTTATTTTGTTATTTAGTTAGTTTTTGTGTTTTAATTAAGTTAATATTGTTAGTTTTGAATTTTCTTTTTTTTTTATGTGTTTTTGGTTGTAAAGGGCTTTTTAAGCATGAGTTGGATTTGGTTTGGAATTCCTTGAGGAGTTAGTTGAGTATTCTTTTATTGGGATAAATTATTAGTAAGGAAATTCGTATTTTTGGGGTGGAGTTTGATGTTGCCATTGTAGGATGTACTACTGTTAGAGCCCTTAAAGTCCCACGAGAGAGGAGTATCAGCTACCATATCAGCATGGGTTGTAACCATTGCTAAAAGATGCAAAATAATTATGTCACTACTAATGCTGCAATTGCAGCTCGAGCTACAATTGCAACTCCTTGACACCCAATTTTTATGATGTGGCACTAACTTATTTTGAAGGGCAACACTTCTACTCTTCAAGGCGCTTTTAATACATCACTGTAGAGAAATTTTTGAGAGGATAAATTGACAGGAAAAGCTCAAGAAAATTAGAAGAAACATAAGGAAGATTAAAAGTTGAATATTAAAGATCCAAAATAAACCTAGTTTTTCTTCTCTTCTTTATTCTTTATTCTTATAACTTTCATAGGATATTTTTATGGTTATGTTAAATATTTTTATAATATGTTAGGCTAAATATTCAGTTGTTAGAAAGTGATGATCTAAACATGATCTAGGCTTCCAATTTAATATACTCATTAGTTATAGCATATTGTGTTTATTAATCTTATTTCTTGTTAAAATTTGGCCATCACATGAATTTAATTGGGATTATGCATTAAGAGATGGTAATTCTAATAGACCTATAAACACAAGTTTAACTTAACTCAAAATTAGAAATAAATTGAGTTAATTATATTCTCGTTGGGTTATGCTTCAAAATTCATAATTTTGATATCTATGTGATTGGATTGTAAAAAAGTCTAATTTGCCCTTTGGGTCTTTGACATAGGAGCACATTTGACCTCGTGTTTTTCTTTTGCCCAATAAGAACTCGACATTTTAAAAAGAGCTTAAAAAACACCTCGTCATTAACAAATGACTAGCCACCATTTTCTTAATCCTATATGGACATTATAACCAATTAAAAGATGCCTATATGTAAAACGTGGTCCCACATCAGAAGTTGAAGAAATTGATCATAAAAGAGTGCTTTTAAGAGATCCTAAGACCAACACATATAGGTTTAAAATTGGCACCATATTCTTTTATCAATGTATCACCTGGAATTATTATTTCTAACAGTTTTTGCTTTCCTAAAAGCTTAAAGAGTTGGATTTAATTGCAGATGTACATATATCTCGTTAGAGTTCATAAAAGAAACCAAATGAACATTACAAAGAGTAAAACTTCATCGAATCTCAAAACAAAAGCCAAGTTTTGCTAACATACTTTAAGAACTAATTATTCAATTATCTGTCCTTCAATTTTAGCCACTCGACCCCCTAAAAATGCAAGATACCTCATAAGCATTTTTGTAGTCTTGATCTTACCTGCACCACTTTCTCCACTGAACAAAATGGAATTGCTTTTCCTTTCATTTACCATTGCCTTAGTTTTAGTAAATCATTAACACTTAGAGTTCACATTTTAAAGAAACTAATGTACAACACTTAGGATAGGAATAGAAATTAACCTATACATGACATCGATAACTACAAAAAATGAGGACTTAGCTCCCTGAATGGTGCTCCTTTGTATTATTAAATCATATAAGCATTGTAAATATAAGGCAATATTGAAATGGATTAATGGCAATAAGGAGGTTTCTAGTGTAAGTTCAAAACAGAAGTAGAGAAGTACATATTATTGCACAAATCATTGAGGCCGAAAGTTAGAATTTTTTTCTGTTACAATTATAACTTTCAATTAATATTAAGGAAAATATACTTATATAAATTTCATTTAGTTCATATTTGGTTTGCAGATTCTTAAAAACTCTAGGGTCATACAAATATAAAAGCTTGGTCATATTATTAACTCCACCAATAAGAGCTTCAATGTCTTTCGAATAAACCTTCGACATTAGAGTATTGCTTAGGGATTTGTTAGTTCTTAAGGATTGATATAAAAAGGGAAAAAGGATTTGCTATAGAGAATTAAATACAGGGATTGAGCAATGCTGATAGAATTGGAAGAAAGAGGGAATAGAGTTTTAGGGATTTTATTTTCAATTTGGGAATTCATTTTTTGTCATTAGTCTTAAGCTTTCTTCAGCCTTTGATGTGTGACCCATGCTTTACATGTAGGCATTTTTTGATTGGTTGTAATGTCCACATAGGATTAAGAAAATGGTGGTTAGTCATTTGTTAACAACGAGGTATTTTTTGAGCTCTTTTTAAAATGTCGAGTTCTTATTGGCAAAAAAAAAAAACACAAGGTCAAATGTGCTCCTAGGTCAAAAAACTTAGGAGCAAATTGGACCTTTTCCTTTTTGATTGCAATGAGAATTGGGTCTTTATTGCCTTACTTGATAATTGCAAATTTAAATTAATTGATAGTTGAGAAAGATTGATTGATGCTTTAGAAAAAACTCAGGATATGCATAGTTAATTGAGTAGTAAATTTGGGTAGTTTAATAATTGTGAGGTGATTTAATTCATAGCAAGTTTTTGACTATTGATTGTTTATTATTTAGATTTTAAAAATTGTTTTTATTTTATAGGTTCATTTATTTACAATTGGAATTTTATTTAAAAATTCCTTACTCGTAAGATATAGACAATTAAGAATTAGATTAATGGGTGATTAGAAAGAGTCTCCATGAGAATGATATTTTTTATACAACTTGTCTAACACTCTGATCTTACAATTTTTCACCGATAAATTTTTGGTACCATTGCCGAGGATTGAACCCGGGTTGCCCATATGATTGGCGTGACAGACAGTAGATCAATTTTGTTTTAGCAATTAGTACCCCATCGCATTTAAAAAATTTTTCCATGAACTAAATGTCAAATTACCCCCCTAAACTTATAGCAAAAATGCAAATAAGTCGAATTTCAACTTCCTTAGCATATAGGTCTAAAAATTTTTATTTTTAGGCCAAATCAATCCAATTTGAGACCAAACTGGCACATGCACAACAATCATCAATTTTGCAAATTTAAATATATATAATATTCAAAGAATAGTATATATAATGGCTTGGCTTTTAAAAACTTTTTTTAAATCTTTGCATATTACTTTTAATTAATTTATTTATTTTATTTGTAATTAATTATTTTTATTCTTTTCTTATTCTTCTGTTATGTTCTCCTGTCCTAATTAACAATTGTTAAACCACCTCTCTCTTTATTGCACATCTCTTTTTTATGATAAAAAAGATCCATGGCATGGGTAAAAATAATAGAAAGCTAAAATGTTATCGATCTTTCTATGTCCACATTCATGCAAAAAAGCCTAGCCCTCTAACATTGTCGATCTTTAATTCTATCTTTCTTTCTAAAACATTGTCGATCTTTATTTAAATTGCAGGTTTGGCAAGTAACAGAATTATTGCATCCTTATCTATGATTCCATGGGCGAGGACAAGAGTTGCGAATAGGGGGAAATCGAGAAGGATGAGTGAGTGAACTGATTTAGTGTAGAGGGTAGTGAAATTGAAGGAGAAGATGAAATAAACAAGCTAGTTGGTGATTAGTAATTAAGATCCAACATCAAAGAGGAAAGAGAAATTATGGACAAATGATTTACCGTGTTTTAATTGTGCTCAGTTTTATTATAACATTAATCTGTAATCATTTTAATTTTTTTTCTTTTGGTCAATTTATGATGTGGTTCTGGTAGGTGATGGGGTATTATCCGTTTTTATGGATTCTTCTTATTTAGTTATGTTGCAAGGAAAAAAATGGAGTTAATGATATGGGTATTATCAAATCAATGATGAGATTAGGCTTGGCATTATTGTCTATGTTTATGTTATTATGTGAATTTTGCTTTTAGTGATTTTATTAAGTTTAAGGTAAAGAACAAAGGATTTTGAGTGTTTTAAGGTAAATGGTAGTGGAGGAGATAGAGGAGGAGTTGATGGTAAGTGGTGAAAGCCTCTAGCTGAAATGGTAACACCAAAGTAGTAACACTAAATTCTCGTAGCTTGGGCACCTCCACACATATTTTACAAAAGCTAATTACAAATATCATCATGTGGATTCTCACATCTCTAAAACTCAAGGGCATGGAACTTGATTCAAATCTTTATAATCACAGGGAATGTTCACTTACAAGGAAAATTGAGGATCTTCAATGCCAGATATATGGGTTGGAGAAGAGGAACAAAGAGTATTATCAGTAGTTGTTGATGAAAGAAAAGCTTGAAAAGAAAGAGAGATCATCAAGAAGAAACCTCAATAATGGAGGTTTAATGGGTTGTTTCCAAATGGAGAGCATTAAGTTTAAGAAAAGAAATTGAGCTATAGAGGTTAGTGTTAAGAAGAATGATGTTGGACCTAAAAGAGTTCCAAATTAATGGAAAAGGTGAAGAAGACCATAGCAAATTCTTCTTTTTCTTCATTTTATTAATTACCTTGAAAATTTCCATGGTATTTACATTTATTGAGTTTAAAACCTGTAAGTACATGAATTATAATTACAGTATAAAGAGTTATTGTTCCCACGAAGACTGTATATTGAGTATTAATATTTTTACTTATGTTCTCAGCTAGTAAATTAAATAAAATGATGTTGCAAAATTTAATATAAATAAAGCAAAAGAATTAAATTATTCCAATCTAATCATGAACATATTAACACACAAAAGACATTGACTTCAGCTAAGGGTAATCATTCTAAAATACCTAATGACTCTCGTAAGTTCAATTAAGCATGTAATGATTAAAGTTTAACCTACTCTCGTGATTAAGAAGTTAATCAAAACTCATTAAGTTCTTTAAAAATTATTAGTTTACCACTATCGACCCTTGCCTACTGTCATGGTTCCCCGTAAAGCTTGACTACTCTCGTGGTTGAGTGATCTAAGCCCTATGAGTTTTAAGCTAGTGAATTCTCCTAACTCTCATTGGCAAAAACACCCATAAACATGCAAACAAGTTGGCTAGGAATGAAAGCATACATTAGGTACAACTCATAGAATTAATAAAAAATCAAATTAAATAAATAAAAACTTGTGTTCAATCATATTATAGAATAGCTACTCTTAACCTAAACCCTAAAAGAAAATTAGCCATGCATGGTTATGGCAAAAAATACAAACATGATTAAGGATGAAAGAAGAAGAATTAATAAAAATAAACTCTTGAATTTCTTGCACAAATTTTCTTCAATCATCATTTAGCTTTGGTTTCTCACCACCAATCAATGATTGAAGATGATTTCTAGCTTCTCATAATCCTCCTTTTATAGAGTTCACCAAGAAAAGAATTTGAAAGCTCTTGAAATTCTCTTCCTTTTCAGGTAAGGAAACCACTTTTTATTCGACATGGCTTGGACTATCCATGTCACATCTTGTTTCATATTGCAAATTGAGATCTGGAAAAGCACAAGGCTTTAGACATGGCATGATGAATGCATGTCAAATTGTCTTCTCCTCTTTGCAGATTAACACACAGTTTCACAAAGGCATGCCATCTTTCTTTGCCCATTTTGATTTTCAACATGGCTTGTACAAGCCATGTTACATGTTGTGTCAGTGCATGAGACATGCACACGGTTTGAGTCATGCCGTGTCAAATGTTGTGTTGAAATGTTTCCTTTTCTTTTAGCTTGACAGATAACCACATAGCTTTGCACACGACTTGGAGAAGGCATGTCACTTCCATCTTGTTGATTTCATTACGCAACATGGTTTGGTAAACTATGTGGCATGTTATGCTTGACACAATTCCTTACTTCTTTTGGATTTCCTCTTTAAAATTAACTACAAAAAGGGAAAATAAATTAATACCAAACAAAAACTCTCAAAAATATGCTTTAAATAATAAAATTCTAATTAAACACTAATACTAATGTATTTCCTTTTTGAACTTATATTCTACCCAAATTATTATAATTACTTATTCAAATTTCATTAAAAATTAACTTGTAAAAATAACTTATATTAACGTTCTCTTTTTAGCTTCATTTTAGTGATTTATCGCATATATATAAGACAAATTATTAGAACTTGGCATTGTTAAACCAATTTTTACTATTTGCTCAAGATAAATTTTGTAATCGTAAGGGGTTATTCATGTTCTGTAATTTTAAGTGCTTTATTGTGATTATTATTATTGTTGTTGTTGCAACTGCTGCAGTTGTTGTATAGGGTTAAATTTTTTAGATCCATTTTTTTCTTCTTAATAAAATTGTTTTGAAATAATAATCTTTATTGATAATAGAAATGTAGATTTTTTTTGGAAAATAATGGTAATGACTTTGGTGGCTGGTAAGAATTTGTGTAGAATTTTTATAAATTTGAAAAAGAAAGGAAAATAATAAAAAGAAAAGGGATATAAAGAAGGAAAGAAAGGAAAATAAAATAATAATAATAATAAATTCTTCAGATTTGCAGATTTTAAAGAATGAGAAAAAAAAAAGGTTTTTTAATTTTTAAGAAATTAATAAAAGATTAAAAGATAAATTTTAAAGAGAAAGAGAAAATAATAAATATTCACATAATTAATTATCGGTATATATCTCACATCAATATAGCTGACTTTAATTTCACTCAAATTGTTTCAAATCCTTTTTCAGATGAATTAACACCTCATCGACATCAAATTTGATGGCTTACTGTTATTTATCTTTACACATATAGAATATAGAAATTTTTATGATAAATTTTACAAAATAAATAATAAACATATGAAAGTTAAACTCTTAACGTAACGAAACTAAACTAAATAAATAAATAAACCCAATTCTATATTGGTAATTATTTAATAAGATACAAAATATATTTTGCACTGAATAATTGATATCCATTCAATTATTTAATATATGCACTATTTTTTTTGTCTAAACCATCGGTATAGAATCCACTAATTAATCCTATGTTATCTAGATAGCACCATAAGAATAGTAAAAAAACACCTAATTTCAAGCAACTGTGTACATCATGATTCAAATTTAAAATATTATTTAAGTGAGAACAATCTCATGTCAGTTGATTTCAATAGTTATGTCCTAAGTTATTTATTTTGATAAATAGATAAATGATATCCGAATTTTAATTTTAATATTTTGGTGTTTGAACTTTTTTATACAATAGGTGTTTGAACTAATAAAAATGGATTCTTTATAAAAATACCCTAATGGAAGTCATTTACATCAAAATGCCCCATTTTTCTAATAAATTACACACATGTCCATTTTTTCTAAAACATTTAATGCATGCCCTTTTTTTTCATCAATTCCATTCTCCTTTTGATTGTTGACTATAAGTGAATATCCATGCAATCACAAATCTAATGTCATGTTTGATCCACCCATCATATGATATCCATATGTCTATCCTAATATCTCCTATCAAGTAGTATAAGACTCACTACCTCTCACTATTAGTATCACATATTAATCAAGGAAAATAGATAGAGGTGATAGTCAAATTAATATTACCCGAATATTAATTTATCGACTATGACCAATTTTATAGCATATGCATTAAATAAATTTGTCACTCATATTATCAACTCTTGATAATAAATTTATTTAACATTATGCTAATAGATAAATACTCAAATAAACAAACACTTTATTTAAATGTATATTTTATTGGCATCTGGGATAATTTACAATGTCAAAATAAGTGATTTGCCTCTAGGGCACACCACCTATGTTAACAGTATGCCCTTTAATTATTTCACTGAAATTATCTTAAACTAAAACAAAAAGGGTATGAACTATTTTCAAAGCTCTTTAATGGGTTTAACAAAAAAAAAAATTTATTTTGAAGAAATTAAAGAGAGAGTTTGGGTAGGTTTTTTGCCATCTTTTTCTGTTATCATAAATACATATAAATATATATGTGATCAATTGGGTAATTGGGTCTTCTCTTCTCTACAAGTCCATCTTAACGAATAATCCAAAAGCACAAGTCTTCTTCAAACCAACCTAACACCTTCTCCAACAAATCCTTTCCTAATATGACTCCAATTTTATTAATCTACAACCAAAGATAAGAACCGGGTATTGGCATAAATGACAAAAAAAAGAACCTAGTATTAGGTACCAAAGCAATAAATTTTAAAAAATTAAAAATAAAGTTATGAAAATAGTGGAAAATCAATACGTTTTCTCTCCAATTACTATAGAATCAAGATGATGGTGGTAGATATATGGGCTGTCTTTGAAGGGGTTTTGAATCATGTATTGATATCTTTTTTTTATTTAAACAGTTGAATTTATTCAAGTGAAATTTTAAAGAAGAAAATGAGTGAGATATCTTGTGATTTCATTAGCAAGGGTTGTAATGTTTGTTGCGAGCAACAACGATGGTTGCTCAAGAAAAGAGGCAACGCTAATTCTATTCGCTATGAGAGAAGGGGCAATGCTATTCTATTCTCTATGAGAGGAGAGGTTGTGGTTGAAGATAAGGAGAAGGAAGTTGATGATTAGAAAAAAGGTGCTATTTTGAGGAGAGAGAGGCATCAACTCCTATGAAGAATAAGTAGAAGAAGACAATGATGGTGATGAATGAGGAATAAGAAGGTGGGAGAAGGAAAAAAGAGAATGGAATTGATGGAAAAAGAAAAAAGGGCATGCATGAAATGTTTTAGAAAAAATGGACATGTGTGTAATTTATTAGAAAAATGGGGCATTTTGATGTAAATGACTTCCATTTTTAGGGTATTTTTGTAAAGAAACCATTTTTTTATTAGTTCAAACACGATTGTATAAAAAAGTTCAAACACCAAAATATTAAAATTAAAATTCAGATATCATTTATCTATTTATCAAAATAAATAACTTAGGACATAACCAACCAATAACTATTGAAATCAACTGACATGAGATTATTCTCACTTAAATAATACTTTAAATTCGAATCATGATGTACACAGTCACTTGAAATTAGTTCTTTTTTTACTATTTTTATGGTGCTATCTAGATAAAATAGAATTAATTAGTGAATTCTATACCGATGGTTTAGACAAAAAAATGGTGCATATATTAAATAATTGAATGGATATCAATTATTCAGCGTAAAATCTATTTTGTATCTTATTAAATAATTACCAATATAGAATTGGTTTCATTTATTTATTTAGTTTGGTTTCGTTACATTAAGAGTTTAACTTTCATATGTTTATTATTTATTTTGTAAAAATTATCATAAAAATTTCTATATTCTATATGTGTAAAGATAAATAACAGTAAGCCATCAAATTTGATGCCGATGAGGTGTTAATTCATCTGAAAAAGGATTTGAAACAATTTGAGTGAAATTAAAGTCAGCTATATTGATGTGAGATATATACCGATAATTAATTTTTTAATTATTTTATACATAACTTTGATGTGCTCCTTGCCGGGCAGTCTAATCAGTTCTAATTAACAATTAATGCTTGATATATATGTATAAGGCAAGATGCATGGGTTTTAATTAATAATTACTAATTATTGTTTGATATATAAATAAAATCAAGTGAGATATTTTCTCAAAAAAAATCAAACGAGATATAATATATGTGTTCTAGTTAATAATTATGAATAAATCAAGCAAGTTCCATGCGGTGAGATATATGTGTTCTAGTCAACTTTATTATTATTATTATTATTATTATTATTATTATTATTATTATTATTATTATTATTATTATTATTAAAAACTGAAAAAAAATTATAATAAGGAGAGTTATGGCCTCTATCCTTTTCCTTTTTCTACAATTAATAATATTAAAAATAAATATAAAAATTTTAATTATTTAAATTAAATTACACTATAAAATAGATATTTAATTTATTTATCTAACAATTTTTTTTCTTTTTTGAGAATGAACAAATTTTATTTCTCTTAACTTTCATGCGCTACTTGCTGGACACTCTAATCAGTTTTAATTAACAATTAATGCCTGATACGTACGTGTGTCTATCTATATATATATAATCTTCACTTGCTTTATGATTGTTCGTTCTTCTAGATGATAGGGAGCATCATGTAATGCAGACTCTTTGTTAAAAACCTTTTATCTCCCAAGTTAGAACTTGAGTTCGTTTGTCAAAAATTTCTAATAGTGGTGTTGATGTTTTGGATTTGAAATAATAATAATAATAATAATAATAATAATAATAATAATAAAGATTATTCAATTGAAACTCTGCTATTACAATAATTTATATTTTATATTTTCTTAACTATTGTTTTATATTTTTCGAATATATATATTTTTCAATGAATATATTAATACCATTATATACATATGCCATTAGTTTCAATTTATTCATGTTGTGATTTATATTTCAAAATAGGAAAAAAATAATTAATGGAAGCGATAACTTAGATTTCTAATAAGGTAATTTTTAATAAAAGTAACTATATATTTCAACCATGAGTTGTGTTATAATTCATGGTTGAGATATTGTGTATATATATGTGTGCATGTGTGCACACGTGTGAGTAGAGATTCACTTACACGTGTAAAACGAATATGTTTTATACAAAATCTTAACCATTGATTATTATAAATCTCATACTAAAAAAATCTAGTTATTTTTATTAAACATTACCTTATTAAAAATCTATATGCTTTGTTCCATTAATTGTTTCTTTCCTACATAATATAAGTATAAAACATAAATAAATTGAAACTAATGATATATGTATATATAAATATAAAAATATTTTTGTTCAAAAAAAAGATTAAAATATTTATTGGAAATTAAAATATTGAAAAATAAAAAAATAGAAATAGTTGTAATTTTCTTTTTTAATGAAATAAACAGAGTTGTAATTGATTCCATCAAATATATATTGTTTAATACAACCCCAAATTAAAATATTAAGGTAAATTTAAATATATATGACATCAATTTCAAGTTTTTTTTTTCAAAAGGGCAGCTATTTTTTGCCTATTATAAAAAATAAAAATAAAAATTTAATTAAATCATTATTTTGTCAAACTTTATAATCACAGTATTTTGTCATTTTATTTTTAGTTAATAACACCTAAAAATATTCAGAATTTGTATTAATTTTCTTTTTATAAACCATAATGTGTTAATAAAAAGTGTTTTAGATAGGAAATAAATAAATAATGGAAAGTGTTTTGAATAGGAAACAAACAATTAATGGAAAAAATAATAAGGTGAATATATATATATATATATATATATATATATATATATATATATATATATATATATATATATATTAGTAACTTAATAAATTAATTCTGATGAAATTTCATTTAATTTTAATTTAACCTTAGTTTATTATTATATTTTATTACTTTAAAATAAAAAATTTTAAAGCTAACAATTTATATACATATTAAATTATGAATTTATTTTTCTAAAATATAAAGAAATTTGAGTGTTATTAAAGTTTACAAATTAAATATAATGCATGAATATACTGAAAATGTATATATATTATGCATAATTAAATCTGGTTTTCTTCAAAAAAAACTCAGGGGAAAGTTAACCCTTATTCCGAAGTAAAAAGCATTTATCATTATGGCTATTTAATAAATAATTAATCATTGAACTAATTTATCGTGATATTCCTAGTATTAGGATCAGCAACAATTAATTTGGGAGAAAGATAAATAGTTCCTTGGCAGCCTCAAGGATTGCAATGAACTATTAATTAATAACACTTGCAAAGCTGGAAGAGGCAGTGCCTCTTTATTTTAGTAATTAATTAGCACATCCCATGCATAATTCAAAAGTTACATAATAAAGTATGTATAGTTGATATGATCACTTTTTATTTTCCCATAAATATTTCAACTTCTTAGGTTGTAGATATCATAACATCAATTTGATCAAATATACGCCCTGCAAATTATTCAAATAGAGATTATTAGAACGATATATAACACTGAATTGATTTTCTTTATTTGAGCCAAAAAAAGAAAAGAAAAAGTACTTACGGAGTGTACTCGATCCAGATTCTGCCAGCATCAGTATTAGCGATTTGAGAGAAAGCGTCCCTAGAAAGAACAATAGTTGCTCCGCAACCTGTAGGACAGTGATCAACAATTTTCACAACAACGCTGTTACCCTTACAAGGCTGGGGAACAACTGCTCTTGTAGCACCTATGCACCGAACTGTATACATTTGCCCACATGCACCCTTGTTCTTCCAAAACACATTGCTTGCTCCTGCCATCATAGTTCCTTGTTGTTGATATCCATAACAAGCCGACGCTGTGCAAATATTTACTCATTAGCTCTCTGTTCTGACACTGATATATATGAATTTCACTATAAAAATATAGAACTTACGAACATAAGGTGGATTGTAGAAAGTGGCAATCCCTTGTTCAGCATAGGCAACAGAGACAATGCATGCTGCAATGCTCATCACCATCACTGATTGCATAACCATTGCCATGATTTTCTTTCTTCTTTTCCTTCTGAAAAAAACGGATTTAGCTTTGTATTTTATAGTTTAACAAAGAATGGTATGGCATGCTCTCCTTTTTATAGAAATTCATAAAGCGTGGAAAGTCACTAATGATGCCATTGATATGATGTCATTGATGTGATGTCAACACATTTATTCAGTCCCTAAACTTTTAAATGATTTCCATTAATGTCCTCAAACTTTATTTTATTTTTCATAAATTTTGATTTTTGATCTCTATCTCCTAATTTTGGTAATTTTTAATTCACGTATAAAATATATGATGAAATTTGCACGTGGTAAAATAGCAGTGTAAGAGAGCTCACAAATAATGTGAATAAAATAAACAAGTAAATTTAAAACAAAAAAGCTAAACTAATCAAATTAACAAGGTAATAATTACACTAAAGATTGAAATAAAGAAAATCAATATGAAAGAGTTTGTTGTTAGGAAGTTGAAATACCAAATTATCATTAAACTAATGAATAAATCTAGTTGTATCTCTTGCACATCTCAGGTTTTCATAAGTCATCAAGCACTCGGAATGGTTGACTTTACTTGCATGAATCAATTAATACACAAGATCATGGCTTAACTCTTATCATCAATAAGGAATTGAGACATTCTCTATCAAGTAAGGCATTAAGTAAACCCATAAGAGAATGAAATCAAGTTAAGCTCTCTTAAGTCATTAACTTATTCAACTTATGTTTATGGGTCTACTAAAATTATCATTTCTCGATGTGTAACCTTAGACTAGAGCTATAGTTGGCCATCTATAACATTCAACAAGGCATAATAAACACAATTTACAAGATAGGATAAACAAGATCTATAACATTAAACTTAAATCAAATGGGTTTCAATTCCTAATAACAAAGTAGAAATTAACCAATCATGACTTCAATAGAATATAAAACCTAATGAATATCGAAAATTGTATTAAAGCATAAAGAAAGAGTAAAGGAAATGTTATTAAGAAGCTTCAAAGGATTTTTAATGATTTCCTGTTCTCCAAGCTTCTTTTTCTCCTCTTGCTTCTCTCTCACTTAGGTGTATTTCTTGTGATTCATTGGTTGGATCTTGGATTCAAAATTGGCTATTGGAATTCAGGGCTATTGTCATTAAATACCCCCTTCTAGAACATCCCTTTATAATCTCCTATATTTGCTCCTTTAATGAGTACACACCAGAATGTTCCTTATTGGAAACAGAATGCTTGCAATTGCAAGTGCATTCACGATTACGACAAATGAGCCTCCTATAAAGGAATAGCGATTGTTATTCCTCAATGCTCGCCACATAAGGGATGGGCATCCAGACTCCATGATTACGAATCATCCACGGCCACTACAAAACTCCAGCACTAGATTGGCATTGCTTAGCATTGAGCATCCCATGACCACTCCTCCTTACGCAATTGCTGTAGAACCTCGATTTCCTTGCTTTTCTTCTACTCCTTTTAGGCTCTATTCACCTCCAAGTCTACTTTTACTTTAAAAATGCAATAAAAACATAATATTCCTATTAACTAAACTACCCTAAATGCAATCTAAAACCTATGAATGCATGCTAAAATGAGTTCTAAAACTATATGTAATTTAGCACCAATAAATTTTTTAAAAAAATTCTTATTTTAACAACTATAGTCTTCTATTTTACTTATAATACTTCTTTTCTATTTCGCTACAAATACTTTTTTTTTCCATCCTGCTACATACTCCAATATTGTATTTTATTATTAATAATATAAAATATTAAAGAGAAAAAAGTCTCTTCCACTGTATCAATCTCCACCAAATTAAGGTACAAATAAGATATTTGACTTATGCTTGCTCTTTTTTTTTATGATTCACGATATAGAGAAATTTTATATTTCAAGGGAATTAATTATCAAGAAAAGATGTCACATCTATTCCTAATACAGTTATGAAAGTTGATTTGATGCTACCTATTGGTATGTATGGCTGCATCTCTTGTGCATTAATTTGTATTTTTATAGTTTTTTTTACTATTATGTTTTTTTTTTGGGATTTATTTTGAAATTATATGAAAATACGTGTTGCTGACATTTTATTTTAGAGGTCCTAATGTTAGTTCATATAATTTTTTTCATCTATATTAGTAATTCATTTAAGTGAATTTTGTTCCATTGAATGTTTAAGAAATTTTTTTTTTTTAATCAAACATTCACAATTAAACATTCACTTCCGAAGATTTTTGAGTTGAGTTATTAAAATTTAGAGTATTTTTCTATACAAAAAATATATAAAAAAAATCTCATTTTAGAATACACATATTATATCCTATGTAAAAACACTCTAACTCTATTACATCTAAAACATTACTCTTTATTTTCATAAAAAATTATATTTTTTATTCTAACTAAAATATCCCTTTTTTTTAACTATTTTCTATTATTATTATTATTATTATTATTATTATTATTATTATTATTATTATTAACAAAAAATAATAAAATAAAACTATTTCAAAACTTTTTAAGTTCTCATTTTTATATTTAATTAAATTGTTGGTTTAACTTATTAAAATTATTTAATTAATTATTATAAAATATGTATATTATTTACAGTTACAACTAGTTGGCTATGAATTTGAATGATTAATTCATTTTTAGGTTTTCATTTATTATAATTAAATTACAAACAAGAAGCCCTACCAAAAACTATTATTAGATAACTATTTATTTAATTTATAACTTCTAGTTTATTAAAATTACATAATTAACATATATTTGAATTATTTATTTTATTTATATTTCAAAAAAATTAAATAAAGCATCTATAGTTTGCACATCATGTTGATTCGTTACTATAATTAAATAAAAAGTAATTAACGACTTCTAATTTTATTCGTATACAGACAAGAAAAAAAACTCCTAACTATTAACACAAAATTTTTTGATGTGAAAACTACTACTATTACAAAAAAAAAAAAAAGTAAAATACTTCTTGTGTATCAAAATATGTCATTATGGGTCTTTTTTTATACAATTTTATAAAATAATTAAAATATTGATGGATCCCATTACAAGGGTAAATTTTGAATCATATTCCTTAATATTTCTTTGAAAAAAAAACATATAAACCATTAAATTATCTCTTACTGGCAATTATCCTTTTTTTTAATAATTTTTTTTAAAACTGGTGAAGTGAGGAGAAAGGTAAAGATCAAACCTATCACTAATCTATATATGCTTTTAAGGGAATAAAACCTATTTCTAATCCCATTACAAGTTTTTGTAGGGGACTGTTCAGTTAATAGGGAGTGTTGATATAATTATTAAACTTAGTATTGGGGAATCTGGGAACTCCATTATCAATAAGAAAACTTTTAATATTGTAAACATTGCATTAGCTTATAATGGGATAATTAGAAGGCCAATTATATATGAAAATAGAGGCAATAATAAGTATTAGATACTCGAAGATGGAGATACCCATCAAAGGCCGAGTCACAATAGAAGGTGATCAAGAAGTAGCCAAGCAGTGTTATCAATTGGCAACTAAAGATCAAACAAGAGCTTTCTTAATGGATTTACTTGAAGTTGCCGAATAAGGAGTTAATCCTGAGCTTGTAGACTATATACAAGAGCTTAAATTACCAAATAGCAAAGATGCCAAGATCGGTAATGAATTAAGTGCTTTACTCAAGCAAAGTATAATTGACGTACTCAATAAGCTTAAATAGCTTTGCTTCTAAGCCTTCCGAGCATATGGGAATATATCCTCAGATAGCTTCACACTGCTATATCCATGGACAAGGTGTATTTCTCTGGAAGAAGGTAATTATGTTAGAGAAATCCATGAGGGCTTATGTGGTGTTGATGAAGGTTGAGAGTTTTTTGTCAAAAAGCTATGCTATAAGGTTACTACTAGCCGACCACGTTAAAGGATGCATTACAACTTGATTAGAGCTATGTAAACTATCAATAATTTATCAGGCTATCCCATAAGTATACTAATTCCCAGCACCTAATCGGCAATCCATAGCCCTTTATTGTGTAAAGAATGGACATCCTATGACCATTTCTGATTTCTATATCTTAAAAGAAATTCCTTATTATTATAATTGATCACTTCACAAAGTGGGTAGAGGTGGAAGCTGTTCCCATGATTATTGAGGCTCGAGTAAGAAATTTCTTTTGGAAAGAAGTCATTTGTAGATTTTGAAATCCTACACTTTCATCACAGATAATGGAAAATAATTTGACAATGAGAATTTTAAGTAATTTTGTATTGGGGTCAACATTAAGCTTAGATTTACCTCTATTTCTCATCCATAAATAAATGGCTAGATCAATATCATGAATTAGACTATCTTATAAGGGATAAAGAAAAAGGTTGGATGAGAAAAATGACAATCGAGTATATGAGCTTTACAATATCATTTAGGCATATCAAACATCTCTAAAAAATTCTACAAACGAGACTCCATATAGACTAACTTATTTGATGAATGTTCTCATTCCTATTGAAATTGGATTACTTATCTTCTGAGTATTTAAGAAGTTTGATCATAAAAAAATAATATCAAATCTCATATTTGCTTAAACATGCTTAAGGAAAGACGAGAGCAAGCTGTAGTCATAGTAGAAGCTCGAAGGCATTAAGTGGCAAAGTACCATGATCAGAGAGTTCAAAATAAAGCATTCAAGGTTAATGATCTAGTAATGAGAAGGGTTGATATTAGGAAAGGAATTTCAAGAACTAGTAAAGATTGTATCAAATCATTGAGATTACATGTAGAAGAGCATAAAAGATTAAAGATATTAGAGGAAAAGAGTGGCCTTCATATTGGAATACTGATAAATTTAAAATTTTTTATCAATAAAGTTGACTTAGAGCACTCAGAATAATTCAATAATATACTATAGAAAAGATAGATAATTAAAGTTAGCAATAAAGGAAATACTTTAGTCAAAAGATATTTCATAATTATATAGTCATATTACAATCACTTGTGAGACTTTGATGGAGGAGCAAACTTATGAGGCTCAAAACCATCATAAGCCTTAGAATTCTCAAATAGTGTAGCCATAACTAAACAACGATCTCTCTTAACAATTTTTGCCAAGCTCGTATAAGAAATTTTATCCAACTCTATGAAGTTTAGGTTCACATTTTGATGATTGAGGAGCCTTCAACTTTCTAACTTGAAGGCTCAAAAGAATTTCTTTGTCAAATCTTGAAGGCTTATATTATCCTTCTTTCAGGTATCCTTCTCTTAAGCTAACTACTTTTATACGTCCTCAATCCTTCAATCAGCTAAAACAAAGAATTGAAGCTCTTCATTCTTCTTTTGCTTCTCTTTAACATCTAAAAGGGCAATGGCCCAGTTATTCTGTGAAAGCTTTAGAAGCTCCTTAGCCCTCTCTACTTTAGCCTCATACTCAATGGCAATCAAATTCAATTTTTGCTCCCAAAGATTATATTCGCTATTCAGTTGGTAAAAAATGTCCTTCAGATAGAGCACTCCTTGAATGGCCTATACAAAATATAATAATATAATAAAAATACTTATAAACAGAAAAAAATAATGATTGAGTTAGGATTATTTACCTCTATAAGGTTAAGGAAAATTTGATGATCGGTGTCCTCCTTGTCTGTTTCTAACCATCTTGCTATATCTTTAATGAGATGAAGAGCATTTGTAAAATGGTCTCTGACTTTATTATTCAATATAGATGGATAGTCCATATTTTGCTCAATCTAGCTTTTAATGTCTGGACATTCAACAATCTGATGTTGCTTTAATAGAATTTCACCCTCCCTTATAGCTTTATTGTACTCACCATTTGAGTTTTAAGGTCCCTTCCCTTTTTGTTTCTCAAAAAATGGTGTGAGCATTACTAGAGTTTTAACATCTTACTCAATAGTATCAGTCGAGGAGCTTTAAATACTCTTTCAAATTGATTCCCTGTGTTTAAAATTGGTTCATCCATAAAAAGATCAACTTCAGCCATCTATAAAATAAAATAAAAGACAACTTAGAAGATATCTCTAAGATCAGTAGGATCACTTATGAATTCTTCTAGCCTTAATTCAATCAAATACATCCTTAGATAGAATCTTTAAGAATATTGGTTTGTTAATGTCACGACCCAAACCTAGGGGCACGTGACCGACACTAGGGAATGGAAAAGCATAAAGCTATCGAAACCCGTAGTAAGCCTTAAAAGAAAAATGCAGAATATTTTACTTTAAAACCTTATAATAAAATAATTAAATCATAATGCAAATTATCAAACTAATTTTTCTCAATTTAATTAAACCATAACATCATGGTGCACAAAATAAACATCATCAATTATATAAATAATATCTCAATACATAATTTATAAGTTTAAAATATTTAGTTATACAGTTTCTTTACTGCGGTACACGAATTCTAATATAAACATAACTACATAGACCTACAGAGGATAGCTGGTGAGGAAGTTACTCGGCAAAAAAAAGTAGGCCTAATAGAAAACTCCCAAACTCCTAAAAAAATAAGTTAAGGGGAGTCAGACCTCACTGAGTAAGCTAATAAAAGAAATGAATGTGGTTTGAAAATCTCCTTTAAAATAGGTTTTTATGAAAATATAATATATTTATAATTTTATTCAAATCCTTTAATATATATATATATATATATATATATATATATATATATAGAAAATCCATTTTTTTTCAAAGGAGAAATAAGTTTTTAAATGCCTTTAAAACATTTCAATATAAAAACTAAATAGAACCCTAGTCCTTAATTCTAACAGCTATACAGCTCACTTAAATCTAAGAGTACCAGATTTTGAGAGCAAAGCATCACCAGGATATATAGCCATAGTCACATCACTTAATCCAATATCACTAGTGGCGTCTAAGAGAAAAGCATCACCAGACCATCAGCCCCAGTGATTTAATAAATATAAATCCAACTTTACTAGCGGTGTTTGAGAGCAAAGCATCACCATACCTTTAGCCCTAGTATTTTAATCAATAATATAATCATATATCATATTACTAGCGGTGTCCGAGAGCAAAGCATCACCAGACCATCGACCCTAGTAATATAATCAATATAATCAAATATTATACTAATGCGCACATAGTCCTGATGAACCCATCAAGTAGCCTATTCTACCGTAGTTTATTTCAAATAAATAAAGATAAATAAAACAAGAGAATTACAATAAATGGAATAAAGTAAACCGATTATAATTTAAATCATGCATCATTATTTTAAAGTACCAACTAGAATCTCACAAATATATAATTCATCAAAACTTAATATGATCTAAATTGAAAGACCTGACATGCAAATCGATTATTAACTTAAAAGATGAAGATGCTCCTCTAGTACGTCGTGTCTGACCTCGACTGGTAGACGCGATCGGAGGGGCGACTAACATATAGAAAATAAAATGACTATCATAAATTAGAAACCCCAGCTTCTAGAATTCTAAGGAAGACCCGACTCAAACTTGGAATTCAAAACTAAGGATTGACTCGGTGTCACATTTTAGGTTAATTAGGTTAATTAGGTCGGATTGACTCGGTGTCACGTACTTAGGTTGATCCTGCCTCTGAGCCGCTGCTGCTCTAGCTTTGCCCCTACCTTTAGGTCAAGGGGTAAGAGGGACAATCTTATCCTAAAATGATTGTTCACCATCATTGTGCTCTACATTAGCAGTAGGGGCATTCCGAGCATGCCTCCTTCTTTAAAGATAAAAAAACCCAAATTCAAAACAAGATAAGAACATAGACACATATGCAAAATCCTAAGGATAAGAAATCAATAGGTGATAGTTAACAACCTAAGTACCGCAATAATATGAGAAAAGACAAACATCGACAGTCAAAAGTAAGAAAAATTAGCCAAAACTCTGATACCAACTTTATCACGACCCAAACCTAGGGGCATATGATTGGCACTAGGGAATGGGAAAGCATAAACCTACTAAAACCCATAGTAAGCCTTAAAAGAAAAATGCAAAATATTTCACTTTAAAACCTTATAACAAAATAATTAAATCATAATGCACATTATCAAACTGATTTTTCTCAATTTAATTAAACCATAACATCATGGTGCATAAAATAAACATCATTAGTTATATAAATAGTATCTCAGTACATAAATCTCAATATATAATATCCAAATTTAAAATATTCAGTTATATAGTTTCTCTGCTGCAGTACATAGATTCTAATACAAACACAACTACATATACATACAAAGGATAGCCAGTGAGGAAGTTACTCGACGAAAGAAGTAAGCCTAACAGAAAACTCCCAAACTCTTGAAAAAATATAAGTTAAAGGGAGTTAGACATCACTAAGTAAGCTAATAAAAGAAAAGAATGCGGTTTGAAAATCTCCTTTAAAATAGGTTTTTATGAAAATATAATATATTTATAATTTTATTCAAATCCTATATATATATATATATATATATATATAGAAAATCCATTTTTTTCAAAGGAGAAATAAATTTTTAAATGCTTTTAAAACATTTCAGTATAAAAACTAAGTAGAACCCTAGTCCTCAATTCTAACAGCTATACAGCTCACTTAAATCTAAGACTGCCTGATCCTGAGAGCAAAGCATTACCACAATACATAGCCACAGAAACATCACTTAATCCAATATCACTAGCGGCGTCCAAGAGCAAAGCATCATTAAACCATCGGCCCCCAGTGATTTAATAAATATAAATCCAACTTTACTGGCGGTGTCTAAGAGCAAAGCATCATAAGATCTTCAGCCCTAGAATTTTAATCAATAATATAATTAGATATCATATTACTAGCGGTGTTTGAGAGCAAAGCATTACTAAACCATTGGCCCCAATAATATAATCAATATAATCAAATATTTTATCAGTGCGCACACAATCCTAATGAACCCATCAGGTAGCCCATTCTATCGTAGTTTATTTAAAATAAATAAAGATAAATAAAACAAGAAAAATTACAATAAATGAAAATAAAGTAAATCGACTATAATTTAAATCATGCATCATTATTTAAAAGTATCGACTAGAATCTCACAAATATATAACTCATCAAAATTTAATATGATTTAAATTGAAAGACCCGACACACAAATCGATTATTAACTTACAAGATGAAGGCGTTTCTCTAATACGTCGTGTCCGACCTTGACTGGTAGACGCAACCGGAGGGGCGACCAAAACACAAAAAATAAAACAATAATTAGAAATTAGAAACCCCAACTTCTAGAATTCTAAAGAAGAATCAACTCGAACTCGGAATTCAAAACTAAGGATTGACCCGATGTCACATTTTACGAGAAATCTACTAAAAATTCGACAAAGTCTCCTCCGTAAAACAGACATCCCTCTATCGAAGTAGAGTCAATCCTGCAAGCAAACACACTTCTAAACTTCACACAAGCTCAACACCTCGGGTTGGGACCCCGAACTATCCAAATCCCCAACCGAGGTTCACAAAACACAAAAAGACAAATATTGAATACTAACATATTAAATCACTAAAATCCATAAAAATCCATAATATAATTTATTTAAATTTCAAAACACTAAATATAAATATTTTTCACAAAAATTAATAAAATCTTAAATAATAATATAATATTTATAAAATTCCTATTTTTCAAATATTCAACATATTTAGCCAAATTCATATTTAATAATTTAAATAGTTTAAATATATTATAAAATTAAGTAAAAACCCATTTAATCACAAAATAATAAATAATTTATTATTTGAATATAATTTTCAAAAATTAGAATTAATTAGTTAAAAAATGGTAATTAATTATAAAAATTATTCTAAAACCTTTTAAAATATAATTTAACTATATTTTCAACAAAATTACATAATTACCTCAAAATTCCAATATTCACATAAACATAATAATTCCTGAAAAATAATAAAAATTTACTAAAAATAATTTTATTAACACAAAAATTACTAACTCTAATTAACTCAATATTCAATCCAAATAATTAATTAACAAAATTAACAAAATATACATAAACTTAAAACATCTAAATAAATTATACAAATTCATAAAATTAAATTAACCAACATAAATCATTTTTATATATACCCACAACCAAAATCAACCAAAATAATTTAGATAGAGTAGTATATATATATATATAAACCAAAAAATTAACCAAATATTAAAATAAAATTCTGCATAATTAACAAATATAATAAAAATTAACCAAAAATCAAATCAACACAAAAACTAACTAAATCAACTAACTAACAACCTAAATCAACTAAAAAATCAACCCCAACCAACCCTAACTAAACTAACCTAGAACTTACCTAACACTGAAATCCTAGGACAAGGGAGGGTTGCTACTATATACTGAAGCTACTACTGCTACTATTACTGGTCTTCGTGCTACTACTGCTAAGACAATAAGGAAAGAAGAAGAAGTAGATGGTGGGGGTGGCGTGAGGATGGTGGTGCTACTGGGATGGAAGTCAGTGTGAGAGTGAGGGCAAGAAATGAAATGGGACAGCAAGAAAAGGGAAAGAGAATGGTATGGGGAAAGAAATGAAAGAAGGCAAAAAAAAAAAAAGAAAGAATAAAAAATGGTGGGGATGAGTTGGTTGAACAGGGTGGGTGAGCTTTTTGACCAGTATTTACACACACACACACATATATATACACATGAACCACTTATATAAACCACACATTATATATATATATATATATATATATATATATATATATATATATATATATATATATATATATATATATATATAAAATAACTCTAGTTAAAATAATGCTATAAATAATAATAATCAATAATAATAATACTTTGTACATAAAAAAATATTATGACAATTAAAAATAATATTGTATGTGCATGTAAATAAAAATGAGATAGAAATAATAATATTAATAATGACAATAATATTATGAGTAACTTTAGTATTTTTAAATAACAGAGTTCCCAAAATATATTTATATTAATTAAAAATATTGGTCATTACATTTGATGAACTATTTATTGAGTATTAAGCATGAAGCTCAAAATAAGTCTATCGTCTAGAAGCTTGGATGATCATCTAATAGTTTGAGCCTTAAAAGCATATCTCGAGGGATGTCGATGAAGTCAGTATCATGCTTGACTATAAAAAAACAATACCTCTAAGATTTACTTATGTCTATTATTATTTTAAAAACACTAAACCCAGCTACTATAGATAAGGCATAAGATAGCTCACCCTTTTTCTTAGTAAGATTATACATGTATTGGTACATAAGTATATTTGGTTCCATAAATGTGAACGAATAGGTTCACAAAAGGTAGTTAGAAGCTAGTAACCATTAGGGTGAAGTTAACTAGGTACAATATAATATGTATTTATAAATCGCTTGATGTAGGGATCTAATGGAAACCCTAAACCTCCCTCAAGTTGATCTATGTGCACCACAATTTTATTGTTGTCGTCAATAAGGTGATGTGCTCTAAAGCTTTTATTCACTACAAATGTCTTATATTCATGAGGAATGTTAAATTATGTCTTATATTTCCTAAGCATTTATTTATCTACTCTAGACTCAAACGAGGACAAATCAATATTTGTCCTAGGAGTCATGATTTTCTAAAATATGACAACTAAAAGAAGAATAAAAAATGGAGATGACAAGATCTGACCTTAAGGCATGTAAATCCACCATAGACGTAATCATAGGAAGCTAGAAAAATGAACAAAACAAATTGCAGAGGAGAAGCAGTTGCCAAAACCCAAAACAACTCAACAGAATGAAGAAGAAAAAAGATGAAAAACCTTTAAAGAAATTTGTCTTCTTTTCTTTAAAGGTTTTCCATCTTTTCTCTTCTTTGTTTTCTTTAGTTATTTTGGGTTTTAGCAGCCGCTTCTCCTCTACAATTTTTCTTGTTCATTTTCCAACTTCCTATGATTGCTTTTGTGGTACAATTACTTGCTTTAAGGTTAGATCTCATCATCTCCTTCTTTGATATATATATATATATATATAATTTGATTATATAAAATTAAATTAATTTTAATTTTATTGAAAGTTTATGTCCTATTTTAATTAGGTTAATTTCTATTTTATAGGATTTCTATTTAAATTACAATTAATGTTTAGATATATTAAATACAATTGTATTTAGATTATTAATTCCTATCTGAATTAGGATTAACAGTTAAATTAAGTCTATAAAAGGCAAGTACTTTGTTTCATGATTGCATCATTTGAAAATATTTTTAAAGAGTTTATAGTTTTTATATTTGAAATCTACTTAATGCATGTCTTAATTGATCATGAATGTATATAAGTATGTTTCAGTGACATACTGATTTTTTTTTTTTTTTGTAATTTGTTTGTATTGTTTTTATTATAATTTCATGTTGTGGTCCTCCAATATTAATTTATGTCTTTTTTTTCCCATTAAGCTTGCAAATTCTAATTTCTAATAGAATTTGAAAAAACATATTGTTTAATTTCTTGTCATGATATATCTCTAGCTATAGCTATAAATATATATTTATTTCAAAACTTTTCTATTCTTCAAAATGCACTAACCACCAATTCTATGGTTATTTTATAGTTTTTTTGAACTTAAGGTTTATTTTTATATATATATAAATATAGTTCATAATAATAGAAATGTTTAAATTGTTTGAATTTTTTTAGAAAAAAATTAAATTAATCATTTTTATAGAGATTTATTTTTAATAATAAAAAATTAAGATTATAAAATGACTTTTATTTAATAATAATAATAATAATAATAATAATAATATACTTAATTATTTATTTATTATATATCGTGAGTCAAATGAATTTTTCGTTGTCGTGTGGAACATGTAGTTGTAAGGCCTCAAAATTCTACCTGACGTGCTAAGGTTTCTTGAACGGCCTGGATACCCTTCGACATATTTGCCAATTGGTTTTTGTGCAAAGAATCTTGTTGAAGTTCACATGTGTCACAGCCAACTTAAATAGGTAGGCTTTATATATATATATATATATATATATATATATGAAAGAGAGATAAATAAAATTATAAAAAGGTCTTTGTTTATTATTGTATTAAAATTAGATAATTTAGTCGCTTATTAATAAAAATAAAATTAAATTAATTAAAATATAATTTTAATTTGATAGAAAATCTATTTACTATTTTAATTAGTTTAACTTATATTTTATAGGATTTTGTAATATCCCGTATTTTGTAAATATTTTAATACTGCATCGGGATATGCAGTGTTAATAATTTTATATATAATTATGATATTTTTACGAGTTGATATGTATTTAAAACATATTTTAATTATTGTGTATTATTTTAAGTGTTTTACGTAAAATTTTCCTGGGACTTGCATTTTCGGGAAAATTTTCACGTAAATAATTTACTATTAATTATTTTAAATAGATTTACGGACTTGCATGAACTCATATATATTTTTAAAATACTCAATAACGTGTATATGTGTACTTGTTTATTTAATTAGGATTTAATTAATTACCCTAATATTTTATTATTTATTACTTAGTTTTATTGTTATTTAATTATTTTTATTTATTTAGTATATAAATTATTAAAATATTAAATTATATGTGTGTGGTGGGTAATTTTTTCAAGTATTTTATTAATATACTATACTATACTCTATATATATATATATATATATATATATATATATATATATATATATATATATATATATATATATATAAATGTTTTATTTTTTTTCTTTTCTTTTCATTTTTTTTCTCTTTTCTTTTCCTTTCTCTTCTATTTCCTTTTTCTCCCCAACCCTCCTCCATCAACCCTCACCCTCGTTGTCCGATCATCGGCCGTCAGAGTGCCTCCCCTGCGTGTCACCGTCCTCCTCCGCTACCTCGCCGTCCCAGTCATCTTCCCCGACGCCGGGCAGCTCGA